>CM077158.1:49281942-49881942 GCA_039583875.1 Platanthera guangdongensis | reverse complement strand
ACTATTTATTTCACATGGCACTTCGACACATATCATAGAGATGGCTAAGAAGCTGGAGGAAGGCCAGCTGATGGTACAGAACAAGGGAAAGAGACCATTGGATGTGTCATCCGACGAGGAGAGCAGTAGGGGATCCCAGAGTGGCAGAGTGATGAGCTACAAGAAGGGTCGGGGACGTTATCGTCCTGACTACAGGTAGGAGTAAGGGCCTCCTATAGTACTAGCTCCCCAGCCACTACAGGTACACGACCTGAGGAGACAGGACGATCATGGCCACCGACCAGTGATTTGCTTTAGATTCCAGCAGCCGGGGAACATGAGAGCTGGCTATCCTCAACAGCTCCATCCAGTACCTTCTCCGCTTCCACCTCTGGTAGCCCCTCCAGCACAGTAGGGATGAGCTTGAGGATGAGGTAGAAGCTGAGGTCGAGTACATTATGGTAGAGGATGTGGACAGGAGCAGACGTATGCTTTGGACCTCGCCGAGCCAAGGAACACCAAGGAGGTTATTATAGGTACTTAAAATTAATTGCATTCTAGCTTTCATTTTATAGTACTTTGCCGACCTTAGTAGAACAACAAACATATTATAATTCAAACAAAAACCCTAGGCATAGTCTTTATTAGCAGTAAGACCGCTCATACATTGTTCGATATGGGTGCTTCACACTCATTTGTATCAGAAGCCTTCCTTAAAGGACTAGCAGCATAGACTGATTCACATGCGTTACCAGGAGGGTACATCTACCAGACAGATCAGATCTATTATCATCTGCCAAGTGTAACATGGAGGCAGAAATTGGAGGAAAGGCCTTTGAAGCATCGACGACAATTTTGAGAATGCGAGACTTCGATCTGATCTTGGGCATGACTTGGTTGAATTGGAGCCATGCCCAGATATATTGCCCGTCAAGGAGGATCACCTTAAAACATGGGGACACCGACATTGTATTCGAAGGTATTAGACATATCTCCAATCTTCTATTATCATCTATATATGCTGTCAAGGCCTACGAGCAAGGGGAGGAGGTATACATTATCTGTTTCGAGATGGCAGGAGCAGAAGCTTCTATTGTTTATATCCCGATGGTTCGGTATTTCTCCGATGTATTTCCGGAGAAATTGCCTGGATTGCCACCGACTAAGGATATGGACTTCCGGATTCAATTGGTGCTGGGAGCGAAGCCCGTATCTCGGACACCGTATAGGATGACCCCCAAGGAGCTAGCGGAGTTCAGGACCCAGTTGCAGGAGCTTGTGGGGTCAGCATTTGTCAGACCAAGCTCATCACCGTGGGGATCATCGGTGTTATTTGTTAAGAAGAAGGATGGATCATTGCTGCTCTGCATCGACTACCGGGAGCTAAACCGGTTGACAGTATGGAACACGTATCTGTTCCCCCGGATCGACGAACTTTTTGATCAGCTATAGGGAGCCTTTTGGTTCTCCAAGCTGGATTTAAGGTCAAGGTACTATCAGCTGCGCATTCAAGAGGAGGATATCCCGAAGACAACCTTTAGTTCACGGTACAGCCTATATGAGTTCCTAGTGATGCCCTTCAGACTCACGAATGCACCTTCCGCATTCATGAGTCTGATGACCTGTGTTTTTGAGTCCTTCCTGGATATATTTATTATAGTCTTCATCAACGACATTCTGATCTACTCTCGAACAAAGGAGGAGCATACACAGCATTTAACATAGGTGTTGAGCAAGCTGAGAGAACATCAAATGTACGCAAAGTTCTCCACGTGCCAGTTTTGGCTGCAGGAGGTAGCATTCTCGGGGCGTACCATCTTAATGGCACTCACATGACTTCTTCCTGGTGATGGAACTAACATGACTTCTTCTCCTTAAGAGGCTTTTCCACAACGAGTTTTACTTTTGGAGCTTTCTTGATGTTATGACCATGACTATAAGGGTCGTAGCTCTGAAGAGTAATCTCCTCATAAGGTGACTTGAAGACACTTTCACCAAGGTTCCGGGGATGAATCCATCCTTGGTACCTACACTACGGCTCTATATGAGTAGGCCTGACAAAGTGACCATAGGATGAATTAAGATCAAACTCGTTAGTATGAAAGATAACCTTTTAAAATGACGTTTGATCAAGAGGATCCTTCCCCTTTTCCTTGGCCAAAGCTTTCTTGGTAGACTTATTCTTTCGCTGAGCTTTATTCCTCCTAGAAGATCTACTAGGTGCATCTTAATGGCCTAGGGTAGCACCTTTGGCATGAGCAGAGAATTCAGCAATGAATGGAAGGACCGTCTTGGGCTTGGAGAAACTTTCAACAAGTTTTTTCAGCTGCAAGTTGTTCTTCCAATTCCTTGATGATCTTCTCTTTCAAGTTAAGGTGCTCGAGAGATTTATTATATTCTTCGATAACACTATCGAATTCTTCTCTAAGAGAGTCCATCTTTGAGACTTTCTCTCTCAAAGTGCTCTCCTCAGCCTTAAGAGATTTTATCTCCTTAGACTGAGTTTTAACAACTCTTCGACATTTGTCGTAAGCGTTGATTAACTCATTGTATTGAATCATGAGTTCATATTCATAATCAGAAGAACAATCCTCATGATCATGGTTAGAAGCATCTTATTCCGAGAGAGGGGTGTGAGAGTTTACCTTCCCAGTGTACTGGGGTTCTTCTTCCTCATCTGTTTGTACCATCAGCCCAAAGTAGGCTTCCTCTTCCTCACTTGACTAAGATGAGTCAGAGTTACTGAGAGTCTTGGCCTTCTTGGCTACTAGGCTTCTTTCAGTTTTCTTCTTATGATAAGAAGATTTCTTCTCCTCTCTTCTTCCACCCTCCTTCTTCTTGTGAGGGTAATCAGCTATGACGTGTCCTGGCTTATTGCAACAATAACAAACAATGTCAGAAGAAATATGTTTGTTTGTTTTGAGTAATACCTGTCTTGGATACTTGAGCTTTTCTTGTGACGATCACCACCATGACGTGATCTTCTAGACGAGGCATCTTTGCCTCTCCACTATTTCTTCTTGTTCAAGAACTTCTTGAACTACCTTGAGAGTAGAGAGGACTCTCCTTCAGATATCTCTGAGCCTGAGGTGCTTGGCTCTGAAGCTTCTTCTTCACTCTCTTCCTGTGTAGGAGCAGGCGATGTAGCTTTAACCTTCCTAGAGTTGTCTGCCTTTAGTGCGACAGACTTCTCCTAGGATGAAGACCGACTTTTCTCTTCTTCAGCTTTTCTTGAGTTTATTTGAAGCTCGTAGGACATAAGATTTCCAAAGAGATTCTGAGGGTTAGTCTCTGCCAACTTACCAAACTCCCGGATTGCATAGACTTTGTTGTCCCATTCCTTAGTTAGGGATCTCAGAAATTTATCATTCAATTCTCCATTAGTGAAGGCCCGGCCATAAACCCTTAGGCTGTTGACAATCTTGAAGAAGCTTTGAAAAGTATCAGCAATAGAATCCTTGGGACATTGTCTGAATGCTTCATATTTATGATTCAGAAACCCTTACCTCTTCAGTACCTTCCATCAGGATGATGAGAGACTACCACATTTCATTGCGGATTGGCAGTGAATCAAATTCTACAACATAGAATAATCGACTACACTTGTGATAATATTCTTGGCTTTCTTGTCTAAAGAGACAAGTGCAATCTCATCCTTATCGAGATCCATCAGCTTCTTTGGGACTTTCTTGGTGGGATCAATAGTGGAGACCGTCATGGGAATATAGGGTCCTTCTTCCACTATCATAAAGATCCTTGGATCCATAACTTCCATGAAGAATTTTATTCTTTCTTTCCACATGTGAAAGTTAGTCTTTGTACACAAATGAAGCTTAGCAAAATCCTTGGCTCTGTCCATGCTTATGTACTCTTTAGACAACTAAGGGCAGATCTGTTAAAGGTGTTAACCTTTTGATGAACAACCTCCCTCTGATACCAATTGATGTTTTTAGTTGTCTACCTAAATCACCTAGAGGGGGTGAATAGGTGAGGTCTATGTCTTTTTGCGGATTAAAAAATTATAAGAGCGATGTACAGAAAGTAAACAAGCAATCATAGACGACACCAAAAATTATAGTGGTTCCCCAACCTTGGGTACATCCATTTTCCACCTCACCGATCTAGCAATGCACTCTACTCGGCTACTCCACAATTCTCTCGGATTGAAAACAATCCTACAACTCAGAACAACATTTCTACAACTCGATCCCCCAAAATGGGATCTACACTCGGAAGAGAAACTTACTACAAAAATCTCGGAGAAGAATCTCCTACAAGAATAAAAAGATTTACAAAAAAAATATACAAACAGTATAATTCCATATCTGAATCTTCAGCCCTTTTTCTTTCTTAAAACTTGAAGCTCTGTCAGAAATAGATCGAAGAAGACAAAGGCAAAATTACTGGATCTGAAAACTTTGGAATCAGCATGATCAAGGAAAAGATCTGTCGATGTAGAAAATCTTGATCTGTTGAATCTCTTGTTCTAAATCTCTTAGATCGAAAGCAGATCAGCGATGAAGTCGATGAACAGTGGCGGCTTCCCGATTTAGAATGAAAATTGCGATTCAGAATACTTAGGTTTTTCTTCTTAGGGTTGGTCGATTATGATAAGACCTTTTATAGGACATGTCTAACGGTCATAATCACATTAAATGCATGTCACGTGTACCAATCAAGTGTTAATCACATTTGAAATTATATCTGTCGGGACTTAAGAAAAATTCAGAAATCAGTACTGCATTTCTTGAGAGAGTTAATTGTACTCGAGAAGATGATTTTTGTTTCTCGAGAAGTGTTATAATGTTCTCTAGAAAAGTACTTAGACAAAAGTAGAGGTGGAATAAAGGTATCTCGATAATGAGAATAAGTACTCGAGAAAAATGATCTTCTGTTCTCGAGAAGAATTTATTCTGCTACTCAAGAACATGGAAGTATCTCGAGAAAAGTTTCTGGTTCTCGAGAAAAGAATTCTAGGTCTCGAGAAAAAGTGTCTGGTTCTTGAGAACTATACATGACCTTCTCGAGAAAAATCTTTGGCTTCTCGAGAAAAAGACTTGGAAAAAGTTTTGACTGGATTTGAAGTAACTCGAGAAGGAGAATCATGGACTACTCGAATACACATGGCTTTCTCGAGAACAACACTAAGCTTACTCGAGAACTGCTTCTGCTACTCGAATACATGACTGATCTCACTCGAGTACAAACTATAGTTCTACTTGAGTACAAAAGATCCTACTTGAGAAAAATACTTAGAAATTTTCTGTAACTCTGAAAACTTATTTTCTTCAAGAAATTCAGCAACCAACTTTTCTCCCAAATATTTAGTGCTTGAAAAAGAAGTGCGACCCAATAGAGAGGCTACACATGAGTTAACACCATGGATCACACAATGAGGGATTATATTGTATGGTCCTGTATTTAATGACTCATTGTAGACTGACATTGGTATACACTTGGCAAATATATCCTGCAAACACTCAACTAGAAAAGACATCAAATACAAACTTAATTCATCTCAGTTCAAGGGTGACTTCACACAATTCTGGGTTATTGTGTATGCAATACCCAACAAGCCCTAAAAGCAGAGGATTAGCCGGACAAATCAGCAAACGAGCTAGCTTGTTGGAGCAAGAGTCGGCCATGGCGCGCCACCACCAAACCCGCTATCAAGCTTGTCTAAGGGTCTGTTTCTCCTCCCCTCCTTCTGTTCTAGCTGTCTTACTCTTTTAGGAGAGAAATTGGGCTCAAATAAGCCTAATGCCATGTGAGAGGAAACTTTTCGAGCATTTATCCTTGCTCGGGTTCGCTGTAGGAGCCACCTCCGGCAGCCATACAGCTGGGAAATGCAATCCACCACCTCAATGGAGGTGGTGGTGACAATCACCGGCGGCGTCGGCGACCGGATGTGTAACGCCCCTGATTTTTTCTGCGATTATTTAATTCTCATTTTTTGTTACGTTGACGTATTTCCGGCATGTGTCATTTGTTATAGCATGGTCTTAGCTCTCTAGATCCCTTGTGTGGTTGTTAGTAGCTTTTTTGGCAAGACTCCCTAGCAAGCCGGGTTTGTTTTGGTGACCGGTGAGGCCTCTTGGGGGATGCTTGTGTTTTGGCTTCGGGTAGTGATAACCCGAGTTTGGTTCATCGAAAGTTGATTTCGACTTCTCCGTTGCGTTCGTAGCATGGGTATTTAGCTACGGTGCGAATTTCTTCGGAATCCGAGGTGGTTCGGTTTTCGTGTCGTTTTGGTGGTATTAATAATAATAATAATGCAATAATTAATTAATGAAACTTGAATTGAATCAGTGGCGGTAGGGCTGAAAGGACGTTTCCATGCATTTATATATAAAGCCTTAGACAAAAAAATCGAGTCCTTTCACTGTCTCCTTCCTTGTAAGAGTAACCGTTGTTGTTCGAGAGAAAGTAAAACCGCCAAACGTGCTACCCTTCAGACACCGATTCTGGAAGCGTTAGTGGTCAGAATTCGATTCCAAAAGCGGATTTGGAGTGCTCTCTCCTAGACCTTCATTCCTATGGTAAGAAATTCAATTTTCGTCATGGTTCTAGAGGACTCGGAATTTTTTTACTTTGGTCCTTTCCGCCATTAAAACCTTAGATCCTGTTTAGGTGCTGTTGCGGCTGGAGCCGAGATAGAGAGGAAGGGCTGTGCAAGTTCAATCGCTGGTATTTGAGGCAAGTGGTGCTCCTACCCTTGCCAAGTTTTCTTCTCCTTTTCATGGTCATATTTGCTATAATTTTTCCCAGTTTCCCAAGATTAATATTTTACTCTGTTTTCCGTCAAAAGCGTGTGAATCATTAACCATTATGGCCCATTAATGTTTCTATTTGCATTCTCTCACGTTCTGAACTCAAATCTTTGGCTGGAGTAATGTAGTCTTGTTTGTTTTTATCAAATTGTTCCATGTTAATCACTCAAAGTGTTCACTGTTAAAACCTCTGTTTGAGTTGTATCTAGCATTTCAACCCTAGAATTTAATAGCAGTGAGATTTCATACCTACATTACTAGTAATAGGTTGGGATTAGGCTAACAAGTTTGGACAGAAACAAAGTTGGGGTACAAGAATGTTGTACACTCAATACAACCAGATCGACGGAAATCGTCGATCTGGGTTCGACGATTATCGTCGAGCTGAGCTCGACGATGTGCCTTAGTTCTGGGTCTGACATAAATCGTTGAACGGAGTTCTACGATTTTCCCGTGACCTTTGTTCGACAGAAGGGAAATCGTTGAACGACGTTCGATGATATTATTCTCGTGGCCTGTATTCTAAGTCTTCCTGTGTTCTGCGTTTAACGGAACATCATCGAACGGAGTTCGATGATTCCCCGTGGCTTGTGCTCGACGAAAGGCAAATCGTTGACCGGAGTTCGATGATTGCCCGTGTCCTGTGATTCAATGAAAGTCGTCGAGCTGCGTTCGACGATTTTCCTGCGTTTGATGAATTTGCTCTAGCGCTCGACGAAAATCATCGAGCTGCGTTCGGCGATTCCTGTAGACAGAAATTTATTTCTTTTCAACTACCCTTCTTCCCGAGTGATTACCTCCTAGGGGAAATGTCATGTCGGCTTTTCGTTCTTCCTTTGTTTTGTAGGCCGAATCGTGGGTTATGGAAGGTAGTGGTATTTTGATGCTCTAAAGGAGCGGGATGTTTTGTGTGAGAGCCATGGCCGCCACTTTTTAGTCCCAGGTACGGGCTGGGCATCTGCTGTGGCCGCCACCCTTCTTATCCCAGGTACGAGCTGGGTTTGTGGTGGTTTTGTGCCGACAGTGAAATTTTATTTTTAGTTGGAACTGTTTGTTTGGGGGACTATTTTTGGTCACCAACTCAGGACCATTTCTGTTTACTACTGCCACTAAATCACAAGTTAGGATTTTAAGGTGTTTCCTCCTGGTGGAATGCAGCATATTGTGGCAAGTTTTACCTTGCCTTTTGCCTTGTAGCCACTGCAGGGTTTGAGCAGGGCTTGGTGTTGTTTCTTGGTACTTGGTGTACTTTTAGTTTACTCTGGTCAATGTTTGCTTTTACTGTCTTATTTTCTTACCCACTTGTTCCATTGTAATTTAATGCCTTAATTCATATTTTCTTGTTTTGCTTGCTGAGGTGTTCTTTTAATTTTTGAATGCCTCAGGTTCAGATTAGTAGACGGGTAGGCGGCTAGTTTGTTGTTGTGTTGCTGGCGATCCCTTGAGTTGTAGGGATCCTTTTCTTGGTGTTTGTGAGGTAGTTTTATGCTTTTATCTTACAGACATACATGCTTGTCAGTGGGTTCATGTCAGTTTGTTGGCGCCCCTGGTAGTTTTACCTTATGATACTAAATATGTTTCTTTTACTGCTACCTTTTCTGGAGATAGTTTACTTGCTTTTGGGAAATTTTATGCTAGATTGTTAGTTATTTTTAAACCTAAAAGACTACTATATGTATATCTCATGATCAGCATGTTTTATAAAACTCATACACTACTTTCTTAGTAACGTAAAAAGAACGTTTTCCTACTTATAATATGATACAAATTTAGTGTCTTGCATAGTATGAGCTGACCTCGGGGGTCACATATGCACTCTCTTAGGATTTCAAAGAAATAAATAAAGTATTTTCCGCTGTGTATAAATATAGTTTTAAACTGTGTACTAGATGATCCACTGAGCCGAGGGATACAACCCCTAAAATATACCTAATTTTCTAATCATTAAACTTATGAGATTTTCTTAGTCCAGTTAGTTGGAGTTCGCCTAAGCGTCGACAGTTATCCCCTGCTCGACGTGACATCACGACGCGTATTTTCTCATATTCTGATACTTCTTAAATTCGGAGAAAATGCGGGTTGTGACAGTTGGTATCAAAGCGAGGTTTGCTTGACAATTTGTCGGGCAACCTTTTAGGTGTTTGGTGTTTAGCATCATATCATACACACATTGATATGCCATCAACACGTCTTGGCGGAAGCACGAACATTTCAATCATAGCATAACATGAAGTATACAGGGCTATTATGTAGTATGGGATGCATAATATGTGTCTGTATATGGATCCACCATAGGCGCAACATGTGAGGGTTATGTAGTATGGGATGCATAACCTCACCACATGAATGCGACTAGCACGTTTCTTTTTGTTGCATGAGAATGTTATGTAGTATGGGATGCATAACATTTTCATGTGTACGCTGCTCATGACATGCATTAGGGCCTTTTTAGAATGCATAGCACAATCATGTATAGCATAACATTGCATAAGCACAACGTGCCAAGTTAAAGACTTGCAGGATGACATATGTACACCCATGGTTTTAAATCAGAAAAAGGATATACAGTTCATGCATTCCCGATCAAGGCACAAGAGTTAGATGATGGTGGCTAACCATCCTAGGTTAGGCATAACATCATTTTTGGTTCAAATAAACACCCAGAGAAAGTTTAGCAGTTTTAAGATCATATTTATGTATGTATTATCTGTACTTGTAGTTAGTTCCAACTATTGTACCAGGATTTGGCTAATGTTGATATGATTTTAGGATGGCGAGACGTCCTTCGACGAGGTCGACTCCCCTGTCTGAGGGTGAGACTTTTGGAGCGCAGAGTGATGCGGTGATCGAGAACTTGCGGTTGAGCAATGATTCCTTGACTAGGCAGTTGGTGGAGATGCAGGTCCAGATCCAATCTCTGGCGGCATTTGTGGCAGGACAAACTCAGGGAGTGCAAGACCCTGCAGGGGGGTCAGCTGCCCCTCCCCATCCTGCTCCCCTGAGACCTCCAGTGGTGGAGCCAGCAGAGATGGCCTTCATTTCTCAGTTTCAGAGACTTAGCCCTCCTACATATGTTGGGAAGGCAGATTTCATGGTCATAGATGATTGGCTAATCTCCATGGAGGATATGTTCTCGTACTCCGGTGTTGTGGATGATCAGAGAGTGATGTTAGCCACCTATCAGCTAAAGGGGTTGGCTAAGAGCTGGTGGCTTAGGGAAAAGGAGAGCTTGGTGGCTGGTTGCACTTGGGCTGTAACACCCCCATCCGTCGCATGACATATAACAGAAGGTCCAGCAGGAACCCGACGCCATATACCACAGACAGTCAGAAGGGCTACCAAATGATTATTCAAACTATCTAATTAAGACTACTCTTCCTACAAAGAGCATTCTAGCGGAAGCTTTTAAAGTTGAAAGAACCCTAAACTTAAATCCAATAAACATGAATGTCCACAACACACTACAGGAATGAAACCCAAAATACACTAAAAGGGTACATGGCCTTATGGCCTTACAAATGTTCACTTAATAAAAACATGTCTTACATACATCGGCTCGCAGGCCGGCCACACATGACCAATTTAAAACAACTATTCTATTTGGCCTTCAAGGGCCAGCACAACAACATGGGCTCTAGCCCGCTATGTGGTACTCGGCTCCGCAGCACCTGCAAGCACAATTCCACCGCATGGTGGCAAACAAAGCAACGGTCAGCCAAAAGCCGACCAAATTTTAACGACCCCGCCTCTTACTCGGGACGGCGGTGGTCTTTCCCTGCATAACATTAGCCCAATAAAATAATAAAGTGCAACTATACTACGCCACAGGTGTAGGCTCGCACGGCCAAACACCCCGTGCACTCAGGGCACATTAACGGTGAATCCTAAACAATCAGCGTCTTCACCACCATCCCAAAGATAGCAACCAAGTGAGCATTTAGGCTTTCTGACCACCGTCTAAGGCTCCGACTATGCCAACGGCCAGTGCCCTTTTCGGATTTCTCGCACCGTTCCACATAGCCTAGGTCCAATTCCACTTGCCCGTTGCTCACGCCGCATATACACTTTAAGTCCTACGTGCGGGCCAAGCTTCTCTCGGATCCCAAAATTTTCCAAACAATCTCATAACCCAGTTATGATCAAGGCCGGTTCCCAGACCGCCAAGTTAGCAGAACACATTTTCGCTCAGTTTTCCGGGTGCGCCTTAAAGCTAACCTCCAAGGATACCTGATGCAATCTACCGCGTAGAAACCCGAAAAACCCAAAGCACGGAGTCTTCTTCGGCAAAACCATATCAAATGCAACATCACCGATCCAAACAATACATGTCCGGGTAGGCTTCACACACAATGTCTATGCCTGTACTTACATTGCCGGACTCTATATGCAACACAAGGGGGACTATTCACATCAACCCCAAGGAACACCACGCACTCACCCACACTCGCGGGAGCGGGATTCCCTATGCAGAAAGAAAGAGCTTCACATGCTCAAGTTGAGAATCGTTACACTTGTTGTCCATTTTGGCGCCATGGAAAAAATACACGGACAGAACTCTTTGTAATGAACTTTCCTCCACGGATCCACTCTTCGATTTCGAATGGGTGCCCCGATGCTCCGCCGGTGGCCGGAATCCCTTCCTTCTTCCTCCTCTTTCCAACTCCTTGAGAGAGAGAATGGTGGGAGAGAAATGAAGGATTAACTCCCCTATTCCCTGCCTTAACAGAGAAGGAAACCATATGGGCCGTTGGATCCTAATTAAAGAAAACGAACGGCTCAGATCCGTTCAAAAATCTCCAGACTTAGGCCGAACACGGCTTGGCACACGACCGTGTCCCAGGGCGTGTGCCTCGATCCAGGCACGATCGTCGACCACAGAAAAGACACACGGGCTCAGACACGCCCATGTCCAACCTGACACGCCCGTGTCGGGTCCCTCGACATGCCCGTGTCCGAGGGCATGTCACGTATAACCGCCATGCCAACCGACACAACCCAACGGCACACGGGTACTGAAACGGGTCGGCACACGCCCGTGTCTAATGACACGCCCATGTCATGAAACCGTGTTCCTGGCCGTGCCCTTCTCGGGATGAAACGACCAAAAAAAATCACCAGCCAGACACGGCCTTGGACACGCCCGTGTCCTAGGCCGTGTACCCCTATACAGGCACCAAAAACCCCTTTTTCGCGACCGACTCAAATACAATTTTCGGGGAGTTATATGGGCATTGTTCAAGGAGATGGTGTTGAGGAAGTTCTTGCCTTCAGTCGAGTGTGACCGACTTATGAACGACTTTCTTCACCTGAAGCAGAGGCAACTCACGGTCAGTGAGTTTGAGATAGATTTCAGCAAGTTGAGCCGGTTTGCCCCTGGATTAGTGAGTGTTGAGGAGGTTTGAGTCAAGCGGTTTCTTGGTGGCTTGAGGAGCGAGGTTTAGCAGTTAGCCAGTGCTTATGGTTTAGTGACATATGCAGGAGTAGTGGAGGCTGCTCTGAAAGTGGAGGCAATTGAGACTGCAAAGAACAGAGGACAACAAATGATGCGGATAAGAGGAAGTCTGCTGAAGAGAAGAACCCCCAGGTACTTGATGCTGCTTCAGGAAACAAGAGCAAGGTGGTGTGTAGCTTCTATGGCCGGTCCGGCCACCCTGTTGAGAGGTGTTTCAAGAAGGCTGGAGCTCAGAGGAAGGAGCAGGTTCATGCCATTCAAGGTGCTCCTAGGAAGGATGTTTCCTGTGCGGTTTGCAAGCGACCCGGGCATGATGCTGCCCAGTGCTGGTCCAAGGATATGGTCTGCTTTCAGTGTGGCCAGAAGGGCCATATCAAGACTAGGTGTCCTCAGGTCCAGCCTATTCTTCAAGCAGTTCCACTTCAGGCTTTACCTCCGCCTCAGTGTGTGGACAAGGGCAAAGGGAAGCTGAACGTGATCTCTTCCGAGGATGCTCAGACTTCGACTCAAATCATCTCAGGTTAGTTGTTTTTCCTAGCTTGAAAGTTTTATTTGCTAGCATGGCTATAACTTTATTTTGGTAGTGCCTTAGTTGCTTATGTACTCATATAGCGAAATTTAAGGTGAAGAACCGCTGGGCGCGTGTTCTATTCGACTCTGGCGCTACCCACTCATTTGTGGCTAGAGCTTTTATAGAGCGGTATCGGTTGATTCTAGATCTAGTTCGTGATACCTTCCGCGTCAAGTTCCCTTCTGGTGAATCTGTGATGTAAGATTTGGGCATTTTGGATTGCCCTGTTTTGTTGGGGGACTTTCTTGCAAAGTCAGACTTGAAGATGATTGATCTAGAGGACTTCGATGTTATTCTGGGCATGGACAGGTTGTCTAAGTATGATGCGGTTATTCAGTGCAAAGGAAAGCGCTTGGACTTCATCAAGGATAACGGTCAGCCTGGTAGTGTGTATGATGATCCGTGCCAGGATTCTCCTATCATTTCTGCGGTATATGCTCAGAAGCTGTTTCATTCTGATTGTTTCTCTTGTTTAGTCTTGGTGGTTGGGACTGTTGTTAGTGTACCGCGCTTGGAGGATATTCCTGTTGTTCGTGGTTTTTCTGATGTTTTTCCTGATGACCTTCCTGGTCTTCCTCCCGAGCGGTATGTTGAGTTCGTGATTGATTTGGAGCCGGGTACGCATCCTATTGCTAAGGCGCCTTATCAGATGGACCATTGTGAGTTGGAGGAGTTGCGAATTCAGTTGGACGAGTTGCTGGCTAAAGGTTTTATCAGGCCGAGTTCGTCGCCGTGGGGTGCTCCTGTTCTATTTGTAAAGAAGAAAGATGGGTCAATGAGGCTGTGCATCGATTATAGGGAGTTGAACAAAGATACCATTAAGCACAGGTACCCTCTGCCGAGGATCGATGATCTATTTGATCAGTTGCGTGGTAGCACGGTGTTCTCCAAGATCGATCTTCGTTCAGGCTATCATCAGCTCAGGATCCGTGAGTCGGACATTCCACGGACTGCTTTCAGGTCGAGGCATGGGCATTTCGAATTCCTGGATAAGTTGTTTGGTTTGACCAACGTGCCATCAGCATTCATGGATATGATGAACCGGGTGTTCAAGGACTTCCTGGATAAGTTTGTGGTCGTATTTATAGACGACGTTCTGATTTATTCTCGCAGTGCTGAGGAGCATGAGCAGCATCTACGATTGGTTTTATCTGCTTTGAGAGACCATCAGTTGTTCGCCAAGTTGAGTAAATGTGAATTCTGGTTGTCCCAGGTTTCCTTCCTGGGTCATGTGGTGAACAAAGATGGCATTTCAGTGGACCCGGAAAAGATTTCTGCAGTGATGGATTGGCATAGGCCGAGCACACCCAAGGTGATTACGAGCTTCTTGGGGTTTGCCGGCTATTATAGAAGGTTCGTGGAGGGCTTTTCTACCATGGCAACGCCCTTGAATAAGCTGATGTAGAAGAATGCGACGTTCATTTGGAGCGAGAAATGCGAGGAGGCTTTCCTGGAGCTAAAGAACAGGTTGTGTTCTGCTCCTGTTTTGGCATTGCCTACGGAGGGCATGGACTATGATGTATATGTAGATGCCTCGCATGTTGGGCTCGGAGGTGTGTTGATGCAAGAAGGGAAGGTGATTGCATATGGGTCGAGGCAACTGAAGACTCATGAGAGGAACTACCCTACACATAATCTTGAGTTCGCAACAGTGATCTTTGCCCTGAAGTTGTGGAGACATTTACTTTATGGTGCTCAATCCAAGATCTACACCGATCATAAAAGCGTCAAGTATGTCTTCACCCAGAAGAAGCTAAATTTGCGCCAACGGCGTTGGTTAGAGTACGTGGCCGATTATGATGTGGATATATAGTATCATCCGGGCAAGGCCAATGTGGTGGCCGATGCCTTGAGCTGGAAGACGGGGAAGATCTTTAATCTCACTGCCGATCGTTTAGTGGAAGAGTTCCTCCTGATGGATATTTTCGTGGGACGCTGTGTCATGCAGAGCAGTTTGGCAGTGGCAGAGCCGTCTTGGATTGCACTTACCAGGTTGCACCAGTAGGATGATCCGGATCATCTGCACTTGTACCTCAGGACTGAGAGGGGAGAGTTGCCGGACTTTTCTATTGATGATGCGGGTACTTTGAAGTACCGCGGCAGGTTTTGCATTCCCGCTGTTGGAGACATCAAGGGTATGATTTGTAGAGAGGCTCATGGATCCAGTGTTGCCTACCATCCAGGATCTACAAAGATGTATCATGAATTCAAGCAGATTGCCTGGTGGTATGGGTTGAAGGGTGATATAGCCCGATTTATTACTGAGTGCCACACTTGCAAGCATGTGAAGGCCGATCATGGGAGGCCTGGTGGCAAGTTGACTCCATTGGAGATCCCCACTTGGAAGTGGGAAAGTATTTCTATGGATTTCATTACGGGCTTGCCGAGATCTCCTAGAGGTTTTGATTCTGTTTGGGTTATAGTGGACAGACTGACGAAGCGTGCTCACTTTGTGTCGTACAAGATTGATTATCCGATGAAAAAGATAGCGGAGCTGTATTTGAATGAAGTCATCAGGTTGCACGGTGTGCCAGTTAGCATCATTTCGGATCGAGACTCCAATTTTACGTCTCGCTTCTGGAGGAGTCTGCAAGAGGGTTTAGGTATATATTTGAGGTATTCTACAGCTTACCACCCGCAGACCAATGGTCAGACTGAGCGAGTGAACCGGATAGTTGAGGATATGATCAGGTGCTACATCTTGGACCATAGAGGAGCGTGGGATGAGCGTTTGAGGCTTATAGAATTCGCTTACAACAATAGTTACTAGGCGAGCTTGCAAATGGCTCCGTTTGAAGCCTTATATGGGAGGCGCTGCAGAACTCCATTATTTTGGACCGAGGTTGGTGAGAGGCCTATGTTGGGTCCGGATGCGCTGGAGGAGATGAAAACTGCTATGAAACTTATTCGAGAAAAGCTTTGTATTTCTAAGGAGAGATATGAGAAGAATGCCAACCGGCATAGGTCTGACTTGAAATTTCCTGTAGGGGACCTTGTGTTTCTTAAGGTTTCCCCGATGGTTGGTGTTAAGAGGTTCGGTAAGAACCGGAAGTTGTATCCGAGGTATGTGGGTCCATTTAAGATTGTTGAGCGGATTGGCGTGTCAGCTTATAGATTGGATTTGCCGGCAAATTTCCCTGGTATTCATAATGTGTTTCATGTAAGCCAATTGCGGAAGTGTGTGCAAAGCAGTGGACAAGTTTTGGATGTTGTGCCCCAGTTGGCTCCTAATCTCTCATATGTTGAGGTGCCGGTCCGCATCTTGGATACTCAAGATCGGGTGCTGCGGACGAAGTCTATCCCGATGTTGAAGGTTCAATGGAAGAATCAGGATTTGGAAAGCGCGACTTGGGAGCTAGAGTCGGCTATGAGGGAGGCTGACCCTCATCTTTTCCCTTGATTCATTTGGTACGTTTCCTTTCTAGTACTCTTGTTTGCTACCTTCCTTCGATAGTAGAAGTTGTGTATGTAAAATTTCGGGACAAAACTTTCTTTTAGGGTGAGTGACTGTAATGCCCCTGATTTTTTCTGCAAGTATTTAATTCTCGTTTGGTGTTACGTTGACGCGTTTCCGGCATGTGCCATTTGTTATAGCATGGTCTTAGCTCTCTAGATCCCATGTGTGGTTGTTAGTAGCCTTTTTGGCAAGACTCCCTAGCAAGCCGGGTTTGTTTTGGTGACCAGTGAGGCCTCTCGGGGGATGCTTGTGTTTTGGCTTCAGGTAGTGATAACCCGAGTTTTGTTCGTCGAAAGTTTATTTCGACTTCGCCGTTGCGTTCGTAGCGTGGGTATTTAGCTACGGTGTGAATTTCGGCGGAATCCGAGGTGGTTCGGTTTTCGCGTCATTTTGGTGGTAATAATAATAATAATAATGCAATAATTAATTAATGAAACTTGAATTAAATCAGTGGCGGTAGGGCTGAATGGATGTGTCCATGCATTTATATATAAAGTCTTAGACAAAAAATCGAGTCCTTTCACTGTCTCCTTGCTTGTAAGAATAACCGCTGCTGTTCGAGAGAAAGTAAAACCGCCAACCTTGCTACCCTTCAGACACCGATTCTGGAAGCGTTAGTGGACGGAATTCGATTCCGAAAGCGGATTTGGAGTGCTCTCTCCTAGACTTTCATTCCTACGGTAAGAAATTCAATTTTCGTCGTAGTTCTAGAGGACTCAGAATTTTTACTTTGATCCTTTCCTCCATTAAAACCTTAGATCCTGTTTAGGTGTTATTGCGGCTGGAGCCGAGATAGAGAGGAAGGGCTGTGCAAGTTAAATTGCTGGTATTTGAGGCAAGTGGTGCTCCTACCCTTACCAAGTTTTCTTCTCCTTTTCATGGTCATATTTGCTATAATTTTTGCCTGTTTACCAAGATTAATATTTTACTCTGTTTTTCCGTCAAAAGCGTGTGAATCATTAACCATTATGGCCCCTTTATGTTTCTGTTTGCATTCTCTCACATTCTGAACTCAAATCTTCGGCTGGAGTAATGTAGTCTTGTTTGTTTTTATCAAATTGTTCCCTGTTAATCACTCAAAGTGTTCACTGTTAAAACTTCTGTTTGGGTAGTATCTAGCATTTCAACCCTAGAATTTAATAACAGTGAGATTTCATACCTATATTACCAGTAATAGGTTGGGATTAGGCTAAGAAGTTTGGACGGAAACGAAGTTAGGGTACAGGAATATTGTACACTCAATGCAGCCAGATCGACGGAAATCATCGATCTAGGTTCGACGATTTGAGAGGGAGGTGGAAAATCAAATGAAATTCTATAATAGCATTTCGTTTAGGGTAAACGCGCAGGAGATAAACGCGGAACCAAATGCGGCCTAAAACTATAGGTTTATGTTAACTTTTCTGTCACTGTTTGAACAATATCTTGCTTGTAAAGTTTAGGCCTCTTAGATGCATTTTTAGAACTGATGCTCAACATGAAAAAGGTAGATCTAGGTCTTACCTTTAATTTGACACCCGAAACATAAAATTCAGAGCACTGAAGCTTCCTATATACTAAAAATCAAAATAATGGGATTTTTATTACTAGTCAAACCTTAAGTCCACATGTCAAGTCAAACCTTAAGTCCACATGTCATGAAATTTTGAACATACATGTGTTTATACTAGTCTTAGGACTTGTCCAAAAATCAGAATTTTTGGGATGTATTTTCTATAGTTTTTAAAGAAATATTATTTATTAAATAAATAAAATATAGGAAGATTCTCTCTTCCAAATGTCTCCAAAATTGGGTGGCATGGCCATTGGGTCATTATATGATCATGATAAAAGTTTCAGGCCATTTGGACCTCTATATGTTGGGTAAATCTAACATGCATGGTGGAGGTAGAATTGTAAATATATGGTTCCAAATGTAAAAATGGGATTTAGCTCATTTGGCCTAATGAATGTCCGTGGGATTTTAGACAGGGGCTTATAGGGATGAATTACACCTCACATAGAAAGAGTGGGATTTTTAGTAACAAAAATCCCATTATTTTGAATTATTGGAAAATAAACTTTTTTGGAAATAAAAATGAGTTATGGTTCTACTGATCTTGTAAAATTCTAATATTTTTATACGATACTTAATAGGACATTGTACATCTCTAGAAAAAGTTATAATTCTATTTGAGGATTATATCTTGTGTACATAGTAGATTTACAATTTTACCCTTTTGGAAATTATTTTAAAAGTATGGGAAAATACTATTGAACAATTATGGAAAACTTTATGGTATACTATTTCTATGATTCAAGCCCAGTATAATTATTTGAGATTTTTTTGGATGACTATATATACTGAAAACCCTAGTAGTCGCATTTTGGTAATAATGTACATATAAATATATGTTAGGTCAAATCACTGACTAGAATCATTAATTTCTGTCTTGAGTATTAATATATTAATTTTGATCACCAGTAATTTTCTAGGAATTTTTGGTTGTATATTTTAAGTACTTCATATGAAAAATGGATTATTTATGGATTTAATCATAAATAGAAAATATATGGAAATTTAATTTGCAAAGTCATGATTTTTCATGAACAGATATTTTTAACCTAGATGAACCTCAAATAATTTATTTAGACATAATGGACCACTGGTTAGAGTAGTTCATGTTCAAAGTGACTTAGGTCACTTAATTAATTAATTTAAATTATGCTCCAAAACAATTGGAAAATAATGATGAAATTCTGAATGATCAATATTACCCACATGTCATACCCATGATAAATAGTTAGTGGCATTTGGCCCAAGGAATTGACAGTTATCTCATACGGGTTAACATTAGGTCATGGGTTGCACTTAGCGAAGTAACACATAATATTAGGACTCATAGGGGATATGATAAGTGGTTGGATTGAGAAGCGTATCAGGAAGATAAAACCCTAGTTGTCGTTAATTGGGTCACTACATAGTAACGAGTGTTAGAGTGTAAAGCCCATGAAAAGTAGTCAGAACGGAGACCGGCGGAAGACCGGAGTTCTCCCAACAATACCTTAAGCCATTAGGTTCACTCAAGAGAAACATTGAGAGCTAGGTATTAATAATGGATAAACACTAAAAAAAGTTAGTGACCTTGAGAAAAGGGAGCTTTGGGCTTCAGCCCATCATAATTCCTAGTATCCCCGAGAGCCCTTCACCGGGTATGCCCTGTGCAGTTCAAGGTCTAACCATAAATTGCTATGCCTAATAAGCATTAGACAAGAGTAGTCTAATAGGTTAAGGGAACGATGTGACAATCTCACCCATATAGGGTTGGACGATACATGATGGGTTTTGTTCTATGAGCTGGAGGCTAGGATGTTTGGATATAGGACGGGTTTTGTCATACGAGCTGGAGGCTTGAATGTTTGGATACAGGACAGGTTTTGTAGTGCGAGCTGGAGGCTTGAATGTTTGGATACCTGACGAGTTTTGTCTTGCGAGCTATAGGCTCGGATGTTTGGATACAGGACGGGTTTTGTCCTGCGAGATGGAGGCTCGAATGTTTGGATACAGGATGCGTTTTGTCCTGCGAGTTGGAAGCTTGAATGTTTGGATACAGGATGGGTTTTATCCCGTGAGCTGGAGGCTCGGATGTTTTGATACCTGACAGGTTTTGTCCTGCAAGCTGGAGGCTCGGGTTGGAAATAAATTGTATGTGCATAGAACATATTAGTGATGGGTAATGAGGTACTAGGCCAATCGTCACACCAATGGCAGTACGGTGACTCAGGTGAGGTTTGAGGATTTGAGGGGCCAATAGGTTATTTTTACTGCAGTCTGGAGGACTATTCCTGAAAACGCGCACCCGACCTAAAAGTTTGGTGGTTTAGCCAGCAGTTTTGTACGCGGTGACTCTAGTGTGTTCTTTAGAGGCATACGAAAGGACTAGGCCTAGTCAAGTATATACCCGCCTAGGCGTTGAGACGCCCGCTCCCCTACCGTAGAAACAACGGTAGTACCTGAGAGTTAAGCTAACTCCAAAAAGTGAGAACTAAAGGTCTGTGTGCATAGAGTCGTGTGGGTGAGTTGCACCTGTATGAATCATAACCCGCATACCATATCATACATACATACTTAGAACATACACACCATACATCCTTGTCAGCGTAAGGCGTCGGTTCTCGGCATAAGACCGGGTACCCTCCTGAGTAAGGGGGAGGGGGTCTTACAAGATCGACGCTAGGTTTTTGCTGCACAGTTTGTCGGCATTCATTCACATCTCCATCGCCGGCATCCATAGTCTCTATACCTTGTGGAAACTGCAGATTGAGATCACATTTAAGGTACGCTTTGGAGTACCAAGAAGTTCTGCAGAATAACTCTTGAGGCAGGGGAAAAGCGGTAGATCAAATCAATACCCACGAATCCATTTTGTGAATCTCCAAAATCATTTTTGGACTTTTGTGTTTCCAGCATACATCAAGTTCTATGTTGAATCAGCATACATAGATATATATATATATATATATATTTGTTGTGCTAACCTTCTTTCATTATAGTGGACAAAGCTTTAACCAATCGTTGTATTTTTGCTGGTTCCGCTGACGCCGGGACTTCATAAGGAAGAACACGTCGAAACTTCCTGGAATCATGGCTATGATGAAATATAAACAAGAATCCAAAGGCGGTATACATTAAATTTCTGCACTGTAGTCGTATATCCGTTTGTTCAAAGTTTCATCGTATGTGTTCTTAAATTTAGAAAAAAATAAATTTTATATAAACTCCAATTAGATACTGACAGAGTTTTGTTAAAACGATCCTATAGGTTTATAAGCAACAACATTCAGTAGAATTTTTCGGTAATATTAATTTGTCGTAGCGACGTGTATCCCTTATATTTCATCAACAAATCTATGTCATGGAGTGGATGCATTCTAACTTGATTTAATAGTGTGGATTTTTTTATTAAAAGAAAAATATAAAAGAATGTAATTAGTGTACCGTCGAATAAACTAAATAAGATATGAATTGTGAAAATAATATTACCCATTTCACTCTAATTGAACAAGATCCCGAGTCATGTGACACCTAAGATTGCGTCGAGACCATGCAATGGAAAAAAGCATTGCAAAGTTAGAGCCTGAATATCTATTTAAAAATAGGGCTAAAATAAAAATATATATATTACACCAAAATCCTATCTTTCCTTATAGACACACACATAAGCTAAAACGGCCTGCCCGTACGCCAGCACAGAAGGTTGCCCGCATTTGATATATATATATATATATATAAGGGAATACACACACACGAGCTTCTTTGCACGGGCTATGTCCGTGCTCAAATCTCTCGGGTGGCCTTTGACCATATCCAGACGGGATTCACCCGCTTACGAACTGGCTTCGGACGCATCCAGGTGGGCTTCACCCACTTGTGCACGGGCTTCGCGCGTGCTTGGTGCTCCGACTTCGGCGGCATAGAAGCGGGCAATGCTTCCACGCAATTCACCGGCTCGGTGCCGCAACCGCCACTCCCCCCCCCTACCGAAGCGAATATGCAAAAGAAAACAATCACAGGGCTCATGGGGGCCGCGAGTGGTGGTTGCGGCGCCGAGCCGGTGAATTGCGTCGAAGCGGGGTCTGCTTCTATGCGGGCAAAGTCGGGGAATCAAATACGGGCGAAGCCCTTGCTCAGGTGTGCGAAGCCAGACTGGATGTTGTCGAAGGCCGCCCGAGAGTTTCGAGCACGGGTGTAGCCAATGAGAAGAAACTCGTATCTAGGGGAAATTTATTTTTTAAAATTTTTTATTATAATTAATTATTATTTATAAGTATAATTTATTATTATTTAATAAGTATAAGTTAATTATTAGTATAAACTTATAATATGCATCAGTTAATTTAGTATTTTCATTTTTTTAGAAAGTTATTATATACAAATCAGATTAGACTATATACAAACCTTCACTATATACAAATCAGTACAAATCAAAAATTGTTATACGTAGACAAAATTATTTTATACAAACCAGTTTAAAAATTAAAAAAGAAATAGTTTTTTAAACACTATATTATATTAGAGTAAAATTAATGTATCAATTAAGTAATTAGTCATTAAATATTTGAAATTCAAGATATAAAGATGCATTGAAACCCAAAAAATATTAGCAAGCATATCATTACTTTCGATCAATAATCATCAAGAGAGGAGATCTTGAAAATTAAGAGAAGCAACTGTAAAATAAGAGGCAAAAATTCCTGCTCCTCCAATGCCTCCCCGCCGGAGCCAGAGGGGAGAATTCTCCGGCAAATCCGACACCAAGGAGTTTGTCGACTCTATCCTCTAAGGCTTCAGGAGCAGAGGAACCCCTGTTTCCACCATGGTCGCAGAAACCTATTTATAAATCAAAAAATCTCAATGCTGAAAGAAATAGAATGACGAAGCTGAACAACATGATTCACTGACTCAGAGCTCTGGTTCCCAACATCACAAAGGTAATACATTTTCCTCCTCTAATTAGTATAATCTCTGCTCATAAATTAGAAATGTTTTCTATCCATGATTCTTTAGCTGAGCAAGGAATCAATGCTCACCGATGCCATTGACTACATCAAAAAACTACAAAACGAGGTGGTCGATCTCCAGATGGAGCAAACGGGCATTGAAATAGAAAAGGATGAGAAATGTCAGAGTTCTTCGATCTACTAGAGTGTCCGCAGTAGTGGAGATGAATGGATCTGCTACAGTTATTTTCATGAAGTGCTAAAGCCTGACTAGCAAATCCTACAGAGGCGACTGGAGGAGGCATGGCGTCGGGGCTGACGTCGGAGGAAAAAGTAGGTCTGAAGGCTGGTCGCCTGGATGAGGACTACTATCGCCGGGGCTGTTAGAGCATGCGTTCCACGTTTCTTGGTTTGTTAATAACAAATCTCGTTTGTATTTGATCATAATGTGTTTATGGTGTGCAGATATAACAAGTCTAATACTCTAATCATTTGGGCTTAGATTCGGTATTGAAAAGAGAAATTAAGGTAATATCGCCAGGCAATATCCAGTATCGCCACTAGGAGAGAGATCAAGGGACAGTTACCGCATGATCTCCACGGCGTACAGTTATACTCGATATCTTGGGAGATATCGAGTATAACTGTATGCCGTGGAGATCATACGGTAACTGTCCCTTGATCTCTCGCCTGTTGACGATACTGGATATCGCCAGGCGATATCACCTTAACTTCTCTTTTCAATACCGAATCCAAGTCCAAATGATTAGAGTGTTAGACTTATTATATCTGCACACCAAAAATACACTATGATCAAATGCAAACGAGATTTGTTATTAGCAAATCAAAAAGCATGGAACACATGCTTCAACAATCTCCTCATTTTGATAATAACAAATCCACTTAGAAAGAAATCATAAATGACCTATAAAGTGTTAAAAATATGATGAGCAAGATTAAGCATTTGCGTGTGCACATACTTTACTTGGATGTTACTCTCCCCCTACATATGTACTCCCCATAAGTAGAAGCATTCAAAAATTTTATTTTATTTACCAGGTAGTAATTTAAGTTAGGTGGTAATTTAATGTAAACTTAAATGAATGGTTTTTCAGAAAATTCTCCCACTTTTGTTATTATCAAAAGAAATTTGAGATTGGAAGAGGTGATGTAAAGAAGAGAAAAAGCAAATGTGATGGTAGATAGTGAATATAGAGAATGTCTGCGGAAGCAAAAAACCACAATTAGATATCAAGTGTAGGACATGTGAAATAATGTATAGTAATGATGAATGTGAGTGAATACAAACATTGTCAAATTCATCTAGTTATATCATGAACACATACACTAGTGAACATAAGAATTAGAATTATTTTAGGTCCAATTCTCATGAGAATAAATGTTATAAATGATAATGTAGTGTTATAGATTAAAAACATATGTATAAACTTAAAACGTACATGAACAAGTGAAATGTACAAACATAACATAGAAATATACATAAAGAGCCGTACTTGTATCCAAGAATTCATAGCACATATACTGAATGAATATCCATATAGGGATTACACAAGACACTTTATAATTTTTTCTATGATTCTTAACCTCACAATGCTTATGAAGACTTATCAGGAGGGTGAGTATTGTTTGGTGGAGGTTCCTTGTCAACCAAGTTTTTCTGAAATTAATCAACAAATATGTTGATTAATGTTATTTGTTTTTTTATAATAAAAATTTTTTGGGCGTGTCAAAGGACTCCGAATTCACTTGTGTGGCAATATAGGATAACCAAAGTTGAATTGTACAAAGAAATCAAGGATAAAGTAAGTGTTTATGAAATTCTAATGGTTATGGTATAACAAACACAATTCACATATGCAGTAAAGGTAAACAGATATGAAAATTTTCAAAATTATGTGTGAGAGAGCATTATCATAAATAAAATATTTCTCATACTTAGAGGCATGCAAAAACAAGTGCACAATTATAATACACTAAGAGAGTTGTATATATAGAATGATATTAAAAGCTTGAATATGTGAACAATGTTAGAGGTAACCCAATATATCTGAATACACATTGTAAAAAACCTAAACGATATGAAGTAATTATATTTGGATGAAAAGAATAGAGGCAGTCTTACAAAGATGGAGATCTGATCAGAGAAAGTTTTTTTTGTAATTTGGAGCTATAACAAGGCGATATCAGATATCGTCGATCGGTGATAATGCCACAATATAAATAACATCAGATTTGGAAGGAAGGCATCAATTATATCATTTTTATTGAAATCCTCGAGCGAAACGACAACTTGACGCCGACAAAATCACCAAATCAAGGTATTTTTTATGTAATTTTGGTTTCTTTTCCTTAGTATTTGTGGATTCAAACGTATTGACCAAGATTTGCTGAATTTTCTTGAAGTTTTGAGTGAGAAATTTTCAGATTTGAGATTGACTTTTGTAGATTTAGGAATGAGTTTGAAAAATGTTATTTTGTAGTGAAGAGGGCATAGATCTAGTAGATTGATGAAGTGTAAATATAGAACTACTAACGTGGAGTATGTAAAAACATAGATTTAGGTTTTGGATGAGTAGAATTCTTAACAAAGTAGAATATTTTAGGGAAGAAGATGATGAATAGTCATTTTTTTTTAAAAATGTGTTAATGTAAATCTTGATGAGTAGATCTATGTGTGATTGTGTTTATGAGAAAGTGATGTTGAGTTTTTGAAGTTCATGATATATTTTTTTAAGATTTGAACGTTTTTAGATATCTCTCGGCGACAGTCACTGTCGCCCGACAATATCATGACAGTGTCTAAAATGATGTTTGTTACTGTTTTCAGGAATGACTTCCAGTTCTAAAGCCAGGAGGAGCACACAGATTGATTCACATTCCACATATCAAACATTTCCTTGAATTAAGAACACAATCATCAGATTGGGCAAAGTTGTTGAATTCGATCAAGTTCGGCATGCACACAACCATGATCTAATAGCAATGGTAGGTAAAATGTCAGTTATAGTTCCAGATATGTTCTCATCAGTGTTAACTAGAGAATTTTACAACCATTTGAGAGATCATAATTTCACTGAGTTGAACGAGGGAGTCAGATCGAAAGTGTAAGGGCAAACTGTGGAGCTAACTCATAATGATTTGAGAGATGAGTTTATACTGATAGAGCGGGACTATGTACTGGATGTAGTTGAAAACTATAAGAAGGATAAAGATTGGACTCTTATGAATATGGTTTTACATGGGAATTCCATAAAAAATATAATCCAGTCAGTGACCACACTCACTACGGATGCATGTTTAGTGCAAGAAATTTCGAGAAACACTATTACACTTAAATCAGGGGACACAAAAAACATAACTGCTAAATTAAGTTATGTGATGTATGTACAACCCCATATTCGCTGAGCCAGACCAGGAGGCACAATGATCAGCAGTTGGGTTAGCCGAAGTGTTCCCGCCCTAAGGAAGATCTCGCCCGAAGAAGGCGGGAACGATTGCGCCAGATCGTCGAACGGGGAACAGTAGGCCAAGATCGTCGAGCGCGGCCTGCGCTGGAGCGCTTGCGCCCGAACCAAGCTCCTATCTCAAAGAGTTCTCGCCTAAGCCAGGCGAGAACGTTCACGCCATACCCTGGGCAGAAGGGTCTCGGCACAGCTCCCGCCGAGTGGGGGCCCAGGGCCTTGGGTAGAGTGTCCTAATTGCCCTCAGGAGGAATTACTTCAGTGCCCTCAGAAAGACACCGGGATTCGGCTATTGGCAGACCAACTAGGGGCATTTCAGTAATCTCAAGGCAGCAAAAACTATAAATAGACCCATAAGGGCTCTTTGGAAGGCAAGCGATCATTATCTCTCGAATTCCAGTGCTTTCTGAGGAGCTCCTAGCCCAGCTTTGGCTTTGGAGGGGAAGCTCTCAGAGATCTTCCGGGTGTAAGGTGAGACCTCCCTGCTGAGGCTATTGGGTCGGTCTTAGGTCCTTTGAATTCAGTCGAGGGTCGAGGCTTGAGAGAAGTAGGTTTCGGCTGCACCCCTTTTTCTTTGAACTCCACTTGAGGTCATATTTGGCTTCAATAGTTCTAGTGCGGTGAGCGTGGAAGGCAGCTGGTACAAGAAAGCCTTAAGTTTTGCCCCATGGCTGGAGGCGAAGGTGAAGGGTCAGGTTCTGGAGGATCCCCCACCCGAGGAGAGGAAGCAACGAAGAGGATGCTGGATGAGTTCAGGAGAGAGGTTTTGCAAACAATCAGTTTTGCCTTCTCGGCGAGAGGCGAGTGGGCCACCCCTCAGGTCCCAATTGAAGAGGTCCCGCTCTTAGGAGAGAATGCCCCCGGGCAGCGCCCGGGAAAGGAGGTCCCGGGGGAGGCTGGCGAGAGAGATGTGGCGGCACGGGAGCTATTCCTGGGCCAGAGCCAGCGCCCGGGCAAGGAGGCGCTGACGGATCTGGGCGAGAAGGAAGCGGAAGTGCGGGAGCTCTTCCCAGGGCACGGTCTCGCGGATCGGGCAAGTCAGCTGAGGCCGCGAGACGTACCCTCTCGCCAGGTAGGAGGCGAGAGCCCATTTAGCGAGCTCATCATCTCGGCTCCGGTACCAGAGGGGTTTCGGGAGCCCGACATGTCCTACTACTCGGAGAAGGATGACCCGGTGCAGCACGTACAGTGGTTTGAGGACGTTGTATCAATAAGGCAGATGATGGACGCCTTCAAGTGCCGACTATTTGCCATCACGTTGAAGGATAAGGCTCGGGACTGGTTCCATCAGTTGCCAACAAGGTCAATCTACTGTTTTGAAGATCTACGGAGAAGTTTCCTGTTGAGGTTCTCAACCTCAAAGAAGCGGAAAAAGGAAGCGGAGTGCCTGTTTGCAGTGAGGCAAAAGCCGGATGAGACGCTGGGTCACTATGTCGACCGGTTTCAGGAAGAGATCCTCCTGGTCCAGGAGGTTCCAGGGTACGCGCTGATGCTAGCCTTTACCCTGGGGCTGAGACCGGGATTCTTTAGCATGGAGTTGAAGAGGATGCCTCCCCTATCCTTTGAGGAGCTCATGGAGAGGGCGACAAAGGAGATTGACTTCGAGAGAGCAAACCCAGCATTCGCCAGGAAGTTGGCCAAGCTAGCGGAGGACGACGTGAAGGAACCAGCACCGGGAAGATAGAAGGAGCAGAGGGAGCAAAAGGAAGAAAGGAGAAGGGAAGAGCCCCGAAGGTTTGGGCAGCAGCAGGGATGGGGGGCCCGGGAGCCGAACAACCGGTTAGGTTGGAGGCCCCAGGAAGGTTGCCCCCAGGGCCCAGGAGAAGGCTACCAGGGGAGAGATATCCTGTGGGAGCCCCGGAGGTTAGACCGACCGGCGTGGAGGCAGGAGCCAAGGGGTCGTCCCCCACCATCGCAGGAGGCCATGAAAGTGGGAAGAGGAAGAGGAGCAGCAAGAGGGGCTCGAGGAGGGGGTAGAAGAGGTAGAGGAGAGGGAAGAAGGGGCGGGGAGGCGTTGCTTTTCTTTGACTTCCATCAGGAGGAAGGTCACGCAACGGCCACCTGCCCGGAGTTCTTGGAGTTAAGAGAGGCAATAGGGGCAGGGAGGCAGGATCCACCGTTGAGGATAGTGGAGGTGCAACAGGGCAAGGTGGAAGATACGTGCGAAGATCGGGTAGATGTAGGGACCCAGGGAGGAATCGGGGTGATTCACGGAGGAGTGGGGATTGAGGCAACCCGCAAGGGGAGCCTGCAAACCATGTACCGAAGGGGGTGGCCTCTACCTCCCAGGTTCCCCCACCAAAAGAAAAGATCACATTCTCATCGGCAGACATGCCGGACTATGAGGATCCATTCTGCGACGCTCTGGTGATCCAGACGACGGTGGAAAACTATATGGTCTCGAGGATACTGGTAGATAACGAGAGCTCGGTAAATGTCATCTTCAAGAAGGCCTTTGATGAGATCAGGGTTGAAGGGAAGAGGGTCTTGGCGTCGGACGGACCTCTGTTCGGGTTTTCTAGAGAGAGAAAAGAGGTAGAAGGGGGAGTAGGGCTACGCGTAAGGTTGGGGGGCGTGTCACGGAACTGTAGGTTCGTAATCGTGGATGCCCCGAGCAACTATAATGCCATCTTTGGGTGCCCCCTCATCAGCGCCTTTCGCTGCGTCCCCTCCTCGTTCCATCAATGCATCAAGTTCAACAATGGGGGGGGGGGTGCAGGTCAGGGTAAGAGGGGACCCGAAGGTGGCAAGGCCTTCATCCGTTGGCGTGACCGCAAGTATATCATCGGTCACCGCAGGTATAACATCGGATGGTACGTTGCCTTCTTTTTTCCCTACTGCTGACATGTTTCCCAGGTTTCCGAAGACATTTCTCACTCCAGATATGATACTTGCTGCTGAGCCACTTACCACTCCTGATGGTGCTACCTAACGCTTCCTCATCCGTTGGCGTGACCGCCCCCTTCAGATGATTCATGGGTACTTGCGACAGAGCTTCAACGTTTGGATGCCGAGCTTCTCCGCCGCTATCTCTCGGACCACGCATCAGAGATACGTGATTTTGAGTGGGGGAGGATTGATGCCGCTGCCCCTCCGCCACTACTTGATGACGATCCAGTTGCCGAGGCTCTACAACATAAAGACCTTCGGAGCCGTGATGACGCTAACGGACGACGCCGCTACAACCTCCGCCCGCGGCGTGCTACCCTCACTTGAAGACTATTTTAATTAATTTGTCATGCTTTATTATTTTATGTGCGAATATAAAATAATTCCAATCTTGGTTAATAATTTTATATTCATTTGTGACTTGTAATCTTTAATTATTTTCTGCAAACATTTTGGTGTGTATGTAACCGCCCGGATGGATGAGATTTCATCTCCATCATGGACGGTTGGATCTCTTTTGTAACTCCTATTTAAAGGAGGATATTATGTGTATGTAACCTCCCGGATGGATGAGATTTCATCTCCATCATGGATGGTTGGATCTCTTTTGTAACTCCTATTTAAAGGAGGCTATTATGATGAGTTATGGGAATGAAAAGAAAACCTAAAAACCCCCCTTTGAAGAATTCGGCCACCATGGAGAGAGTCCATTAGCCGCCCCCCCCCCCCTTTGGTGTTAAGCCAAGCCTTGCCTCCTCCATCCCCGTTCGGTGCGACTCCGGCGTGGCTTCCTTTCAGTGCGACTCCAAGGAAGAAGGTTGCAGCCCATTCGGTGTGAAGCCGGTGGATCCGTGGAGAGAGTGATTCTCCCACCTTATCTTGTGTGATTGTTGTTCTTGGTTGGGTAACTTCTTCCCCTTAGAGAATCTTGCTTTAGATTTTGTGGAGGGTTTTGCAAACCGTTTCTTCCGTGATTTTTAAATACGTCGCTTGCAAATTCCGATTTCGATTTCGTTGTTATTGAACCTCTTGTAATCCGGATTGGGTAGATTCGTTGCGAGAGCGAGACTTGGCCTAGCCTTGACTTTCCCTCCAAGATTGGCACATTTTGGTGTTAACAAGGGAGTTAATCACAACTCGAACTCGACCGCCTATTGAAGTTTTCCGCTGCTCCGAAAATAAATTATTGCTGCGTTGAAACGGCTCAAGTTGGTACAATAGATGCTTGTGTAGGTGCGGTGAGTTGTGTGCTTGTTGGAGAGGTATGTCCTAAGGACGTTGTATCGAGTACGGCAATTTTCTCTTTCGGATTTGGGAGCAAACCCGACCCCTTTTCGCTCGCTTTTTGGTCGGAGCCCTGCCCTTTGGTTTCATGTCTTGTGATAATATTTTCCGTTAGCGTATTCGGGCACGAATCACGGTCACCCCTACATCAAATGTTACGTTACAGCAGTCAACACCATTTCGTGGATGGCAGAGGCAGAAGAGTTGGAGATAGAGATGACGGCCCTTGAGGTGGTTGTAGAGGACGAGGGGATAGTCCTAGAGGAGGCAAGAGAGATAGCTGGGGAGGAAGTCGGAGAAGAGGAGACTGAGAAGCTGCGAGGAGATGTGTCGGTGGTTCGGGGGGACGAGGAGCGGGAGAGCCCGGAAGGGGCGTTGGAAGTAGGAGAGCAAGCGGCAGGAGGAGTTGAGGGGGAGGCCCCGAGGGGCGTAGGGGTCGAGCAGCAGCAGGAGGGGCTGGAAGAAGCGATGGAGATTGAGGAGGAGGGAGGAAGAGGAGAGCTGGAGCTGGAGGAAGAGGCAAGGGCTGGTTGGGAGCAGTCGCGGCTGGAGCCGGCAGAAGAAGTGGTGGAAATGGAGGTCTTCACCAGCGCAAGGAAATTTCAAAGGGTACGGGTCAGTGGGGGCTTGAGTCCCGAGGCCCGGGAACAAGTGCGGGCTTGCATTCAAGGCAACGTCGACATCTTCGCCTGGAGCGCGGCGGACATGCCGGGCATCGACACTAATGTGGCATGCCATCGCCTGAACTTGGACCCCCGCACCTGCCCCATATGCCAGAAGACGAGAGCCATCGCCACCAAGCTGGAGGAGCCCATTCGCGAGGAGGTCAAGAAGCTCCTGGAGGGGGGCTTCATCTCAGAGATCCAGTATCCAGGCTGGATCTCCAATGTGGTAATGGTAAAGAAGTGAGGTGGTAAATGGAGAATGTGTATTGACTTTTCTTTGTTGAATAAATCATGCCCTAAGGATTGCTACCCCTTGCTTCGAATCGACGCGCTGGTTGATTCAGCCGTCGGTTTTTCTGTCATGAGCTTTTAGATGCTTTTTCAGGTTATCACCAGATCCGGATGCACCCTCCTGATACTACGGATGTTTTCTTCATCACGAGGGAGGGGTGCTTCAGTTACAAAATGATGCCCTTTGGGTTAAATAATGCAGGGGCCACCTATCAGCGCATGATGGATCGAGTCTTCCGGGATCAGAGGGGGAGGAACTTGGAGGTCTACGTCGACGACCTAATGATCAAAATCAAGTGCATGGTTTCGCACCTACAAGATCGGGAGGAAACATTCGCCACCTTAAGAAGGTTCAAGATGAGGCTGAACCCCTTGAAGTGTGTCTTCGGGGCCAGCCGCGGGAAGTTCCTCGGGCATCTTCTTACTCCGGCGGGGGTGGAGCCCAACCCGGACAAGGTCAAGGCCATCCTGGATTTGGAGTCACCTCGCGACGCCAAGGAGGTCCAGCGCTTGACAGGCAAACTGGCTGGGCTAAGAAAGTTCCTCTCCAGGGCAGGAGACAAGTGTTCTTCATTCTTTAAGGTGCTGGGGGGGAATCAAAAGTTCGAATGGACAACCGAGTGCCAAGAGGCCTTCCAAGGGCTGAAAAAACAACTCTCTCTGGCTCCTCTCCTTCAGAGCCCAAAGGACGGAGAGGACCTGACCTTGTACCTCGGGGTAGGAGCGGAGGCGGTGAGCTCCGTCCTAGTAAGGGAGGAAGGAAAGATGCAGCTGCCCATCTACTACGTCAGCCGGATATTGAGGAAAGCAGAGCTTCGCTACCCCATCCTGGAAAAGCTCGCTTACGCCTTGGTCATCTCGGCAAGAAAACTCCGGCTGTACTTTCAAGCACATTCGATCGGGGTAGTGACCGACCACCCTCTTCGCAAGATCTTCGAAGGAGTGGAGCACTCGGGGAGACTGGCTAAATGGTCCATTGAGCTAAGTGAGTTCGACATCTCCTTTGTCCCAAGGCTCTCCATCAAGGCGCAGGCAATGGCGGACTTCCTAGCAGACTACGTCGTTGAGGTCGAGGGGGGAGAGCAGCAACCTCGAGAAGCATGGAAGTTGATGGTTGATGGGGCCTCGGGAAGACACTCCCTCGGGGCAGGGGTGGTATTGACAAGTCCTCGGGGGGTAACCATAGAGCAAGCAGTCATTTTGCATTTCCCCGTGACCAACAATCAAGCGGAGTATGAGGTCGTTATCGCCGGCCTCCGCCTGGCAAAGGAGCTGGAGATTCGGGATGTGGAAGCTTTCACCGATTCAAAGGTAGTGGCATCGCAGATCCGGGGAGAGTTTGAAGCTCGGGAGCCTACCCTCATCAGATACCTCTCCAAGGTAAGGGCGATCATCGGCGGGTTCCGGACGTTCTCCATCCAACACGTCCCCAGAGAAGAGAGCGCTGCTGCTGATCGATTAGCCAAGTTCGGACCTCAGGGAGGAGGGACCTTGACGGAACTATTCCGACCGGCTATCGAGGAAGGAGAGTTGATGGTGGTGGATCGACAACCCTCGTGGGTGGATCCATTTGTGACCTTCCTAACCACTGGTGAACTGCCTGAGGGGACCAAGGTCGGGAGAAGCTTCAAGAACAAAGTAGCTCACTACTTAATGATGTAGGGGGGCCTGCATCGTAAGATGTTGTCAGGGCTCCTAGCTAGATGTGTGACCGAAGAAGAGATTCCAAAGATATTAAGGGAGGTGCACTCGGGTGAGTGCGGCAGTCACTCTGGAGGAAGGACGCTGGAGGCAAGGGTGGTCAGGCAGGGGTACTTCTGGCCCACCCTAAGGAAGGATGCCATGGAGTTTGCAAGGAGGTGTCAGAAATGTCAACTCTATGCCCCTTCAGCTCTTGGCAGCACAGAGGCTCCGGAGTATCACGACACCGTGGCCATTCGCTATATGGGGAATGGACTTAGTTGGGCCCTTTCCTCCGGCTAGTAGGCAGAGGAGATTCCTCTTGGTCATGGTTGATTATTTCTCAAAGTGGCTAGAGGTTAAAGCCTTGGCTAAGGTCACCTCGCAGGTCATAAGAAACTTCGTCTGGGGGGAGATTATTTGCAGACATGGGTTGCCCCAAGCCATAGTGACTGATAACGGCCCCCAGTTTGCCAGCGAGGAGTTCATCAGCTTCTGCGCCCAACTACGGATAGATCTCCGGTTTGCCTCCGTCCATCACCCTCGGAGTAACAGCCAGGTGGAAGCAGCAAACAAAATCATTGTGAACCTACTAAAGAAGAAGGTGGAGAACTTGAAGGGAAATTGGGTGGAGCAGCTCCCCTCGGTCCTGTGGGCCTTGCGGACAACCCCAAACACGGCCACCGGTGAGACCCCCTTCAAGCTCTCTCATGGGTGTGAGGCCATCCTACCAGTGGAGTTTGAGGTCCGGTCCCCGCGAGTCACAGCCGCGGGCGAAGTAGACGAGGCTTGGAGGGTGGAGAATGAGGAGGGGCAGCTCCTCTCGTTAGATATGGTGGAGGAACTGCGAGACGTGGCGGCTATCAGGCAAGAAGAGATCAAGAGACGATGGCCAAGCATTTTGATAAGCATGTCAGGATCAAACAGTTTGCTAAGGGGGATCTGGTGCTGAGAAAGGTCGACGCGGCAGGAAGGTCGGCTCCCGTGGGCAAGCTCCACCCGAACTGGGAAGGTCCATACATAGTGAAGGAAGTCCTCGGAACGGGAGGATAATACCTCCAGGACGTGGAGGGGAGGGCCCTAAGCCACACCTGGAGCGGTGATGACCTAAAACGCTTCTACCCGTGAAGGGGAAGGATGTAATCATGTATCTCAAAAATAAACTTATTGTACTACATCGATTGATTCTCCCTTAACTATTGTCAAATTTTTCATAACATAACATAGTCGTGTGTTTTGTGATACCCCGAGCTCGGCTCGGCCCCAGGTAGACCCGCTACGCAGACTCTCATCTAACTGGTAGGTCCGAAGGCTCGCCTGTGGGGGATAGGTTTGGTTGGTTTGAGATCTTCATCGGCACCCCGAGCTCGGCTCGGCCCCAGGTAGACCCGCTGCGCAGGCTCTCATCTAGCTGGCAGGTCCGAAGGCTCGCCTGTGGGGGATAGGTTTGGTTGGTTTGAGATCTTCATCGGCACCCCGAGCTCGGCTCGACCCCAGGTAGACCCGCTGCGTATGCTCTCATCTAGCTGGCAGGTCTGAAGGCTCGCCTGTGGGGGATAGGTTTGGTTGGTTTGAGATCTTCATCGGCACCCCGAGCTCGGCTCGGCCCCAGGTAGACCCACTGCGCAGGCTCTCATCTAGCTGGCAGGTCCGAAGGCTCGCCTGTGGGGGATAGGTTTGGTTGGTTTGAGATCTTCATCGGCACCCCGAGCTCGGGTCGGCCCCAGGTAGACCCGCTACGCAGGCTCTCATCTAGCTAGCAGTTCCGAAGGCTCGCCTGTGGGGGATAGGTTTGGTTGGTTTGAGATCTTCATCGGCACCCCGAGCTCGGCTCGGCCCCAGGTAGACCCGCTGCGCAGGCTCTCATCTAGCTGGCAGGTCCGAAGGCTCGCCTGTGGGGGATAGGTTTGGTTGGTTTGAGATCTTCATCGGCACCCCGAGCTCGACTCGGCCCCATGTAGACCCGCTGCGCAGGCTCTCATCTAGCTGGCAGGTCCGAAGGCTCGCCTATGGGGGATAGGTTTGGTTGGTTTGAGATCTTCATCGGCACCCCTAGCTCGGCTCGGCCCCAGGTAGACCCGCTGCGCTGGCTCTCATCTAGCTGGTAGGTCCGAAGGCTCGCCTGTGGGGGATAGGTTTGGTTGGTTTGAGATCTTCATCGGCACCCTGAGCTCGGCTCGGCCCCAGGTAGACCCGCTGCGCAGGCTCTCATCTAGCTGGCAGGTCCGAAGGCTCGCCTGTGGGGGATATGTTTTGTTGGTTTGAGATCTTCATCGGCAACCCGAGCTCGGCTCGGCCCCAGGTAGACCCGTTGCGCAGGCTCTCATCTAGCTGGCAGTTCCGAAGGCTCGCCTGTGGGGGATAGGTTTGGTTGGTTTGAGATCTTCATCGGCACCCCGAGCTCGGCTCGGCCCCAGGTAGACCCGCTGCGTAGGCTCTCATCTAGCTGGCAGGTCCGAAGGCTCGCCTGTGGGGGATAGGTTTGGTTGGTTTGAGATCTTCATCGGCACCCCGAGCTCGGCTCGGCCCCAGGTAGACCCGCTGCGCAGGCTCTCATCTAGCTGGCAAGTCCGAAGGCTCGCCTGTGGGGGATAGGTTTGGTTTGTTTGAGATCTTCATCGGCACCCCGAGCTCGGCTCGGCCCTAGGTAGACCCGCTGCGCAGGCTCTCATCTAGCTGGCTGGTCCGAAGGCTCGCCTGTGGGGGATAGGTTTGGTTGGTTTGAGAACTTCATCGGCACCCCGAGCTCGGCTCGACCCCAGGCAGACCCGCTGCGCAGGCTCTCATCTAGCTGGCAGGTCCGAAGGCTCGCCTCTGGGGGATAGGTTTGGTTGGTTTGAGATCTTCATCGGTACCCCGAGCTTGGCTCGGCCCCAGGTAGACCCGCTGCGCAGGCTCTCATCTAGCTGGCAGGTCCGAAGGCTCGCCTGTGGGGGATAGGTTTGGTTGGTTTGAGATCTTCATCGGCACCCCGAGCTCGGCTCGGCCCCAGGTAGACCCGCTGCACAGGCTCTCATCTAGCTGGTAGGTCTGAAGGCTCGCCTGTGGAGGATAGGTCTGGTTGGTTTGAGATCGTCATCGGCACCCCGAGCTCGGCTCGGCCCCAGGTAGACCCGCTGCGCAGGCTCTCATCTAGCTGGCAGGTCCGAAGGCTCGCCTATGGGGGATAGGTTTGGTCTGGTTGGCTTGATTTGCACAAGGCAGGAGGCGCATTGGGAATGCAAAATGAAAAATGAAAAAGATAGGAAAAGTCTCGGCAGGGATAGATCTCGGCAGGGAAGTCACCATCAAAGGTGAAAGTCCACCTAGTGTCAACAAAGTGCACCTATGGGGGGGGGGGAATAGGTGACGTGCTGCGCTTTTGCGGAATTTACGACGGTACCTGCACAATAAAAATAAAAAGCACAGCACACAGAATACACAGGCAATTTATAGTGGTTCCCCAACTTGGGTACATCCACTTTCCCCCTTCGACCTATCTCCCGACAAGGGACGACTCGGTCTCTTCTCCAACAGGATTGAAATCCAATCCCTGCACTAACGGAAGGCACCCTTCCACACGTAGGAGTCTACACTCCCACAAAACGGGTTGCACCCAACCCTTACAACACGGAACATACGTTCCTTTACAACAAAAGTAAATATAGAATGTACACGAGATACAAACTTCGTTTGGAGACTACAGTGTTCCTCTTCGTTCGACGACGTGTTCGTGAAGTCAACGAAAAGTCTACAACCTTGGTCTCTCTTGGAGAGGATCTCCCCGGAACCGATGGCGGCAACACGAGCGGCGGCTAGCTTCGGGATCAGCGGCTATGATGATGAGCGTCTGCTGAAAATAGTGATCGAATCTTCGTAGCGAAGCAAGCTAGGTCTACCAACGGTCACACGAGGATCGGTCGTCTCGATCGATTCGGATGGGAAGTTTTTCCCGATGAACAAATCGAGAGACAAGGGATCTCTGGATAGACGCGTGAGACTCAAGCTTTGCTAAGCTTCTGTCGCCGGAGATCGGGAAGAAAATCGATCAGCAGCGGCGACCAACTTGCCCGAGCGCGACGGCGGCGGCGGAGAGGAATCGTGATTTTAGGGTTACGTCGCGGCTCGGTTTCTGATTCTCTACCTTTTACTGTTCAAAATACCCATGTATTTATACACCGTATACCCATACAATATGACCGTTGTGGGTCCCACAGGTATAACCCCGAAATCCGGTTCAAACTAGTCCAGCGGCAGAATCCGGTCCAGCAGCATCCCGAGAAATCGCTAAGTGAAAATCGACGAGAATCGCAGGTGATTCTCGACGAATCGGCGAGAATCACCAAGTGATTCTCGACGATTCGTCGAGAATCGCTAGTGATTCTCGCCGAATCACTTATTGATTCTCAGCGATTTTCACTTGGTATTCATGATCTGCTTAACCACTGGTTCGGCGAGAATCACTAGTGATTCTCGCCAAATCTTACTTGGCACCGTTTGGAGGTAGCCTGAAGGAGTCGGCGAGAATCACTAATGATTCTCGTCGATTCGGCGAGAATCACTAGTGATTCTCGCCGAATCGGCGAGAATCACTTGGTGATTCTCGTCGAATTTTCCTTGGACGAATTTTCGTCTTTCCACCCAGGAGCTGCTCCTTGACCCATCCATGCTCCTTGTCTTCTCTTGCATATGAACGGCCCTGTACTTGAAAGTAAGTGCACTCCAATAGAGAGAGTACACGTAGGCCAACACACTGATCTGCTCAACAAGAGATTACGTCATGCAGACCCGTGTATATTGACCTACTGCACCCTGACATTGGTGTGCACTTAGCGTGGAGGAGCTGCAAGCACAACTTAAGAGGATTCATCAAATACATTGTAAATTCATCTTAGCTTGACAGGTGGCTTCCTCAAATCCAGGTAATTGTGGATACAGTACCCAACAATCTCCCCATATTTGACGAAGCCAAAACCCTACTAGCTAAGATGAATAACACCAATCAAATAATAAACATAGCATTCAGAATCTAAACACACAGCACAAGAGAGTATGAGCAAACAGATCAGTACTTGAGTCATTCACAAATTCAAATATATATACCAATATAATCTCAGAATTGTTCATATGATAACAATAATCATTAAATGTTCTTAAGACAAAGTGACAAGCTATAAATTATTGACTATTTTTCCTTAGCTAAGTCACCCTTAAGATTTTGAGCCAAGTACTTCTTGCTTTGCCTCTCCATGTATTCTTTGGGCTTCGGGTAATACCTAGGAGGAGGAACTTTATCTGCATCCGTGTTGTTTCTGAAAAAGATGTTGCGTTTCGCTTCAAACGTTTTGTGCATTTCCCACTCATACTGGCTATATACTTCGTTTCGATTGATCTCTCCTCTTTCTTGTAGCCAGAAGGTGTCTAAGATGATGTTCCTTGAAACTGGACTCCACTTTTCGTTTCGTACATCCTCCTCACTCATTCGAGTTCTCTTTTCAGCCTGTGTCTCGTTGGAGGTCCCTTCTTGAGCTTTTCTCTTTCCCTGGCTTTTGCTAAAGCCTCTTGGTCAAACATGCTCCTCAGTTTAGCTTTGGAGAGAGCCCTAGCATCAGCTTCATTTGTGGGAACATCTGCAGCACTTGCACTTATTCCTTCAGCAGCACCTACTCCCTCAGCGGCCTTAGATGTCTCAGGAACATGAATACCTGCAGGATTGTCAGGCAAAACGACGCCTAACGTACCTAACGCCTGTTGGATCATACACCAGCAGCTCTCATAGACATATTTGTTTGATTGTTCGAAGTTTGTGCTCATGCTTTCTTGAAGCTCGGCCATCTTAGCTATATACTCTTTATCCCCCTTTTTGGCTTCGACAGCGATGCAGTTTGCATAGGAGTGCAGGGAGTCATCAATATGCTTGGTGGTCCGGGAGAACTCAGTGACTAAGGCTTGCTGATTGGCGTTAAGAGTTACCATATTACCGTCAAACTTTTGAATGTTGTTGGCGACAACATGTGCATTCTGATTTACGACAGCAAGAGTATCAGTATTCTTTTTCAATCCGGCCATGAGAAGTGTGACAGCTTGGCTGGCCTCGGTGTACTTTTCTTCGAATTTCTTCTCCATCACGTCCAGTTTATGGTTGATCTCCACCATATTCTTAAGCATGAGATTTTCAGAAGTCTTAATCCTTTTCAGCAGTGTTTTCTGAGCTTTATCAAAAGAGGCTTTAAGTTCATTCACTATACCCTGAATGACATTGACAGTGTGAGTGGCTAGCTCATCTCGTAACGGTATAGTCGGAGGAACTTCTTGGCCTTGCTCTTCAGCAGACGCATCTGTAGAGCTGGATACAATCACAGTCTCTAATGGAGGAATGCTGGCGGCTCTGTAGATTTATCTGACTGCCCCTCCACTGGTGCAGGCTTGTCAGATGGAGGTTCAACAGGATCCGGAGCCTCAAATACTTCATGTCCCGCATGTCCTTCATCCTCTTCGTCATCATCCATGAACTCATCTTCATCAGCAGCCTCTTCCAATTCTTTGTCAACAGTCTCCAATACAGTGTCGCTTTCTGTTTGAATTTCGGCCACAGCATCCCTGGCCACTTGGGAGATTGCAGATACTACATCACTATGAGGGGGTAGAGGCTCCCCCTCGATTCCTGCAGTCAAGGTATCAGGAATTTCACCGGGGGTGACTGCTGGAGATCCTCCCTATTGCTCTTCCACTGCAGTCTGCCCAATACGCCTCTCCCATCGATCAAACACACTTGTGTCCATCTTCTTCAAGTAGTGGAGAGGGACACCTTTGCTCATGTCAAACTTGTCTCCATTTAGCTGGTTTAGATATAGACTTATGATGCGGCCAAAACTCAGAGAGCCCAAGGTGTCCTTGATCTTCTTGAACAGCAACTCCCCCCAGTTGAACCTCTTACGGCAGACAACAGCTATCAGGATCTTGAACATATCTCCTGAGATATGGTCATGAGAGCCCGGCTTGTAGATGAGCACCTTTCCAATAATGTCAGACAGGAGATTCCCTTCTTCATTCATATCCTTTCTCTTTATTGACCGAGTTCCTCGTGGGAGACCGCAGAATAAGAGAGTTCTGGTTTTGTCCTCGTCCTCCAGATAGTCCTCATGCTCCGAGCTAGAAAGCTGCAGGTAGCGAGTCAGCTTGCTGGCAGACAGCTTGACCTTTGCCCCAGCCACCTTGCTTTTGATTAGTGAGTCGCCATTTCGAAGTCTTGCGGTGGCGAAGAACTCCAGTACCTCTTTGTCCAAGATTTTGCAAGGGTGCTCCAGGATGAATGTTAGCCCAGCCTCTTCCAGCATCAGAATGATGTTGCGGAATTCGTCCGAGGCGTGAGAAAACCCAGTCCGAACAAGCTGGCAACCAGTGACCAACCCAGTAGTTGTCCTTGGAGCCATTGTAGATCTAGAGAGAGAAGCCCTACTCTAAGCGTTAATGAACATTCAAAAAGAAAGCATCACTAGTGAGAGCGTCCAAGTACGGGTGAGGAAGAGGTTACCTAAGGGCGTATACGGAAGTGAGTTGGTGAGCTTCCTGCGAGAACTCTTCCTCGAGCGTCCTTTGGGAAGACCTTCGGTGGATAGGAGAGTTTCCTGCGGGGTTCAGCCTTGCTAGAACCTTGCGAGAACCTTCTCGATTTGACGATGGACCTTGCGAGAACCTTGCGGTCACAGAGACACTTCGCGATTCGACGAGAACCTTGCGAGAACTTACGGGAAGAAGATGGAGAGCAGGATTCGTGTAGCGATGAGCTTCCTGCAGGGTTCGGCGGGAATCAACGGGAGTTTGCGAAGGCGGTGCGACGAGCTTCCTGCTGGTCGGCGGAAGAAACCTTGCGATTTTGCGAGTTGTCTGCGAAGGTCGGCGGGATGAGCTTCTTTGGCGGGATTCTTAAGGAAGGTGAAGGGTCGACGAGCTTCTTCGGCGGGATTCGGCGGGATTCTTCGGCGGGATTCTTAAGGAAGGTGAAGGGCCGGATTCGACAGAAGCCGGCGAGATTCCAAGTATATAAAGGGTCGGCGGGATTTGTCTAAGTCGAAATTGAATGGTTTCTTAACTTGGATTTGTCTAAGTCGAAATTGAATGGTTTCTTAACTAGGAATTTTCACGTTAAGAAGCGTTGCAACATTTTCGAATTTTGCTGATGTCAAGTCAATGAAAAAAAATGATAAATGTATATATATATTTTAAAGCCAATTTATTTGGGTTTGAACGAGGCTTTTCCAAACATTTCTTGATGTCAATTGTGTGTTGTCGAGATTCACAGTGACATATCTTCGTTAACTCTTTATTGATGTATAAAGGTTTGCATGTATCGAGTTAACCTATCCTTAGACATGCACACATACATGTATAAGCATAAGTATAAATATACACATAGATAGAGATATATATGTAAATGAGGATGCAATATGATGCAAGTCCTTGAACTGATCATAAGTACCTAGGATTATGAGAGTTAACAATGAGTCCCTCTGACTATAACATACCAGGTGCTCGATGTGAGTATGCTGTTAGATATATATGTCACTTCTGTTATTCCCGATGCATGTTCCATTTCAGTCGTGGAACACCTACTGTCTAGTTCCCATCATATTTACGGGAACCTAGACTACCCTGCAAAAAGGAATTACCTTACCTTAGGAACCCAAATCATATTGGGTCCCAGGTTCCTGTTAGCATAAGCACGCAACTGCCTTCCTTCAGAAAACCTGTCTAGAAGACTACCTCTGTCCCGAGAATGTGGATAAGCCCTTGCCGTGGGCACAGAGGGGTTGTGCCAACAGTCGATGGCAAAGTGCCCCACTTTGCCGCAGCACCAACATGGGTGAATGTTGTATCGCCGTTTCCGACCTGATCTAGTGACTGATGTAGTCACGGTCCTAGGTCTAAACGGGATAGGGCATGATCTTGTCACAAAAATTCCTCTTCCATCGTGACACGTGGAAGGGTGGAAAGAATGCATGTTGTGAGCGTTATGAGGCCGGGAAGGTGGTGCCATTCTTTCAGGCATCTCCCTTACTAAGGCCCCATGGAGCCTGACATCATGACTTCTATCCTCTCTATCCCGTGTCCTCGAGTGGTGAGAAGTCTTTTGTGAGCTGGGACATGCAGATCCACACTGTGTTGAGGCAGTGGCAGTGAATACAAAGGGCTCAGAATGAGCCTTAGGTATTCTCTCGTGGGTGGCCACGCCGGCCCTTGCACTCAGGGTGTCTCCACATGGGGACAGATCACCCTTGCAGTGACCACGACTATGCCTGTGGTCATACCTGAAGGCATGATGAGTTGCCTTCCTGCTTGGAGTGGGGGGTCGGAATACCGTTTCCCCATTTCTCCACGAATTGATAATCCGGGAGATCCACCCATTTTCTTGCTTTCTCTTAATGGCATCAACCTTCGAGAAGTTTGATACTATTCTTTTCTCATTCTCTAGACTACTCTCTAGAGCTAAGATCTTAGAGTCTTTGGCCTTGTTGGACGCCAATTGGAGAACCAACAAGATCTTCAGTCGAGCAATCTCTTGAGCTTGCTCCTCAACAAGTAGGTTGCTTGACTGAAGGGATCTCTTCAGGGAATCAGCATTTTCTGAAGGAGGGCAGTTCCTGTCTTCAGAAATTTCAAGAGATACTGGGCAGGATGAAGAAGTTACCTGCTCTTCTATGTTATTGTCATTAGATCCAGTGACCATTGTTTCATCCACATCAGAGCTGCTTTCCTCACTGTCCTCTTCAGTCTCTGACACGGACACTGGAGCTCTGATGCAATCCGAGGGATCCTTGCCTTCATCTTCAGAAGTGAGGACCCCCACATACGCTTCATCCTCTGATTGACAGCATATTCCAGCTTTCTCTGACCCCCCCATCAGCTCTGAGATCATCATCCACAGAGATTTAGCCGTTCTACATTTTTCCAATCTAGAGCGAGAGGCTCCAGACCAGATATCCATGATAATTTGACGAATCCTCTCGTCCAAGTGAAATAGTGATAGTTCCGTCTCTGACATCTCAGCAATGCCCATGGGCACTTGGATCCCAGAGACGGAGGTCTTCATGGGAATGAACGGACCCTCTTCCAGGATGAAGGATGCTCGAGGATCGATAGCATCAAGGTGAAATGACACTCTCATCCTCTAGATGGGATAATAATTCTTTGTGCATGCGGGGAGTTTGAGTGGCGGTATCTCATAATCCAGCTCCATGCCTCTGACACTGGTGGCAGGATTCTACTCAAGGTGTTAACCTTTTTGATGAGCAACCTGGCTCTGATACCACTTGAAAGTCCACCTAGTGTCAACAAAGTGCACCTATGGGGGGGAATAGGTGACGTGCTGCGCTTTTGTGGAATTTACGACGGTACCTGCACAATAAAAATAAAAAGCACAGCACACAGAATACACAGGCAATTTATAGTGGTTCCCCAACTTGGGTACATCCACTTTCCCCCTTCGACCTATCTCCCGACAAGGGACGACTCGGTCTCTTCTCCAACAGGATTGAAATCCAATCCCTGCACTAACGGAAGGCACCCTTCCACACGTAGGAGTCTACACTCACACAAAACGGGTTGCACCCAACCCTTACAACACGGAACATACGTTACTTTACAATAAAAGTAAATATAGAATGTACACGAGATACAAACTTCGTTTGGAGAATACGGTGTTCCTCTTCGTTCGACGACGTGTTCGTGAAGTCAACGAAAAGTTTACAACCTTGGTCTCTCTTGGAGAGGATCTCCCCGGAACCGGCGGCGGCAACACGAGCGGCGGCTAGCTTCGGGATCGGCGGCTATGATGATGAGCGGCTGCTGAAAATAGAGATCCAATCTTCATAGCGAAGCAAGCTAGGTCTACCAACGGTCACACGAGGATCGGTCGTCTCGATCGATTCGGATGGGAAGTTTTTCCCGATCAACAAATCGAGAGACAAGGGATCTCTGGATAGACGCGTGAGACTCAAGCTTTGCTAAGCTTCTGTCGCCGGAGATCGGGAATAAAATCGATCAGCAGCGGCGACCAACTTGCCCGAGCGCGACGGCGGCGGCGGAGAGGAATCGCGATTTTAGGGTTACGTCGCGGCTCGGTTTCTGATTCTCTACCTTTTACTGTTCAAAATACCCATGTATTTATACACCGTGGACCCATACAATATAACCGTTGTGGGTCCCACAGGTATAACCCCGAAATCCGGTTCAAACTAGTCCAGCGGCAGAATCCGGTCCAACAGCATCCCGAGAAATCGCTATGTGAAAATCGGCGAGAATCGCAGGTGATTCTCGACGAATCGGCGAGAATCACCAAGTGATTCTCGACGATTCGTCGAGAATCGCTAGTGATTCTCGCCGAATCACTTATTGATTCTCCGCAATTTTCACTTCGTATTCATGATCTGCTTAACCACTGGTTCGGCGAGAATCACTAGTGATTCTCGCCGAATCTTACTTGGCACCGTTTTGAGGTAGCCTGAAGGAGTCGGCGAGAATCACTAATGATTCTCGTCGATTCGGCGAGAATCACTAGTGATTCTCGCCTAATCGGCGAGAATCACTTGGTGATTCTCGTCGAATTTTCCTTGGACGAATTTTCGTCTTTCCACCCAGGAGCTGCTCCTTGACCCATCCATGCTCCTTGTCTTCTCTTGCATATGAACGGTCCTGTACTTGAAAGTAAGTGCACTCCAATAGAGAGAGTACACGTAGGCCAACACACTGATCTGCTCAATGACGGATTACGTCGTGCAGACCCGTGTATATTGACCTACTGCACCCTGACATTGGTGTGCACTTAGCGTGGAGGAGCTGCAAGCACAACTTAAGAGGATTCATCAAATACATTGTGAATTCATCTTAGCTTGACAGGTGGCTTCCTCAAATCCAGGTAATTGTGGATACAGTACCCAACAAGAGGGATCTCGCACTGGGGGGGGGGGCTTTCGCCAAAAAGGCAGCTCTCAATGTTCTCGAACAAACATGCGGGATCGTTATGCGACGGGCCTGAAGGGACTCGCGCAGGCTAAAGGGCACGGTCCCGTCCTAAGGGTTCGTGAGCCACGCTTCTGTTGGGTTTCTCTGTGACGAAGGCACAACACTTGTGCACGCAGCGGAAGAATAAAAACATCAAGAAAACCCAAAAGAAAGATGGGATCGGGCCATGGTAGTTGAATCAAGAAGTTAACAAACAACTAAGCAAAAATTACCTCTGTGGCGTTGAGTCACAACTCAACGGAGATGATCCAAGCTTCCGGTTCTTGCTGGTGGAGAGTTCTACGTGGAATAATATCCACGTCTCTGCAGAGATCCACACGAGCAGGAGAACACCGATCTTTCCGTCGCACGGATAATCGGGAAGGAGAAAGACCACACCTTGCTTTTCCACGGACTGCTAGGTTCGCGCCAGGAAGAGCAACACCGGCGACGATCGCCGGAGAGGAGGAGGTCGACAGAGCGACAACGGCGGCGGAACCCTTCCGTCGGCGGGATTCGGGATCGGCGGAGCGAAGGAACGGCGGAACACTTCCGTCGGCTTCGATTCGATCAGCACGCACACACCTTATTTACCGAAAAACCCTAAGTGTCCTTTTTATACCAAAGACATAAATAGACTTAGGAATATCACTATCCGCAGACCACCCAGAAAATTAGGGTTCCAGAATCGGCGAGTATCAGTCGGCGAGAATTGTCGAGAATCGGCGAGAATCAGCTAGCAGAATCGACGACAATCAGTCGGCGAGTATCACCTAGGATCGGCGAGAATCAGTCGGCGAGTATCACCTAGGATCGGTGAGAATCAGAGTACAATACTCGACGATTCTCGCCGAACGGTTGGGTCTGTCCAGTACAACTTGTTCACTAACAAGTACCCACGTGATGACTTGATATCACAATATCATGACCTGTGAGAACCGGTCATCAGTCAACGCACGTGCTAGCCTTCATGTACCATCATCACCCTTAGTTTATATGATGATACTCGATCAGGGACCTTTTAAGAATGAAGCTTCAAATAAATCACAGGCTCTCACATTCAAGTCATGTACTTGATGTCCCATGAAAGCGAACAATCTAAGGGTATCTATTATGTTAACATTTAACTATCATATAGAAAAGCTCATAATAAAAGAATTTGCCATTAATTGTAAGAGAAAAACTAGGTACATTGTTCATCATATGAACAAATAGCCAACAAAATACATGTTTACATGCAATCCACAAGATTCTCGCTAGAGTTGATCATTTAGGTATCGTATACCCATCGATCTAGTATGACCATCATGCTTTCTCTGCGCGAGAGGCTTTGTTAGTGGATCCGCAATATTTTCCTCAGTCGGCACTCTGCAAATGTTCACATCTCCTCGTTCGACAATCTCACGAATAAGATGAAACCGCCGAAGTATATGCTTGGAGCGCTGATGGGACCTAGGTTCCTTAGATTGTGCAATTGCACCATTGTTATCACAGTAGAGAACTACGGGACCAACAATGCTAGGAACTACATCAAGCTCGCCGATGAATTTCCTAATCCATACAGCCTCCTTCGCCGCATTAGCTGCGGCGATATACTCGGCCTCTGTTGTAGAATCAGCAACTGTCTCTTGCTTGGAACTCTTCCAGCTCACATCTCCTCCATTCAGGCAAAACACAAAACCTGAATGAGACTTGGAGTCGTCTCTATCAGTTTGGAAGCTAGCATCCGTGTAACCACTTACAACGAGCTCTTCCTCTCCACCATACACCAAGAACACATCCTTAGTCCTTCTCAAGTACTTCAGGACATTCTTGACTGCAATCCAGTGACACTCACCGGGGTCTGACTGATACCTGCTAGTCATGCTCAAAGCATAGGAAATGTCGGGTCGAGTACATAACATCGCGTACATGATTGATCCAATTGCCGAAGCATATGGAATCAACTTCATGCGGTCCTTATCTTCATAAGACTTTGGACACTGGTCCTTAGAGAGATTCACACCATGAGACATGGGCAAAAATCCTTTCTTGGACTCAAGCATGTTGAACCGCTTCAACACCATTTCGATGTACGTACTCTGGGTCAAACCCAGCAACTTTTTCGATCTATCTCTATAGATCTTAATACCGAGTATATAAGTCGCTTCACCCATATCCTTCATTGAAAAGCAATTTCCTAGGTTGTTCTTAACAACTTTCAGGGTAGGAATGTCATTCCCAATCAACAGTATGTCATCTACATACAGTATCAGGAAGACAACAATGCTCCCACTGATTCGCTTGTAAACACAAGGCTCATCTTCATTCTTGATGAAACCAAACTCTTTGATTTTCTCATCAAAACGAAGATTCCAACTTCGAGAGGCCTGTTTCAGTCCATATATGGACTTATTCAGCTTGCATATTTTAGTGGCTTCATCTGGGGATACAAAACCATCGGGTTGTGTCATATACACTTCCTCAAGGAGGTTTCCATTAAGGAAAGCCGTTTTGACAACCCCTATGGCTACAACAGCAACTCTTGCTCCATTGCCGACACGGAGATCACCTCCCCTTTACTCAGCAATCTTCTCCTTCCCAGTTCCTGCACATTTGTACAAATGTGAGAACCACATCTGGTATCCAATACCCAAGATGAAGGAGCAGAAAGGTTTATCTCTATAACGTGAATATTTGAAGCGGAAGTCATACCTCCTTTCATTTTCTGCAGACCTTCAATGTACGAAGGACAGTTTCTCCGCCAATGACCAGCCTTGCCACAGTGGTGGCATTTCCCTTCCTTCACCGTGCTTTTCCTTTTCATCAGTGCAGAAGATTTGGCTCAAGATATGACTTAGGTCCCACCTTCGTCTTCTTAGACCCCTTGGCCTTGCCCTTGCCCTTATGCACCATCAGTATGGGGCCGACAGGCTTGGCCTTCTTCATATTGATTTCGGCAGTTCTCAACATGCCTAGGAGTTCGGGCAGTGTCTTGTCTATTTCATTCATGTTGTAGTTCAAGACGAACTGCTCATAACTGTCCGGCAACGATTGCAGGATCAGATCTGTGGCCAACTCTTGACCAAGAGGAAAACCCAGCCTTTCAAGGTTCTCTATATACCAAATCATCTTGAGTACGTGAGTCCCTACTGAGTCTCGAACTCCCATCTTGCACTGAAACAATGCTTTTGTGATGTCGAACCTCTCTTGACGAGCATGCCCTTGAAACATTTTCTTGAGATGCTCGTCAATCTCCTTGCACCCCATGTTCTCATGTTGCTTTTGAAGCTCAGAGTTCATAGTTGCAAGCATAAGGCATTCGACATCTAAAGCATCGTCAGTATACTTCCTATAAGTATCCTTCTAAGCACGGGAAGAGTGCCTGGTCGGTACCTCGGGGGCTTCTTCTTCCAAGACATAGAGCTTTCGCTCTTGCATGAGAACAATTCTCAGGTTCCTGTACCAGTCCATGTAATTAGTCCCACTGAGCTTATCCTTCTCAAGGATGGCTCTCAGAGACAATGTGGAGTGTGAAACACTTGCCATGGAATTCTACAAGAATTTATGCAGAATAAAATCAGTACCAAAATTTCAAATACAGTTTATTTTAATTTGGACTTCAATTAAAAATACTCCCACTATTTTATTCGAAATGATAGCCCTCACTAACAATTCGGAGAGTTCATGCGAGCTACTCTCTTAGTGGAAAAGATCCGTATTTCACCAACACAATGAGTCAGCTTTGGCTTTCCTCTCACGATGCGGTTATTTAGGTAGGCAACGCTTGCCAATTGCATCCTCATGCAATTCTTGTATGGTCGGTGAATAACTCCTTACTCACATCCATCATATGGTGCATGCCAACCCTATGCCTCTATGCACTCAACCTTTGAGGTCACCTAGTTAAGTTGGACCCGATGTCGACAGTAGGATATCACAATTATCCGCTCGCACCCTTACCAAGATAGATTAATGCACCTTGCTTTGGCAAGCCCACACTTCATCGATCGAGGCAGGAAGAGTGTCATCCATCGGAAGCCATCCGAACACTTAATATTTGATGAAGGGATTTTAATTATAGGTTAACAGTTAACCATGATCAACATTTGATCAATGTGCACATCCAAGGAAAACAATTTTTCTAAGACCACATGCATCCCTTATGTGCACAACCTGACTCCATCAACATTTGATAGAAGGAAGGGATAAATCTGAACATCCGAAAACTTCCAAATCCTCAGATTTACATGCATTGGACAAAGGCAAAGACAACTCAACTTAAAGCAGTAGACAAGCTCATCTCTCTATGTTGGATTCAAAATCCAGAACAAACTCGAGGGATGGTTACTGCTAAGGAGACTACAATTTCTAACAATTAGAAATTTCCACGAAATCCCAGACGTTCTTGGCGGGGTACCAAGACTAAATCTAGACATTTAGAACACTTCTAAATCCCTAGGTTTACACGCACTGGAATAACAAAACTTCCAATACAACAATCATGGCCGAACCTGGCTCTGATACCACTGTTGGGTTTCTCTGTGACGAAGGCACAATACTTGTGCACGCAGCGGAAGAATAAAAACATCAAGAAAACCCAAAAGAAAGATGGGATCGGGTCATGGTAGTTGAATCAAGAAGTTAACAAACAACTAAGCAAAAATTACCTCGGTGGCGTTGAGTCACAACTCAACGGAGATGCTCCAAGCTTCCGGTTCTTGCTAGTGGCGAGTTCTACATGGAATAATATCCACGTCTCTGCAGAGATCCACACGAGCGGGAGAACACCGATCTTTCCGTCGCACGGATAATCGGGAAGGAGAAAGACCGCACCTTGCTTTTCCACGGACTGCTAGGTCCGCGCCAGGAAGAGCAACACCGGCGACGATCGCCGGAGAGGAGGAGGTCGATGGAGCGACAACGGCGGCGGAACCCTTCCGTCGTCGGGATTCGGGATCGGCGGAGCGAACGAATGGCGGAACACTTCCGTCGGCTTCGATTCGATCAGCACGCACACACCTTATTTCCCGAAAAACCCTAAGTGTCCTTTTATACCAAAGACATAAATAGACTTAGGAATATCACTATCCGCAGACCACCCAGAAAATTAGGGTTCCAGAATCGGCGAGTATCAGTCGGCGAGAATCGTCGAGAATCGGCGAGAATCGCCTAGCAGAATCGACGAGAATCAGTCGGCGAGTATCACCTAGGATCGGCGAGAATCAGTCGGCGAGTATCACCTAGGATCGGCGAGAATCAGAGTACAATACTCGACGATTCTCGCCGAACGCGGGGTGGACCATACTCGTCGATCGTCGACCCACGGTCGATGATACTCGACGATTCTCGTCGATCGTCGACCCGCGGTCGATGATACTCGACGATTCTCGTCGATCGTCGAACTTGGGTTGACGATACTCGTCGATCCGCGATTGATGACTCTTACCAATCCTTCAAGGCAACATTTGCCCAACCCGACGATCCTTTAAGGCAACACTTTGCCCATAACCCCATTCAGGTCGGTGATTGGTAACCTTTACCAACACAGTCAATCATCCTACTTCTCCACATCTCTTATGTGCGACCCTGCAGGCTCATATCGCGTTGGCAGTGAGATTACATGTTTGACCACTTCTAGATCATCATGGTAACTCCAACAGCTTTCGGCTGGCAGTTTGTAGCGGGTTCTTGCTGATCCATCACTAAGGAATGTTATCCTAGGAAGGCCAAGGGACTTGGCAGAAGCACACGCAAAAAACATTCGACCACGACAGTTACATCGAACGCATTCACAATAATAGGACGAGATGTTCGCAAGAAAAACATTTGCATTCAGAATATTATATACAGGTACAAAATGATAGCGTCCCGCGCTTTACATAGAGGCGAAAAGGAGAAGCGAGAAGGGGGCCCTCAAGAAGACAAACTGTACCCCTCAGAACTCCCGCTTGAGCTCCCGCTGGAGCTTTCGCCGGAGCTCTCCCCGGAGGTCTCGCCACCCGCTGTGGGGGACTTTGGGACATCCGAGGGAGGGGTATCAGGGGCGCCCGGGAGCTTCGGGATGGGCTCAAAAAGCCATGGAACTAGCTGTTGAGCAGTGATGTCTTTGCCCCTCCCGTCCCAGCAGTTGATGTCTCGCAGCATCTCCAGCGTCAACTTTACTGTAGCTTGAGCGTTCCCCTGGAGCAGCTTGTCGATATCATAAACCGAGTAATATCGGCTCTTCAGTCTCTCGTCCAACGGAGGGGCCGCACTCGCCTCAAGACGCACGATCTGCTCCCGCAGGAGAATATTGTCGTATCGGGCTTGGGACAGCTCCTCGCGAAGCGCGGCTTGGGCGGAGCCCTGAAAAGCGAAAGGTTAGCATAAAAGAGGAGTTAAGGTGGCGAGAGCAAGCAATTGTGAAAGATCTCGCTCACCCCTTCCGCTTGGCGCGAGGATAACAGTTGCTGGGCCTCGGCCAGCTCCTTGGCCAAAGTAGCCGCCTGAGCCACCGCATCGTCCCTAGCCTTGAACATGTCCTGAAAGTTACGGTCTATCGTGATGCTCCGCCGGGCACACATGTGCGCAAGCTCCAGCCCACGCATCAGAGCGCGAGTGGAGTCGTAGGCCAGCAGCCGGGTCGACATCCTGTCGTAGACGCTGGCGTCCTCCCGGCTGTAGAGGCAATACCCTAGGGCGAAAGCTTCGCTGGTGACCTCGTCTCGCTCTGCCTAGCTTGGCAAGAGGGACAAGATCGAGACCATGTTGGCGTCAGGATCCCACTACAGCAGCAAATTGTTTTCCGCGTCCAAGCACCTCATGCCGAGACCAAAGTTGCGATGGCCCCGCGGCACCTCTTCAGACAGGGGCTGGCCGGAGGTCCCTGCGATGGCACCCTCGCTCTCTGCAGCACCAGGGGCCTGAGGGTTCTCGGCAGGAGTCTCGGGGCCGCCCCTGGTGGCCGCAATCTTGCTTACTGCCTGCAAGATATCCTCAAAGGAGCAGCCTGCAGGGAGAGGTTGGATGGGCGGCACCACGACGGCCTTGCCCTTCTCGGTGTCAGTCGTCTTGGGTCTCTTGATTGATTGAGGCGCAGGGGCGCCAGTTTTCCACTTCACAACTCCGGAAGAAGAAGGTGGGGGCGGCTCTGTACGGAAGGCATGTGCTGCGGCCTTAGCGAGAGCCAGCGGGTCTTTTGGAGGTTGGCTCCCGCCTGCGCGAGCCTCGTCGAAGGGCTGGCGAACGGGGATCTCGCGCTCTCCTGCGAAAACGGTAATACTAAGTTCCAACCTTGAAGAAGGCTAGGAAGGGAGATAAAGGCGAGTCTTTACCTTCTCCTGGAAGCACAGGGAGGAGAGAATCGACGTCTCGCCGAAGGTAGAGGACGTCGAAGTCCTTGGTTCCGAAGAACTCAAGGAGGGCGCTCTCGCGCGAGCCCAAGGAGGGGGGCTTGTAGGCGACATCCTCGTATTGGATGGGGGCGAGAGGTACGTTCCCGAAGTCACCGGAAACGTAGATGAACCTCTCGCCCCAGTGATGGTGCTTGTTGGCGAGACCGATTGTCTTGAGCAGCTGACCTGAGAAGAAAACCACTCCTCCTTTCGCGCGGAAAGTAAACAGCTTGCGGAAGATTGGCAAGCTGAACTCAATCCTCTCGGACCGCATGTAGCATATGAATGCCACGAGAAGAGCAACCGAATTTGGGTTCAGCTGCGCGGGAACCACCCCGTAATACCGGAGGGCCTGCCGCATCTCAGGCCACAGCGGGAGGAGGAAGCCCACCTCGAAGTGTTCAATGGGGATGGCGAGCTCCCCCTCTCCTACGGTGTTTAACTTGTCGTGATTGCCCGGGTTCCGCGCGGTGAAGCCGGCGGGAACGTGTTGAGTCTTGATCAGGTTGAACTCATCCACGGTGAGAGTGCAGGAAGGGAAAAGATGCTTTTGAAAAGCTTCCGCGCAGTTAGATCGTCCTTCACCTCCGCCCGGCATCGTGATAGAGGGTTTGAAGGCGAGAGCTTCAAGAAGAAGACGAGAGCGATGGCGGCACGAGAACGACAGGAGAAGGCGGAGACGGGCGAGAACTCTGGAAAGGCCGCGAAAGCAACAGAAGAGGAGAGAGACTGAAATCGGAGAAATGAATGTGGTAGGTGAGCTTCCATATTTATAGAAAACAGTGATAATGATGGCTGTTTTCAGAAAGTCGGCGAGGGTACAGCCGACGAGTCCTAGGTCAGTGACGTTTCGTTTTTCCCGCCCGAGTCTGACAGTGACCGATTGACTAAGTGACTAGCGAAAACGTGGCGAGATGACATGCGAAAAGCAAGATCGGAAGAAGCAAGATAGCTCTCGCCAACCCAGAGCCCGAAAAAATAACATGCATACGCAGACAATAATAGAAAGTGATAAATACCAAATTATTACTCTCGCTGAGCTAAAACCAGATAAAAAATAAATGATAAGCGCAGAGTTATTAAATACAGTTCTAAGCGAGTAAATAAAGGTACATCTGAGAAGGGAAGGCCTGGGGAAGAGGAGGGTAGGTCTCGCGCCTCAGTAGGGCTCCCAGCGCCATTTCCCTTGCTCCCACCGCCATTTTCCTCGGTCCCGCAGCTTGGTCCGGGGTGGCGCCTGCGGGTTGAAGTAGGACGACAGAACGCTGCATCCCAGATCAACCCGGCGGGACAGATCCCGGATTCGCTCGATGCACCTCTCGGGTGAGGTTCCGGCGGTAGCTCCCCCCGGCCGATCCATCTCGCTGATAAGGTAATCCCGCTCCAGGGTCTCTAGCCTCTTCTCCACTGACTGGCGGAACTCCTTTGCCGCAAGGTCGCGGACTCGTTCTCGCCGGATGAGCTTCGACAGGACGGCGGCGACCTTCTTCCCCCGCCTTTTCGCGCTCCCGGCACCGGTCAGGATCTCCTCCATCTCGTCAGACGAATGGAAGGGAGAGCTCTCGCCATCTTCTCCCTCTCCTTCTTATTCTTCTTCTTCTTCTTCTTTCTCTACCTCAGCTCCAAGCCGCAAGCCCATGTCCCCTGTCAAAAGAGTCTCTATTTTAGCGAGAGCTAAAGGATAGCTGTGGTAAAGTTTCCATGTACCTTCAGCATGACGAGACCCCCCGGTTGATGGCAGGAGAGAAGGCCCAGCTCCCCCCTCTGCTCCAAAGAGGAGGTGGATTGGCTTTCCTTTTCTGGGGGGGTAAAATTTGTGAATGGTGATCCCGGCTTGGTCGGGAGTGGGGGAGCGGGTCTCCTCTCCCGCAGGAGGGTTGGCGTCTAACAAAGGCACGGAGGACTCGGCAGCATTTCCTCCCGCCATTAGGAATGAATCGATCGCAGGGGCAGGCTGATTCACGGCTTTCACCCCGCTCTCCCGGGTGGCGAGATCTGGCGGTGCGGAAGCTGGCACTGCGAAAAATCAGTTCAGCATTCAAAAATTTAAGTTGAAGGCGAGAGGGGAACTTTTACCTGCGGTGTTCGGGTCAGGTGGAGGGGCCACCTCTGGAACCCGCGGTTGGTCCTCGTGGTGGCTAGTGGACGGATCCAGGGGTTCTCGCGGGGACGCGACAGCATCGGGAACCGTCTCCTGCGAGAGATATCGAGTCAACTACTGAGCAACTGGTGTTTTCAATAATTGGTAAATCGGGCATACCTTTCGCGGTGAGGGGCCGTCCGCGCGGCTTGGGGTTGGGGTAGGCGGGCTCCTATTCTCGCGGGGTAGGTCCCGCTGAACCACCTTCGCCCTCTTCTTCTTCTTCTTGGGCAGAGAAGGCTCAGTGACCGACGGATGTCTCGCTATCCAAGGGGCAACTAGGGTGCTATTAGCCTTGGCTCATGCCTTTGCCGCGTTGATACGGTCCTGCAGATCCTGCTGAAGCAGTTTGTCGGCACACTTGGAAGGCATCGCGAGATAAGGCGAGTGCTCAGGGGGAGAATGACAACTCGAGGGAAGTATTATGGCCGTCTATCGGCACACATATTTATAGACACCGTACGGCCCACCGAAAGATTCCCTGATGTTGACACGTGCTCAGCGAATATTTTTGGGGTTGGACATGTCTTTTCGAGCGCGGTGCTAGCTCAAAAAGAGCGGGGATTGTGTATAACCCCATATTCGCTGAGCCAGACCAGGAGGCACAATGATCAGCAGTTGGGTTAGCCTAAGTGTTACCGCCCTAAGGAAGATCTCGCCCGAAGATGGCAGGAACGATTGCGCCAGATCGTCGAACGGGGAACAGTAGGCCAAGATCGTCGAGCACGGCCTGCGCGGGAGCGCTTGCGCCCGAACCAAGCTCCTATCTCAAAGAGTTCTCGCCTAAGCCAGGCGAGAACGTTCGCGCCATACCCTGGGCAGAAGGGACTCGGCACAGCTCCCGCCGAGTGGGGGCCTAGGGCCTTGGGTAGAGTGTCCTAATTGCCCTCGGGAGGAATTACTTCAGTGCCCTCAGAAAGACAGCGGGATTCGGCTATTGGCAGACCAACTAGGGGCATTTCAGTAATCTCAAGGCAGCAAAAACTATAAATAACCCATAAGGGCTCTTTGGAAGGCAAGCGATCATTATCTCTCGAATTCCAGTGCTTTCTGAGGAGCTCCTAGCCCAGCTTTGGCTTTGGAGGGGAAGCACTCAGAGATCTTCCGTATGTGAGGTGGGACCTCCCTGCTGAGGCTATTGGGTCGGTCTTAGGTCCTTTGAATTCAGTCGAGGGTCAAGGCTTGAGAGAAGTAGGTTTCGGCTGCAATCCTTTTTCTTCGAACTCCAGTTGAGGTCATATTTGGCTTCAACAATGTATATGATTTAAAGAGATCCATTTGATGCGGCAGACTTGATTCTATCCATCATTTGTTATACATATAGACAGAAGAATCTTATGTGGAGAAAGCTAAACATGCTACCGATGGGAGCTATCATCCAACGAATCTTATATACGAAGTACAGTTGAATTGGACATGTGTTTTAATTTGATTATTGTACACCTGCAGTTTTCCATACTGGTGCCACATATACTAGTGTCTTCACGAACGCATAGTAGTGAACCCTCGTCATCCATTAAAAATCCACCACTACCAATATGTAGATCACTTTTAGAAGGGTTAGATGACTTGCATGAGTCATTCGAGGAGAACAAGAGAGAGGTGAAGAAACATCATATAGATACGTGGAAATTCATGAAGTTTCTGACGAAGAGCCTAAAGCTAAAGCCAACTCCGATAGAAGCGGTGGAATGGGAAAATCCAGTCATGGAGCCCCACGACAATCAATGTGCCAATCTTGTCGAACAAGGAGCAGCGGTCAGGGCTGACTGAAGACATAGAAGAGACCACTGGTGGTGATAGTAAAGATTTCTGATAGCCTTTATGTAGAATTCGACCTTAGGAAGATATCACCAGGCTATACCTGATATCCCTAGGCGATAGTGCAATTCGTTCAGTTTCCTGTTTTCTGTGTTGAACTAATGTTGTAATATTTATTTTAGTTAGACTATAATGTGAAACTCTAGATTTGTGCTTTGTACAATGATGTTTCAATATGTTGGTTGTTTTAATATTAATTTTAGTTAATTTTAAATTTCAACTTTTTTTAATAACATTTATGTTAATTTATCAGCTTGAAATGTCTAGGATTCCTAATTCTAATCTGAGCATTGAAAACGGGAATCTCGAAGTGGTTTTGTGAAAATGTCTGCAAGTTGTGAATCTGTGCTAATGAAATTAACCATTACTGAATTTTGTTTTATGTGGTCTCTAATGAAATGATGACGAACATCTATATGTTTAGACCTAGAGTGATGAACTGGGTTGTTAGATAAATCAATTGCACTTTTATTATCACATCTTAGTTCTATGGTTTCTTGATTTATTCCAAAGTATTTTAAATTTTGTTTCATCCAAAAAGCTTGTGCATAACAACTACCTAGTGCAATGTATTCAGCTTCGGTGGTGGATAGGGCTCCAAAATTTTGTTTCCTACTCAACCATGAAATAAGTGATGGGCCTAGAAAGTGACAAGTGCAACTTGTGCTCTTATGATCTAAAGAACATCCATCATAATCTAAATCAGAATAACCATGTAAAATGAAAGTATCATTATGTGGATACCACAAGCCTATTTTAGAAGTACCAATAAGATATCAAATAATACGTTTAACCGTTTTTAAATGTGATTCTTTAGGATTAGCCTGCAATCTAGCACATAAATAAACTGCAAACATAATATCAAGTCGATCTAGATGCTGTTAAATATAAAAGTGATCTTATCATCCCTCTATATAACTTCTGATCAATAGATATTCCACTTTCATTTATTCCTAATTTCAAAGAAACACTTATAGAAGTATTAGCTTGCTTTAGATTTTCAAACCCAAATCTTTTTAAAACATCATGAATATATTTATATTGTCAAATAAAAATTCCATCATGTCTTTGTGTAATTTGAAAAATAAGAAAATAATTAAGTTCTCCTACTATGCTCATTTCAAATTCATTTTTCGTAATTTTTACTACATCATCACATAACTCTTCATTAGTGGCTCCAAAAATAATGTCATGAACATAAATTTGTAAAACTATTAAATCATCATGAACATGTTTAATGGAGAGTGTACAATCAACACCACCCATTTATAATCATTCTTCAGTAAATATAAAGTTAATCTATCATACTATGCTCGAGGTGCTTGCTTTAAATAATAAATGGCCTTTTTAATTTATATACATGATCAGGAAATGTTTCATTAACAAAGCCTGGAGGTTGTTCTACATAAACCTCTTGCTTAATATACATGTTAAGAAAAGTAATTTTTACACCAATTTGAAACAATTTAAATCTTTTAAAGCTAGCAATTGCAAGAAAAATTCTAACAGCTTCTAAACGTGTTATGGGTGCAAACGTTTCATCAAAATCTATCCCCTTAACTTGAGAAAATCCTTTTGATATAAGCCTAGCATTGCTTCAATGACCCTAAATTCACTATCCATTTTATTTTTAAAAATCCACTTTAAACCTACAACAGGATGATTTGAAGGCCTTTCTACAAGTTTTCAAACCTTATTACATTCAAATTTGCAAAGCTTTTCATTTATATCTAAAAAACAAGAATCATCATTTAAAGTGATTTGCACATCTTTTGATTCTATATCGGATATAAAACAAAGGTTCGAGAAAAAATCATGCAGAGAAGAACGTGTACTAAACCCTCTTGATGGTTCTCCAATTACCAATTGATGGGTTACACTACCATTAATAAGGAGGATTCCCCCATGATCTCCTCCCAAAGTGGGAGATCATGGGGTTGACTAGTCAACCCCAACTCCAATGAACTCCCCATAATGAGGGAAACATGGGAAGGCGGGGCCCAGACCATCTCTCTCCACTAAAAAGGGAAAAAACTGCCCCACTTTTTGAGGAAACCACCGGCCAAGCCGACGCCGCCACCGGCCAAGCCGCCGCCCCCGTCGCCGGCCAGACCGCTGCCGCCGGTTAGGTTGCTGCCGGGTAGGCCCCGGCCGCCGGCCAGGACATTATCGGCCAGGCCGCTGCTGGCCAGGCCGCGGCCGCCAGCCAGGCAGCCGCCGGCCAGGCCACTGCCGGCCAGGCCGCAGTCGCCGGCCAGGCCGCCGCCCGCGAGGCCTCTACCGGCCCAGCCGCCGGCCTAGCCCCAGCCGGCCCAGCCGATTGCCTAGCCCCAACCGGTCCAGCCGACTGCCTAGCTCTGGCCTAGCCGCCCGCCAAGCTGCGGCCGCCGACCACGCCGACGTCATCCTAGCCGTCATCTAGGTCGTCGCTTGGCCATTGGCCAGCCACCGACGACCCTCGATCGCCCCACCACCATCAACGGCTTGCCCGTCATCCGATCATGGTGGGCTCTCCTCACTGTCCAATCCGGTAGGTAACCACCCACTAACCCACTAAGTTAGTGGTGGATCCCACCATAATCCTCTCCAGGAGGCTATAAAAGGAGCCCCAGGGCCTCCTCATAATTCACATTTTTTGGCTTCCAGTCATCTTCTTCCTCAGGCGAGAGGTCTATCGGACTCCTCCCTTGGATCATCATCCATCCACCTCGAGCCGCCAACGTGCCACTAGCAGGAACACACCCAAGTCCCGAAACAAACTAAAGAAGGAAGAAGACGACCACTATAAGCAGACCAACGCCGAAGTTGCGCTCTAAACTTCAAAGCACCAGAACAACTTCTCGGATTCCAGTTTCTAAGTCGCTCCTGCGGCGCAGCCTGTTTCCCGCTAGGAGCTGAAGTATCTCTCTTAACCCCAGACTGTAATAGGGAGCGGCCTCTCGCCCCCAATTCTTCGAACGCATTGTAACCACAAATTGCTATTAGACTTTGAACAGCACAGATTCGATCACGTAATTTTTTACCCGGTTGAGTGGTATTTCCACGTCATCACATCTTGTGTCAAACTTTTATTTCCAGTTACTATGTGCGCGCTCAACCGCTCCGCAAGCTAAGATGGTCCAAGTAAATCTTGTCCAACCAGGGCATCGAGTTAGTCCGCAACACCAATTCTTATGGATGATATTTTGAGAAGCGAAGTTCACTTGGAGGAACATATTCTTCAATTTCTTCTTGTCTTTCTTCCTTATAAGCATCTTGTTCTCCAAATATTTCATCATCGTCATCTTTGACCAAAGGAGGAAGGGGTTCTTCATCATCACTTGTAGACTTAGTATCCACTATATAAGGAACATATTCATCAAATTTTGCTGGAATAGATTCTTCAACTATTTTCGTTCTTTTATTAAAAATCATATATGCTTTACTAGTTGAAAATGACCAATGAATATTCCTTCATCATATTTTACATCAAATTTACCTAAAGCATCTTTTGTATTTAAAATAAAGCATTTACATCCAAAAACTTTAAAGTAAGATACATTAGGCTTTTTTTTGAAAATATAACTCATATGGCGTAAGTTTTAAAATAAGACGTAGCATGACTCGATTTGTAACATAACATGCAGTGCTAACCGCTTCAGCTCAAAAAAGATCTTAATAATATAAATTTAGATAACATAGTACGTGCAAGTTCTTGAAGAATTCTATTTTTCCTCTCCACTACACCAATTTACTGTGGTATGCGAGGAGCGAAAAATTCATGCTTAATCTCTAAATTTGTACAAAAAGAAATAAACTTTTCATTTTCAAATTGTCCACCATGATCCGATCATATGCATTTAAATTTTAAATCAAGTTCATTTTGAAAATGAGTACAATTTTTTGTAAATTCTGAATACAAGTCGGATTTAGAAGATAAAAATGATGTCTAATAAAAATGAGAATAATCATCAATCAAAACATAAGTATATTTTCTACTTGCTAGACTTTGTGTTGTTATTGAACCAAATAAATTCATGTGAAGTAATTGCAAAGGCCTAGGAGTAGAAATAATATTATTCTTTTAAAAGAAGATTTTGAAAATTTTCCTTTTTGGCAAGTTGAACATAAAGAAGAAATATTTCCGTCTAGCAAAGATAATCCTTTAATTAATTTATTTTTGGAAAGTTTAACAATAATTTTTGCACTAGAATGTCCTAGTCTCTTATGCCACAATTCTAATTCATCATTTTTGGAAATAAAATATTTAACACTAGAATGAGATAAATCATGAAAAGTTATTGTATAAACATTGTTGATTCTTGGTGCAGTAAAACAATTTCATTAGTTTTAGAGTCTATGATTTTGCAAAGGTTTGATGATGATTCAAATAAAACATTTAAGCCTCTATCACATAGTTGAATTATAGAAATTAAATTGTGTTTCAAACCATCAACATAAAAAATATTTGAAATAGAGAAGAAATTATTACGACTACACCAATGCTCTTGATTTTTCCTTTACTGTTGTCTCTGAATGTCACTGAACCTCCTTTCTTCATCTCCAGGCAAAAGAACTTTGATTTGTTACCCGTCATGTGTTTGGAACAACCTGAGTCCAAGTACCACACGCCTTCTTTGTCCATAGCATGCCAATAGACCTAAGAAGAAGATGAGAGTAAATATCTAGTTACCCAAGTGGTGCCTCCCATAAAATAGGTGGACACATCACTAACTTGCACAAGTATCTGCCTGAGTCTGTGGTTTGACCAAACCTATAACATTTGGCACAAGCAATGAAGAGAGATGAGCTTTTCTTCAATAGTTTCTAAGGACTCTTACTAGAAGAGGAGGTTGTATTGGTAGAATGAATAATATTTTTGTTGTTAAAAGTCACTTTTCGAGAGTTTTTGTTATCACCGACAATAGTGAATATCGTCGGCGATAGCTTCCAGTGACTTATCCAAGCCTAAACTTAGAAGATCCATGACACTTGTTGGCTAGTATAATATTCAGGGATTTTTGGCCAACTCCAAACTTTTTAATTGCCATATTTAGATCATTAACTTTGTATTTCAAGGTCGTGTTCTCTGTTACCAACATGACACACCGGTTTGAGAATGCCTTCTTTCCATTTTGTACTTGAGATTAAGAATACTTTAACGCTTTCTCTAAGTCTTTTTTCTATTTAGTAAGAGTGTCAATTTTCAAGACAGACTTAGCGAGAGTGTTTTCTAATTCTTTCACTCTTGTCAAAAAGTGATCGCACTTTTGACAAGAGATCTTCTCCTTTCCAAGCACATTCAATTCGTTAGTTAATTTTATGTTTTCTTTTAATAATATTTTATTTTCATATTTCAAAAGATCAATATCTTCAAGACTCTTTTTGAAAAATATACAAGTGCATAGAAATTCAGTATAGAGTTTATCATAAGTTGGAGGAGTTTCCTCAGTGTCGCTCTGGAAATTGCATTCATCTTCTGATGGTGAAACACTCTTCCCCATCAAGCACATGTTGGCTTCTTCATTTTCATCTGAATCTGAATCACTCGTACCTCCAGATGAGGTATCATCCCAAGGCTCTGCCTTCAAGATGTTCTTGATCTTCTTGTCTTGCCTCTTTTCTATTTGCTCTTTCAGATATTTTGGGCATTTGCTTCTTATGTGCCCTTTCTTTCTACAGTGATAACACTCTGGTAGCGGATGCACATCATTATCCTCATCTTCTCCTTTTTCTTTACCTTTCTTGTGAGAGAAATAGTTTTTGTTAAAAAATTTCTTGAAGGAGTTTCTCCTCTCTAGATTCCTCATGAATCTCTTAAACTTCCTTAAAATAAACTTTCTTCATTCTCTTCATCATCTTCATCAATGTCGCTTTCCATTTCTTCTTTCAATTTTAACGTCAAAGTTTTCTTCTTTGGTTCCAAGTTGTATTCTTAATGTTGAATTTTTAACTCCACCTCATGAGTTTTTTGATTCCTAATGATGCTCTCAATTTGCAATGTTTTAAGATCATGAGATTCCGAAATTATGGTCACCTTAGGGTTGAACTTCGGGGGAAGTGATCTCAAAATTTTCCTTACTAAATCACCATTGGAAAAGGTCTTTCCAAAGACTTCTGAATCATTTACGATCTTCATTAATTGTGTGTACATTGTGTCAATGTTTTCATCCACTTCCATTCTGAACTTATCAAATTCCTACTCTAGTTGGAATAGCTTTGAATCTTTTACCTACGAAGTACCTTCATGAGTAACTTCTAATAAATTCCAAATTTCAAAAGCTGTTTCACAAACACAAACTCTATTAACCTATGTTCTATCTAATGCATAGAATAATGCATTCATTGCCTTAGCATTATTTTTACATCTAAGTTTGTCATTTTCATCCCACTTGTCTTTTGGTTTTTCCATGGTTACGCTACCAATGATTATTGTCAGGGGAGTGTAACTAGGTTATACCATGTTTCATGAATTGATGTCTAATGCTATTAGAAAAGAACGCTTTTGTGTTTTCCAATAGTTGTAGTCTATGCCAGTGAAAAGTCGTCATCTACTAATGCCTTGACCCTCTACAAAAGTGTGACTGTGTTGCCCCATGACTCCCGGTGGTGAAACCAATTTGGAGTAACATGTGCTCTAATACCAAGTGTTGGATCATGAGGTGTCTTTAGAGGTGATGAATAAGGGTTAACATGGGCTGCCGTCGGGCGGGTCACCGGGGAAATGAGCCGTCATCATCGAGTGAGGGAGGGGAGAATCGGGGGAGATGGGAGATTTTCTTGCGGATGGCTAGGGTTAGAATGAGAGTATTAGTTATTTTTTAGATTTTTATATGGGCTGTGTATATTATTTTAAAAGGTTCTAAAAACTCTAAAAAATTGTTTGTATATAGTCAACTTTGATTTGTCTTTAACAATTCCTTTTTTTAATTAAGTATTATATCATAATAAGTATTAACCTATAGTAAGTATATGTTAATGTTGGATCCATTGCGCGTGATGTTCCCTAGATTTGAAGAGTCAGGAACAACCAATAATAAGGGCATAGTTGTATTTGATGTTGTTTAAACTCATCATGTGCAGGATGTTCCATGGAACATGTTTAGATAGGTTGTCTAAGTGTTTGTGACATGTGGTCACAAGGTAGAAAGGTGTACTCAAAGAAGCTGGCTGGAATGACAGGAAATTGCCTAAGTTCACAGGCATTGAGTGAAGTAAGCTCACTCAACACCAGAAGTCAAAGAGTAGTTGACAATACAGCTAAGTCCACAGGCATTGAGTGGAGCAAGCTCACTCAATGCCAGAGGCAAGGAAGAATGTTGGCTAGCAAGAATGTGGCTAAGTCCACAAGCATTGAGTTAAGTGTACTCACTCAACGCCATACAGCTAAAGGCTGTGAGATAGGCAAATCCTAAGAAGAAACAACAAGAATGTGGCTAAGTCACAAGTATTGAGTGAAGTCCACTCACTCCACGCCATATCATCAAAATCGTTGAGTATTGTTAAGTTAGTCAAAGCCACAAAAAATCTGTGTAGTTATTTTGACAAAGTCCACAGACATTGAGAGAGGCAAGCTCACTCAACTCCATGTGATAAAAAATGTTGACTGAACCTTTGTCAGTGAAAGTTAGTGTTTCCAAACACAAGATTTTATCTAAGGACAAAAGTGTTGAGTGAAGTATACTCAATCAACGCCATGTCAATATAATTGACAGCTGCTGAAATCATTAAGTGAAAAAGCAACACTCAACGCTTCCCAAGCAGTAAAAACGGATAAGTCCAAATGCGTTGAGTGTAGCTTACTCACTCAATGCCAGATAAGAGTAGAATATCTGTTAAGTAGTTTGGTTTTGAGTGATGAAGCTACACTCAACGCCTAGTAACAGAAAGTTGGCTAAGGCAGAAAGCTTTGTGTGATGAAGACACGCTCAACGCTATCAATGGCAAGTCAAAAATCATAGAGTGGACTCAAAGCTCTCAACGCCAGAGAAGCAGGAATATTTCCCAAGGCAAAATGTAAAATCCCATTTCGTGCTAGACCCCTCGCACACATTTTGAGTCAGGAGAATTAACTCAAGCTCAGAAAGCGTTGAGTGAGTCGAGTGAACATGACGCCACTAGAAAAATTTAACTTAGATAATACTCGAAAAACTTTTGGCGTCGTGTGATTTCGACGCCGTTTGAGAAGGCTTCGAGTGACCTCGACAAATTTAACTTCGAAATACTCGGGAAACTTCAGGCGTCGAGTGTTCTCGACGCCATTTGACGAAGTGTCCAGAGAACTTGACGCCACTCAACACGACGTTGAGTGATCTCAATGCACTCGACACCGTTTTAGTTAGACACTGCGAGATGACTTTGGCATTGAGTGGTATCAACGCCACTCAAACGCAGCGTTGAGTGGTCTCAACACCACTCAATGCCTTGACTTACGATTGCTGGAATGTGGACGGCGTTGAGTGGTGTCGACACCACTCAATGCTTTTGACTTAGAATTGTTGGAATGCTGATGGCGTTGAGTGGTGTCAACACCACTCAACTTTTTTGACTTAAAATTGCTGGAATACTGATGGCGTTAAGTGGTGTCAGCACCACTCAACGCAGCGTGGAGTGGTGTAGACACCACTCAATGCTTTTGACTTGAGATATTTCTGGAGTGCTGATGGCATTGAATGGTGTCAACACACTCAATGCTTTTGGATATGGAGAATTTTTGAGTCTGAAAAGCTGTGTTGGCTGGTTCACTTTTATACCGGCTGAACCGGGTTCAGGATAAATAGTGATGGGACATTTGGAATCTATCTCTACAGCAAATCTATTGATCATTTCAAGAAGACCTATTTAAGGCAATAATTGGTGGTCAATTACATGGGTGACACGTGGCAGAAACTTAAACCTCAACTCGTCATATAAAAGGTGAGATGAGAAGACCACCGTCACCTTCACACTGCCAAGCTATCGTTGCCATTGTTGTTCCAGAAAGAGTGGGAAACAATCTTTGGACCAGAGTATTAGTTGGAGAAATCAGGAAAAGAGCTAGCTCGCCGGAGCAAGGGTCGGCCATGGAGCACCACTACCAAACCCGCCGTCAAGCTCGTCTAAGGGTTCATTTCTCCTCCCCCTCCCTCTGTGCTATTCTTCAAGATCCATTTGGAGAGATGTTAAGCTCAAATGAGACTGATTCCATGTGAGAGGGAGCATGCTGAGAATTTTTTATTGCTCAGGTTCGCCGGAGGAGCCATCTTCGGCGGCCACGTCGCCGGGAAATGCTAGTCGCCACCTTAATGGAGGTGGTGGCAACAATCGCCGGCGGTGCTGGCGGCCAGATGGCCAGAAAATACCAATGAAAGCTGCTACAGGTTGAGGCAATCTGGACCATCGACTCATTAGGGAAGATGAGCCGATGTAGTCAATTATTTATATTAAAACAATAGGTTTATTTAAGTGTTAATTTTTTATCATCAATTGAACAAAAACTTGTTTGTAAATTTTAGTCCTCTTAGAGGCACTTTCAAAAATGATGTTCAACATGATAAAGGTAGCTCTAGGTCTTACCTTTAATTTGACACCTTAAACTTGAAATTTGGAGCAGTATAGCTCCCTATAGGGCCATTATACTAAACTGGCCCTAGGCTAGGGCAAATGTTTAAATGAGAGCCCAAACCAAACCCTAAGTCCACATGTCATGAAATTTTGGACATACATGTGTTTATGCTAGACATAGGTCTTGTCCAAAAAATCAGAATTTTTAGGATGTATTTTTCTATAGTTTTTATAAAAATATCATTTATTAGGTACATGTAATATAGGAAGATTCCTTCTTCTAAATGCATCCAAATTTGTGTGGCATGGTCATTGGGTCATGATATAACCATGGTAAAAGTTTCAGGCCATTTGGATCTCTGTATGTTGGGGAAATCCGACATGCATGGCTGAGGTAGAATTGTAAATATATGGTGTCAATTGTTAAAATGGGAATTTAGCCCATTTGGCCCAATGAATGTCCATCGGATTTTGGACAGAGGCTTATAGGAATGAATTACACCTCTCATAGAAAGAGTGGGAGTTTTGGTAAAAAAATCCCATTATTTTGAATTATTGGAAAAAAATCTCTTTTGGGAATAAAAATGAGTTATAGGTCTACTGACCTTGTAAAATTCTAAAATTTTGATACAAGCCTTAATCGGACAATGTACATCTCTCGAAAAAATTATAAGTTTATTTGAGGATTATATCTTGTGTACATAGTCGATTTGCAATTTTACCCTTTTGGAAATTATTTTAAAAGTAAGGGAAAATACTGTTGAAAATTATGGAAAAATTTATAGTATCCTATTTCTATGATTCAAACACAGTATAATTATTTGATAATTTTTGGATGAACATATATACTGAAAACCCTAGTACTGGCATTTTGGTAATAATGTGCATATGAAATTATGTAAGGGTCAAATAACATACTAGAATCATGAATTTCTGTTTTGAGTATTAATACACCACTTTTGATCCCTAGTAATTTTCTAGAAATTTTTGGTAGTATATTTTAAGTACATCATATGGAAAATGGATTATTTATAGATTTAATCATAAATAGAAAATATATGGAAATTCAATCTGTAAAGTCATGATTTTTGATGAACAAACATTTTTAACCTAGATAAACCTCATATAATTTATTTAGACATAATGGACCACTTGTTAGAGTAGTTCATGTTCAAAGTGACCTAGGTCACTTAATTAACTAATTTAAATTAGGGTCCAAAACAATAGGAAAAAATGATGAAATTCTAAATGTTCAATATTTCATAAATGTCAAACCCAAGATAAATAGTTTGGGGCATTTGGCCCAAGGGATTGGCAGTCATCTCATACGGGTTAATATTAGGTCAAGGGTTGCGCATAGCTAAGTAAAACATAACATTAGGACCCATAGGGGATACGATAAGTGGTTGGATTGATAAGCATATCGGGAATATAAAACCCTGGCTGTTGTCAAGTGTGTCACAACATAGTAACGAGTGTTAGAGTGTAAAGCCCACGGGAAGTAATTAGAACGGAGACCGGCGAAATACCATCGTTCTACCAACAATACATTAAGCCATTAGGTTCACTCAAGAGCAATATTGACAGCTGGGTATTAATAATGGGTAAACACTAATAAAAGTAAGTGTCCTTGAGAAAGAGAGCTTTGGGCTTCAGCCCATCATAGTTCCTAGTGCCCCCAAGAGCCCTTCACCGGGTATGCTTGTGCAGTCCAAGGACTAAGCATAAGTTTCTATGCCTAATAAGCCTTAGATAAGAGTAGTCTAATAGGTTAAGGGAACAATGTGACAATCTCGCCGTATAGGGTTGGAGGATACGGAATGGGTTTTGTCCTGCGAGCTGGAGGCTCGGATGTTTGGTTACATGACGGGTTTCGTCTGGCAAGCTGGAGGCTCAGATATGTGGTTACAGGACGGTTTCGTCTTGCGAACTGGAGTCTTGGATGTTTGGTTACAGGACGGGTTTTGTCCTGCGAGCTGGACGCTCAGATGTTTGGATACAAGATGGGTTTTGTCCTACGAGCTGGAGGCTCTGGTTGGAAATAAATTACATGTGCATAAAATATATTAGTTGCGGGTCATACGGTACTTGGCCAATCATCACACTGATGATAATACGGTGACTCAGGTGAGGTGTGAGTGTTTGAGGGGCCAATTGGTTGTTTATACTGCGGTATGGAGGACAATCCCCCAAAATGCACACCCAACCTAAAAGTCTGGTGGACGAGCCAGCGGTTTAGTGCGTGGTGACTCTGGTATGTTCTTCAGAGGCATACGGATGGTCTATACCAGGTAGTGTGTATACCTGCCTAGGAGTGGAGATGCCTGCTCCACTACAGCTGTATCCATAATGGTAGGACCTGAGAGTTAAGATAACTCCAAAAAGTGGGATCTAAAGGTATGTGTGCATAGAGTCGTGTGGTTGAGTTGCACTTGTATGAGTCATAACCCGGATACCATATCATACATACATACTTAGGACATACACACCATAAATCCTTATCATATAAATTATTATTGGCACTTTTATATGTTAAGTTAGATTTGTGAAACCTTAACTTAAAAGTTTGTATGGCCATTCATATAAGTTAAGGTACTTCTGTGATGTTAGTGTACTAGTAGCTAGTTTACTTTTCTGCCGAGTACTTTACTCTACTAACCGCACTTCTTTTCAGTACTATTTTTTTCACTCCATTACTTGTACTATATAGAACTGCTAAAGTAGAGAAATACTTATCATTACATAATCATGATAGGTTTGGTCCATTGTCACCTGATATACTTTTATACCCCTTATTGTTCTCCGCTTCGTCCTCCCGCTCGGTACCTAGGAGTCACGGGGGTAAGGCAAGGACAAAATGGCTTAGTCTTTATGAGTAACGGTCGGTTGTAACTGTATCATTTTAGGAGCTCGAGTAGATGGAGCACCAGCACGACCAGCAGGACGAGGTGGAAGGACATGAGGAGTTGACACCACCTACTACTACTGTAGCCCAACGTCAAGTGATGATGCATGTACTGATGATAGATTAGCTTCCGCTTAGTTAGATTTTGTGAGAGAGATATTAATTACTATATACAGGGCATAAGCCCTTTTCTCTTTCCTTCCATACTCATTGTGGACTATTGTATCTCTCATTTTATTATGATGATGCTATGATGTGGACTTGATATATAATTGCTTATATTGCTTCTCTTCTCGATTGGCTGATAGGTTGAATGATCGTACTAGCTGGCAGGATTAGCATCTTGCGGTGTCGACTAGCCCGTGTGTGTTATGTGTCACTGTAAGGCGGCAGTTCTAGGCATAAGACCGGGTACCCTCCTGGGTAGGGGGTCTTACAAATTGGTATCAGAAGGAGGTACGATCATTGAGAAAGCAATCCACAACACTAGAACACCCTGCTCGGGCATTAGTTTGCGAACAAACTATGCAGCGGAAGCAATGGTGTGCCCATGTGTAAAAGTCAGGAAAAATAGTCCAGTTAAGCAATGAGTTAGGCCAATCCTAATATAAACCTTACATTTATGCAACCTCCACAGCTTGTCGTACTGCAGGATGTGATCCCCCCCTCTGGCTGCAACACCTTTCCAGTAGACAGAGATGGGGCAGACTCTGATGGCCATCCTTGATGCCTTCAGGGATAAGCAGGCCATAACCCAGCAGCCAAACCCGGGATCGAATTGGCTGAGTGCCTTCAAGAATCTATCCTCCCCGACATAGCATGGGACAGATATTACGGTAAAGACTGAGGAGTGGCTCGAGTCCATTCAAGGGATGCTTGCAGGAATCAGCTGCCCTGTCAAGCAAGCAGCTCCATTGGCGACTTATACACTGGATGCTCACGTGAAGAGATGCTGGAAGTCCATGCGGGACTCCACATATGCAGATAGGGAGCTGTCAGATATCTCTTGGGATGAGTTCAGCGAGGCCTTTTGGATCACTTCGTGTCTGTTACAGATAGGGATGAGTTAGAGGAGAGGTTTTTGAACCTCACGCAGGGGACCATATCAGTGATAGAGTACCAGAGGGAATTTTCCCATCTCGTCATGTTTTCGGGAATACACGATCTGGATGACAGGTGGTATGCAAAGAGGTTCTACCGGGGGCTTAGGTACTCTACCAGGCAGGCTCTACTATTTATTTCCAATGGAACTTCGACGTAGATCATAGAGATGGCTAAGAAGCTGGAGGTAGACCAGCTGATGGTGCATAACGAGGGAAAGAGACCATTGGATCAGTCATCCCATGGCGAGAGCAGTAGGGGCTCCGGGAGTGGCAGAGTGATGAGCTACAAGAAGGGTTGGGGAAGTTATCATCCCAACTACAGGCAGGATCAGGGGCATCCTACGGTACTAGCTCCCCAGCCACTACAGGTACACAACCTGAGGAGGGAGGACGACCGTGGTCACTGACCGGTGATTTGCTTTAGATGCCAACAGTCAGGGCACGCGAGAGCTGACTATCCTCAGCAGTTCCATCCACCACCTCCTCCTCCTCCACCTTTGGTATCCCCTCTGATACAGTAAGGCCAATACCGAGGATGAGGTCGAGGCCGAGGTCGAGGCCATTATGGTAGAGGATGACGACAGGAGCAGATGTACACTTTGGACCTCGCTGAGCCAAGGAACCCCGAGGAGGTTATTACAGGTACTTCAAATCAATTGCATTCTAGTTTTAATTTTATAGTATTTTCCCAACCTTAGTAGAACAACAAACATGTTATAATTCAAACAAAAATCCAATGCATAGTCTTTATCTACGGCAAGCCCTCTCATACATTATTTTATACGGGTATTTCACACTCGTTTGTATCAGAAGCCTTCCTTGAAGGACTAGCAGGCATAGACCGTTTCACAGGCATAACCAGGAGGTTGCGTCTACCAGATGGATCAGAGCTATTGTCATCTGCCAAGTGTAATATGGATGCAGAAATTGGAGGAAATACCTTCGAAGCGTCGGCGATGATTTTGAGAATGTCGGACTTTGATCTGATCTTCGGCATGACTTGGTTGTACTGGAACTACGCCCAGATCGAATGCCCGTCAAGGAGGATCACCTTATGATATGGGGACACCTATATCGTCATTGAATGTATTAGACCAATCTCCTATCTTCTATTATCATCTGTATAGGCTGTCAAGGCCTATGAGCAAGGGGAGGAGGTATACATTATCTGCTTCGAGATGGCGGGAGCAGAAGCTTCTATTGTTGATATCACGGTGGTTCGAGATTTCTCCGATGTATTCCCGAAGAAATTGCACGGATTGCCACCGACTAGACATATGGACTTCCGGATTCAGTTGGTGCCGAGAGTGAAGCCAATATCTCAGACACCGTATAGGATGACCACCAAGTAGCTAGCAGAGTTCAGGACCCAGTTGAAGAAGTTAGTGGGGTTAGGATTTGCCAAACCGAGCTCATCACCGTGGGGAGCACTGTTGCTATTCATTAATAAGAAGGGTGGATCCTTGCGGCTCTGCATCGACTACCGGGAGCTGAACCGGTTGACAGTCCGGAACATGTATTCGTTGCCCCGGATCTACGAGCTTTTTGATAAGGTACAGGGAGCCTTTTGGTTCTCTAAGCTGGATTTGAGGTCGGGGTAGTATCAGCTGTGCATTCAGGAGGAGGATATCTTGAAGACAGCCTTTAGTTCTGGGTACGTCCTATATGAGTTCCTGGTAATGCCCTTCAGACTCACAAATGCACTTTCCACATTCACAAGACTAATGAACTGTGTCTTCGAGCCCTTCTTGGAAAGATTTGTTATAGTTTTCATTGACGACATTCTGATCTACTCTTGGACAAAGGAGGAGCATACCCAGCATTTGGCAGTGGTGTTGGGCAAGCTGAGAGAGCATCAGATGTATGCAAAGTTCTCCAAGTGCCAGTTTGATGCAAGCCCATGGTTTCGATGGATGAAACTATGCGCTCTCAGGTTCGATAATTAAATTAAATACGCAGCGAGCAATATTTATATAAATTAATACTAACGATGACCAACCAATATAGCAATGCACAATGCAAAAGGACGTTACCCCTTATAAAGATTAAACAATGGCTATTTGCCAATGTTCGCTCAAGCGAAAAGGACCTACTCGATCCAGACAATTAACAATTCCAAATAAAATGATTCGCTAGCAAAATCACAAGCCAATACGAGAGGATCCGGACTAAAATAACGATTAAAAATAAAGTCCAAATCAATCGCAGAAATAATGAATATGAGGGTATACCGAATCTCTTGAACTCAAGGGGAAATCAAGGGTGATGAACCCGATTTCTTCTGGTGTTCACGAGATCTACCCGCTCCAAATTATACGAGAATATTTGGGAAAATAATGCTTGAAAATTCAGATTTTAATTAACACAATTTCAATATAAATCAGGACTAAATAATAACCTTCTAATTCCACCAATACCACACAAATTTATAGAAGAAATCACACAAAGAGGTTTTAGTAAATTGTTACTCAATCCCAAGAAGTCCGTCCACAAGATGAGTGGAGGAATCGCACACGACGGTGGTTGATTTTCTATTTCCATGCAAACTCCACGGATCCGCTCCAGACGATGAAGACGTGAGCCGTTCTTCCTTTTGCAAAAAACTTTTGGTGTGAGAGAAATTTTGAGGGATTATATATATGGAAAGTGGAGAGAGAAAAGGTGGTGGAAATATACAAAGGTTGAGGGTGGTCAGGTTTGAGTTTTTGGTGATGATGAAGGTGGTCGGGTTTGGGTGTTGGATGGGAAGAGGGGGCTCGGGTTTGGGGGTGGAGGTGGTGGCCGAGTGGTGGAAGGGGAGGAAAGAGGGTGGCGGCTAGGGAGGTGTCCTGCTAGGGTTTTGGGAGGGAATGAAGCTCAGTTTTGGAAGGAAATAAGAAGAGGGGCTATTAGTGGACAACTAGAGGAGGAGGAGGAGGAGGTGTCGTGGAGGCCGAGAGATAGGGGGGAGAAAAAAATGGCTGGTGGCCAAGAGGAAAGGGAGGAAGGAGGTGAGCCGAAAATTGCATAAGGGGGAAGAGGGAGAGAGGGGGAAATTCAATCTTGGAATTAAGGTTTTAATTTTTCATTTATTCTCTACAATATCCTTCATAACCATGGCTATATATAGCCTACACTACTCAATCTCCACCCTTGAATATTAAACCACTCATGATGGTTATATGCACCCATCTTACATATGAAATGAAATAATTAAAAACAACACATGATGGTTATAAGCACCCATCATAATATATGAAATAAAAATACATAAATAAACTCTTAAAATAAAATTGCATAAAAATAAAATTGCTTAAAAATAAAATTGCTAAAAATATAAATGATAAAATATATAATTATAATTATGTAATTTATAATTATATATTTTATTTATTGGCGGCGGCGGACGTCGAGCAAAACATGTAGCGGTAACGGCGTTGGCGAAGAAAATGTCGTGGTAGACTCCCATCTTCAAGCTTGCGGCAACGACCGTCCCAATCCACGAACACTCTATCGCATGGATCCACAGCCGCATCAGCATCATCGCCATCATAGTTCTGGATGTGGGAGGTAGCATTCTTGGGGCATACCATCAGTAGAGCTGGGTTGGCCGTGGACCCGTGCAAGGTACATGCAGTTCAAGATTGGTCGCGGCCAAGGTCAGCTTTAGATATATACAGTTTCTTGGGACTGGCGGGATATAATCGCAAGTACGTGGAGGGGTCTCAAGGGTAGCACTCCACCTCACGTCCTTGACGAAGAAGGATGCAGCATTTACTTGGACCGAGAAGTGTGAAGCAACATTCCAGTAGTTGAACGACAGGCTCACCTCTTCCCCCATCCTTGCACTTCCAGCTGGGAAGAAAGGATTTCACATTTATACCGACGCATTGTATCAAGGGATGGGTGCAGTCCTGATGCAGCATGGACATGTCATCACATATGCTTCGAGACAGTTGAAGAAGCATGAGCAGAACTACCCCACGCATGATTTGGAGCTCGGGGCTGTAATATTAGCGTTAAAGACTTGGAGGCATTACGTGTTTGGGGTTTATTGTGATATCTTCTCAGATCACAAGAACCTCAAATATAATGGCACGTAGAAGGACCTAAATTTGCGCCAGCGGAGATGGCTTGAGTTCCTTTGCGACTATGAGTACAAGATGCATTATCACCCTGGGAAGGCGAACACTGTAGCAGATGCCTTGAGCAGGAGAGCCGACATTACTTGGTCGGAGCCCTGGGTGATGGCTATGGAGCTGGTACAGATGTTGGAGGATATGCACATTAGCATGGTTTCCATAGCTGAGCCGGATGTTTATCAGGAGTACTTCAACTCCTTAGTCATCAAGTGTGACATACGGGAGCGCATCAGGACACAATAGAGGCTGGATGCGGATTTGGAGTCAGTATTTATAGCCCTGGAAGGGGGAAAGTTGGAGGACTATTTCTTGCATGATGGACTCGTTTATTTCCGTGGTCGTGTCCATATACTCAGGGAGGCACACTATTCTCAGTACCCAGTGCACCCCGGTCACACCAAGATGACAACGGATCTGTGGAGGAGCATGTACTGGACAGGGATGAAGAGGGAAATCACATATTATATGACACATTGCGAGACCTACTAGTGGGTAAAGGTAGAGTGCAAGAGCCCAGAAGGGTTACTACAGCCATTACCGGTGCTAGAGTGGAAGTTCGAGGATATAGCAATGGATTTCGTGCACAAATATCATTGCTCCCACTCTGCGCACGATTCTATATAGGTCATTGTCGATAGACTCACCAAGGTAGCCCGGGTTATTCCTATCAAAAAGGACAGCTCAGTTGCTATTTTGGTGAGGTTGTTTGTGGAGCAATTCATCAGGTACCACAGCGTCCCCAGGATGATTGTCTCGAATCATGACGGTCAGCTCACTTCCAGGGAGTGTAGGGCGGTGCAGGCGTACTTGGGTTCTTAGCTTACTTTTAGCACCGCTTTCCATCTGCAGACTGATTTCCATACAGAGCAGACCAACCGGACTCTGGAGGATCTGCTGCGTCTATGTATATTGGACACAGGGAAGCCCTGGGAGAGACTGTTGCCCGAGATTGAATTATCCTACAACAACAGTCACCAAGCGAGCATTGGGATGGCACCATATGAGGCTCTATAAGGCAAAAAGTGTCGGACACCACTGTCTTGGGTCTAGGATGACGACCCCAAGGTACCAGGGTCGGACTATATTGAGGATACGGATGCTTAGATACGACTGGTCAGGGATCGGATGTTGGAGGCAGAAAGTAGGCAGGCCAAGTACTATGATACGAGGCATCAAAAGGTGCAGTTCCAGGTGCGGGATAGGATATTATTGAAGATATGCCTGGTGCATGGTGTCCCATGGGTGCGGAGGTATAAGAAGCTCAGCCCTCGATTTATGGGACCATACTTGATCCTGGAGCAGATCGGTCCTTTGGCTTACAGGCTAGAGCTGTCGCTAGAGTTAGTGGATTTGCATGACGTCTTCCATGTCTCTTCACATCAGAGAGCTCTCCTTTGGCCAGAGCAGCATATTACTACTACAGCAGGCTCGGTAGCACCTGATAGATCAGTCTGTTTAGAGGCAGTCTGGATCGATGATACATCGACTCGAGTAATGCGTAAGAAGAAGGTTCCTTTGGTCAAGGTGTCGTGTTCCAAACAAGGACGGGAGGAGCAGACCTGGGAGCCAATGAATCTGATGCGTGAACAGTACCCGGAGCTTTTCATTTTAGGTACCTTTTAATTATGCTTAAAGTTCTTAAAATTCTTGTGCATAGAAACCCCATAGATCCGTACTTGAATTTTGGGGACGAAATTATTTATTTTTGTTTATTGTGATTTGTAACATCCCATTTCATGCTAGAGCACTCGCATGTATTTTGAGTCAGGAGAATTAACTCAAGCTTGGAAAGAGTCCGGAGAGTCGAGTGAACACGACGCCACCCGGCGAATTTAACTTAGAATATACTCGGGAAACTTTAGGCGTCGAGTGATTTCGACGCCATTTGAAAAGGCGTCGCGTGAGACGGATAAATTTAACTTAGAAATACTCGAGAAGCTTTAGGTGTCGAGTGATTTCGATGCCATTCAACGAAGCATTAAGTGAACTTGACGCCACTCAATGCTGCATTTAGTGGTCTCAACGCACTCGATGTCATTTTACTTAGATGCTACGAGATGAATTTGGCATTATGTGGTCTCAACGCCACTCAAACGTGGCGTTGAGTGGTCTCAATACCACTCAACGCCTTGACCTAGGATAGCTGGAATGCTGACGGCGTTGAGTGGTGTCGACACCACTTAGCACGATGTTGGGTGCTGTCGACACCACTCAACACGGCGTTGAGTGGTGTCGACACAACTCAACGCTTTTGACTTAGAATTACAAGAATGTTGATGGCGTTGAGTGGTTTCAACACCACTCAACTCCTTTGACTTAGAATTGCTGGAATACTGACGGCATTGAGTGGTGTCGACACCACTCAATGCGGCACTGAGTTGTGTCGACAACACTCAATGTGGCATTGAGTGGTGTCGACACCACTCAACACGTTTGACTTGTGATATTTCTAGAGTGATGAAGGCATTGAGTGGTGTCAACACACTCAACACTTTTGGACTTGGAGAATTTTTCAGTCTAAAAAGCTGTGTTGCCCGTTTCACTTTTAAGCCGTCTGAACCGGGTTCAGGATAAAATAGTGATGGGATATTTGGAATCTATCTCTACATCAAATCTATTGATCATTTCAAGAAGACCTATTTAAGGCAATAATTGGTGGTCCATTACATTGGTGACATGTGGTAGACACTTAAGCCTCAACTAGTCGTATAAAAGGAGAGATGAGAAGACCACCATCACCTTCACACTGCCAAGCCGCCATTGCCATTATTAAGCCATAAAGAGTGGGAAACAATCTATGGACCAGAGGATTAGCCGGAGAAATCAGGAAAAGATCTAGCTCGCCGGAGCAAGGGTCGGCCATGGCGCACCACCACCAAACCCATTGTCAAGCTTGTCTAAGGGTTCGTTTCTCTTCCCCTTCCTCTGTGCTAGTCTTCTAGATCCATTAGGAGAGATGTCGAGCTCAAATGGGCCTAATTCCATGTGAGATGGAGCATGTCGAGCATTTCTTCTTGCTCGGGTTCGCTGGAGGAGCCATCTCCGGCGACCATGTTGTCGGGAAACGCTAGTCACCACCTCAATAGAGGTGGTGGCGACAATCAACGGCGGCGGCGGCGGCCAAATGTCCGGGAAATACCAAAGAAAGCTGATACAGGTCTAGGCAATCTGGACCATCGGCTCTTTGGAGAAGATGAGCCGATGATGTCCATTATTTATATTAAAACCATAGGTTTATTTAAATGTTCATTTTTTGTCACAAATTGAACAGAAATTTATTTGTAAATTTTAGGCCCCTTAGAGGCATTTTCAGAAATGGTACGCAACATGAAAAAAATAGATCTAGGTCTTACCTTTAATTTGACACATTAAACTTGAAATTTGGAGCACTATTGCTCCTTATAGGGCCATACTACTAAGACTGGTCCTATGCTAGGGCAAATGTTTAAATGAGTGCCTAAACCAATCCCTAAGTCCACATGTCATGAAATTTTGGACATACATGTGTTTATGCTACAATTAGGACTTGTCCAAAAATCAGAATTTTTAGGATGTTTTTTCTATAGCTTTTATAGAAATATCATTTATAAAGTAAATGGAATATAGGAAGATTCCCTCTTGCAAATGCCTCCAAATTTGGGTGGCATGGTCATTGGGTCATGATATGACCATGGTAAACGTTTCAGCCCATTTGGATCTTTGTATGTTCAGAAAATCCAGCATGCATGGTGGAGGTAGAATTGTAAATATATGGTGCCAAATGTAAAAAATGGGATGTTAGCCCATTTGGCCCAATGAATGTCCATGGGATTTTGGACAGAGGCTTATAGGGTTGAATTAGACCTCCCATAGAAAGAGTGAGATTTTTGGTAACAAAAATCCATTATTTTGAATTATTGGAAAATAAACTCTTTTGCGAATAAAAATGAGTTATTGGTCTACTGACCTTGTAAAATTCTAAAATTTTGATACAGGCCTTAATAGGAATTGTACATCTCTGAAAAAAGTTATAAGTCTATTTGAGGATTATATCTTGTGTAGATTTACAATTTTACTCTTTTGGAAAATATTTTAAAAGTAAGGGAAAATACTGTTGAAAAATTATGGAAAAATTTATAGTATCCTATTTATGTGATTCAAACCCAGTATAATTATTTGAGAATTTTTGGATGATCATATATACTAAAAACCCTAGTAGTGGCATTTTGGTAATAATATCCATATGAAATTATGTTAGGTCAAATCACTGACTAGAATCATGAATTTTTGTCTTGAGTATTAATATGTCAATTTTAATCACCAGTAATTTTCAAGGAATTTTTGGATGTATATTTTAAGTACTTCATATGGAAAATGGATTATTTATGGATTTAATCATAAATAGAAAATATCTAGAAATTCAATTTGCAAAGTCATGATTTTTGATGAATAGAAATTTTTAACCTCGATGAACCTCAGAAAATTTATTTATAGATAATGGACCACTGGTTAGAGTAGTTTATGTTCAAAGTGACCTAGGTCACTTAATTAACTAATTTAAATTATGGTCCAAAACAATTGGAAAAAAATGACGAAATTCTGAATGATCAATATTTCATAAATGCCAAACCCATGATAAATAGTTAGGGGCATTTGGCCCAAGGAATTGATAGTCATTACATACGAGTTAACATTAGGTCATGGGTTGTGCTTAGCTAAGTAACACATAACATTAGGACCCATAGGGATATGATAAGTGGTTGGATTGAGAAGCATATCGGGAAGATGAAACCCTGGTTGTTGTCAAGTGAGTCACTACATAGTAACGAGTGTTAGAGTGTAAAGCCCATGGAAAGTAATTCGAACAGAGACCGGCAGAAGACCGTCGTTCTCCCAACAATACCTTAAGCCATTAGGTTCACTCAAGAGCAATATTGAGAGCTGGGTATTAATAATGGGTAAACACTAATAAAAGTAAGTGTCCTTGAGAAAGGGAGCTTTGGGCTTCAGCCCATCATAGTTCCTAGTGCCCCCGAGAGCCCTTCATCGGGAATGCCCTGGGCAGTCCAAGGACTAACCATAAGTTGTTATGCCTAATAAACCTTAGATAAGAGTAGTCTAATAAGTTAAGGGAACGATGTGACAATCTCACCCGTATAGGGTTGGAGGATACGTGATGGCTTTTTTCCTGCAAGTTAGAGGCTCATATGTTTGGTTACAGGACAGGTTTTGTCCTGAGAACTGGAGGCTCGGATGTTTGGTTACAGGATGGGTTTCGTCCTATGAGTTGGAGGATCAGATGTTTGGTTACAAGACGGGTTTTGTTTTGCGAGTTGGAGGCTCGGATATTTGGAAACAAGACGGGTTTTCTCTTGCGAGCTGGAGGCTCAGGTTGGAAATAAATTGAATGTAAAACATATTAGTGGAGTGTCATGCGGTACTGGGCCAATCGTCAAACCAATGGTAGTACAGTGACTCGGGTGATGTGTGATTGTTTGAGAGGCCAGTAGGTTGTTTATACTGCGTTTCGGAGGACAATCCCCGAAAACATACACCTGACCTAAAAGTCTGGTGGACTAGCCAATAGTTTAATACGTGGTGACTCTAGTGTGTTCTTCAGAGGTGTGCGGAAGGTCTAGTCCAGGTAGTGTGTATACCTGCCAACGAGTGGAGATTCCTGCTCCACTGCTTCCATAGCCACAACGGTAGTACCTGAGAGTTAAGCTAACTCCAAAAAGTGGAAACTAATGGTCTGTGCGCATAGAGTCATCATGTTGGTGAGTTGCACTTGTATGAGTCATAACCCGTATACCATATCATACATACATACTTAGGACATACGCAACATAGATCCTTATCATATAAATTAGTATGAGCTCTTTTTTATGATAAGTTAGATTCGTGAAACCTTAACTTATAAGTTTGTTTGGGCATTCATATAAGTTAAGTTACTTCTGTGATGTTAGTATAGTAGTAGCTAGTTTACATTTCTACTCAGTACTTTACTCTACTTACCGCACTTCTTCTCATTACTGTTTTTTTCACTCCATTACTTGTACTATATAAAACTGCTAAAGTAGAGATATACTTGTCATTACATAACCATGATAGGTTAGGTCCATTGTCACCTGCTATACTTTTATACCCCTTCTTGTTCTTCGCTTCGTCCTCTCGCCTGTTACCTAGGAGTTGCGGTGATGAGGCGAGGACAAAATGGCTTAGTCTTTATGACTAACGGTCGGTTGTGACCATATCATTTTAGGAGCTTGAGGAGATGAAGCACCAGCACGACCAACAAGACAAGGTGGCAGGACATGAGGAGATGACACCACCTACTACTACTACTGCAACCCAACATCAGGTGATGATGCGTGTACTGATTGTTGACTATTATATCTCTCATTTTATTATGATGATGTTATGATGTGGACTTAATATATAATTGCTTATATTTCTTATCTTCTCGATTGGCCGATAGGTTAAATGATCGTACTAGCTAGCAAGATCGGCGTCTTGCGGTATCGACTAGCCCGTGTATACTATGTGTCACCATAAGGTGGCGGTTCTGGGCATAAGATCGGGTACCCTCCTGAGTACGTGGTGGTGGGGGGTCTAATACAAAAAGAGTTTAGTGGATTCAATGCTCTGAACACCAGAGAAACCAAAAGTGTTGAGTGGACTCAACGCTCTCAACGCCTAATGGTAGAAAAAATTTTCTAAGTGTTTTGACGTTGAGTGAAGGATGCTCACTCAACGCCTAGTGACAAAATGATTGGCTATGGCCAAAAGTGTTGAGTGAAGCTTGTTCACTCAACGCCTGAGATAGACAGAAATTTGTCTAAGTGTTTTGATGTTGAGTGATGCTTACTCACTCAACACCTATACTACTGATGCTTGATTTTGGCTAAGTCCACAGATGGTGATGTCAACAAAGTCAACAAGTCAATAAAATTCAAATTTGTTGCTGGAAAGTTACAGGACGCGATAAATGTAGCCGCTTGCCTACAATACTGCAATTAATGTAAAAGCAAACTTATAGCTGTTAATTTCACTGGGGCCCATGGGTCAAAAGAGTTGTTGATGGGCTAATAATAAATGGCAGAGATCACCGAAGAGAAAATAGTTTTTTTTTTTGGAAAGGACTGCTCGCCCTCATCTACTTCCTCACCATTATTGCAGAGGCTGAAGAACCAAGTTCAAATCAGCGGGTCTAAAAGCTCAAAAAAAGTTAGCTATTTTTTTCTTCATCGACATCAACAACAAGATAGCTAGTGTCATCTTCATCTGCATCAGCAAGGTTAGAAACATTGTCTCTGAGAAAAGGTAACAGCCAAGGGAAAAACCCTAGCTATAGGATCTGAGATCTAGAGCCATCAAGAGATAGTTGGTGTCATTTACACCTGCACCAACAAGTTCAGAAAGCTTTCTTTATGATGGATAAGAAGTAGCAGTGTGAAGAACAACCAAAACAGATAAATCTTTTATCTTCACCAGCAAATTCAGGGAAGGTCCTTGAGAAAGAAGAAGAGGCAAAGCCATTTAGTTTCTGCAGTCAAGAAGATAGAGTTGAGTTAATCTTTACTCAGGTTGCAGCAAAGGGAGAGATCCTAGCTGCAGTAACTTCATAGTTCATGTAAGCCTAATCCTGAAGAAAGAATCTTGGGGGCTGTGAAGAAGGAGATAGGGCTGCTCTTCTAGTTCAGTTCAGAAAGGTGCAGAGCAGCAAATCTACAAGCTACTTCCAGCATAAGCCAAAGTATCCTGAAGATCTGCATCCTTATTGATGAGATGAATTTAGGGTTTAGATTCTCTCAGCTCAGGTAGCAACGGTTCTAGTTGCAGTTACTTCTCAGTACCAGCAGGAAATCTCTAGTGTTGAGAAGGAGTTAGGGCGGAGTAATTTCTCAGTTCAGGTAACAGTAGGCTCTAGGACTAATTCCCTATAGTCAAAGTAGGGCTGAGTTTATCTCAGTCAAAATAAATTGGTACAGAGAAATATCTATTGTGTCAATACCAACTCACCAACCCATTTCCACCTTATAGGATCCTTTTGGATCTAAGTGGTAGGAGCAAATTTGCTCTGAGGTAGGATCCAAGTTTGGATCTGAGTTGTAGGGCAAATTTGCTTGATGTAGGATTGTGTTGAGAATCTGAGAGTGGGGCTTTGGCCTGAATTATATTATTCACTTGTGAATCTGAGGTAGGATCCTGCTTGGATCTCGGGTAGGTGATCATCTGATCACTAAGTTGTAAGTCTTAACAGCCTGTGGTAGGTAAGTCATTCTCACTGAGTTGTAGGGCACTTGTACCTATGCTGTAGGATCCTTTGGATCTGAGGTAGTGCTGTCCTCCCAGCCTGAGTTGTAGGGCTTAATCGCCTGAGGTAGGTGATCTGTTGATCACTGAGTTGTAGGGTCTTGTGCCTGAGCTGTAGGTCTTGGAGGAGACCAAGTGGTCTTGCGCGATCATGTTGTAAGATCTTTGAGCTGAGATTGGAGAAGTGTCTTGTCTAATTAGAAGTTAGAAAGGTGGGAGGTAGAGTGGATATACCCATAATTTGGGGAACCACTATATATCTTGTGTGTTTTTTATGTTGTTTCTTTGATTGCAGGTTGTGTGTGTCTTGAAAGCAAATTACTAATCACTCACATAGCACCTAAAGGAAAGAAAATTAAAGATAGTCACAATAAACTAAGAAACCTATTCACCCCCCCCAGGTGATTTAGCTATCCTTAAAAACAAAGACTTTCAATGTCAATTATTATGTCATAAGTCCTAAGTATATATAATTATTAAACAAAAAATGCCCTCTGTCGTCCCCGCCTGCGAGCTTTCCGCCAAACTCTCTGCCCTCAAGCTTTCTGTCGGGTTCAACCCAATCGTCTCTCTCTCTCCAACAACCATGACCAACCACCTTCATCTCTCTCTCCCTCTCTTCACACACCAACAGCCATCGCCGGCCATCTCCAAACTCTCGAGCTCCTCCCTCCTCCCTCCTCTAAGCAGCCATGGCCGGCCACCTCAAGATCCATCCTCAGAGAAGCTCTCCCCTCTATGGTGACTCCCATAGCAAGCCAAGCCGAAATCGAGCACCTCCCACCTCTCAGATCCTCGGCCGCCACGTCCACTTGAGTTGGCGATGCTGCCTGGCTCTTGATCTCCTCCCCTCTCTCTTTCGCTATGCCCTCACTCTCTCTCCCCCTCCCCATCACTGGAGGCGGAGGCAACAAGCCCAAAATTTATTTTTTAAAATGGATCACCGGCAGCAAAGAAGGGTATTTTCAGAATACCCAATGTAACGGACGTGCACTGTATCAAAGAGAAATTCACTTATAATATATACACACACACGCATAGAAAATAATGTAAATATGTGTAACGCGTATTTCCAAAATTCGGCATGAGTCTCGTCGGCCATGAATGCATTTTACAGTGGGGCAGCCGGTAGGTGCAGGCTTGCCGGCCACCCAGGGCTCGTCGACCTCCACGCTGACCTACCCTAGGCTGCTAGTGGTCGGCGAGCCCGCAGCTGCCCTGCTGTAAATGAAATTTGTAGCGTGGCGGCCGACAGTTACGTGCTCGCAGGCCACCGGCCACCATGGGATCACCGGTCACGAGTCACCTTGGGCTTGCTGGACACCGGCCCCGCCGAAAGCAACTCCCGCCACCGCCTTCCCGCCTCTATGCTTCGTCCTTCTTTCTCATCTCTACACGCCACTGTCATCCCATCGCATCCTACCTCGACAGGCGGGGTCACTTCTCCTACCTCATTGCTTCCCTCCTGCTCGACTACTATCATCGCTGCTTCTACCGTCATCGTTGCCGTCCGAAAGTTAACCTCTGCTCCTTCTCCAGTTCTTCTTCTATGTTACTTCTTCCAATAATGTTTCGCTTATTTTTTGCTTCTCTGTAAATATAACTGATTTTGGGTTGGTTTGCTGCTTCGATTACCGAAAAATGTTTGGTTTCCTGCTTTGCTGCTTCTCCGCGCCTTCTAAGGTAAAACCTGATCTTCCACAATCTCCAAGTTTTGTCTTTTTAAACCAGAACTCAGGGTTATTTGGGGCATGATGAGTAACTCTAGATTTCAGATTTGATTTCAGAACTCTGGGTTCTTTCTATGCTTCGATTACCTGATCTTCCCCAATCTCTATGATTTCGGACTAGATCTTCTCTGTTACTTCTTTCTATGATTTCAGAACTGTGGGTTTTTTCATGTTTCATGCCCCAATATTTTGGCCAGGACTCTGGGTAATTTCATATTTCACGCCCCAATATTTTGGCCAGAACTCTGGATGTTCACATTTTGTTGAGTTTAAACCTTTCTTATCCAGATCTGGTATCATTTTATTTAGATCTGGAATCATATTGAGTTTAAACATTTTGTTCTTTCTATGATTTCAGAAAAAACTTGAGATGGATGTTATCTCCTCTTCTTTGTTTCCAGATATGGAATTCCGATATACTCATGTATGAATATGGGGAAGAAATGAATCGAGACTGCAAGAAATAAAAAAAATGCTCCACAAACAGGTACCCCTGCTCCCAAAATGCTTTAACTTCTATTGCCTTATGTATACCTTATAAAAGGAGGTCAGTAGCCTAATTGAAGACCTATGTTCTAATTTGGGTCACTTGATTGTCATTGCTTAAAATAGTCAAATTTGGTCTATAGCCTCATTGAAAGCTTAATTCTAATTTTGGCCACTTGAAATTTGGTCTGTAGCCTCATTGAAAGCTTATTTTTTAGGTCTGTACAAAAATATTCGAAGAACCGAGAACCAGACAGAAACCGAACCGAACTCGACGGTTCGGATCGGTTCTCATTTTACATGATTCGGGTATGGATCTAAAAAATACTAGAACCAACGGTTCGGTTCAGTTCGGTTCTCGGTTCCCGTGGTCCGGTACCCGAGAACCGACCCGAACCAAATTTATAATTAATTTTTTTAAAAAACAATTACAAATCATATATTAACCCCGTTTAGCAGAGCTCGATGAAATCGGCGAGCAGAGCGCGATGAAATCAGAGAGCAGAGCACGATGAAACGTCGAGAAGAGCTCGACGAAAACATCGATCTGAGCTCGACAAAATTGTCGAGCAGAGCTCGACGAAAATGTCTAGCAGAGCTGAGCTGTGTTATTTCCCGGGTTAGCTGGTTAGGGTTATAAGCATATTTAGCCGGGACTCAGGAGAAGAGAGAAGAGTAGAAGATGTTGAGACGAGAAATCAAGAACGACGAGAAGGATTGGATTCATCGTCGCAGCCCGCAGCGCCGCGTCGTCGCTCGGCGCTCGTTCATCGTCGCCGGAACTGGAAGGAGGGCTGGATTTGTCGATTCTCTACTCTCTCCTCTCAAGCTATGCAAGACAATGTAGATTTCTTTCTTTGTTTGGATTCTAGGTTTTTCTCGCCTTCAGTTTTCAGTCTTTTTTTTCTCTCATGTCCTACTGTGGGTTGCGGCTACCTTAGAGCTTCAATGGATGTCATTTTTTTGGTTGATATTACTTAGCTGCCTTACTGTAATACTGTGTGATGTGATACAGTTGTGATACTTGTTGTGGTTTTGGTAATAGTTTCCTGCTAGGCTGCTAGGTGCTTCACTAATCACTATGACTGTTTTTCAATTTTCTGAATGTTGTAATTTATTCGTTTGGAAGATGCAGTAATTACATCATTCACCTGTCTTTATTTTTCACATATAAACATTCATGGTTCAATACTTTGTTGAAGGCGAGTAGAATCGAGAACCGAACTGAATAATTCGGTTCTGATCCGGTTCTACAATTTAGAACCGTGGGTCGGTTCCAGTTCCAAAAACTTGGAACCAAACATACATGGGTCAGTTCCTGGTTTTGAGGGGAACCAAACCGAACTGATCCGAGTTGCACCCCTACTTATTTCTAATTTTGGTCACTTGAAATTTGGTCTGTAGCCTCATTGAAAGTTGTAAGTTTCTCCAATTTGTCCACATCATTTTGGATATCAGCCTTCACGTCCTTTTGAATTTTTTTTGATATGAAATATAGATATCTGTGAAAGATTTTTGGTTTACTCTTCGGATCAGTTTGAATTCACAGACTATTTGAGTTATTTTTCCAGGTGATAAGGTATACAAAGCCAGATAAGGATACACAAAGTCAGATAAGGAGGTATGTAGCCTATACAAAGATAGTTTGAATTCAATGGGGAAATTATTTTTGTTCAACAATTTTAATATAATCATTATTACACAAAATATTTTGTTAAAGAGGTAATCATGTGTAATTAATGTTCTTCTGTAAGATTTTTTTTCCTTATCAATTTTTGTTGACGTTTTTCATATTTTCATAATTTTTTATCACCATGTTGATTTAGGGCTCAATCTAGGAGCAACGGATATTGAAGTGGGTTGTAGTAACCAGTGTATTCTTCAATATAAAACAACTGACCTTCAATTGTATGAACAATTATATGTCGTTCATTTGATTAAAGGTACTCTTCAGAACTAACAACTATAGCAGTGACCTGTGATGCCGCCGGTAATGTATATTGTTGGCCCAAAGCAGGCTTTTCCTTTATAATAAGTCTGAATCTGTTCATATCCTCATGTTGAGACATTTGCCGGAACATTGATACAAATGCGTTATATGTATCCAAAAAGTTTCTTATTTTTTCTAGTAATCCACGATCTAACTCGGCATTTTCTAGTAATCCACGATCTAAATCGGAATTTTCTTGCAAACGATAATCTGTCTCATATTCGGTATCATATATATAAAGTTGCAGGTATCGAGGACGTGCATTTGCAGCAGGCAAAAAAGAACCAATTCGGTGATATATTTATCCATGAGCTCGAAATGTGTATACCGCATGTTGATCAGATCGCAACGTCTCATCTAATATCATGCCCATAGAAGTAAAATTAAAAACATGGTTATATGAACGAATATACCTTCTGAAGTGACGACTTTTAGCAGAGGCACTAATGAATAAATTATAGAGCTCGGGTGGAACGGGTATTGCTGGAATTTGAAACCTTCCATTACCGCAACACATTGTTGGTGTTTCACCATCAAACAGTTTAGCATTGCAATTAATACAAAAATGAGGGTGTTGTAGTTGTAAATATAAGATTTGTTGCATTGTATTACAGATGCGTGTGACATTGTGGTGTCGAAGACGTTGGTACCTCACACGAACAGTAATATCAGAGGAACTCTCGTCTGTGTCCTCATGTTGTGAAGTTAGCATTGGTGAATTTTTTATAGACCAAATAATATCAGAGAACTATCAGATATATATCCGGTAACAGGAAAACATGCGTAACAAATATTTGTGTAGTATAATAAGAACAAAATACCTTGCAGATGTATGTGATGTATGATATTTTCCTGCATTAGGTGACATGCATATTACTCCATGTTTACAGTTGATGTGGGCGCAGCAGATGGCTGCAATGATGGTGCAGCAGTAATGCTTGTAGTAATATGGTCAATTGAGTGGGAAGACATGACTGATATGCTGCAGCCACGTAGGGGTGCAGTATATGGTTGCATTGTTGATGGTTCTCCAGTTTGAGGTCGTCGATCAGCATCGAACGATGAAAAAGATGGTACAGTTCTCAATGACTATCTATGGACAACACCATTATCTGAGTTTGTAACTTTGAAATGCAAAAGCATGTCGATGTTAAATCATGCAACAGTATTTATAAACAGATGATAATGTTGATAAACAAGAGGTAATTGTTACCCCAAGTCATGTTTACGTTTTCAGCGTTGGTATGCGAAGTCGCTACATGTGAAGTTGTTTGAGTTAGGGCTGTCGTAGTGGAGTGGAATGCAGAGTCCTGATTTGGAAATATGGCACTTTGACAGGGTAGTTGTTGGCTTCGTCTTTCAGCAGCAGCACGCCTCATCTCTCTTTCATGTGCTTGTTGTGCTTCTGTCATATGCACCCGCCTCTCCCTTTGGTAATATCGATTGTATGCTCGTTGAGCCTCACGTTGTTCGTCAGACATCAGGGATCTTCTTCTATGTGAGCGTTGTCGATTCGTAGCTCGTTGAGTTGCATGTTCTACTTCTATCATCTGCGCATTTCTTATTAATGCGTATGAGTAGTTATATAATTGATGTAATTCACATTGTTCATAGGCACAGAGAGACCTCCAGCATGAACATGAGATCGAAGTTGTTAATCGGGAATAGAGAGACCTTGAGCACGAACATCAGATCGAACATTATTATGTAGTTCCACTATACTCTCATTAGCTCCATATCTACAAATTGATACACATCAAATATACAAATGTAACCATTGACAATATCCTCACAGTATGCGCTACCTACATTTGGGAAACAACAAATTGACTTCTTATAATATACACAGAGTGGAATTGATTCAGATAACTAAAACCAAAAAAACCCAACAAAAGCTCACCGCTATTATACTAAGAGGAGAACTATGGATAGCCAACGTGCTGAATCAAAAGAATCCACCACTATGCAGTATAAGTTGATGTTCTGGAGCAATGAATATTATTGTAAAGGGGAGTTTTTCTCTATAAACTATAAATTACATACTTATATGAGTTCATGTCAATTTGCTATCTACTTTTACTACATTAGTTCAACATTCAACTGTGATCCATTTTAGCTATTCTTCACTGATAATTCTTCACACAAATTGGGCTAAATTGATGGAAATCATTAATTAGGAGTAAGTGAGCTGCATTTGGGAGCAAGTAAACTGGGCTAAATACATGTCAAACATGTGACTATTATAATTAGGATGGTGAGGAAGAGGATGAGGAGTCGGACGCAACGAAGAGAGAGAGAGAGGAATCGCCATGGCAAGGTGAATGGTTGAGCAGATGTTCTATGCAATGCGGAGGGAGGCCATAATAGTCAGAAATGAAGCTCTCTATGGGAGATATGGAAAATGAAAGCGGCGTAAGAGCGGTGCCTGACTCAGCCAACCACGCGGCAAACATAATAATGACAGCAGAATATAATCATAATCATGACGTCGGAAAATATCAAAAACATTTAATTTTTTTTGTTCTATATGGGTTGGACAGAGTAGTTATGTTTTTGGTTTGGTCAAGTTCAATCAGATATGCAAGAGTTTTTCCAAAGACCAGCACCGCTCAATGTGCCTTGACATACGCAGCATCCAAAGTAGTCCCTCATCAATTGAAGGATCTTTCATGGACATCATGACTCCAAATGATAAATTTATTGGCATTCATACAACGGAGGTTGTAACCCTTGTGCGTTGTTATATCCTGCTAATTATATTTCTTATAAAAGCTTAGAAGAGTGGGTTTAGTTGATTCATTCTTTTTTTGCGATTTTAACATGACCAAAAGAGTAGGATGTATATGCCCTTTGTAGCTATAGGTATTGTCCATGAGTAACTCCAAACATAATTAGATATTTACAACTATAAACTCTTATATATCATGATAGGTTAAGGTTGCCAATTAAAAGGGAGAAGTAATAGTTTTCACACATCTCTGGTGGGACATCGCTGCTGTACTCGAGTTTGTTGCTCGTGACCAGGAGGTCCTTCTTGTGTGTCATCGCCGACGAATACTTTGACCCCAGACATTGCAATTTTTTGATTGAAGTACAATTGCCTAGCAGCGAGGGAACCAATTGGTGGCGAAGAATGTCAACTTTTACTGTATAAGTACTTTTAATTAATTTCAGTACATAACACACTGTAACACACTTATTAATATAGGTTATTTGCGTTGTTAAGTGTTCTGATTTTTGAGGTGTTCAAGAAAACCCAGTAAGCATTGAAAACAAAATAAGCAAATCAAACATTATACAATCATCTTATGCTTGCCTGCACTTTGTTTAGTAGGAAGGATAACACATGTACTTTTCTAATATGATAATAAGCTACAAATGGCATGAAAACTTTTATGATATGATAACACATGTGCTTTAACAAATATTACAGCTCAATATGTGAAACGCTCATTTGACAATATACATACAATGAGATTCAGACTATATATCTCAATATTAATTATTAAAGAAAGATAATATTGGTACTGAGGAATCATAAAATTAAACGAAATATCAGTAATCGAATAAAGTCGCAAGAATAATTAGAGTAAGGAAATTGTAAAAAAGCAAATCATACCTGAAAACTATTGTGTCAAAACCCCACACTGATTGAATATCATTAATATGCAGATTCAATTTAATAGAAACCACAACCAACACTTTTGGGGTATTAAACTGCAAGAGAATATATTTGATGCCGCCTTGCAGTCAAAGGAAAAAAAACTTGAAACAGTGAATCAAGAACCAAGTAATAAAAAACAAATGATATTGATGGTGCTTCAGATATATATATAAGAGTAGTAGAAGTTAACCGAGACACTATTGTGTAGATCAAATCAGGTCATTTGTGAGAAATATATTATTTGGAAATCTGATTCTTGCAAATCAGGTCATTTTAAAAAATAACTATTTTTAGATCAAATCAGGTCGTTTGCTTGCAAATATGACTCTCTCATGTCAAAACACCTTTCTAAACCCCAATGTTAAGCTACAAAATTTTACCTCCTCTATGACAGCAATACTAAGCAAAAGATATGTCCGCCTTTTAAAAGACAGAGATATACATGGAGATGCAAGCATATGATGATTCAATAATATAATAAGTCAAGGTTTATATTCCAGGACAATTCATGATGCATCTTGGCCAAGAGAAATGAATAATCCCCCAAATTACCTTAGTCTTTTAGTCAAACTGGTTAAATGTCATGAACCTGGAATCATAGGTGGAAATAATTTTTTAGATTCAAGCTTCTCTTATAATCAATGTTTTGCAGAACATTTAAAATGTAAGAATGAAACAAACTCTTTTAAAAGACAATTTGTAGAAGGAGAATTACATGTCCTGCAAAATAAGGAGTGAAACTGAGATAGGTTGAATGAAATTGAAAAATCTTAAGGCATCTGAACCTACGTAGGAATATCATTAAGTTTGATTGCAGTCTATCTCTCTTTTCAGTCGTTTGAAAAAAAAATTTATGTGGTCGATTTTTTTGAGTGCTTCCATTTTATGGATCTAACTTTTTGAGTGCTTGCATCTTTTTGAAACTAACATAATGCAGGCTATTTTATATAAAACAGAATTGAAAAAAAATCATACTGTTGTTAAACGAAATAGATTTCTGCAAAACATTTTGCAGTAATCTAGGCAAAAATCAATGATCATTGGAACATTTAGACAAACTCCTACTGTGCAAATCATAAGTATTTGTCTAAATATTCATATGATTTGTTCAAGACTTTAATAATTTGAGTTCTCAAGACATTAATCCGCGTGATCTGTATGAAAAACTGTAATTACAAAATGAGTAAAACAACACAATTTAGTCGAGTTCAAGTTAGGACGTGCAGTAGCCATATGAACCAATCATCCCGGATTCTGTAAACCCGATTGCAAATTGAATTCTTCCCATACTCCCAAACATAAGTTAGTGAAGAAGGAGAGATAGAAAGCAAGAGAGAGATGAGTTCTTGATCGAAGTTGTTCATCGGGCACAGAGAGACCTCGAGCACGAACATGAGATCGAACATTATTATGTAGTTCCACTATGCTCTCATTACGCTACATACCTATAAATAGGTACACATCAAATATACTAATGTATCCATTGACCATCACTGCACAGTATGCCCTAATTACATTTGGGATTTGTTAAGACTGACTATCTATTTTGTGGAATTTAAGAGCTTAAAATGATGTTTTGTTTACATATTGTTTATATTTACATTATATATATTTGTACAGATGAGTTGGCCAATTTTGTAGTTAGCTTATCACTTGATGATTTTTATCAGAAAACTTGTTTATGATGTTGTATCAACTTATCATAGGAATACAGAAAATACACAAATACAAAAAAATGCTATCGTAGGAATCTTGCAATATTTTCCAATGTATGAGCCTCTTTTTTATAACATATAGAGATCCATTTAGAGATGAATTTATCATTGAAACCGAGATAATTTTTCAACAGATAATGTAAATTGAAACTTATTGTTTACCTGAAGTTTTTGAATTGCCTGTAATGCACTTAGATAGCCCAAAAGAGAAAGCCCTAATGCAGCCGCTGTATTTCTCAGAACAGTAGAATATGATAGGTCCCCCTGTCAAAAATGAATGATAGTAACAATTCCATAAATTGTAGTAATGCATTAAACGATCTTTCATATAAGTTCAAACCCAATATCCACAGTTAACAAAAGAGCATCACCTAAAACAAGTAAAAAATTGAGCAACAAAAAACAGAGAGGTACGTCGGTTGAAAACGCCGGACCTTAGAACGCCGAGTTGCAAAAGAGAGATTTGCCGAGGAGGAAACCGCAGCCGACGGAGATAACGACGACGAGTCGCTGATCGGAGACCGGCGACGACACTTCTCCAACAAATTTTCTCCGGCAATGGGGCAACGACCAAGATGAGATGGTGTTCGACGATCAAAGAGGAGGAACTGTGGCCTTTTCTTCCGATCGTGAATAGGGTTAGGGAAGATGGCTGGGGCTTTAAAATAAGTGAGGAGTCGCGGCGTTGTCCCCTTAAGCGGCGAAAATGTGAGCTGCACTGTCAATCGCACAGATATTAGCACGCGGCGGAAGCGGCGGAGGGGCAGCTTCGGGAAAAGCGGCAAGCGACGACAGGGAATAGCGGTGAGCGAAGAGCGGTGAAGGTTTTATGCCATTTCTGCAAAGAGTAAGCGACGGAGGATAGGAAGCGGCCAAGCTATACGGCGTTATATCCTTACGTGACCGACGACCTGACCGAAAAACAAAACATCTTTATATTATATATATATACGAGTCGCAGGCACGGGCCTCCGGCCCGATGGCTACGCGTCACAGTACCTGGCCGCCGACGGCGGGCTTCGCACGCCCCACCACCCCCGGCAGGCTACGTGCCCGCACCCCCCCCCCCCCCCCCGGCGGGCTCCGCCCAACCCCTGGGACGACGTGACAACTTTTTTATAATTTTAATTTTTATATTAATTTTAATTTACATTTTAAAAATATTTTATATATTAATATAAAATATATTTTATATAGTAATAATTTTTATAAAAAAAATTTATATTAATAATAATTTTTATAGTAATAATTTATTTTATATATTTTTTATATATTAATAACTTTTTTATAATATATTTTAATATTTTATTATATATATTTTTTATATATCGCGCGACACCACCCCCCCCCCCCCCCCCCCCCCCCCGCGAATTCACGGCCTCCCCCACCGCCGGCGGCACCCAACAGGTTCGCCGAGAGCAAGCGAACCTGCCGACGATGTTCTGGTGGCGCTCCGTCGGGGCCACCGCCGGCGGTGGCCCTGACCGTAAGGCCCAGATTTGTGCCTCACAGTCATGGCCATCGCCGGCGGTGGCCCCGCCGAAGCGCCTCCGGATCACTGCCGGCAGGTTCGCTTGCTTCCGGCGAACCTGCTGGGGGCCGCCGATCAAGCCGCCGATGGTGGGGGAGGCCGTGAAAATGGGGGGGGGGGGGGCGATTTGGGTGATCGGGGTTGAGGAGAGAGAAAGAAATAGATTTTTGGGGTTTTTTTTAGTTGCAGACCTATGTCACTATTTGCAGCCCAGGATCCAGTGGTTTAGAAATAAGATGTCAAATCCGACGTTTCATATAATTAGCCTATTTTTGAACTCATTGTTATTGACGTACCACAATATTTGTTTTTAAAATAGTAATATATATATATATTATGTATACTTATATCCCAGTATCTTCTTACGGGCTACGCCCGTGTTCGATTCTCTCGGACGGCCTTCGGCCGCATCACGCGGGCTTCACCCGCCTGCGCACGTGCTTCGCCCGTGCTTGATGTTTCGTGTGAAGACGGGCGAAGCCCGCCTGATGCGGCCGAGCACCGCCCGAGAGCATCGAGCACGGACGTAGCCCGTGAGAAGATGCTTATATATATATATATAGGGTATATATCATGTACGGGCAGATGAGAATGCGGGCGTGCGGGCTGTCGACATAGAAGGCGGAGGTAAAATTAATCCCCAAGCGGTGGTAGGCGAATACCGGGCGTGTAGCATTCGATTCACCGGAGTAAATCAATACGGCTAATACCCGGCATTGGACATTCGATTCACCGGAGTAAATCAATCCGGCGGAGGCTGCCGACTTCAGGGCGGGACATAGAAGGCGGAGGATTGATTTAACCTAAGGCGGTGGTAGGCGAATGCTCTGCATGCGGCATTCGATTCGCCGGAGTCCGTCGAATGCCCAACGTGCGGGCTTCGAAAAGCCGAAGGCCCCCGATTGCGGGGTTTAGGGTTTCGAATCTGCATATCGAACCAGCGGGGAGCCTCAAATTCGTGAGTTTCCCTTCCAGCATCCTTTATGATTATATATGTTATCCTTTTTTCATGAGTTCTTGACCAGCTCTGGACATTGGATTTTGACCATGATCCTCTATCTCCTTAAACTCCAACAATCACAGGATCTCCTATTGCAGGTTCTTCTCATTTTGGAATTGGCTATATTTGGATTTCCATTACCCTAATACCTTGGCGTAATTTGATATTTACTGATAGAATGGATTGTTTAGGTATGTAAATTTTTCATTGCACTGTATTACAGTTTATAATACGGATCTACATGCTAAAATCAATTTGATTATAGATGGCAACAATCTTGGGTCTAATTCAGTTGAAACACCAACAAAGTCCAAGGTATTACAATTATATGACAAAAATCAAACTATTAAATTCTTATTTTTTTCAATTTAATAGTTGTTACTTTTATTGTATAGGAATTTGAAAATATACCTCCATGTGTTGAAGATATAAAGCCAGTTGTAGGTCGTTTATATGATAGTGTACAAGAATTTGAATCTTCTTACAAGGATTATGCTCATACTGTTGGATTCAGTGTACGTAGTTGGTCCGCACGAATGGATTCAAATAATGTATTACAGTATAAGTACTTTGTATGCTCAAAACAAGGAAAAAAGCTGAACTTAACTTGAGTAAGATGGACAAAGGGAAAGGAGTTTGCAGGAAAAGAGCATGCATAAGATGTGGTTGTAATGCACAAGCAGCGGTAAAACGTACGCTAGAAGGCAGATATGTTGTCAATACATTCTATGAGGGCCATAACCATGAACTAATCACTCAGAGTAAAAAACAATTCCTAAGATCTAATAGGAAATTAAAGGATGCACACAAACACATGATATGTTCTTTAGATAGAGTAAATGTGGGCGTCACTAAAGCATTTCATATTATAAAAGAACAGGTTGGAGGGTTTGAAAATATTGGTTGCACATTGAAAGATGTTCAAAAATTTTCAAGGGACTTAAAAACATTGATCCAAGATTCAGATGCTCAGATTTTTATACAAAACTTTAAAATGCAACAGAACCGCCATCCAATGTTCTACTACGCATGTGAATTAGATGAGGAATCACATTTGAAGTCCGTGTTTTGGGCAGACAGAATTGCGCGACGCAATTACTCTATGTTTGGCGATCTTGTTTCTTTTGATACTACATATAGAACCAACAAGTATTCTATGATTTTTGCACCTTTCACTGGCATTAATCATCATAGATTATCCATAAATTTTGGCGCCGCCTTGCTTTCTAATGAAAATGTACAATCATTTTCGTGGTTATTCATTAAAATTGTGGATTGTATGAGCACCGAGCCTACTTTAATTATGACCAATCAGGATGTTGCTATGACTAGTGCAATCCACAAAACTTTCAAATCTACAAGGCATAGGTATTGCATGTGGCATATATTGAAAAAAGTTTCAGAGAAAGTTGGAGGTCATATTATGTGTGACGACAAATTTCACAATAAATTGCAGTCTTGTGTGTGGAAGTCAGAGACAACTGAGGAGTTTGAGTCTGGTTGGTATTCTTTAATCTCTGAATTTAAACTTGAAAGCAATGATTGGTTAACACATATTTTTAATATTCGATCAATGTGGATCCCAACATACTTTACAGATATACCTTTATTTGGTTTGCTGCGCACAACTTCTAGATCAGAGAGTGAAAATTCTTTCTTCAACTCATTTGTAAATAACAAGCTTGGGTTGGTTGAGTTTTATTCTAGATTTGAAAATGCTATTGATTATCAAAGACACAAAGAGTTGAAGGCCAATTATGATACATTAAATGGTGACCCTATGTTGAAAACAAGTTTGGGGTTAGAAAAACACGCAAGTCAGATATATACGCACAGAAATTTTTATATTTTTCAAGAGGAATTATGGGCATCATGTATGACATGCGGCATTAGAAAAGTAAATACGGTTCATGTCGATGATGATCACGGCTCAACAATATTCACCATCTTTGATGGTAAAAATCTGTTGCATAGCTTACGAGAGGTGTTTATCAGTAGCTCAACCATATCATGCAGTTGCAAAATGTATGAAGCTCAAGGGATCATATGTTGTCATGTTATAACTGTTTTAAGAGGTCAGGGACTTAACCAATTGCCATTGCATTGTATATTACAGAGATGGTCTAAAATTAATTCTAGTCAACCAATCTACGACATAGAAGTAAATCAATTTTGTGATGTTTCTACAACTGAACAACGAAGAAGACTTATTGCTAGTGTTTGGAGTAATCTCTCATCTTGTATGGATTTTGCTAAGGACAATGATGAAGCTCTAGCTAAACTAGCAAATGTTGCATCTAATTGGAAAGACCATATGTGTCAAAATGCAATGACTGATGGTCAGTCTTCAAACATAGCGCAATATTTTAGTTCTGAAATCCCTGATCAAATAAATATATTGCTGCCACTTCTCTCAAAAACAAAAGGCAGGGGAAAAAGAATTAAGAGTGGAATGGAGATTTCAAAGGAAAAACATCAAAAAACAACTCGGCTTTGTAAATCATGTGGTGAACTTGAAATGCACGATAGCCGGAATTGTCCAAAAAAGAAGTCATAATTTGGGTAATTTTTTTTGTTATATTATCTTACAATTTCAATTTCTTGAGAAATTTTTGTATAATATTTTGCTCTATTTTATCATTGCAGGTTCGTTAAATTTGGCATAGATGGCAGCATTGTAAATGTGATTTGCTGGAATTAATTTGCTCCATTTTATTTTATTATGTGGGCCATGTCTTTTGTATTTTAATACTTAAATTGTCATGTGCTTGTGAGAGGATGATTTTAATATTCAATATTAAGTGTTTTTATTTTAGACATGTGTTATTTTAGCATTAAATGATCACATCAATCAAATTTATATGTGTTTTTGTCATGTGTTATTATTGCCTCCAAGTAATTTGCCCGCATGCCCGCATTCTAATAGCCCCTGATATATATATATATATATATATATATATATATATATATATATATATATATATATATATATATATATATATATATATATATATATATATATATATATATATATATATATATATATATATATATATATATATATATATATATGAGAATTTTAGGGGGAGAACCGGTTTTCTCCCCCTTAAGGATAAAATCTTGCAGATCTCCCCCCTGATAAATCTTCTGTCCCATGCAATACGTTGCAGCGGGGCCAGTCAGCGGCTGTGCGGGCTCTCTGGCCTCCCTGAGCAGTCGGCGGGCGCTGAGCCCGCAACAGCCCTCTGACGCCCTATGAATCACAACGCTAGATAGGGATGGAGAGTCGGCCGGGATGGAGATAGCTGTAACTACCCTGGAAAAGGCCCAGGTGCCCCCCGACCCACCAGGCAGCCCAAGGAAAGACCAAGGCGCCACTGGTGGTACAACCAGAATATACAAATCCTGCAGGTCGTATAACCCAACCAACTCTCGGCGCCTGTTTCTCAGCAGCGGCAGGTTGTTGCGATGGTGTTTCGAACCCGCAACCATGATAAGACTCTCCTGCAAACAGAGCTCATCACCAACTGAGCTAACCAACTCTTCGCGCCTGTTTCTCAGCAGCCGCAATTTGTTGGCACGGGGTTTCAAACCCACAACTTTGATAATACTCTCCTACAAACAGAGCTCATCACCAACTGAGCTGCAACTGAGTTGGTGATGAGGAGTGGAATTAAAGGCTCCTTATCAAGGTTGCGTGTTCGAAATCCCGTGGCAACAATGCGCGCGGACGATAAACAGGAGAAAGATGCTTTGGGGTGTACGACCTGCATGCCTTATATATTCCGACTGTACCACCGGTGGCGCCTTGGTATTTCCTTGGGCTGTCTGGTGGGTCGGGCGGCGCCTGGGCCTTTCCCAGGGTCATTATAACAGCGGGATGCAAATTTTTTTAATAATAATGAAAATAGTCGGCGGATGAGATCTGACGGCCAAGATCCTGATTTTATCCCTAAGGGGGAGAAAACCAGTTCTTCATAAATTTGATGCAGATTAGGAGGATAACCTAATTTCAGTTCATAAATTCATTGAGATTAACCCCGTGAGATAGCCGCAATCTGAAGTCCATGGAAGTATGCGCTGAGTGAATTCGACACACTCGACACCTGAAGTCGTCTCAGCGCACTTGACGCTCTCAATGCTTAGACACTTGAACTCAGTGCACTCGAAGCCTGATATTATCTTAGCGCACTCGACACCTGAGTACTTAGAATCATATCTTCTTTGTTATCCTGCATGGATCAATACTACCTTCAACTAAAATGCATGAAGATCTACTAAAGCTATACTAAGTCCATCATACCCAATTCAAATTTGAAGGAGTTGAACTTGGCTTCATCTAGTGGCTTGGTGAAGATATCAGCCACATGCTTGTCTGTATGGACAAATTCAAGACTGATGTCCTCACTTTTCACATGCTCTCTAATGAAATGATACCAAATCTCTATGTGCTTAGTCCTACTGTGAGATACAGGATTCTTAGCAATAGAGATTGCACTAGTAGAATCACAAAACATTAGAGTTCTACTTATCTTGAGATTGTAGTCCTGGAGCTGATGTTGGATCCATAGTAACTATGCACAGCAACTTCCAGCTGATATATATTCTGATTCAGCTGTTGAGATTGCAACAGTTGTTTATTTCTTGCTTCTCCAAGATACAAGTCTTCTTCTTAGGAATTGATAGGAGCCAGAGGTGTTTTTCCAGTCTTCTCTATAACCTGCAAATTCTGCATCTGAATACTCAGTTAGTTCAAAGTCATTATTCCTAGGGTACCACAGGCCAAAATCAAGTGTACCCTTAAGATATCTCAAAGTTCTTTTTGCTGCAGAATAATGAGACTCCTTAGGCAAGCTAGGTATCTAGCACAAACAAATGTAGCATACAAAATGTCTGGCCTAGTAGCAGTTAGGTAGGGGAGGGAGCCAATTATACCTCTATACAAGGTTTCATCAACAGGTCTCCCAGTCTCATTCTTGTCTAATGACATATTTGACCACATAGGAGTTTTCATTATAGAGGCACTCTCCATTCCAATTTTTCTAATTAACTCCATAGTGAACTTAGACTGAGAGATGGATAATCTATTCTCAGACTGTCTTACTTGGAGGCCCAAGAAGTACTTGAGTTCACCAATACTGCTCATCTCAAATTTCCCTTACAAAAGTTTAGCAAACTTTTTGCAGAGGCCATCAGTATACCCAAAAATTAGGTCATCTACAAAAATTTGGACTAGGATGACCTTACCCATGACTTCCCTTAGGAATAATGTCGTGTTTATCTTTCCCCTTGAGAATTTGTTTTCAATGATAAAGCTAGACATGGTTTTATACCATACCCTAGGGGCTTGTTTCAACCCATATAAAGCCTTTCTAAGCCTAAAAACGCAATCAGGAAAGTTAGAGTTAACAAAACTTGAGGGTTGCTCAACATAGATCTCTTCTTTTAGGTCACCATTTAGGAAAGCTGACTTTACTTCCATTTGGTAGACATTAAATCCTTTATGTACAGCATATGCAAGGAACAGTCTTATAGCTTCCAATATAGCTATTGGTGCAAAGGTTTGATCAAAGTCAATACCTTCCTCTTGTCTGTATCCATTGGCCACCAGTCTAGCTTTATTCTTCATTATAACACCATTTTCATCAAATTTATTTCTGTAGATCCACTTTGATCCAATGATGTTATGTCTTTGTGGTCCCGAAACCTGCTTCTAGACCTTGCATCTCTTGAACTTGTTCAGTTCTTCTTGCATAGACACAATCCAAAATGGGTCTATGTTGGTATTTTTAAACCTTTTAGGTTCACTCTGAGACAGGAAGCTGGAGTACATAGCAATGTTGAGGCTTCTGCTCCTCATTGTAACCCCTTGGCTAGCATCACCAATAATTTTATATCTTCGATGATCCCTACAAAGCCCGAGATGTGCTAGCATTCTATTCTCAGCATCTTGACATTCAATGTATGGATCATGCTGGTCTTCATCCATGTCCTGTGTGCATTGTTCTTCTTCAGGAATGCACACAACATCTTCTTTCTCTTGGGCAGTAGTAGGGTCTTGATGTAACAACCCCATCCATTCTTATAGTATATACTAGAAGGTCCGGCCGGGGCCCCAGAACATATACAACATAACAGGCGGTGACGTTACGAGTGATACCCGAGTAGTGCAGTGCACCCTAACACATTGCATTCTAGCAGAAGCCTATGATACTACACTTGAACTCCACACCGGAATGTCCAACATATAAAAACTCCACATTTTATATATCATAGGAATGTTTTACAACTACAAATATTTGGCCTTATGGCCATACAGGGCTTTCACAACAGTGGCCTGAACATTGGCGCGCAGGCCAGCCACGTATAAAGAAAACACACATTTTCCATTTAGTTTAGCCTTCGAGGGCTAGCAGCAACAACAATAGCAATAGGGACCTCAGCCTTTATGTGTCCCGCTTGGCTCTCCAGCACCTGTATAGGGACAATCCACCCAAGGTGGCAAACAGAGGCAACAGTCAGCATTTAGCTAACGCAATTATAACGACCCTACCCATTTCACGGGGCAACGATAATCTTCCCTGCAGGCATAGCATTTCACAAGCATGTATATACGTCATCCAATGTACTCTCAAGCACATACATTCCATCACAACCATCAGCCACGCGGCCCAACGATTCGTGCACTCAGGGCATATTCTTGGTGTACCAGCGAACTAGTTGCCCACCACCGTATCAGGGTCGCAACCTAACGGCAAATCACTTGAGCATTTACTCCATGGCGTGTAGTCGGAGTTTTAGTCTTAGTGAACCGGGATTGGCCCGTAGCCCGCCATTGTATCACGGAGCGCAGGCCTAAGACTCTCGCTCTGCGCTTCAACAGACCGCACTTTCAGGTCTCATGTCGGACGGACATAACGCAGGTCAGATCATCCACCCCTCGTTGCTCAAATCGCCTTGTCATTACCGAGTATAGCGTACACGCAGCTATATAAAGGCGTGGGTCGGTTTCACCAAACCTATTTGGCATTCAAGCCTGGGTGTTTTCCTAGGCACACCAGTACTTATTCTTACACCCATTTCATCGCACACAACAATGGGTCTTTCCTGGGCACACCAGTACTTCTTGCTACTCCCTTTCACAGGTATGACGCCGCAAATATCCTAAATGTCATATGTATTTTCTCGGCTTGCCATGCCAGTACTTCATGCTACTCCCCTTCAAAGGTACCACCCATGAACATCAAGCATTACAAAGGGTCTTTCCTACACTTCCAGTCCAGTACTTCCTGCTACTCCATATCACAGGTAGAACCCAAAAGCACAAGCACTATACGGTTATTTTCCTGGACTACCACTGCAGTACTTCCTGCTACTACCTTTCACAGGTCCAACCCGTCGACTCCTAAACTATACGTTTATCATGGAGTCTTCTCTGGAGCGTATGAAACATCACCAATTCAGAGCAACCTGTCCAGATGGGCTTCACACAGTATGCCTATTCGGTACTCCATTTACGGATCTATATGCCAACCAACTGGGAATTCAACCCAAAGACTCCAGCAAACCACCCTCTGGTGGGGGAATCATATGCATATACCAAAAAGGAAGCTTGCACATGGCTGGGAAGAAAGGTCGTTACCCTCGAAGACCGTTTCAGTGCCATGAGCTCCTAGCTGGCTAGAAAGAACGGCAATAGCGTTTCCGCCGCAACGCTGGCCTCAAATCTCTCGTCGGAATGTCGCAACACCACTGGTGACCAACCCTTCTTCTTCCTCCTCCTTCTTCCTCTCCCTTTATCTCTCTAGAAGTGTAGAAAGAGGAAAGCCACTTGCAAATGAGTTATTTCAACCCATTCCCGGCCTTAAGGACACAGGAAGGCAACTCAGCCATTGGATCCCAGCTAAAGGAATGGCCGGCCACGATGTTACGTCAAAAGCATATGTTTGTGCCTAACACAGCCTGCAATATGCCCGTGTCCTAGGCCGTGTACCCCAAGCGGTGCTCAACAGACTTATCCAGTCCAGTACGCGCCCATGTGACACACCTGTGTCACGGGCCGTATCACCGGACACGCCTTCAAACAGGCCCGTGTCTGGGGACGTGTACTACAGGCTGCAGAAAATCGAAATCAACCCGATCGGGACACGGTCAGTGACACGCCCGTGTCCTAGGCCGTATACCCGACACACACCTGTGTCATGCCCGTGTTCACCAGGCTGCAATGCCTTGGGCACATCCCGCAAAGGACATGGCCTGTGACATGCCCGTGTCCCAGGTCATGTGCCCAACACGGCAGGTGACACGCCCTGCTCAAAATCTGCCGCTCGACGTTCGTTGACCTGTAGAGGACACGACCCCTGACACGCCCGTGTCTGGGGGCATGTGCCCTTAATTTTGCTCGTCGACCGAAAATTCGTCGAACACTCGCCAACTGCTCACCGAGTATGACACGCCCTGGGACACGCCCGTGTCCCAGGCCTTGTCACCGAATTATTCCAAACTCTGGATTTTGGGGTGTTACAACCCTCCCCTTCTTACAAAAATTTCGTCCCCAAAATTTGCACAAAGTAAGGAACTCAAATGGAAGGATTGTATTCCACGATCGTTTCAATACAACTCGATACACACTGCATACCGGTTACACAAAAAGCTCGCATGGTTACTCTCACTTCCACGTTAGCTTGTCACGACCGCAATTGTCCCACCGGACTTTAACCAACCCGACCATCTTGTTCCGCAACTATTTCTCGGCACGATCCTTGATCTGAATGGGCCGAACCTTCGTCGTTTGCACCCAATCATTCTTGATCCCCTGGGCTGGACGTTTAACGGCTTTTCGAAACACCGAGATGTGAAACACATAATGTAACCCACCCCAGTCTGCCGGTAGAGCTAGCCGATATGCAGCTTCCCCGACTCGCTCGACCATTTCAACTGGAACCAAAGCTCTTGCACTCAACGTATTTAGACGTCGAATCCTGGACACGCCTTTGAAGGGTTTGATCTTCAAGTATACCCAATCGCCGACCTCAAACTCCACGTTCCGGTGCTTGGAATTGTAGTAGTTTGCTTGTCGATCTTGAGCTATCATTAGTCATTCCCGAATAGTGCGTATTGTTGAATTCGCCTCATCGACCTCATTACGCCTATACACTCTGGCTTCGCCTGCTTCTACCCAAGCTAACGGAGTACGGCACTTCCGTCCATACAGACCCTCATACGGTGCTATACCGATGCTCGCTTGTTAGCTGTTATTGTCAGTAAACTGTAGCAATGATCTTCCCATCTTTTCCCAATGTCTAGGGGGCACATCCGGCGCACGTCCTCCATCAATTTGTTGGTCCTTTCCGTTTGGCCATCTGTTTGGGGATGAAAGGCCGTACTGAAAGTCAACTTCGTGCCCAACAACCGGTGAATTAGCCTCCACTCATTCGATCAGTTACGATGCTCCGAGGACACCGTATAGTCGCACAACCTGTTCAACATCAAGTTTTGCCAAACTTTCTACAGAATCATCCCGCCTATTCGGCAGGAAGTGTGCTACTTTTGTCAGCAGGTCGACAATCACCCAGATGGAATCAGTTCCTCGCTGAGATCTCGGCAACCCGTGCAAGAAATTCATGGAAATATCATCAAACTTCCATTCCGGAATCGGCAAGGACTTCAAGTAACCGTCTGGCTTCTGGCATTCCGCCTTCACCATAGCACAAGGTTGGCATTTGGCCACATAATGAGCAACATCGTTTTTTAGCCCTGGCCACTAGAACAACTTTTTTATATCTCTGAACATCTTTGTGCTCCCAGGGTGGATTGAGTACTTCGTATAATGCGCTTCAAACATCAGTTCTTCCCTCAAGTTACCCAAATTTGGAACACACAAATGACCCTCTTTCCGCAAAAGACCATCATCCTAGGAGAACTTGCCCTCTGGCCCATCTTTACCATCACGTAGGAGACTATCATCCAGTTTCATTGCTCGTCGAATCCGGACCGCAAGGTCACATGGCACCTCCGTCCAGTTCAAACATGCAGTGAGGATGGAATTCTTGTCAACACAATAAATCCCTAACGCTTCTAACTCCTGGATGAGACGTTCAGCATTCCTCTGCAACCAATTTGCTCTAGTCGGAGACTTCCGACTCAAGGCATTATCGATTACATTTCCCTTTCCGAGAGTATAATGGATCTTAAAGGTATAGTTTCCGAGGAACTCCAACCAGCTTCGTTGTCGCATATTCAGGTCCTTCTGCTCCAACAGGTATGTTAGGCTCTTGTGAGCTGTATAGATCTCCACCGTCACACCATAAAGATAGTGTCGCCAGATCTTTAGTGTAAAGATCACCACCACCAAGTGCAAGTCGTGGACGAGATAGTTTTGCTTGTGAACCTTCAGTTGGCGTGAGCCATAATCAATTACCTTTCCATTTTGCAAAAGAACGCAGCCTAAGCATCTTCTTAAAGCATCATTAGACATTACATGTCAAATCCATCGGTACCACGTGTCGATGACAACACAGGCGTCGTGGTCAACCTAACTTTCAGCTGTTCAAAAGCTCGCGCGCACTCTGGCATCCAAACGAAATTTTGATCTTTTCGTGTCAGTGTGGTTAGCGGCAAAGTGATCCGCGAGAAGTTTTCAACAAATCTTCGATAGTCGCCCGCGGACGCTCCTGAACTCGGCCACTGAAGACAACACTGGCCACGAATGTATGGCCCTTATCTTCGCTGGATCCACTGTTATGCCCGCTCCACTCACCATATGGCCCAGAAAAGCCGCCAATGATAGCCAAAACTCACACTTCGAGAACTTGGCATAGAGCTTGTTCTGCCTCAACGTATTCAACACCAACCGCAAGTGGTTTTCATGATCGGCTCCAGATCGAGAGTAGACCAGAATATCATCAATGAACACTATCACGAACAGGTCCAGGGACTCTCAAAATGTTCGGTGCATCAAGTCCATAAACACCGAGGGTGCATTGCACAACCCAAATGACATGACGTATTGCAAATGCGGTTTTGGGAATGCCACCTTCCCGGAGTCTCAACTAGCAATAACCAGAGTTCAAGGCCAACTTGGAGTAGACGGTTGATCCCACCAGCTGATCGAACAACTCATCAATCCGTGGAATCAGATATTTGTTCTTTCGGGTCAGCTTATTCAGTTTGCGGTAGTCAATACCTAGCCGCAAACTCCCGTCTTTCTTTTTCACAAACGCGCAGGCGCACTCCAAGGTGACATGCTTGGGCGCATGTAATCCTGCTCCAGCAAGTCTTGCAGTTGGACTTTCAATTCCGTCATTTCTTTTGGTGCGACGCGATATGGAGAGCGGTCCACAGGTTTCGCACCTGACACCAACTCAATCGTGAAGTCAATCTCTCGCTGGGGTGGTAGCCCAAGGAGATCCTTGGGAAACACATCTGCACATTCTGATACCGGCACTACAGATGCAGTCAAACAGAAATCCCGACTTCCAAATAACACCGCCACATTACAAGCCCTAACAGTAAGCACCATACAACATCCAGCAACACCACCCCGACGCTCTCTGTCTACCCAAGTCACACTATGACTTCTTTCGACAGAACAGACTACGAAGCACCCGTATCAAACATTGCTCGCGTCAGCGTGTTTCGAATCATCGCAAAGCCTGTGGTGCACATGACACACACAAGCTACATACACAATATGCAATCAAAAAGCAATCAATACGGTTCGTGCATGTGTAACACTTACGATTGCGCCTGGGGCACAGAGGACTCTATTACTGCTTTCCCCATCTTAACATAAGACGCTCCTATATTTCAGATGTCGACCACTCCTGATAATACTGGGCAAAATTGTCCCCATGTAAGCAAGCATCACTAGCTATTCGTGTTCACGACTACCGTGCAAACACGTGGATCCCACACATACATGCATTGGAATCATATAGCACAAACGCAACAATAGAACTGCCATTTCAAACGGATTACTGTAGACACAACACATGCTTAGTCCACAAAACATGAGTAGCCCACTTATTTATGTACATCATCAAGTCGACATTTATTGCCCTCTAAGAGCCATCGTGGCAATCTCAGGCTTTATGTCCTGCTTCACCACACGAATAGCACTTATAGAGTTTCTTTCGCTGCTGAACACCATCCCAACAATCTCGAGCAATGTGTCCTACCTCGCCACAAGTTTAACAAGTACGAGTCTCGAGTCTCTGCCTATTGCGGTGAGCAAACTTTCCAACCCTTGGCGTTCTCAGTTTCCTAGTCGTCGGCATTTGCTGGGCTCTTATCAAGTCCATGTCCAATAATCTAGCTGACTCCACCAATGGTTGGAATCCCAATAGCTTAGGACCCATCAACAAGAAACGGAGTTCCTGACGTAGCCCGTCGTAAAACCGATTAATCTTCGTCTCCTCGATTTCAAACACAAACTCTAGTTGTTGTCTCATTGCAACAAATGCATGAAAGTAGTCCTCAACCGTGTCCTCTCCTTCGCTCAAGCACACGTTCACCAACGAAGCTGATGCGCTTCCCCTTCCTGTCTGCTCAATTACACTAACCGGCATGGGACGCATTATCGGATCATAGGGTTGAACCTGTACCTCATGGTATGACTTGAGCATTGCAAAAACCACATCAGCAATCAGTCGAGCTATCTCTATCGATGGCGGAGATGTTGGTACCACAGTTGATGTCATGCTTCGCATCGAATGTTGGGGTTCCTGCTACCACGAAGTCGCACTCGTCGCCTGCAGTCATAAAATGACATAAGTAAGCAACAAACATATTGCCAAAAGCAATACTAGGAACACACAGGTTCCCCAAACATATGTATTTGCCTTCCTAAAGTGGACATTCCGGAGTTCAATCAGTAACTTGGTTTGCACAGACACGTGATCGTCACCCCACAAAAGAAGTCGACCACGACTTCGACAGGAAAAGACCAAGACAGCTGATACCAAAAATGTAACAACCCCATCCGTTCATATTGTATATACTAGAAGGTCCGGTCGGGGCCCCACAACATATACCACAAAACAGGCGGTGACGTTACGGAGTGATACCCGAGTAGTGCAGCGCACCCTAACACATTGCATTCTAGCGGAAGCCTGCAATACTACACTTGAACTCCACACCGAAATGTCCAACATATAAAAACTCCATATTTTATATATCATAGGAATGTTTTACAAATACAAATAGTTGGCCCTATGGCCTTACAGGGCTTTCACAACAGTGGCCTCAACATTGGCTCGCAGGCCAGCATCGTATAAAGAAAACACACATTTTCCATTTAGTTTAGCCTTTGAGGGCTAGTAGTAGCAGCAATAGCAATAGGGACCTCAGCCTTTATGCATCCCGCTTGGCTCTCCAGCACCTGTACAGGGACAATCCACCCAATGGTGGCAAACAGAGGCAACGACCAGCATTCAGCTGACCCAATTGTAACGACTCTACCCCGTTCATGGGGCAACGGTAATCTTCCCTGCAGGCATAGTATTTCACAAGCATGTATATAAGTCATCCAATGTGCTCTCACGCACATACATTCCATCACAACCGTCAGCCATGCGGCCCAACGATTCATGCACTCAGGTCACATTCTTAGTGTACTGGCGAACCAGTTGCCCACCACCGTATCAGGGTCGCAACCCAATGGCAAATCACTTGAGCATTTACCCCATGGAGTGCAGCCAGAGTTTTAGTCTTAGTGAACCGGGATTGGCTCGTAGCCCCCCATTGTATCACGGCGCGCAGGCCTAAGACTCTCGCTATGCGCTCCAACAGACCGCACTTTCATGTCTCATGTCGGACGGACATAATGCAGGTCGGATCATCCACCCCCCGTTGGTCAAATCGCCTTGCCATCACCGAGCACAGCGTACTCACGGCTATATAAAGGCGCGGGTCAGTTTCAACGAACCTGTTTGGCATTCAAGCCTGGGTGTTTTCCTAGGCACACCAGTACTTATTCTTACACCCATTTCATTGCACACAACAGCGGGTCTTTCCTGGGCACAGCAGTACTTCCTGCAACTCCCTTTCACAAGTATGACGCCGCAAATATCCTAAATGTCACAGATATTTTACCGGCTTGTCATACCAGTACTTCCTGCTACTCGCCTTCATAGGTACCACCCATGAACATCAAGCATTACAAAGGGCCTTTCCCGAACTTCTAGTCCAGTACTTCCTGCTACTCCCATTCACAGGTAGAACCCAAAAGCACAAGCAGTATATAGCTATTTTCCTGGACTACCACTCCAGTACTTCCTGCTACTACCTTTTACAGGTCCAACACATCGACTCCTAAACTACATGTTTATCACGGAGACTTCTCCGGAGCGTATGCAACATCACCAATCCAGACCAAACTGTCCAGATGGGCTTCACATATCATGCCTATTCTGTACTCCATTTCCGGATCTATATGCTAACCAACTAGGGATTCAACCTAAAGACTCCAGCAAACCACCCTCTGGTGGGGGAATCATATGCATATGCCAAAAAGGAAGCCTTCACATGGCTGGGAAAAAAGGTCATTACCCTCAAAGACCGTTTCGGCGCCAGGAGCTCCTAGCTGACTACCAGTGGTGGGCCCGGGTCTGGACCCTGGTAGGCCGGCGGTGCTAGCGGGTTCCCATGGGATGGGCCTGGACTGTTATAAAAAAGTGCACTTTTTATTGTAACGCCCCTAGCCGATCCAACGTGACAGCGTCACGGCTCCGCTCTAGACGTGGCTACCGGGCTGCAGGCCAAGCACCCCAACCCCTCTCCATCCACAGGCGGGTTGTTGGTGGCCATAGCCTCCCTTTCATGAGGTAAACTCGATAGTCAAGCCCGCACTACGGGGACTTCCCAGGAGGTCACCCATCCCAGTACTACTCCAGCCCAAGCACGCTTAACTATGGAGTTCCTTCCCTTCTCTTCTCATGAAAGGGAGGCTATGACCACCAACAACCCGCCTGTGGATGGAGAGGGGTTGGGGTGCTTGGGCTGCAGCCCGGTAGCGTCGCCTAGAGTGGAGCCATGACGCTGACACGTTGGATCGGCTACGGGCATTACAATAAAAAGTGCTCTTTTTTATAACGGTCCAGGCCCATCCCACGGGAACCCCTGGCACCGCCGGCCTACCAGGGTCCATACCCGGGCCCACCACTGGTAGTCAGCCTTTCACATTCCAGCCTGCAGGCCATGCACCCCAACCCCTCTCTGGCCTGTTTATCAGTACGGTAGGTTGTTGCCACTGGGTCTCGAACCCAGGACCTTGATAAGAGAGCTTTCCACCACTCCCTCATCACCAACTGAGCTGCAGCTCAGTTGGTGATGAGGAGTGGTTTGAAAACTCCTTATCAAGGAGGTATCGGGTTCGATCCCCGGCCTCAACAACCCGCCTGTTTAGGGAGAGGGGTTGGGGTGCATGGTCTGCAGACCTGGTTAGGCTGAACCCTTTCGAGCATGGTGCTGGGGGTGCCGGCGGCCGTCCTTCCGAGCGTGGTGCTGGGGAGGCCGTTACAAAAAAGTGCACTTTTTGTAACGGTCCAGGCCCATCCCATGGGAACCCACTGGCACAGCCGGCCTACCAGGGTCCAGACCCGGGCCCACCACTGGTAGTAAGCCTTTTACATTCAAGCCTGCAGGCCATGCACCCCCAACCCCTCTCCTGCCTGTTTATCAGCACGGTAGGTTGTTGCCACTGGGTCTCGAACCCAGTACCTTGATAAGAGAGCTTTCCACCACTCCCTCATCACCAACTTTGTAACGGTCCAGGCCCATCCCATGGGAACCTGCTGGCACCGCCGGCCTACCAGGGTCCAGACCCAGGCCCACTCCTGGTAGTCAGCCTATCACATTCAAGCCTGCAGGCCATGCACCCCAACCCCTCTCCGGCCTGTTTATCAGCACGGTAGGTTGTTGCCACTGGGTCTCGAACCCAAGACCTTGATAAGAGAGCTTTCCACCACTCCCTCATCACCAACTGAGCTGCAGCTCAGTTGGTGATGAGGAGTGGTTTGAAAACTCCTTATCAAGGAGGTCTCGGGTTCGATCCCCGGCCTCAACAACCCGCCTGTTTATGGAGAGGGGTTGGGGTGCATGGTCTGCAGACCTGGTTAGGCTGAACCCTTTCGAGCATGGTGCTGGGGGTGCCGGCAGCCGTCCTTGCGAGCGTGGTACTGGGGAGGCCGTTACAAAAAAGTGCACTTTTTGTAACGGTCCAGGCCCATCCCATGGGAACCCGCTGGCACCGCCGGCCTACCAGGGTCCAGACCCGGGCCCACCACTTGTAGTAAGCCTTTTACATTCAAGCCTGCAGGTCATGCACCCCCAACCCCTTTCCTGCCTATTTATCAGCACGGTAGGTTGTTGCCACTGGGTCTCGAACCCAGGACCTCGATAAGAGAGCTTTCCACCACTCTCCTCATCAGTTGGTGATGAGGGGAGTGGTGGAAAGCTCTCTTATCGAGGTCCTGGGTTCGAGACCCAGTGGCAACAACCTACCGTGCTGATAAACAGGCAGGAGAGGGGTTGGGGGTGCATGACCTGCAGGCTTGAATGTAAAAGGCTTACTACAAGTGGTGGGCCCGGGTCTGGACCCTGGTAGGCCGGCGGTGCCAGCGGGTTCCCATGGGTTGGGTCTGGACCGTTACAGTATGCAACATCACCAATCCAGATCAAACTGTCCAGATGGGCTTCACATAGCATGCCTATTCTGTACTCCATTTCCGTATCTATATGCTAACCAACTAGGGATTCAACCTAAAGACTCCAGCAAACCACCCTCTGGTGGGGGAATCATATGCATATGCCAAAAAGGAAGCCTTCACATGGCTGGGAAGAAAGGTCATTACCCTCAAAGACCGTTTCGGCGCCATGAGCTCCTAGCTGGCTAGAAAGAACCGCAATTGCTTTTTCTCCGCAATACTGGCCTCGGATCTCTCGTCGGAATGTCGCAGCACCACCGGTGACCAGACTCTCTTCTTCCTCCTCCTTCTTCCTCTCCCTTTCTCTCTCTAGAAGTGTAGAAAGAGGAAAGACACATGCAAATGAGTTCTTTCAACCCATTCCTGGCCTTAAGGACACAGGGAGGCAGCTCAGCCGTTGGATCCCAGCTGAAGGAATGGACGGACATGATTTTACCTCAAAACCATATGTTTGTGCCTGACACGGTCTTTGACACGTCCGTGTCCCAGGTCTTGTACCCCAAGCGGTGCTCAACCGACTTATCCAGTCCAGTACACGCCTATGTGACACGCCCGTGTCATGGGCCCTGTCACCAGACACGCCTTCAGATACGCCCGTGTTTGGGGCCGTGTACTCCAGGCTGCAGAAAATCAAAATCAACCCGATTGGGACACGGTCAGTGACACACCCGTATCCCAGGCCGTGTACTCGACACACACCTGTGACTTGCCCGTGTTCACCAGGCTGCAATGCCTTGGGCACATCCCGTAAAAGACACGGCCTGTGACACGCCCGTGTCCCATCCCGTGTGTCCAACACGGCAGCTGACACGCTAGGCTCAAAATCTGCCACCCGATATTCGTCGACCCGTTGAGGACACGGCCCCTGACACGCCCGTGTCCGGGGGCATGTGCCCTCAATTTTGCTCGTCGACCGAAAATTCGTCGAACACTCGCCAACTGCTCACCCGAGCAGGACACGCCCTGGGACACGCCCGTGTCCCAGGTCGTGTCACCCAATTGTTCCAAACTCTAGATTTTATGGTATTACACTTGATGGTTAGATTTTCCATCTCCAACTCTATACCTTCAGATCTAGAGGAGCTAGGTAGCTCACTATTAATCATTGATGATTCATCAAACACAACATTAACAGACTCTTCTACAACTTGATTTTTCAAGTTGTAGACTCTATAGGCTTTGTTGTGGTTGATGTACCCAAAAAAGATTTCTTCATAGGATTTAACAGCAAAATTAGTGAAGTATGACTTCCCATTATTGAGCACAAAGTACTTGATTCCAAATATCCTAAGATAGGCAAGATTTGGTGTTGAAATTGTTGAAGTGAAAGTGGCAGTCTGGGCGGTCTATCCGGGCGGTCTGTGTGGACTGTTTCGGCGGTCTTGGTCATCATACCATGCATCTGAGCGGACAGAGTTGGCAACTATCTAGGTCAGCTAGTGTTCTGCAGCTTGTTCTTCAAGCAGTTACCAGGCGAAGCGGTCTTTGTATCCGCGACTAGGGCGATCTGGTGTTGGTGTCCATTTTGTGCCAGCAGACTGTTGGTGTGGTCTGGTTCTGTTTCTAAGTCCAGACGGGTATTCCAGGGTGTTGCGCAGTTCGTGCGTACTGGAGTTGTCTCTTGTGTGCGGACTGATGTTGTCCACAGGTGTGCAGACTATTATTCTATCCGCAGTGTCCGCCTGGTTGGCGGCCTTATCTTGGTAGTTAGGCGGCGTGGTTAGGTTCTTGGTATTGTGGCGCGGCCTCAGCGGGTTGTTGCGGCGACCTATTTTGTGTTTGCAGGTTGGCGGATACACTCTGTTTTCGCCGCGAGATAGGGTGATGTTTCTATCTTCTAGGGCGGTGATCACACACCTCTCTGCACCTATAAATAGGACCCCCCCTGCCATATTAAGATATACCAAGTGAACAGTAAGTGAACTCGCAGGAGGTTGTCGTGGCTAGGGATTTCTATCACTGCGGTTTGAAGAGTTTGACCTTTTTGTGCTGTGCAGGTTGTGCAAATTGTGCTGAGGAGCCATGGAATTGGTTCTAACTTTGGTCAGGGTCAGTGTGGATTCTGCGGTTTCAACTGGTGGTTAGCAGCAGGTCGCGACTTGCGACTAGGCAGTCTCTCTTCTACAACTTGTTTCCCTGTTCAATAAGCTGTCCGCCTCTAGCCGGCATGTTCAGTTCAGTGGCAGAAGTCCGCGTGTTCTGGCGGCTAGGCGACCTCACGGTCAGGTGGCTTGCAGTTCAGCGGATAGGATTCTTTCTTCAACACTGGAATAACGGGCAGTCCATGTGGCTTGTTGTGGTCTTGCGACCAGACGGCTTTTGCGGACTCCTTTGCGCTTAGCAGCAGAGCCGACGGTTACTCCTTGAGTCTGCATGGTTTGTTTTCGGCTTGTAATTTTACTGCTTCCATCAGATACATTGGCACTCATGTCTCGTTATGTATGTCTAGCTATGTAAAGATTATTTGATAAGTACAAGTTTCCTGTTCTTTTGTTTGTTGTTTGGTGTTCCTGGGCTCAGTTCAGTTGAGTGTTCCTGTGCCTGGTGTCCCGTTTTCTACTATCACAAATTTTTACATGGTATCAGAGGGATCGAAGGCAGAGTAGTGATCAACCATCAATTTGCCTTGTTGCTTCTAAGAGTCTAAGCTTACCAAGGTGATTGCAATGGAAGGTGGATTTGCAAGAAAGCTTGCAATTGAGATCCTTACGAAGGCCAACTTCAAGAAGTGGAAGTCATGTTTGGAGAGTTATCTTTTGGGCAAGGATCTTTGAGAGGTCATCTATGGAGATGAAATGCAGGAGGTTACTGCTGTTGCTGTTGGTGCTGAAGCGGCGAGTACTTAGAGAAAGACCAATGCAAAAGCAAAGTTTGTTCTCAAGCGGGCTATCTCATCAGAACTCTTTGACCACTGATGAGTCCGATATTTATAGGATTTTTCGGACTCATCTGGGCCGGTTTTCTCACTCGTGCACTGTATTTCAACCGTATATTGGTTATATTTGCATCATTCAGTCATGGACCATTTTGTGCACTGTTTTGGGCCAAGGGTGTGCAATTGCCCATTCTGTTATTAGGCTTATGCACATGGTGATCCCCATGGCTCTTTTTGTTTGATTTTGTTTGCATTTTGGTGCTGGGTGCTTGTGATCTAGCTTGGTTTTATTGGTGTGCAGGTGATGCGTTTTCCCAAAGGCAGGAATTCTGATTTGTGGAAAACGCACGGTCGTGCGTTTCTTCCACGTACGGTTTGTGCCGGGTCGAGCATTTTCTTCAGCTGGAGGAGCGTCGAGTTGAGCTCGAGGAATTTCGTCGAGATGAGTTCGACGATCCTCATGCACGGTTGACGCACGGTTTCATTGTAATCGTGCACGAAGGAAACACACGCTTTTCCTATAGCTTTCTAGTTTGTTCCCTTCTATGGTTAATCGTGCGCTTTGGTCACGCATGGGCGGCAGCGCCCGTGCACGGGTAAAATGCATAGTTCCCCTGTAGTGTCCTGAATTCCTGCTCTCTGTCGCTACCCGTGCGATGTCCATCTCGCACAGGCGCAAACGTCCGTGCTCTAGTATAATGCACGGGTCAACGCTTCTCATTCCGCAGGCTTGAGTTGGATTTTAATATCGCACGGTTTGCACACGATCGTGCGCCAAACCATGCGTAACTATTTTTCTGACCTGTTTCTATTTAAAGTGCAAGTTTTTTCTTCTTTTAGGGAGTTCGGATCCAGTCCGACCCAGCCGCCATTTTCTGCTCTTTTGAGCTGGGAAACTTTCCTCTAGCCATTATTTTATCTATCCTCCTTGGAGAGTTGATCCGGCCACCATTTCTACTCCAAGAGCTAGCAAACTCTTCATCTCCGGCCACCATTGTCATCTCCAAGCTCCTAGCTCCATGTCAAGCTCAAAGGTTGCTGCATCCATGAAGTTCTCCGGTTAGAACCAGCCAGCGATTATTCACGAAGAAGACGAGATATTCGAAGGAAGTGACAACCCTTTTTGGTTCCCGGACGTCATTCGTAGACTGAGCTCGGACAAGGCTCGAACACCCTTGACTCCGGTCGTGAATCTCGGAAAGCCTTCGTGCGTTTGGTTGTTTCTCTTCCCCTTTATTTGTAGTATTTCTTTTTCTGCATATTTGAGTGTTGGATTGATGTGTAAGAACATTGATAGCTTGAATATTTCAGCATGTTTAAGTGTTGATATATTTTAGTTATGTATATTATGTTGAACATCAGATTTTATCTTGTTCAAGTTGTGATTGTGTCGTTCTAGCGATTGCTAGAAGTGTGTGTTGCGAAGAGTTGATTGCGACCCTCATTAGCTCATCCATCTTCCCTATTACTCTATTGAGTAATCAACTAAAGAGACGCGGTGACGGAGACCCGCAATAGGAATTTTAGCAATAGATTTAGGAAAACCCCAAATCAAATCCCCCTTTGCTTACTTTCCCGCTTGCAATCCCTTTTTCAAATAGCGAAATCACACTCCCTACTTGCACTCCTTGAGAGATCCATATTCGGGGATTGAACTCCTTATTGAATTCTCTCAAAGCGGTCAGCAAGTAGCCTAAAGCCAAATTAATATTCTCAGAACTACCCAGTTCACACTTTGATCATGCGGAAGCCCAAGGAGCAAGTTTAACACCAACCACAAATGGATGCACAAACAGGTCTTATATTCATTCACACTTCTTTACAAGGCGAGGTATACGTAGCGAGACATGATTTCGCTAGTACACAAGCTACAAAAAGAAAGAACAAAACAAACCGAGCGGACAGCACTGGAGACTGCCGAGACTGCCTAGTCCGCCAAGATCACCCAAGCCGCCCCAGCTGCAACTGCTACAAGCCGAATAGCACACAGAGTCCGCCGAGACCGCGTGGTCAAGAGGACACACCGTTATTTGCAGCCTGCTGAAGAACAGAGGAACAAACCGACTACACGCCTGAGACCGGCGGACAGGTTTTTGGAACTTGATCAAGCTGAAGCATAAAACACTGACAAGCCGCCGAAGAGACCAGCTGAGACCGCAGAGACCGCACTCTTCAATGCCCAACTCCTAGCTCCTTGAAGCTAGCCGCACGACCTCCACACAGCACAGCGTCAGCACTACTCAACCCGTGCGGACAGAAAACCGCAGACCGCAACACTTGCCCAAGCCCAACTTACTGTTCACTCTGTTACTGTAGACATGCCGAGGGAGTTCTATTTATAGGTGAGGTGAGGAGTGTGGTCACCACCCTAGTGAATAGATTCACCGCCCCAGCCCGCGCGCTAAAACAACCCAGTCCGCCAAGTCTACACCGACTTGACCATACCTCCAAGAGCCATAACAAAAAATGCCAGTCCGCCTCTATGCGGACTCACATGCTGCCGACCTGCCTATCACTGGCACAAAGCCAGTACGCCCAAGGAAAACAGAGTTAGACAGCCACCCATTACAGCACACGGACACCCCCACAACATTAGCTGCAACAGCCCGCAATACCATATCACGTGGACTCAGGAGACAATCCGCAGATCTCGGCAAGCAACGCCACCCCGCCGAGTCCACGACCTACAGGCAGTCCGCCTGGTCAACAGCGGACTCTTCGGACACTGCGGACACAGAGAACTTGTCATAGCAAATGACCAAGTCCAGCAGCCCACCAAGCACTGGCGCGAGCAAGGCGGACACAAAAGCTCCAGATTGCCAATCATCAGGATAGTCCGCCCCAGGATGGATAACATCCACTTCACCATGGATAGCTCCGCAAGAAGCAATGCACTGTCCATATAGATGCGGACTCCGCGGACGCCAAAGCACAGAAAAGGGCAGAGTCTGCAAGCTCTACCCGAACAGCTCTCCCCAAAGGTCACCTACCGGACTCCAACACTAGTCCGCGCAGTCCTCCACAGTAGAACATCGCCTACTGTACCAATAGAGCTCGGGAAGGGCCACAGCCAAACACCAAGGCCAGTCCATAACAGCGGACACCGCGGACTCGTCAGTCCGCAAGCCTCCCACGGATAAGATAGACAACCCGCTGGGTAGCACAAGCTTACAACACACAAGGCCGCTGAATAGAGCACAGCCTACAACCCGCAAACCTTTGTCCGCTCAGGCCGCTCAAGCTGCTTCTCAATCAGCCAAGCCAATAAGAGAGCCAATGCCCAGGCCGCAACCTGCAATACGCCCAGGCCGCGAAACTAGTCCGCACAGGCCACCCGACTTAACCATCATCCACTTCCACTTCACAAATTTCAACACTCCCCCTTGAAGTGAGAAGTGGTGATCAAGCCCAGCAAGCTACGTAACCGTTGAAAAGGCCCCTTCGACAACGGCTTCGTGAAGATGTCAGCAACAGTATCTTCACTCTGAATAAGCCTGACTAGAAGAGATCCCTCCAACACCCTCTCCCTTATGAAGTAGTGCGCGATCTCAATATGCTTGGTCCTTGCGTGACACACTGGATTGTTTACCAGTTTGAGAGCACTCTCATTGTCACCCCAGAGTAAAGTAGGCCCTTGCACTTCTTCATGAACATCCTCTACAAGCCTCCGTAACCAGATGGCTTCCCGAGTAGCCAAGGCCGAAGCCTTATACTCAGCTTCCGTAGTAGACACGGACACAAAATCCTACTTTTTGCTACACCATGAAATACCAGCTGAACCACAAGTGAAAACATAACCCGAAGTGGATCTCCGATCATCCGAGTCACCACCATAGTCAGCGTCTGTCTATCCAAGCAAAGCAAAGTCCGCATCCCTACTATAGAGGAGTCCCATATCAGAAGTTGACTTGACATACTTCAGAATGTGCTTTGCGGCTACCAGATGAGACTTCCTTGGTTCAGACATAAACTGACTTACTTGGCCAACAGCATAAGCAATGTATGGCCTTGTAATCATCACATAGATCAAACTCCATACAAGAGCCCTGAACACCAAGGGATTAGGAAGAATCCTTCCTTCATCTCGTCGAAGCTTCAACCCATGTTCCAGTGGAGTAGAGCAACAATTCCCTTCGCCCATGCCGAACCGACTTACAATGCGATCCGCATATCCCTTCTGGTAAATGAGAATTCCGCACTCCTTCCTCTCCACTTCAAGACCGAGAAAGTGACGAAGCTCCCCCAAGTCTTTAATCTCATAGCGTATTGCAAGCTCAGCCCTGAGCCTTGCTACTTCCTCCTCCGAATTCCCTATGACAATCATGTCATCCACATAAAGCAGGACCCAGACTTGTAGCTCCCCCTTATTCTTGACAAACAAGCTAGAATCTGAGTTGGGAGCAAGATACCCGCAGAATTGCAAATACTCTGCTATCTTCCCAAAACAAGCTCTAGGAGCTTGCTTCAACCCATAGAGAGCCTTCCTGAGCTTACAGACATAGTCCGGATGATCTTCAGAAACAAATCCAAGTGGCTGATCCATGAAGATGTCCTTGTCAATCTCACCATAAAGAAAAGTATTCTTCACATCAAGCTGCCACACCCACCATCCCTTGCTAGCAGCCAAGGAGATCACCACTCTAACTGAAGTCATCTTTGCAACCGGACTAAAGGTCTCCTCATAGTCTTCTCCATACTGCTATGAGAATCCTCGAGCAACCAGGCGAGCTTTGAACCTATCAATGCTCCCGTAAGCCTTCTTCTTCTTCAAATTATATACCCACTTGCAAGTCACTGGAGTAATGCCATCAACCTTAGGCACAAGGTCCCAGGTTTCATTCTTCTTGAGAGAAGCAATCTCTTCCTTCATGGCATCGTCCCACTCCTTGACTCCAGTGGCCTCATTGAAGTTTGCTGGCTCTCGCTCATCTAGAGGACCTGCAAAGAAGCAGGAGACAAAGCTCACTGCATTCCCATCACAGTATCGAGTCGGTGGCTTCACAACCCTCTTTGATCTCCGAAGAGGTTGTTCCTTGCTCACTACCTCTGTTGCTTCTTCAGGCTTAACGCCACCTTCAGGAAAGCTTTGAGCAATTCTCCCCATGATTCCTAAGCTAGAAGCCTCAACATCAGAACTTGAAGCAACAGGAGCTGCTGGTGAAACAGCAAGCTCCTCTTCCAGGCCTTCAGCAGCCACCATCAGTTCTTCATCAACCTTGATTCCGGTTAGCTCAATCGATCCACCTCCATACGATGTCAGCTCATCAAATACATCATCTCTTGACACAACGAACTTCTTCGTCGCAGGATCCATGCATTTCAATCCCTTTTTCCGCTCATCGTAGCCAACAAAGACAAGCTTCCTTGCCTTTGCACCCAGCTTAGTCCTTGAAGCATCCGGGACATGTACATAGCAAGTTGAAACGAACACCCGAAGGTGTTCCACACTAGGCTTCTCCTTCAGCAACATTTCAAAGGGAGTCTTCATGTTGATCGGGCTAAGCGACATCCGATTGATAACATAAGAGGCACAAGACATCCCCTCCGCCCAGAAGGACCTTGAAATGTCTTTCGTGTGAAGCCAACATTTGCAAGTCTCCGTCAGATGATGGATCTTCCGCTTCGCTACTCCATTTTGTTGTGGAGTGTGAGCACAAGGGAGCTCTCGTTGGATCCCGTGCTTCCCGTAGAAGTTAGAAAACTCGGAGGAGATAAACTCACCACCGTTATCTGTTCTAAGCTTCTTGATCCGCAAGCCAAGCCGGCCCTCCACCAACTCCTTGAACTCCATAAACAAATGGAAGGCTTCAGACTTCTCTTTCAAGAAATATACCCAAGTATATCTTGAGTAGTCATCAATCAGAACCAGCATGTATCTGATCCCACCAAGGCTGGTAGTGATGGTTGGTCCCATCAAGTCTCCATGGATGCACTCCAATGGTCTCTTGCTTCTCGTTTGTGATTTATCAAACGGAAGGCGATGAGCCTTGCCATACTGACATCCTGCACAAACGTGACCGTCGCCAAATGAAGAAAGCTTAGGCAAGCCTCTTACAAGGCTTTTGTTTGCCATAGCTTTCAAATTTTCCATTCGTACATGCCCCAGTCTTTCATATCATATAACCGCGCTATCGTTAGCTCTCATCCGATCAACATAAGAGTTAGTTGCAAGAACAAACAAGTTCTTAACTCTTCTCCGAACATGAGCAACATCAGCCTTAACCGCTGATACGTTGCGAAGGAACTTCACTTCTGTTGGCCCAAACAGAACATGATAACCCGCGTCAACCGCGTTGGTCACAGAGAAGAGGTTATTCTTCATGCCCGGTACGTGATACACAGTCCTTAATGTGAGTGGCCCCTTATCACTACCAAAAGACACAACTCCCTCCTTCTCTACTGCATAAACAGTGTTATCAACAGTTATAATAGCTTCGTTACATGAGTAAGCTTGCAGAGAAGAGAAATTCGACTTGTCTCCGGTGAGGTGATGACCACAGCCAGAGTCCATGATCCAATCATCATTGAAGTCGATAGCGGACAAGGCACAGACACAAGTGCTCGTCATGAAGGCTCCGCCCCATTCAACTTCCTCACTCTTAGAGCAAGCTTCTTCTTTGCCAGCAACATGCCCAGGTTGCAGTTTTACCTTGCAGTCACGCATGAAGTGTCCCCGCTGATGCACCTGTAGCACTTCAGGTTCTTCTTCCAGTCCTTCGTAGGAGCAGTGCTCCTCTCTGCCTGATAAGAAGTTGAAGGCTCATTCTCAGCAGTGACTTGCTTCTACTTCCCTTCCCATCTCTTCTTCTTGCCCATGAAGAGTGCTTCACTGCTCTCCTCAGAGACAGTGACTCCAGCCATCTTCCTTACCAAGCTTTCCTGTGAAGCAAGCAGATTCTCAAGCTCCAGCAAAGATGATTGAGTAGCCCAGCCTTGAACTGATGTCACAAAAGCAACATACTCCTTCCACAAGCCGCAGATTATGTGCCTTTTCAACTTGGCCTCAGAGATAGGCTCATCAGGATCAAGCGCTGATATCACTGCACACAGACTCTTCATCTTCAAGAAGTATTTAGAGATAATCAGGTCTCCTTGAGTTGTCCTGGCCAACTCATTCTCCAAGAATTGTAGCCTTGCTACATTCTTTCTATTGAACAACTCATCAATGGTTGTCTAAATATCAGCAGCTGATTCACATCCAATGATGTGATCAAACAACTCTGGTGAAACAGCTCTCTTGAGAACAAACTCCGCCTTTTCATTTGCTTTTCTCCAGATCCTCACCTGCTCAGCAGTACCAAATGCAGCAGTCACTTCCTGTCCGTCTTCACCACCGACGACCTCCCATAGCTCCTCACCAAGAAGGTAACTCTTCATGCACGACTTCCACTTCTTGAAATTAGTTGACGTTAAGAGTTCAATGCCAAGACCTCTTGCGTATCTCTCTTCTATTGCAACAACCGTTGGTTAAACAAACTTCCAGAAGCACAGAACACCAACACAGGTTGATCACCACTCAAGCACAGAGCAACAACACTGGTTGAACACCGCTCAAGCAACTGAACCTCCCTCTGATACCATGTTGAATTTTCTCAAAGTGCTCAGCAAGGTAGCCTAAAGCCAAATTAATATTCTCAGAACTACCCAGTTCACACTTTGATCATGCGGAAGCCCAAGGAGCAAGTTTAAGACCAACCACAAATGGAAGCACAAACAGGTCTTATATTCATTCACACTTCTTTACAAGGCGAGGTATACGTAGCGAGACATGATTTAGCTAGTACACAAGCTACAAACAGAATGAACAAAACAAGCCGGGCGGACAGCACTGGAGACTGTCGAGACCGCCTAGTCCTCCAAGATCGCCCAAGCCGCCCGAGTTGAAACTGCTACGAGCCGAATAGCACACAGAGTCCGCCGAGACCGCGAGGTCAAGCGGACACACCGTTATTCGCAGCCTGCTGAAGAACAGAGGAACAGACCGCCTACCCGCCTGAGACCGGCGGACAGGTTATTGGAACTTGATCAAGTTGAAGCAGAAAACACTGACAAGCCACCGGAGCGACCAGCTGAGACCGCAGAGACCGCACACTTCAATGCCCAACTCCTGGCTCCTTGAAGCTAGCCGCGCGACCTGCACACAACACACCGTCAGCACTACTCAACCCGTGCGGACAAAAAACCGCAGACCGCAACACTTGCCCAAGCCCAACTTACTGTTCACTCCGTTACTGTAGACCTGCCGGGGGGTTTCTATTTATAGGCGAGGTGCAGAGTGTGGTCACCACCATAGTGAATAGAATCACCTCCCCAGCCCGCGCGCTAACACAACCCAGTCCGCCAAGTCTGCACGGACTTCACCATGCCTCCAGGTGCCAGAAACAAAAAGGCCACTCTGCCTCTATGCGGACTCACATGCTGCCAACCTCGCTATCACTAGCACAAATCCAGTCTGCCCAAGGCAAACAAAGCTAGACCGCAACCCAATACAGCACGCGGACACCCCCGCAACATAAGCTATAATAGCCCAGAATACCATATCACGCGGACTAAGGAGACAATCCGCAGATCTCGGCAAGCAACTCCACCCCGCCGAGTCCACGACCAACAGGAAGTCCGCCTGGTCAACAACGGACTCTTCAGATACTGCGAACACAGAGAACTTGTCATAACAAATGACCAAGTACAGCAGCCTACCAAGCACTGGCGCGAGCAAGGCGGACATAAAAGCTCCAGATCATCATGACACAAATGCGGACAGTCCCCCCAGGATCATCAGGACAGTCCCCCCAGGATGGATAACATCAACTTCATCATGGATAGCTCCGCAAGAAGCAAGGCACTGTCCACACAAATGCGGACTCTGTGGATGCCAAAGCACGGAAAAGGGCAGAGTCCGCAAGCTCTACCCGAACAGCTCTCCACAAAGGTCACCTATTGGACTCCAACACTAGTCCGCGCAGTCCTCCACAGCAGAACATCTCCTGTTGTACCAACAGAGCTCGGCAAGGGCCACAGCCAAACACCAAGGCCAGTCCGCAACAACGGACACCATGGACTCGTCAGTCCGCAAGCCTCCCGCGGATAAGGCACACAACCCGCTGGTTAGCACAAGCTTGCAACACACAAGGCCGCTGAACAGAGCACAGCTTACAGCCCGTAAACCTCTGTCCACTCAGGCCGCTCAAGCCGCTTCTCAATTAGCCAAGCCACCAAGACAGCCAACGGCTAGGCCGCAACCTGCAATCCGCCTAGGCCGCGAAAGCCACGACTGCCGCATATGGGTTATAATCCTAACGCGCAAGGAACTCGTAAAAGTGCTTTGGAAGAAATGATGGAGAAGTTTCTGGAGACGGTCCAATCAAATATGGCCACTCAAACCGCATCTATGAGGAACTTGAAGACACAGCTGGGTCAACTGGCCCTTGCATTTTCCGAGCGTACTCGCAGCACCCTCCCGAGTGACAAAGATAAAAATCCCCGTGAGCAAGGGTAGAGTGCTGGTGATGCGGAGGTGTGCGATAATAATGAATTGGCCGTCAAATTTGAGATCAATGCTGTAGAGACAATAGATTTATGTGATTCTAGATCATCCTGCAACATTCTTTGTTTGCAAGATGTTGAAAAATTAAATTTATGTATTGAATCTGATGTCCATAAATTTCTAGTGCTATCGGATGGATCGGTAGTAAAGACCGATGGTGAGATCAAAGATGTGGAAGTAATTATGAATGGGACTGTTGTGGTCGCTGACTTTCAGGTGTTAGGACCTATGGATAACATGTCAAAACCCATCGTAGGACTCCCATTCCTGAAAGCCAGTGAAGCTACCTTGCAATTCAATGCGAGTGATGTCACTTTGGCTCCTATGGTCAATCTGACTCTACCATCTTCACCTCCCCATATTAGCTCAAATGAACATGGAGAATTTTTGCAATTAAATGACTTGTTATCTAACGATGTGTCTAGTGCTGCTAAGATATGTCTTCCACTGAAGAAACGCAAGCGAGTTAAGAAAGTGATCGAACCACTGACGGTAATTGAAGGAGAGATAGATACGGAGTCACTTGACATGAAACAAGATTCCATTGAGAAGAAACATGAGCTAAGCACGCCCGTTGATAGCGTGCAGAAAACTGAAATAAAAACTTCTATTTGTTTGAACAAAGTTTGTAAAACTATTGAACAGGTAACTTGGGCTGATCTTTCACCCGCTGCGGGTGAGGAAAGGATGCCCCCAGATGCGAAAGATAAACCTGCTGCTGAATTGGTGTGTGTGATCACACCACCCTGGAGATCCCCTTCTGTGGATCTGAAACGAAAGGAGTTGCTCCTGCGCAAGGCGCAGAATTTTGCTCGCCGGCGTGAGAAGGACGACGTTAAGGGCAGGGGAGACTCGTCTTCCCTAGACTCTAAAGACTTCGCCTCGTCGTCATCTCATGTGACTGGGGGGATCTATCACAAGTAGTGTTCAGCTGAGGAGTGAAGGATCTTCGGGGTTTTCCTCTGCTGCTTTTTCTAGTTTCATTTACTACTTACTGATGTGTGTATATGTAGACCTTTATCATTATGTTTTGAACTTATTCCCTGAATAATATTTATATAACTGCTAATACAGGTATTTGGTCCACCTTAAGGATGGTAAAGGAAAAGGCTTATGGGAGACAACCCAATTTTGCCGCATTTAGTTTACTCAAATATGCTACTGTGATTATATGTTTTGAGTATGCGTGGTTGGAGATATTCTCTTATGCAGGTGGAGTTAGTTTGCGTCGTGGTCTGTCTGCTGAAATTAATGACAATCTTTTGGTATGCTCATTTGTTGAGCATGGTGTAACTTCTTTCCTCAACTTTTATTTTTCTATTTTTATTACAAATCATAGATAGATTGTTTAGTATAAGTCTGGTGGGGGAAAGTTTTGCGAGTTACCTTTGCACATGCACTTGCATACCACAAGAGTATTTTAATTTTCTATTTTTATTTTATCATGACAGCGTTGTGCACCTACACCGCATGAGCACGTACTTAAGCACGCGCTCGGCCCAAGTTTAATTTATTTTTTTTTGTGTTAACTTTAAGATAGTGATGTTGGCTTAGGATTTTAGGATAGGGTAGTGTGAAACACGTGCAGTGCTCCTAATCGAGGACTCATGGTGTGTAGAAATAGTATAAATTTAATTTTTCTTTATGCTCATATATTTATGCTTTTCTGCATTTGTAAATAATGTTTGTACTACTCAAAACTGTGGAATCTAGTGCAATCAAACAGTAGTGTAGGAATGTGTGTAGCCACCACTAGCCTCGTATTGCTCTTGTCGGGAGGAAGGATCATCTTTCTCGGTGGCTAAGAACTTGCCCCAAGCTACTCTCAAAGCATTAATGCATGGTTAGTCTAGCGTGAGCGTGATGTAGGCCATCTTTTTAGCCCAGTTGAGCCTTGTACCTATCCTAACAAAAATCCTTGCTAGCTCATTTTGTGCCTACCCTTCCTATTAATTTTGCCCCACTACGCGATCACCAAGGCCTTAAAGCTTTACGCAGTCGCACATCTCTATTTCGCTGTTATAGTATGAAACTTCTTCCATTGGTGTTCTGGCTGTGATGTTATTATGTGGTTGTGCGGTGAGGTTATTTTGAAAATTTGGCTGAATGTGCATGGTAAAACAAATCTGGAAAAAAATATATATGTGCTGATGATATAAAAGAAAAAAGTGAAAATGCAGAGTTTGTTTATAGTATTGTTGTGGTGGTAGGCGGTCCACACGCCCGTATTGTTAAGTTCAAGTCTGGTGGTGTGGTGCTCCAGCATGTTTTGTTGGCAAGAGGATTGCATTTGTTTGAGCTCATTTGGGTTGTGTGTAGCCATCATTCTTACCCCTTTTTCATCCTTACCTGCGTATATACCCAAGCCCCACTTCTACCCTAAAGTCCTACGGATTCATGCTTGGGTCATACTGTTGGATCCCTAGTTGATTTGGGCTAGTTTCACTAGCTTAGGATGTGACCAAACCTGTATAGCTAGGGTCAATTCTGTATCCTAGAGTTTAGGTCAAGTCCTTAGGTTCAACTTCAGATGGACCAGCTATCACTAGACCATCAGGGTCTCCAGACTTAGAAGATTTCAAGACCAAGTAAAGTGAGTTTGACGTTCGTCGAACTCAGCTCGACGAAAGGTGTTCGGCGCTCGACGATCGTGAGACATTTCTTTGTGCTGAGCTCGACGATCTTTGTTCTCTGTTCGACGAAGATTGAGTTTCTACATCAAGCTAAAGTCAGAACAACTTTAGAATTTTTCTAAGTCCAACTTCAAGCTTTGGTCGACGAACTAGTTTCTGAGCTCGACGAACTTGGACCTCAAGTTTTCAACTTCTCAGGTCAACGAAGTTAGCTTCTCAGGTCGATAAATTCAGTACTCTGCTCAATGATTTGTGGTCTACGACTTGATTCCTTCTCAATCAGAGACTTCACAGATTCTAAGTCCAAAATCATTCTCAGCTCGACGAATTTGGATCTCAGTTCGACGAATGAAGATTGTCAGTTTGACGAAGATTAAAGCAGAATTGACAAGATTTCCCTGGAAGACTAATTGCTATTGTCTGGCCGATGAACTCATTCAAGCTATGCTCGACGAACTCATCAAGCTCAGCTCGACGAACTCAAGCTCAGCTCGACGAACTCAAACTCAGCTCGACGAATTGTGTTCTTCGTTCGACGATTCCAGACTAGGTCTTATCCAGTTTCCCGTCCCGTTTCTTGGCGGTGATTCCAGAGTAATCAATGCCAGATCCTCTCAGAATGTTATCGTTAGAACGCGCATTGATCTTGGATTATTACATGCCGTTTTTCCATGGGACAGTTAGGGAAATCATTGATTGCCTCCTCTTTCCAAGGCCGACTACAATTACTGCTCAACATTCAAAAATTTTGAATGTTCCTCAGTCAGTCAAGAGATAGAAAAGAAAAAAGACTTAATCAGTAAGAGACACAACTAGCAATACAGATAATCAGACAGACACACTCAGATTGCACAGAAGAACAATCATACTCAAATCAAAAGTTCTACTGCAATTAGCCTTGGCCAGAGAACAACTTAATCAAGAAGAAGAAGAACAACCAATTACTATCAAGAGTCTTCTTATATCAATCCTCCAGGACAACTTCAGAAGGATAACATAACTCTATCTGTTGAAGAAGTTCCTGAAGCAATCTCTGGTCTAGGGCCTCAAGCTTTCAAGACCTGTCACCCTGAAGCAGTGCTCCAGTTTTCCTGATCTGAGTGGGAGCAAAATCTGCTAAGATCAATCCACAGTCTTCTCAGTTGTTATTGAGAAAGAGAAGACACCATCACCCTCTTTTCCAACTCCTGTACAGGGTTTTAATTCCCTTCAAAATTATTCCTGGTTGCAAGTCTCCTTCCAAAAGATTTGAGGTTTTGGTTTTTGAGCACCTAAAAAAAAGCTCATTGGTGTTAGGCACCTGATCAAAAACCTGAGTGGATTCCTACCAGGCTGGTAGAAGAGTGGATGTACCCAGGTTGGAGAACCACTATAAGATTTCTTGTGTCGTCTGGTTGCCCTTTTCTTTTGTTTTGGCTATGCTCTGTGATTAGATAGTTTGCTGTGCTTATTTATTTTATTTGCTGACTTGTTCACTTAGGAATACAACAAAAGTTGTAAAGATTTTTTAAGAGAGCACAATACTATATTCACCCCCTCTAGAGTATTTCAGATTCACCTTGCACTTTCAATTGGTATCAGAGGGAGGTTGGTTAAAATACCATACCTTAATTGGTTGTACAGGCTAACACCTGAACCAAAAAGATCCCTCTTGTGAGATCTGATTGTTTTGTTTTTGTTGTTAGATTTATTTCTTCACAGAAATGGCCCAAAACAAAGACTATGCAATCTTCAGACCTCCAGTATGCAATCTTAACAAGTTTGCCATCTGGAAGGCAAGAATCAGATTATACATGAATTCTATTGATGAGGATATTTTTTGCTTCTATCTTGACAGGAGTACCTCCAGCACCTACAGCTTCTACAAGCACTTCTACCAACATGACTGCATTACCTCCTCCAGAGAATAATGATGCCTACAAGAAAGCCAAAATGGCAGATGCTAAAGCAATGAACATCTTGACTCAGACAATGTCAGATGACATATTTCAGAAGGTAGCTGAGTGCACTTCAGCCAAGGCCATTTAGGACTCCCTCAACCAGATGGTAGCTGTCTCAGCAGATGAAAGAAAAGATAGGAGATCATATATCATATCCATGTATGAGAATTTCAAGAAGGATGAGACTGAATCAGTGGCTGAAATGTACAACAAGTTGAGCTCAATCATCAATGAGCTTAAAACCTTGGATAAGGACATCACCCTGACAGAAGTGAATGACAAGATCTTGATGTGCTTCCCGAGCTCTTGGGACTCCAGAATCTGGCCAATCAAAGAATCCAGAAGCCTAAATGAGATATCAACTGAATCTCTGCTAGGCAAATTAAAATCCTATGAGCAGCTGATCAAATCAAGAGAAGCAGCAGAACAGAAGGCAAAAACTCCAGTGAGAAAGGATCACAGTATAGCCTTCAAAGCATTTGAGGAAAGTGAGACCTCAACATCAAATGAGGAACTCATGAGCCTCTTTGCAAAAAGGTTCTATAAGATGGCTAGAAAGGATTTCAGAAGGAAATCATCCAGACAGGATGATAGGCCCAGATTTGACAAGACACCAACCAAGGAGGTTGTGTGCTTTAGTTGCAGAAAGCCTAGACACTACATCTCAGAATGTCCAGAAAACCAGAAGAAGGACAAGAGCAGAGAAAGGACTCCAGGAGAAGACACAGCAGCAGACCCTCTTCCAGCAAATACAAAAAGAAAGATAAGGGCTTTGTTGCTGAGACATGGAGTGATACAGAAGAAGAAACAACCTCTTCCAGTTCAAGTGAAGAAGAGGAAGAAGCAAGATCCAAGGAGGTTTGCCTTATGGCAATTGATGCCTCCAGGAGCAATTCTGGATCAGAAGGAGAATCTGAAGATGAAGTAGCCTCAGACTCAGAGGCAGATCAGGTTCTGTCAAATTTTGATTTTAATTCTGATTCATTTAAAACTGAATTTAAAGCCATGTGTTTAGATTTATTTAGCTAAGAAAAGGAAATAAATACTCTTACAGAAAGACTAGGAAATCTTGAATCTATTAACTCAGAAAATATTAAACTAACAGTCCAACTAACTCTAGCAAATGAACAAATAATCAAATTAAAATCTGAATTATGTGAGGCCAAACAACTTGAGCAATCTGTCAATGGGAGAAGCCTCAAGCTGATGGACGTAACAAGCACAGTTAATGCCAGATTAAATGGCAAGCTGGGCTTGGGTGCTTCATCAAGTTTGCCCCTCATTATTAAGAAAAATAATCTTACAACCCCTATTAAATTTATTTCTGCCAAGGGAAAGGAAAAGATTATAAACAAACCATTGTCTGAAAACAATCCAAAACCTATAGACAAGAGAAACAGAAATCAGAAAACAGTTAATAAAAATAAGGTTCAACAGCATTCGTCGAACTCAGATCTACGAAATGTGGCCAGTTCGTCGAACCCAGATCGACGAACGTTGAACGCAAACTTTAGTAATAACAATTCGTCTAACTGCGATCGACGAACTTGGTATGGTTCGTCGAGCAGAGGTCGACGAACTTGTGGCGCAGAAAATGACTATTATCATTCTATGAGCAGAGATCGACGATCTCAGCCCTATTCGTCGAACTCTGGTCGACGAACTTACAAAAATTCGTCTAACCCAGAAGGACCAAACTTAAACTATCTCTCTTACAGAAACTCTAAACCAGCTAATAAGTCATTCAATCCAGTAGCTGATTGGGTTATTCCACCTAGGAGATATCACCCCTTAGGTTATAAATCTCAAACTGCATTATCAGTTATATCTAGTTTCTCTTTTCAACCAAATAAAGGACCCAAGGTAACCTGGGTCAAAAACAATTGAGTTTTGTTTTTCATTACAGGTACAGGTGAAGAGCTGTCCAAGGGTAAGTCAGACCTGGTACTTGGACAGTAGTTGCTCCAAGCATATGATAGGCAACAAGGATAACTTATCCAATTACAAGTCCAAGCTAGGACCAAAGGTGATCTTTGGTGATTCAAAGAGTGGCCAGTCAGAAGGATATGGAGCAGTCAAGATTGGGATAGTTACTTTCAAGAGAGTAACATATGTAAGAGGACTTAAACATAACCTAATATCCATAAGTCAATTATGTGATGAAGGTTATCAGGTACACTTTAACTCTACCTCTTGTTCTATTATTAATAATAAAAACAAACTGTTTTAATTGGACTTAGGCAAGGCAACATATATCTAGTAGATTTTATTTCTACCAAAACTGATGTTTGTTTACTCAATATCACTAGTAACCAAAATGAGTTATGACATAAAAGATTAGACCATGTAAACCTTAAGAATATATCTAGGTTATCTAAAGACAACTTTGTTAGAGGTTTACCTTCTGGCCCCTACAAGAAGGAAAGCCTATGCAGGGCTTATCAATTAGGCAAGCAAACCAAAACTACTTTCAAATCCATTAATAAAAGTGATTCACCTAGGATTCTATATTTGCTTCATGTGGATCTATTTGGACCCATTGCAGTACAAAGCCTAGGAGTGAAGTCTTACACTTTAGTGATTGTTGATGACTTCTCTAGATTCAGTTAGGTAGCCTTTCTGAGAGCTAAGTCAGATACATTCAAGGTTCTTACAGATTTTCTTAGGACCATACAGATTGAGTTCTTTACTCATGTTTCATTGATCAGAAGTGATCATGGCATAGAGTTTGAGTCTCTTCTTATGCATGAGTTCTGTGAGAAGTAAGGTATCAGGCAGTGCTTCTCAGCTCCTAGAACTCCCCAACAAAATGGGGTTGCTGAAAGGAAAAATAGGGCACTCATTGAATCTGCAGGTACATTATTAGCAGATGCTTACATGCCTCTATCCTTTTGGGCAGAAGCTGTAAACACTGTTAATTATGTCCTGAATAGAAGTCTTATACATAAGCTAAAAAATAAGACCCGCTATGAATTACTTAAAGGAAAGAAACCTAAAATCACATACTTTAAAGTTTTTGGTTGTATGTGTTACATTCACACAAATAACAAGAGACACATTAGAAAGTTTGAGGCTAAGGCTGAAGAAGGGATTTTTCTAGGATATTCCCAAGTAAGCAAGGCCTATAGGGTTTTTAATAAATCCACCCTTAAAGTTGAAGAGTCTGTTCATGTATCTTTTGACGAAGCTAACATGTCTTATAAGGAGAAAGAGATTTCTACTAATAGCTTTTTGCAGGTTCCACAACTGTGTGAGTCTATGGATGGACTAAACCTTACCCAAGAGGTGTCAACCCATCCTACTCCACAGGTTGCTGAAGACAGTGAAGAAGAAATTCAAGTGGAAGTGGCTGAACTTCCCTCAACAGTTAGTACCATTCCTTAAGAGGAATTAAATATAGAAGCTGTTGCTCAACAAACTCCACCAATTAATCTTGTCGCACTTAGAGATCACTCCAGATCTCAAGTGATTGGAGACATTTCAGCAGGTATACAGAGAAGGTATCAACTCAACCAAGACTTGTTGCATGCCTGTTTTCTCTCTCAGATTGAACCTCTCTCCATCCATGAAGCAGAGCAAGATCCCCACTGGATCATTGCAATGCAAGAGGAACTAAATCCGTTTGAGAGATGTAGAGTTTGGGACTTGGTTCCAAGCCCTCATAACTACCCAGATATTGGAACCAAGTGGGTCTACAGGAACAAGCTAGATACCCAAGGAAACATTGTGAGAAACAAGGCTAGGCTTGTTGCTCAAGGCTACATGCAAGAGGAAGGAATTGACTATGACCAAACCTTTGCCCCTGTTGCAAGGTTACAGACCATAAGAATCTTCCTTGCATATGCAACTCACAGGAAATTCAAGGTGTTCCAAATGGATGTCAAGAGTGCATTTCTGAATGGAGTACTTCAATAAGAGGTTTATGTAGAACAACCTCCAGGTCATCAATGGCGATTCCAGCAGGAGCTTTGGCTGCCATAAAATTCGACAGCGGGTTTGATATGGATTTTATTCCTTCTAACACTCTGACCCCATATTTCTCTATATCTTGGAACTGCTAGAAGAACATAGTCTCAAAGACTTTATGACCAGAAGGATTAAACTGCACTCAACTGAAATCAGAGAATGGGTGTATACTTCGTCAGTTTCTGAGCACAATATTTTGACAGGATATATCGGGAGTCGTGCTGTTTCTTTGTCTCCCGGCGTTCTCTCTGAAAGTTTTGGTTTGGTAAATGGAGAAGATAATATGGAAATGGATTCTGAAGAATTTAGTGAAATGCTGAAGTTAATGGGGTTTTCCGGAAGTAACCCTAACAAGTTGTTGAAGAAACAACTTTCTGCCGCCTATCAGTTTTTGGTGGATATTGTGGGAAAGATACTGATGGGCAAGAAAACAGCACCTGACTACATAACCAGACATCAATTTCTTATCATGTGTGCGGTGGTGAATAAGCGTCCTATTTATTGGAGTAAGATTTTCTTTGAGTTGATTAAGAAGAAGAATAACAAGAAGGAAGTCTGCTTCGGAAGAATCCTGGGGATCGTGCTTAAGGAAAAGCATGGTGAATGCATGGTCTCCCTGACATTCTTCATCAATGCCAGCAAGTGCCTCACATGCGCCTTGTTTGGCAGATGGGAGAGGACGATCTCCAATCCCTACAAGGCTTTCTCCTCTTCCATCCCAGCTTCTGAGAGTACCAGGGCTGTGAAGGACACTCCCCACCCTGCTGAGAAGATCCATACCCCTCCACCATCTCTTACAGCACCCCTTCCAGCAAAGCAGCCTTCTCATGTGCCTACTCCACCTCCATCTCCACCTCTGTACATCACCAACATCCCATCTCCACCTCCATCTTCCCCTCTGCAAGCTAATCAACAACCAACACCTCCAGCTTCACCTCATGACTCACATATCCCTACACCTCCTCAGTCTCCACTTCCCCCTCATTTGTCCTCCATTCCCTTTTACAATATACCCTCAGACTCTATCATGCCAGATGCCCCAATTCCATCTTCATCACCATCCACTCATGACATATCTGTTATTCCACCCTCCATTCCATCCTCTTCCCCTTCCTCCTTTGATTCAACTACCATATCATCTTTCATCACCATTCTTACTCCTCTCATCAAATCCCTTATCACAGAGGCCATTACACCTCTTGTGAATTCTATTCATTCTTTATTTGTTCAAATTTCTGCCCTTTCTGCTGCCTCCTCTTCATTTAGGGGTCTGGCTCCAGGTTTTCCTGAACCCAGGCAGTGGGAGATGCTCTATGATGAAGCATCAGCAGATACAGATGCAGAGGCAGCAACAGCAGACACAGCAGCAGCAGCAGCAGATGCAGATGCAGAGGCAGCAGCAGTAGACACAGCAGCAGTTTCAGATACAGATACAGATATTTTGCCTGAATTTGATTCTGAGATGATTGGATTGATTCATTTTATGGATACTGACATTGACTTAGATGAGTCAGTTGAGCAAATACAAACTGTTGGTGATTTCATTATGAATCCCACAGTTAATCTACCAAAATTACTGCAAGTTTTTGATACTGTACTTTTCAGTTTCTTCCAGCAGATTTTACTAAGCCACATTTGGATATTGTTCCCTATTCCTCTCCAGTTAGTCCAGCAGTTGCTAAGCAACTCTGTGACAATTTTGCTCTTACAGTTGTGGCTCCATCACCTACAGTTATTCCAGAAGATATCTCAGTACTAGTTTTTGTTATGGATGACTCTCCTATGTCAGATTTGGATGAGCTAATCCTGGCTGATATTGAAGAGGAGAATAAAGTAGTAGCTGATAGCTCTGTCCTTACTATTTCTGATTCCTGTACAGTCTCCTCCTCACTTGTTGCTAAAATTCCAGTTCCTGAAACCTCAACTTCTGCCCCTTCTACAGCAAAGGCTGTTATTGATGATAAAGCTTTGAAAGCTTTGGATGCTCTTTATGATAACCCTCAGGGTTCTGACAATTAAGATGATGATGATGACTCAGATGAAGATGCTGCAAAGAATAAAAAGAAAATGTTATCAAAGAAAAGGAAGGCTCCTCCTCCTCCAGCTCCTAAACCTAATCCCAATGCTGACACCCCTTATTACATTCTGCATAATGTTACTCCATATAAGGGAATGCCTGCATGGATGTGGCTATCCAAGAACTAGTAGAAGGATAGGAAAAGAAGTAGGAGATATTGTCCTCCTCCAGTGCACAGATACAGAAAGGATCCACCTCCTCCTCCTCCTCCAACAGCTGGTGCCAGTAGCTCTAGCTCTCAGAGATCTGCCCCCATGCAAACATATCAGAGACATTCAGGGAGATCCTCTGGAAGCAGCCAGCAGAGGCAACCATCCTCAGGTAATCAGCATCAACAACATCAGCAGTAGTAGCAACATACCTCTGAAGAACATGAAGCTGACAGTCCAAAAAGGCCATACTCTCCTCCAATTCCATTTGAAGATCCTGAAACTGCAAATACTGCAAAAATGGCCAGATTCCAGGAATTAATTGGACTATCTTTGATTAATAAAGTAAAGGCTGAAGGAAAAGACACATCAGGTTTAACAACAATGTCTAAGTACAGGAAAGAAGAGTTAAAAAGGTTTGACAAAGGAAACAAGCTTTTCAATGTTGATGATTATATGAAGCTCCATCCTGAAGCAGTTGTCCCCAGAGCTACATCATTGAAAATCATTGGGGCAGCTGATATGACTATGACTCAAGCTCAGGCTCAAGATCCTAACAGAGAAATTATCTTCCAAAAGCCAGGAGAGAAGAAAACTGAAGACAAGTCCTTGCAAAAGAAGAAGAAGTAATCTTTATTTTTGTTTCATTTTCTTTCTACAATTGTTTTCAAACTATGTCTTGTGTTTAAACAAAGCCTGCATTTATATATATCTGCTGCATGTGTTAGTAATTCTCTGACAGATATATTTTTGTTCTTGCTTTGTTTTTCTATTTGTTTCTATTTTGAGTCTCTTAGTGATCTCACCCAAATAGGGGGAGATTGTTGGATCCCTAATTGATTTGGGCTAGGTTCACTAGCTTAGGATGTGACCCAACCTGTATAGCCAGGGTCAAGTCTGTGTCCAAGAGTCTAGGTCAAGTCCTTAGGTTCAACTTCAGATGGACCAGCTATCACTAGACCATCAGGGTCTCCAGACTTAGAAGATTTCAAGACCAAGTAAAGTAAGTTCGACATTCATCTAACTCGGCTCGATGAAAGGTGTTCGACTCTCGATGATCGTGAGACATTTCTTTGTGCTGAGCTCGACGATCTTTGTTCTTTGTTCGACGAAGACTGGGTTTCTACATCAAGCTAATGTCAGGACAACTTCAGAATTTTTCTAAGTCCAACTTCAAGCTTTGGTCGACGAACTAGTTTCTGAGCTCGACAAACTTGGACCTCAAGTTCTTAACTTCTCAGGTCGACGAAGTCAGCTTCTCAGGTCGACGAATTCAGTACTCTTCTCAATGATTTGTGGTCTATGATTTGATTCCTTATCAGTCAGAGACTTCTCATATTCTAAGTCCAAAATCATTCTCAGCTCGACGAATTTGGATCTCAGCTCGACGAATGAAGATTGTCAGTTCGACGAAGATTGAAGCAGAATTGATAAGATTTCCCTGGAAGACTAATAGCTATTGTCTGGTCGATGAACTCATTCAAGCTCTACTCCACGAACTCAAGCTCAGCTCGACGAACTCATCTAGCTCAGCTCGACGAACTCAAGATCAGCTCGACGAACTCATCTAGCTCAGCTCGACGAACTCAAGCTCAGTTCGACGAACTCAAACTCAGCTCGACGAATTGTGTTCTTCATTCGACGATTCCAGACTAGGTCTTATCCAATTTCCCATCCCGTTTCTTGGCAATGATTCCGGAGTAATCAATGCCAGGTCTTCTCAGAATGTTACCGTTAGAACGCGCATTGATCTTGGATTATTACATGTCGTTTTTCCATGGGACAGTTAGGGAAATCATTGATTGCCGCTTCTTTCCAAGGCCGACTGCAATTACTGCTCAACATTCAAAAATTTCGAATGTTCCTCAGTCAGTCAAGAGATAGAAAAGAAAAAAGTCTTAATCAGAAAGAGACACAACTAGCAATAGAGACAATCAGACAGACACACTCAGATTGCACAAAAGAACAATCATACTCAAATCAAAAGTTCTACTGCAATTAGCCTTGACCAGAGAACAACTTAATCAAGAAGAAGAAGAATAACCAAATACTATCAAGAGTCTTCTTTTATCAATCCTCCAGGACAACTTCAGAAGGACAACATAACTCTATCTGTCAAAGAAGTTCCTGAAGCAATCTCTAGTCCAGCCACTCAAGCTTTCAAGACCTGTCACCCTGAAGCAGTGCTTCAGTTTTCCTGATCTCAGGGGGAGCAAAATCTGCTAACATCAATCCACAGTCTTTTCAATTGTTATTGAGAAAAAGAAGACACCATCACCCTCTTTTCCAACTCCTGTACAGGGTATTAATTCCCTTCAAAATTATTCCTGTTTGCAAGTCTCCTCCCAAAAGACTTGAGGTTTTAGTTTTTGAGCACCTGAACAAAAGCTCATTGGTGTCAGGCACCTGATCAAAAACCTGAGTGGATTCCTACCAGGGTGGTAGAAGAGTGGATGTACCCAGGTTGTGGAATTACTATAAAATTTTTTGTGTCGTCTGGTTGCCCTTTTCTTTTGTTTTGGCTATGCTCTGTGATTAGATAGTTCGCTGTGCTTATTTATTTTATTTGCTTACTTGTTCACTTAGGAATACAACAAAAGTTGTAAAGATTTTTTAAGAGAGCACAATACTCTATTCACCCCCCCCCCCCCTCTAGAGTATTTCAGATCCACCTTGCACTTTCACATACTAGCATCATGGAGAGAGTGCGAACGGGTAATCGTATGGTCCCTGACATTGATAGATTTCTTTGGAGGTGATCACGAGCCCCGGTCTTTGGCAATGCTCAACTGAGTGTAATGCCTACTTTCTTCTTACGTATGCCCGAACGATTCTCCAGGATTCTAATTTTGAGTAGTTACAATACTTATTTACACTTGTCGAAATTTATAAACTTCATAGCATAATTAAAAATTATATCTATTATATTTTTATGCCCATGCTGTTTTTGATTTCTTGTTTTACTTTATTTTGAAATTTCTAAGCCAGCTAGCAATTTTCTAGTCCACTGAGAGATGATTTGCTCGGTACGAGCAAATGTTTAAGTCTGGTGGTGTGACGAGTCCGATATTTATAGGGTTTTTCGGACTCATCTGGGCTGGTTTTCTCACTCGTGCACTGCATTTCAACCGGATATCGGTTATACTTGCATCGTTCGGTCATGGACCATTTTGTGCACTGTTTTGGCCCGAGGGTGTACAATTGTCCATTCTGTTATTGGGGGTATGCACATGGTGCTCCCCATGGCTCTTTATGTTTGATTTTGTTTGCATTTTGGTGCGGGGCGCTTGTGCTCCAACTTGGTTTCATTGCTGTGCAAGTGGTGCATTTTCCCCAAGTCAAGAATTCTGCTTGTGGAAAATGCACGGTCGTGCGTTTCTTTCATGCACGGTTTGTGTCGGGTCGTGCATTTTGTTCACTGGAAGAACATCGAGTTGAGCTCGACGAATTTCGTCGAGCTGAGTTTGACGATCCTCACGCACGGTTGACGCACGGTTTCATCGTAACTGTGCGGGAAGGAAACACATGGTTTTCCTGTAACTTTCTAGTTTGTTCCCAAATATCATTAATCGTGCCTTTGTTTATGCATGGGCGGCAGCGCCTGTGCGCGAGTAAAATGCACGGTTCCCATATAGTGTCCTAAATTCATGCTCTCTGTCGCTACCCGTGCGATGCCCTTCTCGTACGGGCGGAAATGTCCGTGCGTGAGTATAACGCACGAGTCAACGTTTCACCTTCCGCAGGCTTGAGCTAGAAGTTAATATCGCACGGTTTGCGCACGATCGTGCGCCAAACCGTGCGTGACTATTTTTCTGACCTGTTTCTATTTAAAGCGCAGATTTCTTCTTCTTTTAGGGAGTTCAGATCCAGTCCGACCCAGCCGCCATTTTCTGCTCTTTTGAGCGGGGAAACTTACCTCTAGCCGTTATTTTCTCTCTCCTCCCTGGAGAGTTGATCCAGCCACCATTTCTACTCCAAGAGCTAGCAAACTCTTCATCTCCGACCACCATTGTCATCTCCATGCTGATAGATCCATGTCAAGCTCAAAGGTTGTTGCATCCATGAAGTTCTCCGGTTAGAACCAACCAGCGATTATTCACGAAGAAGACAGGATATTTGAAGGAACTGACAACCCTTTTGGTTCCCGGACGTCATTCGTAGACTGAGCTCGGAAAAGCCTGACAACCCTTGACTACGGCCGTGAATCTCGGAAAGCCTTCGAGCGTTTGGTTATTTCTCTTCCCCTTTACTTGTAGTATTTCTTTTTCTACATATTTGGGTATTGGATTGATGTGTAAGAACATTGATAGCTTGAATATTTCAGCATGTCTAAGTGTTGATATATTTTAGTTCTGGATATTGTTGTTGAACTTCCGATTTTCTCTTGTTCAAGTTATGATTGTGTCGTTCTAGAGATTGCTAGAAGCATGCGTTTCGAAGAGGTGATTGCGACCCTCATTAGCTCATCCATCTTCCCTATTACTCTCTTAAGTAATCCATCAAAGAGACGCGGTGAGGGCGACCCGCAATAGGAATTTTAGCAATAGATTTAGGAAAACCCCAAATCAAAACCCCCTTTGGTTACTTTCCCGCTTACAATCCCTTTTTCAAATAGCAAAATCACACTCCCTACTTGAACTCCTTGAGAGATCGATATTCGGAGATTCAACTCCTCACATTATTACTTAACTACGATTGGTGCACTTGTCGTTGCATCAACCATATCACCAGATGTTGGTCTGCTGCTGAGATTTGGACTTCCCTTGATGGGTTGTTCAATAGGAAGAATATAGCTCGGCTACAGTTTCTAGTGAATGAGTTGGCAAGGGCCACTGAAGGTGATCTGTCCATCTCTACATTATTCTTGAAAATGAAGAGCTTGTGTGCTGGGATTTCAGCGTTGGATCCTGATGAGCCTATTTCAGAGGAAATGTTGGATCCCTAATTGGTTTGGGCTAGGTTCACTAACTTAGGATGTGACCCAACATGTATAGTCAGGGTCAAATTTGTGTCCTAGAGTCTAGGCCAAGTCGTTAGAGTCAACATCAGATGGACCAGCTATCAATAAGACCATCCGAGACTCAAGACTTAGAAGATTTCCAGACTAAGTAAAATGAGTTCGACGTTCGTCGAACTCAGGTCGACGAAAGGCGTTCTGAGCTCGACGATCTTGAGACATTTCTCTGTGCTGAGCTCGACGATCTTTGTTCTCTGTTCGACGAAGACTGAGATACTTCAACAAACTAAAGTCAGGGTAACTCCAGATTTTCCTAAGTCCAACTTTAGGCTTTGGTCGACGAATAAGATTCTGAGCTCGATGAACCTGGACCTCAAGTTCACAACTTATCAGGTCGACGAAGTCAACTTCTCAGGTCGACGAATTCAGTACTCTGCTCGACGATTTCTGGATTCAGAGGATTTGTGTCGACACCAAGATCAATCAGTCAACACAGAATATTTTGACTAAGTCCAGAACTGTTCCTTGGTCAACGATTTCTGGTCTACGATTTGAATCCTTCTTAGTTAGAGACTTCTCAGATTCTAAGTCCACAATCATTCTTCGGTCGACGATTTTGGATCTCAGCTCGACGAATGATGATTGTCAGCTCGACGAATGATGATTGTCAGTTCAACGAAGATTTTAGCAGAATTGAGAAGATTCCCTTGAAGACAAATTGTTATTGTCTGGTCGACGAACTCATCAGCTCATCTCGATGAACTGTGAACTCAGCGTGACGATTCCTATTCTTCGTTCAACGATTCCAGACTTAGGTCTTCTCCAGTTTTTCGTCCTTTTCTTTGCGATGATTCCTGAGTAATTAATGCTCAATCTTCTCGGAATGTTATCGTTAGAATGAGAAATGATCATGCATTATTACATGCCATTTTTCTATGGGACAGATAGGGAATTCATTGATTGTCGCTTCCTTCCCAGGCCGACTGCATTTACTGCTCAAGGTTTCAAATTTCGAATGTTCTTAAGTCAGTTAAGAAGCAAAAAAGAAAAGATTAAGCAGTACGACACACACAAGACAGACATTTACTTTTCAAGAAGTTTTTTCAGAAATCAAAATGTTTTTTCTGCAATCAGCCTAGGCCAGAGAACATCAACAAGAAGAAGAAGAACATAAAATCTCCATCAAGAGTCTTCTTCTCTCAACCCTACGGGACAACTTCAGAAGGACAATAACAATTCTATCTGTCAAAGATGTTCCTGAAGCAATCTCTGGTCAAGGCAATCAAGCTTTGAAGACCTGTCACCCTGAAGCAGTGCTCCAGATTTCCTGATCCATTCAAGAGCTTAGGGGGAGCAATCTGCTAAATTCAATCCACAAGTCTTCTCAGTTGTTATTTAGAAAGAGAGGACACCATCACTCCTTTTCCATCTTCTGTACAGGGTTTTAAGTCCCTTCAAAATTATTCCTGGTTGCAAGTTAATTACCAAAAGACTTGAGGTTTTGGTTTTTGAGCACCTGAACAAAAGCTCATTGGAGTCAGGCACCTGATCAAAAATCTGAGTGGATTCCTACCAGGGTGGTAGAAGAGTGGATGTACCCAGGTTGGGGAACCACTATAAATTTCTTGTGTTGTCTGGTTGCCCTTTTTCTTTTGTTTTGGCTGTGTTCTGTGATTTATTAGGTTGTTGTACTTATTTCTTTATTTGCTAATCTGTTCACCTAGGATTACAGCAAAAGTTGTAAAAAGTTTGTAGAAAGCATAATACTCTATTCACCCCTCCCCCATCTAGAGTATTTCAGATCTAACCTGCACTTTCAATTGGTATCAAAGCGAGGTTGGTTAAACTACCACACCTTAAGAGGTTAATTGGTTCTACAGGCTAACACCTGAACCATAAAGTTCCCTCTAGTTAGATCTGATTGTTTTGTTTCTGTTATTAGATTTATTTTCTTCACAGAATGGCTCAAAACAAAGATTATGCAAGCATCAGACCTCCAATATGCAATCTTAACAGATTTACCATCTGGAAGGCAAGAATCAAATTATATATGAATTATATTGATGAAGATATTTTTGCTTCCATCTTAACAAGATTACCTCCAGCACCTACAGCTTCTCCAAGCACCTCTACAAACATGACTGCAGTACCTCCTCCAAATAATAATGATGCTTACATGAAAGCAAAAATTACAGATGCAAATGTAATGAACATCTTGACTCAGACTATGTCAGATGACATATTTCAGCAGGTTGCTGAGTGCACCTCAGCCAAGGCCATTTGGGATTCCCTCAACCAAATGGTAGCTGGTTCAGCTGATGAAAGAAAAGACAGGAGATCAAATCTCATATCCCTGTATGAGAATTTTAAGAAGGATGAGGCTGAATCAGTGGCTGAAATGTACAACAGGTTGGGCTCAATCATCAATGAGCTTAAAACCTTGGATAAAGACATCACCCTTACAGAGGTGAATGACAAAATCTTAATGTGCTTCCCTAGCTCTTGGGACTCAAGAATCTGGCCTATCAAAGAAGCCAGAAGCCTAAATAAGATATCAACAGAATCTCTGCTAGGCAAACTAAAGTCTTATGAGCAGTTGATTAAGTCAAGAGAAGCAGCTGAACAGAAATCAACAACACCAGTGAGAAAGGATCACAGTATAGATTTCAAGGCATCTGAGGAAAGTGAGACCTCAACATCCAATGAAGAACTAATGAGCCTCTTTGCAAAAAGATTTTATAAGATGGCTTGAAATGATTTCAGAAGAAAATCATCCAGGCAGGATGATAAGCCCAAGTATAACAAGACACCAACCAAGAAGGTTGTGTGCTTTGGATGTAGACAGCCTGGACATTACATCTCTAAATGTCTAGAAAGCCAGAAGAAGGAGAAAAGCAGAGAAAAAGACTCCAGGAGAAAACACAGCAGCAGACCCTCCTCCAACAAGTACAAAAAGAGAGGCAAAGGCTTTGTTACTGAAACATGGAGTGATACTGAAGAAGAATCATCCTCTTCCATCTCAAGTGAAGAAGAGGAAGAAGCAATAAACAAGGAGGTTTGCCTTATGGCAATTGATGCCTCCAGGAGCAGTTCAGGATCAGAAACTGAATCTGAAGATGAGGCAGCCTCAGAGTCAGAGGCAAATCAGGTTCTTTCAAGTTTTGATTTTAATTCTGATTTATTTAAAATTGAATTCAAGACTATGTGGTTAGATTTAATTAATTCAGAGAAAGAAATAAAAACCCTTAGAGAAAAACTATGAAACCTTGAATCTGTTAACTCAGAAAATCTTAAACTAAAAGATCAACTAACTTTAGTAAATGAGCAGATAATTAAATTAAAATCTGATTTCTGTGAGGCTAAACAACTTGAGCAATATCTCAATGTAAGAAGTCTCAAGCTGATGGACATAACAAGCACAGTAAATGCCAGATTAAATGGCAAGCTGGACTTGGGTGCATCATCAGGTTTGCCCCCCATAATTAAGAAAAATATTCTTACCACACCCATTAAATTTGCTTCTGCCAAGGGAAAAGAAAAGATAATAAACAAACCAATGTCTGAAAACAATCCAAAACCCATAGACAAGAGCAATAAAAATCAGAAAACAGCTAATAAAAACAAGGTTCAACAGCATTCGTCGAACCCAGATCGACGAAATGTGGCCCGTTCGTCGAACCTAGATCAACGAACGCTGAACACAAACTTCAGTTATAACAATTTGTCTAACTGCGATCGATGAACTTTGTATGGTTCGTCAAGCAGAGGTCGACGAACATGGGGCGCAGAAAATGACTACTGTCATTCTCTGAGCAGAGATCGACGATCTCAACCCTATTCGTCGAACTCTAGTCGACGAACTTACAAGAATTCGTCGAACCCAGAAGGACCAAACATAAATCATTTCTCTTACAGAAATTCTAAGCCAACTAATAAACCATTCAATCCAGTAGCTGATTGGGTTATTCCACCTAGGATACATCGCCCCTTAGGTTATAAATCTCAACCTACTTTGTCAGTTATATACAGCTTTTCTTTTCAACAAAATAAAGGACTCAAGGTAACTTGGGTCAAGAATAATTAATTTTTGTTTTCATTTCAGGTAAAGAGCTGTCCAAGGGCGAGTCAGACATGGTACTTGGACAGTGGTTGCTCCAAGCATACGACAGGCAGCAAGGCCAATCTATCTAATTACAAGTCCAAGCTAGGACCAAAGGTGATCTTTGGTGATTCAAATAGTAGCCAGTCTGAAGGATATGGAGCAGTAAAGATTGGAACAGTTACCTTCAAGAGAGTAACATATGTAAGAGGACTCAAACATAACCTAATATCCATAAGCTAATTATGTGATGAAGGTTATCAGGTACACTTTAACTCTACCTCCTATTCTATTATTAATAATGAAAACAAAATCATTTTAATTGGAATTAGACAAGGTAACATATATCTAGTAGACTTTATTTCTGCCAAAACTGATGTTTGTTTACTCAATATCACTAGTAACCAAAATGAGTTGTGACATAAAAGCTTAGGTCATGTTAACCTTAAAAATATAGCTAGGTTATCTAAAGACAACCTTGTTAGAGGCTTACCTTCTGGCCCCTACAAGAAGGAAAACCTTTGCAGGCTTGTCAATTACGCAAGCAAACTAAAACTAGCTTCAAATCTATTAATAAGAGTGATTCACCTAGGATTTTGTATTTGCTTCATGTGGACCTATTTGGACCCATTGCAGTACAATGCCTAAGAGGGAAGTCTTACACTTTAGTAATTGTTGATGACTTCTCCAGATTCAGTTGGGTGGCCTTTCTGAGAACTAAGTCAGATACATTCAATGTTCTTATAGATTTTCTCAGGACCATACATATTGAGTTCTCTACTCATGTTACATTGATCAGAAGTGATCATCACACAGAGTTTGAGTCTCTTCTTATGCATGAGTTCTGTGAGAAGGAAGGTATCATGCAGTGCTTCTCAGCTCCTAGAACTCCACAACAAAATGTGGTAGCTGAAAGGAAAAATATGACACTCATTGAAGCTACAGGTACATTATTGGCAGATACTTACATGCCTCTATCCTTTTAGGCTGAAGCTGTAAACACTGATAACTATGTCCTGAATAGAAGCCTTATACATAAGCTGAAAAATAAGACCCCCTATAAATTACTTAAAGGGAAGAAACCTAAAATCACATATTTTAAAGTTTTTGGTTTTATATGTTATATTCACACAAACAACAAAATATACATTAGAAAGTTTGAGGCTAAGACTGAAGAAGGGAATTTTCTAGGATACTCCCAAGTAAGCAAGGCCTATAGGGTTTTTAATAAATCCACTCTTAAAATTGAAGAGTCAGTCCAGGTATCTTTTGATGAAGCTAACATGTCTTATAAGGAGAAAGAGATTTCTACCAACAGCTCTTTGCAGGTTCCACAATTGTGTGAGTCTATGGATGGACTAAACCTTACCCAAGAGATGTCAACCCATCCTTCTCCACAGGTTGCTGAAGACAGTGAAGAAGAGATTCAAGTGGAAGTGGCTGAACTTCCCTCAACAGCTAATAACATTCCTCAAGAGGAATTATTTATAGAAGCTGTTGCTGAACAAACTCCACCAACTGATCTTGTCACACTTAGAGATCACCCCAGATCTCAAGTGATTGGAGACGTTTCAGCAAGTGTACAAACAAGGAATCAACTCAACCAAGACTTGATGCATGCCTGTTTTCTCTCTCAAATTGAACCTCTCTCCATCCATGAAGCTGAGCAAGATCCCCACTGAATCATTGCAATGCAAGAGGAACTAAATCAGTTTGAGAGATGTAGAGTTTGGGATTTGGTTCCAAGACCTCATAACTACCCAGTTATTGGAACCAAATGGGTCTATAGAAACAAGATAGATGCTCAAGGAAACATTATGAGAAACAAGGCTAGGCTTGTTGCTCAGGGCTACAGGTAAGAGGAAGGAATTGACTATGACCAAACCTTTGCCCCTATTGCAAGGTTAGAGGTCATAAGAATATTTCTTGCCTATGCAGCTCACAGGAGATTCAAAGTTTTCCAAATGGATGTCAAGAGTGCATTTTTGAATGGAGTGCTTCAAGAAGAGGTTTATGTGGAACAACCTCCAGGTTTTATCTCTCTAACTCAACCCTCTTTTGTGTTTAAATTGCATAAAGCTCTCTATGGTTTAAAGCAAGCTCCAAGAGATTGGTATGAGATCTTAGCAAACTTTCTTTTAGAGCATAAATTTACAAGAGGAACCATAGATAAAACTCTTTTCACTAGATGTCATAAAGACAAAATATTGTTAGTACAAATATATGTGGATGACATCATCTTTGGGTCTACTGATCCCAAATTATGCAAGAGGTTTGCTGACCTCATGCATTCCAAATTTGAGATGAGTAGCATGAGTGAGCTTTCCTACTTCCTTGGTCGCCAAGTGAAGCAGCTCCCTGATGGTATCTTCCTCTCCCAAGCTAAGTATGCTAAAGAGCTTATTAAGAAGTTTGGGATGGGTGATGCTTCAGGAATGAAAACACCTATGGCTACCAATGTTGTTGTGGATTCTGATGCAGCAGGGAAACCTGTAGATCAGAAGCTTTATAGGGAAATTGTTGGATCCCTATTATACCTAACAGCTAGCAGGCCTGATATCATGTTTGCCACATGCCTTTGTGCTAGGTTCCAAGTGAACCCTAAAGAATCTCACCTTATTTTCTTAAAAAGGATTTTGAGATATATAAAGAGTTGTCCTAATCTAGGACTCTGGTATCCTGTAGAGTCAGAGTTTGAGTTAACTGGATACTCAGATGCTGACTATGCTGGATGTAGATTGGACATGAAGAGGACCTCTAGAACTTACCAGTTCCTGGGTATGAGACTTATCTCCTGGTTTTGTAAAAAGAAAACATTTGTGTCTACATCAACTGCAGAAGCAGAATACATGGCTGCTGGCAGCTTCTGTTCACAAATATTATGGATACAAAACCAACTCCTAGACTATGGTGTTAACTTAAATAATTCAACATTATTTTGTGATAATACTAGTGCTATTATTATAGCACAGAATCCAGTTCACCATAGTAGGACTAAACATATTGATATAAGGCATCATTTCATTAGAGATAATGTAGACAAAAAAATTTAATCTAATCCATATTCCTACTGATTTACAGAGAGCAGACATTTTCACCAAATCCTTGGATGAGAAAAATCATCTGTTCTTTATAAATCAACTGGGAATGATCAATGGAGAATAGTTTAATTAGTTTCTGTCTGCATTCGATGAATTTTCCAGAGTTCGTCGAACGGAGTTTGACGAATTAGGGAAAGTTTTGGAGATGCTCGTCGAACGGAGATCGACGAATTCTCTATCTGGAAACAATTTTCGTTGAATGGAGAACGACGAACTTTGCTTCAGAAGATATTTCGTCGAACGGCGTTCGACGAACTGTTTTCGTTTCTTTTGGATGAGATCGACGAATTATTTATCTATAATTTATTTCGTCGACCTCAGTTCGAAGAACTGTTTTCTTTTCGTGTAACGGAGTTTGTCGATTCATATTCAGGAAAACCCTATATATTGGTTTTCTTCGACCTCCATCCCGCGCTTTTAGTTCCTGTTGCACTTGATCGCTGTTTATTTCTCTTGCAGGTCATCAATGGCGGTTCCAGCGAGCACCCTGCCTGCAATGAAATTCGATACCGGCTTTGACATGGACTTTGATTCATTCCAGCACTCTGACCCCATAATTCTTTATATTCTGGAACTTCTAGAAGAACTTGATCTCAAGGATTTTATGACCAGAAGAATCAAACTGCATGCAACTGAGATTAAAGAATGGGTATATACTTCTTCTGCTTCTGAGGACAACATCTTGACAGGGACTCTCGGGGGTAATATTGTCTCTTTATCCCCCGCCATTCTTTCTGAGATTTTTGCGTTGGTCAATGGAGAAGTTGATTTGGATATAGATTCTGACAAGTATAGTTCGATGCTGAAATTGATAGGGTTTACTGGGAGTAACCCTAACAAGTTGTTAAAGAAACAACTTTCTGCCGCCTACCAGTTCTTGGCGGATATTGTGGGAAAAGTACTGATGGGAAAGCACTCCGTGCACGATTACATAATAAGATATCAATTACTTGTCATGTGCGCGGTGGTCAACAAGCGTCAAGTTGATTGGGGCAAGATCTTCTTTGATTTGATAAAGAAGAAAAACAGTAAGAAAGAGGTATGCTTTGGAAGAATCCTGGGGATTTTCCTTCAAGAAAAGGCTGGTGAATTCATGGTCTCCCCGACCATATTCATCAATGCTAGCAAGTGCCTCACATGCGCTTTGTCTGGCAGATGGGAGAGGACGATCTCTAAGCCATCCAAGGCTTCCTCCTCTTCCATCCCAGCTTTTGAGAGCACAAGGGCTGTGAAGCCCACTCCCCACCCTGTAGAAGAGGTAATCCCATCTCCACAACCTCTTCCAGCAACCCATCTTCCATCTTCACCTAGTCTTCCACTTCCTCCAACTTCCCCCATTCATGTTTCTCCCTCACCTCATGCATCCCCTGCTATGACTCCTCCAGCATCACCTCCTCCACCTCATCTGTCTAGCATTCCACATTTTCATATACCATCCCTTCTCCAACTCCACCAGACACCACCATGACAGATGCCATTCCTCCTCTATCTCCTCCATCTATTCCCCTCCCTTCATCTACTTCTCTACCTTCACCAACTACCTCTCCATCTTTGGACTCCTCCACTGTATCTACAATCTTATAACTTCTCACTCCTCTCATCAAATCCCTAATCACAGAGGACATTACACCTCTTGTAAATTCTATCAATTCTTTATCTGCCCAAGTATCTCTTCTTTCTGCTGCCCCCTCTTCATTCAGGGGCCTGGCTCTATGTCCTCCTGAAACCAGGCAGGGGGAGATGCTCTGTGATGAAGCAGCAGCAGATGCAGATACAGAAGCAGCAGCAGCAGATACAACAGCAGTTCCTCCTGCAAATATTTTGCCAGAATTTGACTCAGATTTGATTGAATTTATTCATTTTATGGATACTGACATTGACTAAGATGAGTCAGTTCTAGAGCAGATAAAAACTGTTGGTGATTTCCATTTAAATCCCATAGTTGATTTGGCTGGTTTGTTGACAAATTTTGATACAATTTATGTACAGTTTCCTTCCACTAATCTACAGTTAGCTATTGTGTCTTATACTTCCCCTGTTAGTCCAGCAGTTGATAAGCAACTCTGTGACAGTTTTGACATTCCAGTTTTTGCTCCAACCTCTGCAGCTATTCCATCCTCTCTAGAAGCCATCTCAGCACCAATTTTTGTTATGGATGACTCACCAATGCCTGATCTAGATGAGCTAATCATGGCTGATATTGAAGAGGAAAATAAGGCAACAGCTAAAAGCTCTATCCCCATTACTTTTGATTCTTGTATAGTTTCTTCTTCACGTACTTTTGAAACTCTAGTTGTTGAAACTTCTGCCCCTTTTACAGAAAAGGCTGTCATTGATGATAAAGCTTTGAAAGCATTGGATGCGTTATATGATAACCCTCAGGGTTCTGGCAGTGAAGATGATGAAGATGATGATGAAGATAATTCAGATGAAGAAGCTACCAAGAAGAGGAAGCAAATCCTGTCAAAGAAAAGGAAGGCTCCTCCTCCTGCTCCTAAGCCCAATCCAACAGCTGACACTCCCTACTACATCCTTCATAATGTTACTCCTTATAAGGGAATGTCTGCTTGGATGTGGCTGTCAAAGAATCAGCAAAAGGAAAGGGAAAGAAGTAGGAGATATTTTCCTCCCCCAGTCTATAGATATAAAAAATATCCACCACCTTCTCCTCCTCCAGCAGCTGGTGCCACTGGCTCTAGCTCTCAGAGATCTGCCCCTATGCAAACTTATCAGAGACATCTAGGGAGATCCTCTGGAAGCAGTCAGCAAGGGCATCATTCCTCAGGAAATCAACAACAGCAACAGCAGCAACAACAACAAATCTCTGCAGAACAGAAAGCTAAGAATCCTGAAAGGCCATATTCTCCTCCTATCCCTTTTGAAGATCCTGAAACAGCCAACACTGCTAAAATGGCCAGGTTCCAGGAACTTATTGGTCTTTCCCTGATTAATAAAGCTAAAGCGGAAGGTAAAGACATATCATGTTATACAACTATGTCAAAATACAGGAAGGAAGAATTAAAAAGATTTGATAAAGCCAACAAACTATTTAATGTTGATGATTACATGAATCTCCATCCTGAAGCAGTTGTCCCCAGAGCTACATCACTGAAGATTATTGGGGCAGCTGACATGACAATGACTCAGCCACAGGCTTTAGATCCAAATAGAGAAATTATCTTTAAAAAGCCAGGAGAGAAGACAAAAGAAGACAAGTCCATGCAGAAGAAGTAATCTTTACTTTGTTTTAATTTCTTTCTGCATTTGCTTTCAAACTATGTTATTTGTTTAAACAAAGCCTATGTACATATATATCTACTGCATGTGTTAGTAATTCTCTGGCAGATATATCTTTTTCTTGCTTTGTTTATCTGTTTGTTTATGTTTTGAGTTTCTTAGTGACCTCACCCAAATAGGGGGAGATTGTTGGATCCCTAGTTGATTTGGGCTACGTTCACTAACTTAGGATGTGACCCAACATGTATAGTCAGGGTCAAATTTGTGTCCTAGAGTCTAGGCCAAGTCCTTAGAGTCAACATCAGATGGACCAGCTATTAACAAGACCATCCGAAACTCAAGACTTAGAAGATTTCCAGACTAAGTAAAATGAGTTCGACGTTCGTCGAACTCAGGTCGACGAAAGGCGTTCTGAGCTCCACGATCTTGAGATATTTCTCTGTGCTGAGCTCGAAGATTTTTGTTCTCTATTCGACAAAGAATAAGATACTTCAACTAACTAAAGTCAGGGTAACTCCAGATTTTCCTAAGTCCAACTTCAGGCTTTGGTCGACGAATAAAATTCTGAGCTTGACTAACTTGGACCTCAAGTTCACAACTTCTCAGGTCGACGAAGTCAACTTCTCAGGTCGTCGAATTCAGTACTCTGCTCGACGAATTCTCGATTCAGAGGATTTGTGTCGACACCAAGATCAATCAGTCAACACAAAATATTTTGACTAAGTCCGGAACTGTTCCTTGGTCGATGATTTCTATTCTACGATTTGAATCCTTCTCAGTCAGAGACTTCTCAGATTCTAAGTCCGCAATCATTCTTCGGTCGACGATTTTGGATCTCAGCTCGACGAATGATGATTGTCAGCTCGACGAAAGATGACTGTCAGTTCGACGAAGATTGTAGCAGAATTGACAAGATTCCCTTGAAGATAAATTGTTATTGTCTGGTCGACGAACTCTTCAGCTTATCTCGACGAACTGTGAACTCAGCTCGACGATTCCTGTTCTTCGTTCAACGATTCCAGACTTAGGTCTTCTCCAGTTTTCCGTCCATTTTCTTGGCGATGATTCCTGGGTAATTAATGCTCAATCTTCTCGGAATGTTACCGTTAGAACAAGCATTGATCATGGATTATTACATGTCGTTTTCCCATGGGACAGTTAGGGAATGCATTGATTGTCGCTTCCTTCCCAGGCCGACTTCATTTACTGCTCAAGGTTTCAAATTTCGAATGTTCTTCAGTCAGTTAAGAAGCAGAAAAGAAAATATTAAGCAGTACGACACACGCAAGACAGACATTTACTTTTCAAGAAGTTTTTCAGAAATCAAAATGTTTTTTCTGCAATCAGCTTAGGCCAGAGAACATCATCAAGAAGAAGAAGATCATACAATATCCATCAAGAGTCTTCTTCTCTCAACCCTACAGGACAACTTCAGAAGGACAATAACAATTCTATCTGTCAAAGAAGTTCCTGAAGCAATCTCTGGTCAAGTTAATCAAGCTTTTAAGACCTATCACCCTGAAGTAGTGCTCCAGATTTCCTGATCCATTCAAGAACTCGGGGGAAGCAATCTGCTAAAATCAATCCACAAGTCTTCTCAGTTGTTATTGAGAAAGAGAAGATCACCCCTTTTCCATCTTCTGTACAGGGTTTTAAGTCCCTTCAAAATTATTCCTGGTTGCAAGTCTCCTACCAAAAGACTTGAGGTTTTGGTTTTTGAGCACCTGAACAAAAGCTCATTGGTGTTAGGCACCTAATCAAAAATCTGAGTGGATTCCTACCAGGGTGGTAGAAGAGTGGATGTACGCAGGTTGGGGAACCACTATAAATTTCTTATGTCGTCTGGTTACCCTTTTTCTTTTATTTTGGCTATGTTCTGTGATTTATTAGGTTGTTGTACTTATTTCTTTATTTGCTAATCTTTTCACCTAGGATTACAACAAAATTTTTAAAAAGTTTGTAGAAAGCACAATACTCTATTCACCCTCCCCCCCCCTCTAGAGTATTTCAGATCTAACCTGCACTTTCAGGCAAAGCTGGAGAGACATATAATCCATGGTCTTCAAAAGGAGTATGTTGCCTTTGTTTCCTTTGTTCAAGGTTGGGCCACTCAACCATCTTTGTTAGAGCTGAAGAACCTACTGTCTTCGCAGGAGAGCTTGGCAAGGTAGATGGCTGGAGTCACAATCTCTGAAGGAGGCAGTGAGGCGCTCTTTTCAAGGAAGAAGAAGACTAATGTTGGTGAGGGTATTTCTACTTAATATCATTAAGAGGGGAGCGATGCTCCAAAGCGAGATTGGAAGAAGAAGAAGGAGTGGCTTAAATGCTATAGATGCAACCAGCGAGGACACTCCAAGAAGGACTACAAGGTCAAGCTATAGCCTGGGCATATTGCAGACAAGGAGGGAGCTGTTTCCAGTACTAAGGAAGCTAGATGGGGAGGAGCATTTATGATGGGCACATGTGTCCATGCCTTGTCCACCATCAACTACCAAGATGACTGGATCGTGGCCTCATGGTGTGGTCACCACCTCACCGAGGATGAGTCAAAGTTATCCTCTCTGCGGATATTCTCATATAACGAAGCTATCATAACCGTTGATAATACTATTCATGCAATAGAGAAGGAGGGTTTAGTTTCTTTGGTTAGTGATAAGGGTCCACTCATGTTGAGGAGTGTCTATGATGTACCGAGTATGAATAAGAACCTCTTCGCTGTGACCAATGCGGTGGATGTGGGCTATCACGTCCTATATGATCCAACATAAGTGAAGTTTCTCCGCAACATAATAGCGGTTAAGGCTGACGCTGCTCATGTAAGGGGAAGGGTGAGAGACATGTTTGTGTTATAAACAAGCTCTTATATTAATCAGATGAGGGCCAATGATAGTGCTGCTATCTGGCATGAGCGGCTGGGACATATTGGGATGAACATGCTGAAAGCCATGACAGTGAAGAGCCTTGTGATAGGCTTGCCTAAGTTATCATCCTTCAGCGACGGTCATGTCTATGCGGGATGTCAATATGGAAAGTCTCATCACCTTCCATTTGATAAGTCGTTGACCAGGTGTAAGCACCATTGTAGTGTATTCATGGTGATCTGATGGGGCCGACCATCACCGCCAGCCTTGGAGGAAGCAGGTATATAATGGTACTAATTGATGACTACATGAGGTACACTTAGGAGTACTTTATGAAAGATAAGTCAGATGCTTTCCATTTATTTGTGGAGTTCAAGGAGCTGGTGGAGGGTCGGCTTGGCCTGCAGATCAAGAAGTTGAGAACAGACAATGGAGGTGAGTTTGTTTCAAATGAGTTCTCAAAATTCTATAGGAATCATGACATTCAAAGGGAGCTCACTTGTGCTCATACTCCACAATAAAATGGAGTAGCAGGGAGAAAGATCTGTCAACTGACGGAAACATGAAAGTATTGGCTTCATGCTAAAGGCATTCCGAGGTCCTTCTGGGTGGAGGGAATTGCCTGTGCTACCTATGCCATCAATCAGATGCCTCCGAGTCTGATCAACATAAAGTCTCCTCACAAGATGATGTTTAAGGAGAAACTTGGAGTTGGACACCTTCGGGTGTTTGGATCTACTTGCTACGTACACATCTCAGATGCTCTCAGGATAAAGCTAGATGCAAAGGCAAGGAAAGTTGTCTTTGTGGCCTATGATGAGCGAAAGAAGAGATAGAAGTGTATGGATCCAGTGATGAAGAAGTTCGTGGTTTCGAGAGACGTTGTCTTCGAAGAGCTGACGTCATATGGCGGTGGATCCTCTGTGGAGCTACATGAGAGCGGGTCAGATGACGAACAGGAGGTGGCTGAAAAAGATCTTGTGGTGGAGTTGCCTATGTCACCAGGAGCTCCATGTGTTTCTAGCTCCTAGGAAGAGGCTTCTAGTTCAGGAAGCATGGGGAGAGATACTCGAAGTTTGCCAGAAAATGGAGCTGATTCAAAATAAGGAGCTGAGGTGGTTGAAATTGTTGAAATGAAAGTGGCAACCTGGGTTGTCTGTTCGAGTGGTCTATGCGGACTATTTCGGTGGTATCGGTGGTCATACCGTGCGGTCTGAGTGGACAGAGCTAGAGACTAGCCAGGTCGGCCAATGTTCTGCAACCTGTTCTCCAGGAAGTTACCAGGCGGATTGGTCTTTGTATCCGCGGATGGGCCAATCTGCTGTTGGTGTCCATTTTGTGTCAGCGGACTGTTGGTGTGGTCTGGTTCTGTTTCTAAGTCTAGACGAGTTGTCCAAAGTGTTGCACAATTTGTACGGACTGAGCGGCCTGAGCAGTCTGTGTCCGCGGCTTTGGCGGACTGCTGGTTGCGGTCTGGGTGACCTGGCTTGCTTGGTCTTGGTGGCTTGCCTGTTCTTAAGGAGCGTCATGTGCAGCTTGGTGAGAGGCTTGTATGTTATTTGGCCAAGGAAGAGAGTTTCTTGCGGAGCGGCCTATGCGGGCTGCGGTTCGCGGTCTGTTGACGGTGCTCTACTTGGTCTGCGGCTTTGCTGCTGGCAAGCTCTTGAGGTTCCGGGCGGATTGGTTGTTAGCGTCCGCGGGGTCCGCATTTGTGGACTTGGTCAAAACATCCATGTTGCGGTGGATGTTTCTCATCCTTGTGGCGGACTGTCCTGCTGATTGGCGGTCTGGTTCTTCTGTGTCCTCCATGCTCACACCAGTTGTTTGGTGGGATGCTGGACTTGGTCATTTTATGTGATAAGTCCATGGTGTCCGCAGAGTCCGCAGAGTCCGTTGTTGACCGGGCAGACTGCCTGTTGGTCGTGGACTCGTGGCGGGTTGTGACGTTGTTGCCGAGCTCTGCGGACTGCCTCGTGTGTCCGCGTGCTATGGTGAATTGCGAACTGATGCAACATGAGTTGTGGGGGTGTCCGCATGCTGTGTTGAGTGGCAGTCTGGCGCTGAGCTTACGTTGGGTGGGCTGGCGATTTGCCTGTATTGTGCAAGTCGGCAGTGTGTCCGCTTAATGGCGGACTGTCGTTGGTCTGGCTCCTGAAGGTTTGAAGTCTGGCCATGTCTTTATGGACTTAGCATACTGAGGTGTGCTAGTGCGCGGGCTGGGGCGGTGACTCTATTCACTAGGGTGGTGACCACACTCCTCACCTCGCCTATAAATAGACCCCCCCCCAGCACGTCTACAGTAACTGAGTGAACAGTAAGTGGGGCTTGGTCAATTGCTGTGGTCTGATTTTTTCTGTCCACGTGGATTGAGCAGAGTTAACTGTGTGCTGTGTGCAGGTCGTGCGACTAGCATTATGGATCCAGTAGTTTGGCTTTGACTTCGGTCAGTTTAGTGAAGGTTGCGGTCTCTGCGGTCTCATCAGGTCGCTTCTGCATCTTGTCAGTTATTCTCTGCTTCAGCTTTTCCAAGTTCCAATAACCTGTCCGCCGGTCTCAGGCGGGTAGGCGGTCTGTTCTTCAGTTCATCAGCAGTCAGCGAATAATGGTGTGTCTGCTCGACCTCGCGGTCTTGGCAGACTCTGTGTTCTATTCGGCTTGTAGCAGCATCAGCTCGGGCGGCGTCGGCGACTTTGGCGGACTAGGCGGTCTCGGCGGTCTCCAGTTCTATCCGCCCAGCTTGTTTTGTGCACTCTGTTTTTAGCTTGGCGGACTAGGCGGTCTCGGCGGTCTCCAGTTCTATCCGCCCAGCTTGTTTTGTGCACTCAGTTCTATCCGCCCAGCTTGTCTTATATATAAGGTTTTCCTAAATTCTTTCTTCCTCTTGTTCACTTGTTCTCTCATTCTCTCGCATGATCTTGTTGATATGATTTTGAGTCAACTTTCTTGATGTTTGTTTCATCAAGTGTAAGTTTGGGTACTCTGTGCTTCTTCAGTGACCGCACACAATAGAGTTTTCGTGATCTAGACTGGTGTTGTACCTTGTAAGAGTGAGCATCTATTGAAAGCTCTGCCGAATGGTGGTGCAACTTCTTTAGGACAGTGATCACACGTCTTAACTAGGCTCGATTTCAAGCTATAGATTATTCTGATTTCTTTATCTCTTTATTTACAAGTTGTTTCATAATCTTGTTTCAAGATCTTATATTACATTATAATAGTTTTCAAAATCAAAAAATATATTATTTTTTAAAATATAATATAAATATTCCAACAATGAGAACTTTAATTTGAGATCATGCTCAACTATCTCTTATTAAATAGTAATCAATAGTAGTATTGAAGGCTCCATTTATAATTAAAATCCATCTGGGATAAGTATACTCCAGTGAAATAGGGAATAGTTTGGCCTGGAAGTGCACATCACTATGTAATCATCTTTTTAATGATGAAGGTCATGGGGTATTTTTATTGATATAGACAAAATGTACAAGCAAAAATAAGAGTCAATAGACTCCTACACTAGAGAAAAATCCCCAATAACCATAAAATCCAAAATGAGCTTATTAAACAAGCATTAAAACTCATCTCAATCTGATCCAAATACTAATCATGCATTCAATGTTTTCATCTTTCTCCTTGATGGGCGAGGAGAGCGCTTCATTTCTTGTTTTGTTTTTTTTGCTTGTAGTTATCCTTTACTCATGTATCTTTTAAAGTAATGACATAAATGAGTAAAAGTTTTAGAGAGATGATTCCATTTGTTACAAATATGAATTCCAGTAAGAACACTAGCATAAAAAATTGTGCTGGGCTAGAGAGCACGCGAGTCCGACAAGAGCACCTGCAAATTACTTCGAGCAAGTACCTGCATGTCTGCTTAGCAGTACGTTGATACACAAACACAGCACAAAACAAGAATAATAAAAGTGACATGGGGATTTAACGTGGAAACCTAATATGGTGAAAATAGCGGGACGATCGGAGTCCAACCTGGAAAGACGCCACTAAAATGTATAAAATAATATTCAATTACAAGGTTTTTCCTCCCCGATCCTTATAGGATCTTCACCAGCTTTACACTACACAATACAATAAATAGTAACAAAAAACTGCAAGTTATCGACAACGACGGACGAGACAGATTACACAAATCCTCTCCAAAATGTCTCTTCAAATCCTTGCCCAAATCTGCTTCACATTCAATCCGTGTAGGTGAAGTACTCCTCGTGAATGTCGTACAAAGATGTCTGAAAGCTCTCCCAAATTAAGACGATTGTCGCAAAGACCTCTCTAGAAATCTCTCAATGCTTGAGTTTAGAGAGAAGTGGATGTCTTACCCCTCTTCCTTCATCCCTATTTATAGGGTCAAAACCAAGAAGGTGGATGTTATATATGGCATGTGGATGAAGCTTCCATGAATCATCCTTTGGTCAAAAAAAACATGTGTTAGTTTAAAGGTCAAAGGTGGCTTCTCCTTTTCACACTTGCCATGAAACACATGCTTGAAAAGCATGATCAAAGTTGACTAGCCTCTTTCACACTTAGGAGAAAATTATCTTAACAAATCTTCTCATTTTCGACTAAGTGAAAAAAACTTGTCATTCTGACAATCTGCCCCAGAGTCTCCAATTTGCCTCCCACCAGGTCCTCCAACAAAATATCTTCACATTCGATCAGCAACACAAAATTTGAGTTAATGAGACTTGAACTCAACAGTTTTCTCCACAAAGGACAGGAACTGTGCCCAACAACTTATTATCAATTTGCTTTATATGGAGGGAACCGCCATGCCAGCGATCCTCACACAGTGCTTGAACTTACTTTTGACATGGTCTTCGTAAGCATATCTACTCTGTTGTCATCCATGTGCACCTTCTACAAATCCAGCTCTTTCTGCTCTAGAGTATCGTGTATCAAATGATATCGCGTGTCAATATGCTTGGACCTCGAGTGGAATGTGGGGTTCTTCCCCAAATGAATTGCACTCTGACTATTGCATAGGAGAGTGAAGCGCTTCTGAGTGAAACGAACACCTTGATGAAACGCTTCACCAAAGGAGCTCTTTCTCTGCCTCAATGACTACTATAAACTCTGCCTCCGTAGTAGGCAGTGCGACGCACTTCTACAGTCTAAACTGCCACGACACATCTCCTCCTGCAAACTAGATAAGGTACCCAAAAGTCAATCTTTTGGACTCCAAATCTCCGGCCATATCAGCATCAGTGTAGCCTATCATCTCTGGCTCACTATCTCCGAACTTTAACGTTAAGTCTGATGTCCCATGTAGGTACCTTAGAATTCACTTCACAGTACTCCAATGCTCTCTCCCGTGGTTGGAGAGAAACCTACTAACAATGCCAACCGCATGTGTTAGATCAGGGCGGATCCATACCATCGTGTATATAAGACTATCAACTACAAAAGCATAGGAGACCTTCTACATCTCCTCTTTCTCCTCAGGTGTGCTTGGGCATTGGTTAGTAGTAAGTCTGAAGTGAGCTGCAAATGGCATGCTCACCTTCTTTGCTTGATCCATACTGAATCTTTGTAGCACCTTCTTGATATATCTCTCTTGTGATAACCAAAGTAACTTGGAGCATCTATCACTCTAAATATGCATCCCTAGGATTGTCTTCACAGCTCCCAAGTCTTTCATTACAAATGTGGAGCTCAATTGCCGCTTCAGCTTGGCAATACGAGTAGTGCTCCTACCAACTATCATCATGTCATTTACATATAGGAGTAAGATGAGGAAATCATCTAGAACATATTGCTTCAAGAATACACAGTGATCAAGGGTTGCCGTCTTAAAGTTGATTTCCCCATAAAAACATCGAACTTCTAGTACCAATGTCGTGGGGCATGCTTCTGGCCATACTGTTGGGTATTGTATCCACAATGTACCTGATTTGAAGAAGCCCCTGGACAAGCTAAGGTAAATAGACAATGTATTTGACAAAATATTTCAAGTGCTTGCAGTTATCCCACGCTAAGTGCACACCAATGTCAGGGTGCAGTAGGTCAATATACACGGGTCTGCACGACGTAATCCCTCGTTGGGCAGATCAGTGTGTTGGCCTACGTGTACTCTCTCTATTGGAGTGTACTTGTTTTCAAGTACAGGGCTGTGTTAAGGCAAGAGCAGACAAGGAGCAAGGATGGGTCAAGGAGCACCTCATGGGTGGAAAGACGAAAAATCGTCTAAGTGTAAATCGACGAGAATCACCAAGTGATTCTCGCCGAATCGTCGAGAATCATTGGCTGATTCTCGCCGACTCGATCCAGCTACTTCAAAGCGAGCAATTCTGCTGCTAAGTAATAATCGACGAGAATCACCAAGTGATTCTCGCCGATTCGGCGAGAATCACTAGTGATTCTCGCCGAATCGTCGAGAATCACTGGCTGATTCTCGCCGTCTTGACCAGGCTAAATCAGAACGTGCAATCAAGTCAACATCGACGAGAATCATCTTTAATTCTCGCCAAATCGACGAGAATAACCTTTGATTCTCGTCGATTCGACGAGAATCACCTTCGATTCTCGCCGATTTTGACTTAGGCGATTTTCTGGAAACCGCTGGACCGGATTCTGCCGCTGGCGCTGCTTTGAACCGGGGTTAGGGTTTCTTCAGGTGGGACCCATAACGGTTATATTGGAGTATTTCCACCGTATGAATATACGGGTATTTTTGAATAGTAGACACACAGAGAAAAAGACGAAACACGAGCCGCCGACCGTGCCTAGATCGCGATTCCTGCTCCGCCGCCGTCGCCGCTCGTGCAAGTTGTTCACCGACTTTGATCGAGACTTCTTCCCGATGTTCCGGCGACAGAAGCCTAGCCAAGCTTAGAGTCTCACGCGTCTAACCAGAGATCCTTTGTCTCTTGATTTGTTGATCGAGAAAACCTTCCCCGTCCGAATCGATCGAGACGATTGATCCTAGTGTGACCGTTGGAAGACCTAGCTTGCTTCGCTACGAAGTTTGGATCTCCAAAGTACAGCAGCCGCACATCGTTGTCGCCGCCGATCCCGTGAACCAAGCCGCCGCCCATCTTGCCGCCGCCGGTTCCGGGGAGATTCTCTCCAAGAGAGATCTAGGGTTGTGGACTCTTCGTGGACTTCAAGAACACGTCGTCAACGATGAGGGACACCTTAGTCTCCAAACGTAGTTTGTATTTCTTGTACATTCTAGTTTATTTTTGTTGTAACAGAACGTTGGTTCCTAGTTATAAGGGTTGGGTACAACCCGGGTTGTGGGAGTGTTGACTCCTACGTGTGGATGGGTTCCTTCCGATAGTGCAAGGATTGGATTTCAATCCTGTTGGTGAAGAGACCGAGTCGTCCCTTGTTGGGAGATATGTCGAAGGGGGAAAGTGGATGTACCCAAATCGGGGAACCACTATAAATTGCTTGTGTATCTTCTGTGCTGTGGTGTTTTGTTTTCTTGTGCAGGTACAATTTTAAATTCCGCAAAAACGCTGCACGTCACCTATTCCCCCACGATAGGTGAAGATAGTTGACACTAGGTGGACTTTCAAGTGGTATCAAAGCGAGGTTCCTCATCAAAAAGGTTAACACCTTGAGTTGAATCCTGCCGCTAGTGTCAAGAAGAAGGCAAACATCTACTATGGACGGGCTCAAGTTCACAGGCAAGATCCCAGTGTGCACCAGGCTCAACTTTCTCATCTGGAAGGAAAGAATCAGGTTCTACGTGGAAGCAGTTGATCCTCGACTCTTCATGATTGTGGAGGAGGGACCTTATGTCCCCACTAAGGTCTCCACCATTGATCCTACGAATAAAGTACCAAAGAAAATTTCTGAAATGGACAAGGACGAGATGGTGCTGGTGGGGCTTGATAAGAAGGCGCAGAACATTCTGGTCAGCGCGGTCGATGACTCAATGATGCAGAACTTCAGCAACTGCAGGACAGCAAAGGAGATCTGGCACTGCCTGATTATCCTAATGGAGGGCACTGATGAAGTGAGGGATGATCGGAGATCCCTTCTGAACCAGAAATATGAGGCCTTCAGACAAGGGCCTAAGGAAGAGATCGAAGTCACCTTCGAGAACTTCCTCAAGATTGTCAATGCGCTCAAAGGATATGGAAGAGTGTTCACTGATGGTGAACTTAATGACAAATTCCTTAGGTCCCTCACTGAGGAATGAGACACAAAGATCTGCGCCATCCGAGAGTTTGGTAGACTAGCTGAAACAGACCCGCAAATTCTGTTTGGGAAGCTGATGTCCTATGAGCTTCAACTGAACACCAGGAAAGTAGAAGAAGAAGCAGAGAAGGCTGCAGCCAAAGAAAAGACTGTGGCCCTAAAAGCCATTCACTCCAGAAAAGGCAAGGGTGCGGTTTCATACCGTGCCAGGAAAAAGGATGAGGAGGAGGACTCCGAGCCATGCTCCTCCAGCTCAGAGCTGTCTAAGGAGGATTTCTCCCTCATCACCCGAGAATTCAAGAAGTTCCTCAAGATGAGGAATCAAAGAAAGAGAGACGACTCCTCCTCCAGGCTTCAGAAGAAAAATTATTCTTCTGACAGGTATACTTCTAAACAGAACAAACATCGCTCCTCTGACATTATTTGTTTTGGATGCAATAAGCCAGGACACGTCGTGGCCGACTGCTACCTCGGCAAGAGAGAAAAAGGGAAAGGAGAGGAGCACAAATCCTCTAGATATAAGAAGAAAGAGCGGAGCTACATCGCCAAAAGGCCAAAGATAATGAGTGAGCCTGATTCTTCAGACTCCAGTGATGATGAGGAAGACTACTTCGGGCTGGTGGGTCGCTCCGACTCAGAAGGAGAATGTCCCCCATTTACTGGGAAGGTAAAAGCTCACACCCCTCTCTCTGACTCTGAATCTGATCCTGAGTCTCGGGATGATGACCCTGAGGATAGCCTTTCGGCCCGTGAAGCTGAGCTCCTCGAGAAGTATGAGCTTCTGCTCAACACTTTCGAGGAGTGCCGTAAGAGATTGAAGGCTGAGAAAAAGGAAGTGAAATTCCTTAAGGGTGAGAGTGTCTCCCTAAGGGAAGAAATCACCAGTTTGATTTCTCTCCGACAGGAGCACCTTGACCTGACTTCAAAGCATTCAGAGTCTCTTAAGCTCCTTGATCTTAAGCAGAAGGAAGTCGACAAGTTGGAAGAACAACTTGCGGTAGAGAGGAAGATCGTCAAGAGCTTCTCTATGCCAAAAACAGTTCTTCCAGTTGTTGATACCTTCTCTGCTCAGGCCAAAGGAGCTGGCTTGGGGCATGTAGGGGTATCTGGTTCCTCATCCAGGAGAAACAGGAACCAGAGGAATAATAAGGCTGCCAAGAAGGCCTCTGCTGCTGAAAAGGGAAAGGCTCCGCTCAGTCCTGTTGCGTTCAGAAAGCCTGGCTTTCCTTGCATCCAACATGACTTTGAATCAACCTTTGGTCATCATTTCCGACCCTCGGTTGCAAAGCCAAAGAGCCGATATGATGGTTGGACCTTTCCCCGGAACTTCGGTGAGAGTGCCTTCAAAGCACCTTATGAGGAAATCCACATGGGAAATTATGGTCAATTCTCTAGCGGCCATAATGGAAAGACGGCACCAAAAGCCAAGCCTGTTATACAGAAGGTGAAGATGTCATGTGACTGCAATCACTGTGAGGCCCCCACCTCCAGATCCAAAGCCCCGGCTGTACCCACCGTTCCCAGGGTAAGGCAGGAACCTAGGAAGAGGTACAACAGATTTGACTATTGGTGTTGTGGCAAAGTCGGTCACTTTGCCGTGGATTGTTGGTTTAACCCGAGGTATAACGAGACTCCCTATGTTAGCACTGCGAGGCCGACCACTCGTAAGGTTAACCAACCAAGGGGGAGTATGCTAACCAGGAATCTAGGACCCAAGTTCGATTGGGTTCCTAAGGGAAATTAATTTTGTCTTGCAGGAATGTCCAAAGGCCACCAAAACGCCAATCTGGTACTTGGACAGTGGATGCTCCCGGCACATGACTGGGACAAGAAGCCTGCTGCGTGATTACACTCCAGTCGAGAATGGACCCAAAGTCATCTTTGGAGGGTCAGATCGAGGAGTCACCAGAGGCTACGGTATGATTTCCAACGGTATAATCTCTATCACCGACGTGGCTTATGTTGAAGGGTTAAACCATAACCTGATCAGTGTAAGTCAGTTATGTGACAAAGGTTATGACGTTAAGTTCTGCAAGGATAAATGTCTGATAATTTCATGTGCCTCTTCTGAGACGGTATTAACAGGCATTAGGAGCAGAAATATCTTCTGCTTAAATTTTCTCAGTTTAGATTCATCTACCCCCGTATGCCTCGTGGCAACAGGCAGTGCATCTCTTTGTGAACAATGGCACAAGAGATTGGCACATATTAATTTCAAAACAATTAGTATGTTGTTTTCTAAAAACTTAGTAAGGGATGCTCCCGTTATCAAATGCATCAAAGATAGCCCCTGTCCTGCATGCCAGATGGGCAAATAGACTCGGGCTACCTTTAAGAGCATTGCAGACAAAGACTCTTCCCGATGTCTTTACCTTCTACATATGGACTTGTTTGATCCAATGCAAGTTCATAGCTTGGGAGACAAGTCCTATACACTAGTGATAGTTGATGATCATTCTCGGTTTACATGGGTGTTCTTCTTAAAACGAAAGTCGGATACGTTTGACATCTTCACTAGTTTTGTCAAGCAGGTTCAGAACGAATTTAATTGCCCAGTGGTCAAAATCAGAAGTGACCATGGAACAGAATTCGAATCTGGTGCTATGGCAGAGTTTTGTGAAGAACAAGGTATCTTTCATGAATTTTCCTCCCCGCGCACTCCTCAGCAAAATGGAGTTGCGGAGAGGAGAAATAGAACTCTCATTGAAGCCTGCACAACAATGTTGAAAGACGCTTCTCTCCCAGAATACTTCTGGGCAGAGGATGTCAATACAGCTTGTCATGTACAAAACCGAGCTTTGATCAACAAGCATCATCGTAAGACGCCTTATGAGCTACTGAGAGGCAGGAAACCAACCATGTCATACTTGAGGATCTTTGGTTGCAGATGCTATGTACTGAATAATGGGAAGTACCCGCGTACTAAATTTGGTGAAAAATGCTTCGAAGGCATATTCATGGGCTATAGTTCCCACAGTCGGGCATATAGGGTCTTCAATAAGAAAAACCTAGTGGTAAAAGAATCAATTAATGTTGTATTTGATGAAGGAAGTTTGCTTAACAGCAGTTCTTCCAGTGGTATTCTTGAAGATGCAGGTGCTCGACTTGAAAAGCTGGATCTTGATGAGACAGCTAAAGATGAAACTCCTAAGTACGTCAAAGTTTCCACATCCACGTCCTCTGGGAATGTTGAAGATCAAAATGGAACAAATCTCTTACAAGAAGGAGAAGCCCAAGAAGTAGTCGAAGCCCCAGACGCCAGACTTCTAGAGCTCCGGCACGTGAGGGATCATCCTAGAGATCAGATCATCGGAGATCCTCGTATTGGTGTCAGAACTCGAAGAGGTACTATTAACGAAATTTTGCATCTTAGCTTCTTGTCATAGGTTGAGCCAAAGAAGTTCGACGAGGCGAACAAAGATGCGGCATGGATTATAGCCATGCAAGATGAACTACATCAATTCGAACGTTGCAATGTTTGGTCGCTGGTTCCCAGACCACACAAGCAGAATGTGATTGGCACCAAGTGGATCTTCAGAAACAAACTGGATGAACATGGTGTCATCATAAAGAACAAGGCAAGGCTGGTGGCTCAAGGTTACAGACAGGAGGAGGGGATTGACTTCGACCAGACCTTCGCACCAGTAGTAAGGCTCGAGGCAATCAGATTGTTCCTGGAGTATGCTTCGCACAAAGGATTCACCGTCTATCAAATAGACGTAAAATCAGCATTCTTGAACGGAAACCTGAAAGAGGAAGTATACGTCGCTCAACCCCCAGGTTTTGTCAATCCTACTTATCCCAATCATGTATATTTTCTTAATAAAGGTTTATATGGTTTAAAACAAGCTGCACGAGCTTGGTATGAGACTCTATCTAGTTTTCTTCTTGAGAACAAGTTCTCTAGAGGTAAAATAGATAAGACATTGTTTCTCAGGGAAGTCAAAGGCAAGATTTTGCTGGTGCAAATCTATGTCAATGACATAATATTCGGCTCAACGGACAACAATCTTTGCAAAACGTTTTCCAAACTTATGCAAGGAAAGTTTGAAATGAGGAGTATGGGAGAGCTAAAGTATTTCTTGGGACTTCAAGTGAAACAGTCTGAGGATGGAATCTTCATCTCTCAGACGAAGTTCACAAATGAACTCCTCAAGAAATTCGGCATGGAGAGTGCAACCTCTATGAGGAATCCAATGGGATCCACTATGTCTCTGGATAAGGATGAGAAAGGTAAACCTTTCGATGAAACCAAATACAGAAGCATCATTGGATCCCTGCTCTACCTTACTGCCAGTAGACTGGATATTATGTTCTTCACATGTGTCTGTGCCCGATATCAGGTGAACACTAAGGAATCTCACTATGTCGCTGCAAAGCGAATTCTAAGATACCTTAAAGGTACTCCCAATCTTGGCTTGTGGTACCCGAGAAATAATGATGTCGATCTAATAGGTTTTTCAGATGCTGATTTTGCAGGGAGTAGGGATGACAGGAAAAGCACTTCCGGGACGTGTCAATTCCTCGGAAGAAGGCTTATCTCATGGAATAGCAAGAAGCAGAATTGTGTAGCTACCTCCACATCAGAGTCTGAGTACATCTCGGCTGGCAGTTGTTGCGCACAACTCCTATGGATCAGAAACCAGTTAGCCGACTACGACCTTCAGTTCAAGGAAGTGCCGATGTACTGCGACTCCTCCAGTGCAATTGCGATTGCCAACAATCCGGTATCGTACAGCAGAACGAAGCATATTGAAGTACGCTACCACTTCATTCGGGAGCACATGGAGAACAAGGACATTTCTCTCTGTTATGTCGCCACGGACAAGCAGATTGCAGATATTTTCACAAAGCCCTTAGACGAAGCCAAGTTCAGTCTTTTCAAAACTGAATTGGGGATGCTAAACTATGAGGAATGAAGACTACAGATTCTCCAGGCTCGTGCATCTAGGGGGAGCCTCTACCAGGAACTCAAGTGTGAGCACAGGTGCAAGTACTGAGGGGGAGCAAGGGGACACATGCAACAGACCCAGATTTGCAGAAGCCGAAAAGGGGGATATTACCCTCTCGGCTAAGGCTATGGTGACTCCAAGGTTGCTCTCAAGAACTTGGTATTGGTAACGAATATCTCTCTCAACTAAATTTCAAAGTTATGATTTTCATTCCTATACGCTTTATTCACCTTAGCTTGTAGGGTTTAGGCTTCTTCAAATAGGGGGAGATTGTTGGGTATTATATCCACAATGTACTTGATTTGAAGAAGCCCCTGGACAAGCTAAGGTAAATAGATAATGTATTTGACAAAATATTTCAAGTGCTTGCAGTTATCCCACGCTAAGTGCACACCAATGTCACGGTGCAGTAGGTCAATATACACGGGTCTGCACGACGTAATCCCTCGTTGGGCAGATCAGTGTGTTGGCCTACATGTACTCTCTCTATTGGAGTGTACTTGTTTTCAAGTACAGGGCTGTGTTAAGGCAAGATCAGACAAGGAGCAAGGATGGGTCAAGGAGCATCTCATGGGTGGAAAGACGAAAAATCGTCTAAGTGTAAATCGACGAGAATCACCAAGTGATTCTCGCCGATTCGGCGAGAATCACTAGTGATTCTCGCCGAATCGTCGAGAATCATTGGCTGATTCTCGCCGACTCGATCCAGCTACTTCAAAGCGAGCAATTCTGATGCTAAGTAATAATCGACGAGAATCACCAAGTGATTCTCGCCGATTCGGCGTGAATCACTAGTGATTCTTGCCGAATCGTCGAGAATCACTGGCTGATTCTCGCCGTCTCGACCAGGCTAAATCAGAACATGCAATCAAGTCAACATCGACGAGAATCATCTTTGATTCTCGCCGAATCGACGAGAATAACCTTTTATTCTCGCCGATTCGACGAGAATCACCTTTGATTCTCGCCGATTTTGACTTAGGCGATTTTCTGGAAACCGGTGGACCGGATTCTGCCGCTGGCGCTGCTTTGAACCGGGTTTAGGGTTTCTTCAGGTGGGACCCATAACAGTTATATTGGAGTATTTCCACCGTATAAATATACGGGTATTTTTTAACAGTAGACACACAGAGAAAAAGACGAAACACGAGCCGCCGACCGTGACCTAGATCGCGATTCCTGCTTCGCCGCCGTCACCGCTCGTGCAAGTTGTTCGCCGACCTTGATCGAGACTTCTTCCCGATCTTCCGGCGACAGACGCCTAGCCAAGCTTAGAGTCTCACACGTCTAACCAGAGATCCTTTGTCTCTTGATTTGTTGATCGGGAAAACCTTCACAGTCCGAATCGATCGAGACGATTGATCCTAGTGTGACCGTTGGAAGACCTAGCTTGCTTCGCTACGAAGTTTGGATCTCCAAAGTACAGCAGCCGCACATCGTTGTCGCCGCCGATCCCGTGAACCAAGATGCCGCCCATCTTGCCGCCGCAGGTTCCGGGGAGATTCTCTCCAAGAGAGATCTAGTGTTGTGGACTCTTCGTGGACTTCAAGAATACGTCGTCAACGAAGAGGGACACCTTAGTCTCCAAACGTAGTTTGTATTTCTTGTACATTCTAGTTTATTTTTGTTGTAACGGAACGTTGGTTCCTAGTTGTAAGGGTTGGGTGCAACCCGGGTTGTGGGAGTGTTGACTCCTACGTGTGGAAGGGTTCCTTCCGATAGTGCAAGGATTGGATTTCAATCCTATTGGTGAAGAGACCGAGTCGTCCCTTGTTGGGAGATAAGTCGAAGGGGGAAAGTGGATGTACCCAAATCGGGGAACCACTATAAATTGCTTGTGTATCTTCTGTGCTGTGGAGTTTTGTTTTCTTGTGCAGGTACAATTTTAAATTCCGCAAAAACGCTGCACGTCACTTATTCCCCCCCCCCCCATAGGTGAAGATAGTTGACACTAGGTGGACTTTCACATACAAACTCTTCTTCAGGCGATAGACTAGAATCTCCTTCCCTTTGACATTAAAATCTTTAAGTTGCTCCATATACACCTCCTCCTCAAGATCTCCATGTAAAAATGAAATTTTGACATCCATTGTAATGTCTCTGATTTTTTGATGTTTACTTTAATTCCTCTAGTGATGTATTTTAGGCATCAGGACGTTACGTTGACGCGTAGTTGACGGGTATCATTTTTGGAGCGTGACTTTTGCCCATGAGCTGTAAGATAATGAGCCAGTAATACACACAGTCACAGCCTTGTTTGGGTTCTGAGCTGTAAGATCTGCGGATCTGAGGTGAAGAGAAGAAGTTAGACCGAATCTAGCATACTGCTAGATAGGCAAAGGGGGAAAGTGGATGTACCCAGGCCTTGGGGAACCACTATAAAACTGTGTGCAATCTATGACTGTGTGTATTTTTGTGAATTCTGTGATTGTGGTAGCTGTAGAACTGGTAGATTAATTTGATTATCTGTATAAATATTCTGCCTTAGTGTAAAAAGGAATTGCACCTATTCACCCCCCACCTCTAGGTGTTTAGAAACCAATTCTTTCAAAACCGAAATCTCAGTCTCTTGTGGAGTTCACCCTTGGGGAAGGGGTTATCGCGCACCTACTTCGCTCCTTCAAACAAAACAACACAAGAGACAAGGGAAGAACCGACCCAAGGGATCGGCGGGGAGGACCCACCACACACCCGGAAGACCTGAGATTACTTCCCCTCCTTAGCCACAGACCGATCTAAGGCTACCTTAGAAAGTAATAGAGGACCAAGAAGCTAGGCAGTATGAGAGCGTGCCTTCTGAGGTGTCCCATTGGGTTCTATTTATAGAATTCTGAAAATGGACTGCAAATAGCCAACATCCGATGTTTTGAACAGCTATGTGCAGTCCAACTTGGTCTGCCAACAGCATAGCTCCGCTGTTCCAACAAGCTATTCGCAACCATGGGGAGGGCATCCAGGTATTTTTTATCTCGGGGCCTCTACTAGGCCCACCACAAGGATATGAAGGTCAGCTCTCCACTACTCTTCCCTCGTGGGAGGCGAGTGTGACCTGGCTCCTACGGGTCGTCTACTCCTCTTGGGAGAGTACAAGCCGGGCCAGCAGCCGAGTCGCGCATAGGAGAGCGGGCTGGCGGTTAGGCGGTCAGGTTTCCAACTACAACCATGGGAGCCTCGGAGGAGGGCTCGCCATCTTGGACTCGTCGAGCCTATCCCCGAGTACCAGTTCGATGAATGCCGACCGAAAAACTCTATTCGACGAATGGCGATCCAAACTCTGCTCGACGAATGACGATCCAAACTCCGCTCAACGAATCTCTGAGCAAGCGAGAGGGATGAAGGGGTCAGCTCGCCTGGCTCGCTCGCCTGACCTGAGCGGGAGCGAGCTAACCTCCTGTCGCATGCATGCATGCTATTCTGATGCGGGCCTGGCGACGTGGTTTTCTCGCCTGACTTGGCGGGGCCCGCTCGACGAACACGGGGTTGTACATAATCCCCGCTCTTTTTGAGCTTTATCAAGCTCTGAAAGAATCATCCAACCCGCGTGTTCGGCAAGTGCTACGCTGAGCTGGTATGGAATCTTCTGGTGGGTCCCACTGCCCGGCTATAAATACACCACTGAGCCTGTGGATGAATCCCTACCTCATCTCCTCTGTCCAAGCGGACTGCAGCTGCACTATGCCAGTCAGCGAGGAGGTGCGAGCCCGTCTGGCAGCCGCGGGTCAGAAGACTCGGGAGGAGGCCCTCAAGGCCGCCCCTTGGTTGGCGCGTGGGTCTCCCGGCCCTCTCTTTAGGCTGGTAAAAGGAAGGATTGTTAGGCGGTCCCCGACGAGTAACTTCCCGGGCTCCAGCTCGGCGGCTGGTAACAAGTTCACTCCTGAGGTACGTGATCCTCCTTCCTGACTCGTTACTTCATTTCTGACCTTTTATCTCGTCGGTACTGCCACGCGAAGATGAGGACGATGGGGGGGATCTCTCCCCCCTTTGTCGACTGAGCGGATCGCCATCCCTTCGGTCCTGGGTCGTACACCCCAGAATACCCCTCGGTCGCCAGTTCCCCCCGAGCTAGGGAAATCTCTTACAGCCTTCGAGGGAGAACCCTTTCATGGTCGGCCGGGTTCTTCCCGACCATCCACCGGTATGGACGGCGTTCCCAACCCTGGTAAGCTCGCACTTGGCACTTGTTTTGTTCTCGCCCGTCCCCACTAAATCTCTTCTTTGCAGGCTGCAACGTGATCTCCTCTTAAACTGAGATGAGTGAAGGGTACTCGCCTCCGCCTGACGTAGAGGGTGTTTCGGATTACCTAGTTTACTCGGCTGACGCGGTGGGTATGAAGAGGCAAGTGACGCGGCTATTCCAGAAACATTCTCTGTTGCTTCAGGAGATCGTCAAGAGAGTCGACTGGGATAAGGCCGAGACCGAGGCTCGGCTCGCAGCTTTGGAGGGAGCTCTGCGCGCAGCCGAAGGTGGTGAGGTTACCTTACCTGGCGTGCATATTACGCGGGCCGAGGAGTGTCTAAAGAGTGTCACGGAGCAAGTTGGCATAGCTTAGCAGGAGTTGGTGGCGGTGCGCGATTACCACTACCCTCCCGTGCCGCCGCGAACCAGAACGCAACGGCGGGGCAGGTGGAAGTGGATCCAATACTGATCCACCTTCTCTTCCCCTTTGTTCGCGGCCTATCGTCGGGTCAGGACCCGTCTGCGTTTCGAGGCGACTCGCTTAGGGGGGGGGGTTATTATTTTTAAAACTCATTCAATGTATAAAATAATCTGTGACTTTTTTCGCCCGTCCACGGGTCTGGTTTCTGATTTCTGGTGTATGCTGTACAACCCCATATTCACTGAGTAGGACCCGGAGGCACCAACGGTCAGGATTGGACTAGCTTCGGGCTTCAGACCAGAAGAGCTCCCGCCTTGAAGAAGTTCCCGCCCATGAGTGGGCGGGAACGCTTGCGCCAAGCTCCCGCCTTGGAGGAGCTCTCGCCCATAAGCGGGCGAGATCGCTTGCGCCAAGCTCTGGATAAGAAGGTTCTCGGCTCAGAGTTCTCGCCGAGTGGGGCCCAGGGCCCGGGGTAAAATTACCTAATTACCCTCAGGTAAAATTACCCCTATACCCTCAGGGGCTGCATTTAGTACTTTATAAACAGCGGGATTTTGCTATTGGCAGGTCAACTAAGGGTATTTCAGTAATCTCAGGTCAGCAAAATACTATAAATAGACCCATAAGGGCTCCTTAGAAAGCAAGCTCTCATTATCCTCCAAGTCTCTAGTGCTTTCTAAGGAGCTCCTAGGCCAGCTTTTGGCTTTGGAGGGGAAGCTCTCAGAGATCTTCCGGGTGTGAGGTGGGACCTCCCTGCTGAGGCTTTGGGTCAGTCTTAGGTCCTTTGAATCTAGTCGAGGGTCAAGGCTCGAGAGAAGTAGGTGTTGGCTGCACCCCTATTTTGAACTCCCGATGTGGTCATTTTTTGGCTTCAACAGTTCTGGTGCGGTGAGCGTGGAAGGCAGCTGATACAAGAAAGCCTTGAGTTTAATCTCATGTCTGGAGGTGAAGGTGAAGGATCTGGTTCTGGAGGATCCCCCACGCGGGGAGAGGAGGGGACGAGGAAGATGTTGGAGGACTTCAGGTGAGAAGTCCTGCAGACCATTAGCTTGGCCTTCTCGGCGAGGAGTGAGAGGGTGACTCCTCAGGTTCCAGTGGAGGCGGTCCCGCTCTTGGGCGAAAATGCCCCGGGGCAGCGCTCCGGTAAGGAGGTCCCGGTGGAAGTCGGCGAGAGGGACGTGGCTGTGCGGGAGCTCTTCCTAGGCCAGCGCCCAGGCAAGGAGACTCCGATAGATTTGGGATAAAGGGAGGCGGCTGTGCGAAAACTCTTCCCTGGGCACGGTCTCGCGGATCGGGCCAGCCAGCCGAGGTCGGGAGACGTGCCCTCTCGCCAGGCAAGAGGCGAGAGCACTTTCAGCAAGCTCATCATCTCAGCTCTGGTGCCAGAGGGGTTCCGGGAGCCAGACATGTCCTATTACTCAGGTAAAGATGACCCTGTACAACATGTGCAGTGGTTCGAAGACGTGGTTTCGATAAGGCAGATGACAGATGCCTTCAAGTGTCGGTTGTTCTCCATCACATTAAAGGCGAAGGCCCAGGACTGGTTACACTAGTTACCGGTGAGCTCGATATACAGTTTGAAGATCTGCGCCGAGGGTTTCTGTTGAGGTTCTCAACGTCTAAGAAGTGGAAGAAGGAGGCGGAGTGCCTGTTTGCAGTGAGGCAGAAGCAGGACGAGACACTGGGTCACTACTTTGACCGGTTTTAGGAAGAGATCGTCCTGGTCCAGGAGGTCCCAGGGTATGCGCTGATGCTCGCCTTCAACCTGGGGCTGAGGCTGGGATTCTTCAGTATGGAGTTGAAGAGAGTGCCCCCCTCTCCTTTGAGGAGCTTATGGAGAGGGTGGCGAAAGAGATAGACTTCGAGAGGGCAAATCCAGCGTTCGCCAGGAAGTTGGCCAGGCTGGCGGAAGATGAGGTGAAGGAACCTGCAGCGGAAAGGAAGAAGGAGCCGAGAGAGCAGAGGGAGCAAAGAGAAGAAAGAAGGATGGAAGAACCCCGAGGTCAGGGGCAGCAGCAGGGATGTGGGGGCCGGGAGGCGAACAACCGGTTGGGTTGGAGGCCCCGGGAGGGTCGCCCCTAGGGCCAAGGAGGAGGCTACCAGGGAAGAGATAACTTACGAGAACCCATGAGGTTCGACCAACCGGCATGGAGGCATGGGCCAAGGGGTCACCTCCCGCCGCTGCAAGAGGCCATGGAGGTGGGCAGAGGAAGAGGAGCAAGGAGAGGAGTTCGTGGAGCTGGGAGAAGTGGAGGAGGAGAAGGAAGAAGGGGTAGGGCGGCGTTGCTCTTTTGTGACTTCCACCAGGAGGAAGGTCACGCGATGGCCACCTGCCCTGAGTTCTTAGAGATGAGAGAAGCAAGAGGAGAAGGGAGGAAGGATCCGCCGGTTAGGACCGTGGAAGAACAGCAGGGGGAGGGAGAATATAGATGTGAGGACCGGGTAGACGTGGGAACCCGAGGAGGGATCGTGGTGATCCACGGAGGAGTGGGGATCGAGGCAACCTGCAAGGGGAGCCTTCAAACCATGTACCGAAGAAGGGTCGCCTCTAACGCCCAGGCTCCCCCGCTAGAAGAAAAGATCACCTTCTCATCAGCAGATATGTCGGACTATGAAGATCCGTTTTGTGACGCCCTGGTGATCCAGACGGCAGTGGAGAATTTCACAGTCTCGAGGATACTGGTGGACAACGGGAGCTCGGTAAATGTTATCTTCAATAGGTCCTTTGATGAGATGAGGGTTGAGGGGAAAAGGGTCTTGGCTTCGGATGGACCGCTGTTCGGATTTTCTGGAGAGAGGAAGGAAGTAGAAGGAGGGGTAGGGTTGCATGTGAAGTTAGGAGGCGTGTCACGGAACTGCAAGTTCTTAATAGTGGATGCTCCGAGCAGTTACAACGCCATCTTTGGGTGTCCCCTCATCAGCGCCTTTCGCTGCGTCCCCTCCTCATTCCACCAATGTCTTAAGTTCAATAACTGAGGGGTGCATGTCAGGATCAGGGGGGAACCGTAGGTGGCAAAGCAATGCTATGTGACGGCGGTCAACACCATATCCTGGATGGCCGAGGCAGAAGAGCTAGAGAGGGAGATGGTGGAGTAGGACGGGGACGTCGGAGAAGAGGAGATGAGCCTAGGAGAGGTGAGGAGGGAGATGGCTGAGGAAGAAGAGGACGTCAGAGAAGAGGAGATGAGCCTAGGGGAGGCGAGGAAGGAGACTGCGGAGGAGCAGGGAAAAGCTGAGAAGGAGGCCCGGAGGGGCTTGGAGGTCGAGCAGAAGCAGGAGAGCCCAGAGGAGGCAATGGAGGTAAAAGAGCAAGTAGTAGGAGGAGTGGAGAGAGAGGCCCAGAGGGGCGTGGAAGTCGAGCAGCGGCAGATGGGCCTGGAGTGGGCGATGGAGATTGATGAGGAAGTAGAAAGGGAGGAGTTGGAGTTGGAAGAAGAAGAAAGGGTCTGCTGGGAGCAGTCACGGTTGGAGACAGCCAAGGAAGTAGTGGAGATGGAGGTCTACACCAGCGCAGGGCAGGTGCAGAGGGTGCCGGTCAGCGGGGGCTTGAGTCCCAAGGACCGGGAGTGAGTGCGGGCCTGCATCCAAAGTAACATCGACATCTTCGCTTGGAGCGCGGTAGACATGCCGGGCATTGACGCAGACGTGGCCTGCCATCGCCTGAACCTGGACCCCCGCACTCGTCCCATATGCCAAAAGATGAGGGTCATCACCACCAAGCTGGAGGAACCCATCTGCGAAGACGTCGGGAAGCTCCTAGAGGCCGGCTTCATCTCAGAGATCCAGTATGCAGGCTGGATCTCCAATGTGGTAATGGTTAATAAAGGGGGTGGGAAATGGCGAATGTGTATCGATTTCTCTTTGCTAAATAAATCATGCCTGAAGGATTGCTACCCCCTACCTCGGATCACCGCGCTGGTTGATTCAGCCGTCAGTTTTTCTATTATGAGCTTTTTGGATGTTTTTTCAGTTATCACCAGATCCGAATGCACACTCCCGACGTGAAGGACGTCTCCTTCATCACAATGGAGGGGTGCTTCAGCAATAAGATGATGCCCTTTGGGTGGGAGAACGCAGAGGCTACATACCAACGCATGATGGATCGGGTCTTCCGAGATCAAAGGGGGAGAAACTTGGAGTTCTATGTCGACGACCTGATGAATAAGAGCAAGTATGTGGATTCGCACCTGCAGGATATAGAAGAAATGTTTGCCACCCTGCAGAGGTTCAAGATGAGGCTGAACCCCTTGAAGTGTGTCTTCGAGGCCAGTAACGGGAAGTTTCTCGGGCATCTCTTGACTCCGGCAGGGGTGGAGCCTAACCCGGACAAGGTGAAGGCCATCCTAGATTTGTAATCACCTCGCGATGCCAAGGAGGTCCAGCGCTTGACAGGAAAATTGGTTGGGCTAAGCAGGTTCCTCTCCAAGTCAGGGGACAAGTGTTGTTCATTCTTCAAGGTGCTGCGAGGGAACCAAAGGTTTGAGTGGACCGCCGAGTGTGAAGAAGCCTTCCAAGGGCTGAATAGACAGCTCTCTCAGGCTCCTCTGCTTCAAAGCCCAAAAGAAGGGGAGGACCTGACCTTGTACCTGGGAGTAGGAGCTGAGGCTATGAGCTCCGTTCTAGTAAGAGAAATGGGAAAGAAGCAGCTTACAATCTACTACGTCAGCCGGATCTTGAAGAAGGCAGAGCTCCGCTACCCCATCCTCGAAAAGTTGGCTTGCGCTTTGGTCATCTCGGCAAGGAAGCTCAGGCTGTATTTTCAAGCACACTCGATTAGGGTGGTCACCGACCATCCTCTTCGCATGATCTTTGAAGGGGTAGAGTACTCGGGAAGACTTGCCAAGTGGTCCATCAAACGAAGCGAGTTCGACATTTCTTTTGTTCTGAGACTCTCCATTAAGTCGCAAGCGGTGGCGGACTTTCTGGCAGACTATGTTGTTGAAGTCGAGGAGGGGGAGCCACAGCCACAGGAAGCGTGGAAGATGATGGTTGATGGGGCCTTGGGAAGGTATTCCCTCGGGGGAGGAGTGGTGCTGATAAGCCCCCAAGGAGTCGCGATAGAGCAGGCGGTGGCTTACCACTTTCCGGTGACCAACAACCAAGCAGAGTATGAGGTGTGATCGCCGACCTTCTCTTGGAGAAGGAGCTTGAGATCCACGACGTGGAGGCCTTCACTGACTCGATGGTAGTAGCGTCACAGATCCGAGGAGAGTTAGAAGCTCGGGATCCTACCCTCATAAAATACCTATCCAAGGTAAGGGCGATCATCGGTGGGTTCCGGTCATTATCAATCCAGCATGTCCCCAGGGAGGAGAGCGCGACAGCCGATCGATTGGCGAAGTTTGGACCTCGGGGACGAGGGACCCTAATTGAGCTTTTTCGGCCAGCAATTTAGGAAGGGGAGTTGATGGAGGTAGGTTGGCGATCCTCGTAGGTGGACCCGTTGGTAACCTTCCTGACCACTGGCAGGCTAACAGAGGAGGTTAAGGATGCAAAGAGCTTCAGGTGCAAGGAAGCTCATTACCTGATAATGGAAGGGGTGTTGCATCATAAGATGTTGTCAAGGCTCCTAGCAAGATGTGTAACCAAAGAAAAGGTCCCAAGGATCCTAGGGGAGGTACACTCGGGCGAGTGCGGCAGCCACTCGGGAGGAAGGACATTGGAGGCAAGGGTAATAAGGCAGGGGTATTTCTGGCAGACCCTGAGGAAGGATGCAATAGAGTTCGCAAAAAGGTGCCAAAAGTGTCAGCTGTACGCCCCTCTCCAACTCATGCATGCTCAAAGACTTAGAAGCATAACATTGCCATGGACTTTCACCATCTGGGGGATGGACTTTGTCGGGCCTTTCCCTCCGGCTAGTGGGCAGAGGAGGTTCCTCCTGGTCATGGTCAATTACTTCTCAAAGTGGCTGGAGGTTAATGCCTTAGCCAAAGTCACCTCGCAAGTCATAAGGAACTTCATCTGGGAGGAGATCATATGCAGGCACGGGCTACCTCAAGCGATAGTGACAGATAATGGTCCCCAGTTTGCTAGTGAAGAGTTCATCAGCTTCTGCGCCCAGCTGGGGATAGATCTCAGATTTGCCTCTGTCCATCACACCCGGAGCAACGGCGAGGTGGAGGCGGCAAACAAAAATATTGTGAACCTACTCAAGAAAAAAGTGGAGAACTTGAGAGGAAATTGGGTGGAGCAGCTCCCCTCGATCCTGTGGGCCTTGCGAACGACTCCGAACACGGCCACTAGTGAGACCCCTTCAAGCTTTCTCACGGGTGTGAGACGGTCCTACCAGTGGACTTCGAGGTTCGATCCCCGCGGGTCGCAGCTGCAGGCGAAGGAGATGAGACTTGGAGGTTGGAGAATGAGGAGGGGTTACGCCTCTCGCTAGACATGGTGGAAGAGCTGCGATACGTGGCAGCCATCAGGAAAGAAGAGATCAAGCAGAGGATGGATAAGTACTGCGATAAGCATATCAGGGTCAAGCAGTTTGCCAAAGGAGATCTGGTGCTGAAAAAGGTTGACGCGGCAGGAAGGTCGGCCCTCGTGGGCAAGCACAACCCGAACTGGGAAGGGCCTTACATAGTGAAGGAGGTCCTTGGAACAGGAGGTTACTACCTCCAGGATGAGTAGGGGAGAACCTTAAGCCACACCTAGAGCGGCGTTGACCTAAAATGCTTCTACCCGTGAGAGGGGGAAGGCGTAATTATGTATCCAAAATCAAGCTTGTTATAATACATCAATCAACTTGTTTTCCTCTTGCCTGTTGTAAAATTCTTATGATAGGATGTAATTATGTGTTTTGCAACACCCCGAGATAGGCTCGGCCCCAGGTATACCCGCTGCGCAGGCTCTCATCTAGCTGGCAGGTCTGAAGGCTCGCCTGTGGGGGATAGGTCTTGTTTGTGGAAACTTCATCAGCACCCCGAGCTAGGCTCGACCCCAGGTAGACCCGCTGCGTAGGCTCTCATCTAGCTGGCAGGTCCAAAGGCTCGCCTGTGGGGGATAGGTCTTGTTTGTGGAAACTTAATCGGCACCCCGAGCTTGGCTCGACCCTAGGTAGACCCGCTGCACATGCTCTCATCTAGCTGGCAGGTCCGAAAGCTCGCTTGTGGGGGATAGGTCTTATTTGTGGAAACTTCATCGGCACCCCGAGCAAGGCTCGACCCCAGGTAGACCCGCTGCGCAGGCTCTCATCTAGCTGGCAGGTCCGAAGGCTCACCTGTGGGGGATAGGTCTTGTTTGTGGAAAATTCATCAGCACCCCGAGCTAGGCTGGGCCCCAGGTCGACCCGCTGCGCAGGCTCTCATCTAGCTGGTAGGTCTGATGGCTCGCCTGTGGTGGATATGTATTGTTTGTGGAAACTTCATTGGCACCCCGAGCTAGGCTCGGCCCCAGGTAGACCCGCTGCGCAGGCTCTCATCTAGCTGGCAGGTCCGAAGGCTCGCCTGTGGGGGATAGGTCGTATTTGTGGAAACTTCATTGGCACCCTAAGCTAGGCTTGCCCCAGGTAGACCCGCTACGTAGGCTCTCATCTAGCTGGCAGATCCGAAGGCTCGCCTGTGGGGGATAGGTCTTGTTTGTGGAAACTTCATCGGCACCCCGAACTAGGCTTGGCCCCAGGTAAACCCACTGCGCAGGCTCTCATCTACCTGGCAGGTCCGAAGGCTCGCATGTGGGGGATAAGTCTTGTTTGTAGAAACTTCATCAGCACCCCGAGCTAGGCTCGGCCCCAGGTGGACCCGCTGTGCAGGCTCTCATCTAGCTGGCAGGTCCGAAGGCTCGCCTGTGGGGGATAGGTCTTGTTTGTGGAAACTTCATCGGCAACCCCGAGCTAGGCTCGGCCCCAGGTAGACTCGCTGCGCAGGCTCTCATCTAGATGGCAAGTCCGAAGGCTCGCCTGTGGGGGATAGGTCTTGTTTTTGGAAACTTCATCGGGACCCCGAGCTAGGCTCAGCCCCAGGTAGACCTGCAGCGCATGCTCTCATCTAGCTGGCAGGTCCGAAGGCTTGCCTGTGGGGGATAGGTCTTGTTTGTGGAAACTTCATCAGCACCCCGAGCTAGGCTCGACCCCAGGTAGACCTGCTACGCAGGATCTCATCTAGCTGGCAGGTCTGAAGGCTTGCCTGTGGGGGATAAGTCTTGTTTGTGGAAACTTCATCGGCACCCCTAGCTAGGCTCGACCCCAGGTAGACCCGCTACGAAGGCTCTCATCTAGCTGGCAGGTCCGAAGGCTCTCCTGTGGGGGATAGGTCTTGTTTGTGGAAACTTCATCGGTACCCCGAGCTAGGCTCGGCCCCAGGTAGACCCGCTGCGCAGGCTCTCATCTAGCTGGCAGGTCCGAAGGCTCGCCTGTTGGGGATAGGTCTTGTTTGTGGAAACTTCATCACACCCCGAGCTAGGCTTGTCCCCAGGTTGACCCGCTGCGCAGGCTTTCATCTAGCCGGCAGGTCCGAACGCTCGCCTATGGGGGATAGGCCTTGTTTGTAGAAACTTCATCAGCACCCCGAGCTAGGCTCGGCACCAGGTAGACCCGCTGCGCAAGCTCTCATCAAGCTGGCAGGTCCGAAGGCTCGCCTGTGGGGGATAGGTCTTGTTTGTGGAAACTTCATCGGCATCCCTGTTGAAATATTTGAAGTGGAAGTGGGTGACGGGACAGGCCGCGCGGCCTGTGGCGGACAGCTTCGGCGGACTAGGCAGACTGGGCGGACTGTGTTGGGCGGCCTGGTGGAAGGTCTAGTGGGAAGCCGGCTGTTCTTCTGAGCGGGTTGATTGCATGGAGTTCGCGGACTATGCGGACTGGTGCATTGTTCAGTGGCCGCGGGTGCAAGCTTGTGCTGACAGGTGGGATAGCTCGAGTTCGCGGGAAGCTTGCGGACTGGTATGTCCGCGGTTCGGGCTGTTGCGGACTGAGCTTAGAGCTTGGCTGAGGCCTTGTCGAGCTCTGGTGGCACAGCAGGTGCTTTGTTGTGGAGATCGTTTTGGCGGCCTGGTTTTGGAGTCCGGGATAAGACCGCTGCGGTGGGGCAGGAGTGCGTGGAGCTCGCGGACTGATGGCGGTCTGTGCTCGGTGTTTTGGCGGACGGGGTTTGGCATCCGCCATGCTCGCATTGGGCCTTGATGGTTTTGGGCTTGGTCACACCTTGTGCCAAGTTCATGGTGTCCGCCGTATCCGCCAAGTCCGCTGTGACCGGGCGGTCTGTTGCTAGCTGCTTTTGGTCGTGGACTTGTGGCGGATTGAGGTGTGAGTCTTGCGGACTGCCTCGGGTTGGTGCAGACAGCCATTGAAGGAGGTTTGCTGTCCTGCAGTGGTTGGGGCTTTGCGGGCTGATGCCTTGTCCACTTAGCTTGGGCGTACTAGAGATGGTTCGTCAATGGTTGCCTTGCTCCTGGAGGCTTTCCTTGGTGACCGGCTAAGTCCTCGCGGACTCAGCGGACGGTGGTTTGTATTCGCGCGGGCTGGGGCGGTGTCGATATCTCTTGGGCGGTGACCACACTCCTCACCTGGCTTTTAAATAGGACCCCCCTGGCACATCTACAGAAACCTAAGTAACTTGAGTGAACAGTAAGTTGAGTTGTGCGAGGAGCTGCGGTCTGTGTTTGTCAGTCCGCGCGGATTGTTTCAGGCTGACGGTTTGCTGTGTGCAGGTCGCGCGGATAACTTCAAGGAGCCAGGAGTTTGGCTGTGACTTAGGTCGTGCTTGGAAGTGTGCGGTCTCTGCGGACTCAACAGGAGGTCGCTCTGCGGCTTGTCAGTTCTGTTTCAACTTTGCCAGCTTCAATAACATGTCCGCCGGATTCAGGCGGGTAGGGGTGTTCCTCAGTTCATGTTCAGCAGGAGGGGAATAACGGTGTGTCCGCGCGGCTTCACGGCTTCGGCGGACTCCGTGGTATTCGGCGGATTGCAGCTTAGTTCGGGCGGCTTCGGCGACCTCGGCGACCTCGGCGGTCTCGGCGGACTCCGATTCTGTCCGCCCGGCTTGTTTTTTGGTGCTTTCTGTTTACAGCTGTAATACTAGCGAAATCATGTCTCGCTATGTATGCCTCGGATTGTAAAGAAGTGAATGTATAAAAGACCTTCTTGTGCTTCCATTGTTTGTTGGGTGAAACCTCTAGTCCTCGGGTTTTCCGCTGGTTCAACGTGCGAACTGGGTAGTTCCGAAGATATTAATTTGGCGTTTGGGCTATCTTGCTGACCACGTTGAGAAAACTTAACATGGTATCAGAGGCAGGTTTCTGAGGTTTCGGAGGTTCAGTTGCGTGAGCGAAAGTCAGCCAGTGTTGTGACTCAGTGATTGAGTGGTGATCAACCTGTGTTGTTGCTCGGAGCTGCTGAAGGTTTCCAACAGGTGTTGCAATGGAAGGGAGCTTTGCAAGAGGTCTGGGCATTGAACTCTTAACGCCGACTAACTTCAAGAAGTGGAAGTCGTGCATGAAGAGTTATCTTCTTGGCGAGGAGCTGTGGGAAGTCGTCGGTGGTGACGACAGACAGGAAGTGACTGCTGCTTTCGGTACTGCTGAGTAGGTGAGGCTCTGGAGAAGAACAAATGCTAAGGCGGAGTTCATTCTGACGAGAGCTGTGTCTCCGGAACTATTTGATCACATCGTTGAGTATGAGTCGGCTGCTGATATTTGGACAACCATTGATGAGTTGTTCAATAGGAAGAATGTGGTGCGGCTTCAGTTCCTGGAGAATGAGTTGGCCAGGGCAACTCAGGGAGACCTTTCAATATGCAAATACTTCTTAAATATGAAGAGCTTGTGTGCTGAGCTGTCGGCACTGGATCCTGATGAGCCTATCTCTGAGGCTAAGATGAAAAGACACATTATCCGCGGCTTGCGGAAGGAGTATGTGGCCTTTGTTACATCTGTTCAAGGGTGGGCTACTCAGCCGTCTCTGCTGGAGCTGGAGAATCTGCTTGCCTCGCAGGAGAGCTTAGCAAGGCAGATGGCTGGAGTGAATCTGAATCAGGAAGGCAGCGAAGCCCTCTTCTCAAGCAAGAAGAAGGGATGGGAAGGGAAGAAGAAGAAGAAGGTGCAGGCCGCTGGTGAGCAGGAGACTTCAACTTCATATCCGCCGGAGAGAAGCAATGCTCCTAAGGAATGGAAGAAGAATCTGAAGTGCTACCGGTGTCATCAGCGAGGGCACTTCAAGCGGGACTGCAAGGTCAAACTGCAGCCTGGGCATGCTGCGGGAAAGGAGGAAGCTTGCTCGAGAAGTGAAGAAGCAGAATGGGGCGGAGCTTTTATGACGGGCACTTGTGTCCGGGCCTTGTCTGCTGAGGACTTCAACGGCGAGTGGATCGTGGACTCCGGGTGTGGTCATCACCTCACCTTAGAAAAGTTAAAGTTCACCTCCATGCAGCCATACTCCGGTAATGAAGCTATTATCACTGCTGATAATACTGTTTATGCAGTAGAGAAAGAGGGGGTCGTGTCTTTGGGTAGTGATCAGGGGCCACTCACGTTAAGAAGTGTGTATCACGTGTCGGGCATGAAGAAGAACCTCTTCTCGGTGACCAACGCGGTGGACGCTGGGTATCATGTTCTATTTGGGCCAACAGACGTGAGGTTCCTTCGCAACGTATCAGCGGTTAAGGCTGATGTTGCTCATGTTGGGAGGAGGGTGAAGAACTTGTTTGTTCTTTCCACCAATGCTTATGTTGATAGAATGAGGGCCAATGATAGTGCTGCTATCTGGCATGAGAGGCTGGGGCATGTTGGCATGGACAAGCTGAAGGCAATGGCTTGTACAAGTCTGGTGAGGGGGTTGCCAAAGTTGTCCTCCTTTGGTGATGAGCATGTTTGTGCGGGCTGTCAATATGGAAAGGCACATCGCCTCCCATTTGATAAATCACAAACAAGGAGCAAGAAACCATTGGAGTGCATTCATGGCGACCTGATGGGACCGACGGTTACTGCCAGCCTTGGTGGAAGCAGATACATGCTTGTCTTGGTTGATGACTACTCAAGGTATACTTGGGTGTACTTCTTAAAGGAGAAGTCGGAAGCCTTCCGTTTGTTCGTGGAGTTTAAGGAGTTGGTAGAAGGCCGGCTTGGCTTGCGGATTAAGAAGCTTAGAACTGAAAACATGGGTGAGTTTGTCTCCTCCGAGTTTTCTAACTTCTGCAGGAAGCACGGGATCCAACGGGAGCTTACTTGTGCCCACACTCCATAACAAAATGGGGTAGTGGAGCGGAAGATCCGTCATCTGACGGAGACCTGCAAATGCTGGCTTCATGCGAAAGATATCCTAAGGTCCTTTTGGGCGGAGGGAATGTCTTGTGCTACTTATGTCATCAACCGGATGCCACTCAGCCCTATCAACATGAAGACTCCTATTGAGCTGTTGCTGAAGGAGAAGCCGAGTGTTGGACACCTTAGGGTGTTCGGTTCAACTTGCTATGTGCATGTCCCGGATGCTTCACGGACAAAGCTGGATGCGAAGGCAAGGAAACTTATCTTTGTTGGCTATGATGAGCGGAAGAAGGGATGGAAATGCATGGACCCTGTGACGAAGAAGTTCGTGGTTTCAAGAGACGTTGTCTTTGACGAGCTGACGTCATATGGAGGTGGCTCGGTGGAGCTAACCGGAAGTAACAAGGTTGAGGAAGCACCGGTGGTGGCTGCTGAAGGCTTGGAAGAGGAGCTTGCTATTTCACCAGCAGCTCCTGTTGCTTCGAACTCCGAGGCTGAGCCTTCTGGCTCAGGAAGTAGGGGGAGCACTGCTCAATGCTTGCCCCAGGTAGGAGTGGAGCCTGAAGAAGCAACGAAAGCCGTGAGCAAGGAGCCATGTCTTCGGAGATCGAAGAGGGTGTTTAAGCCACCGGCTCGGTACTGTGATGGGAATGCAGTGAGCTTTGTCTCCTGCTTCTTTGCAGGTCCTCTGGATGAGCGAGAGCCTGCAAACTTCAACGAGGCCACTGGAGTGAAGGAGTGGGAAGGTGCCATGAAGGAAGAGATTGATGCTCTGAAGAAGAATGAAACCTGGGACCTTGTGCCCAAGGTTGATGGAATTACTCCGGTTACTTGCAAGTGGGTGTATAAGTTGAAGAAAAAGCCTGATGGGAGCATTGATCGTTTCAAGGCTTGCCTGGTCGCTAGAGGATTCTCACAGCAGTATGGAGAAGACTATGAGGAGACTTTCAGTCCAGTTACGAAGATGACTTCTGTAAGAGTGGTGATCGCCTTGGCTGCTAGCAAGGGATGGAGGTTGTGGCAACTTGATGCGAAGAATGCCTTTCTTTACGGAGAGATTGACAAGGACATCTTCATGGATCAGCCGCTTGGTTTTGTCTCTAAAACGCATCCGAACTATGTCTGCAAACTCAGGAAGGCTCTCTACGGGTTGAAGCAAGCTCCTAGAGCGTGGTATGGGAAGATTGCAGAGTACCTGCAATTCTGTGGATACTTTGCTTCTAACTCGGATTCAAGCTTGTTTGTCAAGAAGAAGGGAGAGCTTCGAGTCTTGGTCCTGCTGTATGTGGATGACATGATCATCACAGGGAATTCGGAGGAGGAAGTAGCAAGGCTTAGGGCTGAGCTTGCTATACGCTTCGAGATGAAAGACTTGGGAGAGTTGCATCACTTTCTCGGTCTGGAAGTGGAGAGGAAGGAGTGCGGGATTCTCATTAGCCAGAAAGGGTATGTTGATCGCATTGTAAAGCGGTTTGGCGTGGGAGAAGGGAAGAAGTGCTCTACTCCACTGGAATCTGGGCTGAAACTTCGACGAGATGAGGGAAGGGTTCTTCATGATCCCTTGGTGTTCAGGGCTCTTGTTGGGAGCTTGATTTATCTGACGATTACAAGGCCAGATATAGCTTATGCTGTTGGCCGAGTAAGTCGGTATATGGCTGAACCAAGGCAATCTCATCTAGTGGCGGCGAAGGGAATTCTGAAGTATGTCAAGGCTTCTTCTGATATGGGACTCCTCTATAGAAGGGACGCGGAGTTTGCGTTGCTCGGGTACACAGATGCTGACTATGACGGTGATTCGGATGATCGAAGGTCTACTTCAGGTTATGTGTTCACTTGCGGTTCAGCTAGCATCTCGTGGTGTAGCAAGAAGCAGGACTCGGTGTCGGTTTCAACCACGGAGGCGGAGTATAAGGCTTCGGCCATGGCTGCTCGGGAAGCCGTTTGGTTGAGGAGGCTTATAGAGGATGTCCATGAAGAAGTGCAAGGGCCTACTTTACTCCGGGGTGACAATGAGAGTGATCTCAAACTGGTTAACAATCCAGTGTGTCACGCCAGGACCAAGCATATAGAGATTGATCACCATTTCATCAGGGAGAAGGTGTTGGAAGGATCTCTGCTGGTCGGGCATGTTCGGAGTGAAGATAATCTTGCTGACATCTTCACGAAGCCACTATCGAAGGGGCCCTTTGAACGCGTGCGCAGCTTGCTGGGCTTGGTCACCACTTCTCACTTCAAGGGGGAGTGTTGAAATTTGTGAAGTGGAAGTGGGTGACGGGACAGGCCGTGCGGCCTGTGGCGGACAGCTTCGGCGGACTAGGCGGACTGGGCGGACTGTGTTGGGCGGCCTGGTGGAAGGTTTAGTGGGAAGCCGGCTGTTCTTCTGAGCGGGTTGATTGCATGGAGTTCGCGTACTATGCGGACTGGTGCATTGTTCAGTGGAAGCGGGTGCAAGCTTGTGCTGATAGGCGGGTTGGCTCGAGTTCGCGGGAAGCTTGCGGACTGACATGTTCGCGGTTCGGGCTGTTGCGGACTGAGCTTAGAGCTTGGCTGAGGCCTTGTCGAGCTCTGGTGGCACAGCAGGTGCTTTGCTATGGAGATCGTTTTGGCGGCCTGGTTTTGGAGTCCGGGATAAGACCGCTGCGGTGGGGCAGGAGTGCGGGGAGCTCGCGGACTGATGGCGGTCTGTGCTCGGTGTTTTGGCGGACGGGGTTTGGCGTCCGCCATGCTCGCATTGGGCCTTAATGGTTTTGGGCTTGGTCACACCTTGTGCCAAGTTCATGGTGTCCGCCGTATCCGCCAAGTCCGCTGTGACCGGGCGGTCTGTTGCTAGCTGCCTTTGGTCGTGGACTTGTGGCGGATTGATGTGTGAGTCTTGCGGACTGCCTCGGGTTGGTGCGGACAGCCATTGAAGGAGTTTGCTGTCCTGTAGTGGTTTGAGCTTTGCGGGCTGATGCCTTGTCCGCTTAGCTTGGGCGGACTGGAGAGGGTTCGTCAATGGTTGCCTTGCTCCTGGCGGCTTTCCTTGGTGACCGGCTAAGTCCTCGCGGACTCAACGGACGGTGGTTTGTATTCGCGCGGGCTGGGGAGGTGTCGCTATCTCTTGGGCGGTGACCACACTCCTTACCTGGCCTATAAATAGGACCCCCCTGGCACATCTATAGAAACCTATGTAACTTGAGTGAAGAGTAAGTTGAGTTGTGCGAGGAGCTGTGGTCTATGTTTGTCAGTCCGCGCTGATTGTTTCAGGCTGACGGTTTGCTGTGTGCAGGTCGAGCGGATAACTTCAAGGAGCCAGGAGTTTGGCTGTGACTTCGGTCGTGCTTGGAAGTGTGCGGTCTCTGCGGACTCAGCAGGAGGTTGCTCTGCGGCTTTTCAGTTCTGTTTCAACTTTGCCAGCTTCAATAACCTGTCCGCCGGATTCAGGAGGGTTGGGGTGTTCCTCAGTTCGGGTTCAGCAGGAGGCGAATAACGGTGTGTCCGCGCGGCTTCGCGGCTTCGGCGGACTCCGTGGTATTCAGCGGATTGCAGCTTAGTTTGGGCGGCTTCGGCGACCTCGGCGACCTCGGCGGTCTCGGCGGACTCCGGTTCTGTCCGCCCGGCTGGTTTTTTGGTGCTTTCTGTTTACAACTGTAATACTAGCGAAATCATGTCTCGCTATGTATGCCACGGATTGTAAAGAAGTGAATGTATAAAAGACCTTCTTGTGCTTCCATTGTTTGTTGGGTGAAACCTCTAGTCCTCGGGTTTTCCGCTGGTTCAACGTGCGAACTGGGTAGTTCCGAAGATATTAATTTGGCGTTTGGGCTATCTTGCTGACCACATTGAGAAAACTTAACAATCCCGAGTGCAAGGATTGGTTTCAAGACTACCTAAATCACCTAGAGGGGGGGGGGGGAATAGGTACAATTCCTTTTTAAACTTTAAGGCAGATTCCTGTTTTTGTTTTTGCTGTCTTTATTACTATTAGCAACTACCATATACACAGAAAAACAATAATCACAGAGCACACAGTGGTTTATAGTGGTTCCCCAAATATTGGGTACATCCACTTTCCCCCTTCGCCTATCTAGTAGTGTACTAGATTCGGCCTTTCTCCCTTCCTTTTCCTCAGATCCTCAGATCTTACAACTCAGGCTAAAACAACCCTACCTCAGCCTTTAGCAAGGCCTACACTCAGGCTAAACAGCCCTACCTCAGCCTTCAATAAGGCCTACACTCTGGCTAAACAACCCTACCTCAGCCCTCAACAAGGCCTACACTCAGAGAATAGATTCTCCTACACTCAAGCTCAAAAGCCCTACCTCAGCCTTTATAAATTTAGGCTTACAACTCAGATCCCTTAGGATCCTACAAAAAGATAATAAAGAGTTTTAGGTCACCACTCTGTTTGAGAGAATGAAGAGGGCAACCTTCTTGATCAGTTCTTGATAGAACTGATTCCTGAGATCAACTTTGTCTTTGCTTTCTTCAAGGTTTTTTGAGTCTGAACTCAGTAAAAGTTGATCTTCTTGAAGTAGTCCGGCTAGCAACTTCCTTCTTAAGATGGAGAATTAAATATGGATCCTTCTTTGCAGTCTGGTTCAGAACCTACTCCTTAAGAGATTTGATTAGACAAGTCTCTTTCTTGATTTCAATTACTGGAGTTCTCTCTCTATCCAAGTAAATCTGAAGTTTCTTCAACATACTGATTTACAGTTTTCTCTGGATCTGTATTCTAGAAATGATTGATCTTCTTCTCTTAATCTTTTTTTCTGTTGAAGGAGAAAGTCTTTATATAGTCCTCCTCCATGGTAACCGGCTGATCCGGCTTCTAACAAACTTCTGACAGCTCTGACAGTTGTGGTAGACCGGTTGAAATGGCAGCTGTCAAGTCATCCAGTCACTTCTTGAAAATACTGTCTCTGTCTGAAATTGTGGAGACTGATCTTCATTATGTGTCGATACAAATAGACTAAGTGTCGACACAAATGGACTAAGTGTCGACACATGCCTTGGTGGTGTCGACACAACTCCTTCTATTATTGTAACAGCTTCTCGACACTTCTTCTATTGAATGTGTCGACACTGATTGAGTGTGTCGACACAAGTACTTCTTCTTTAAAACTTAGTTGAATTCTGCTGTGTGTCGACACATCTCCTTTTTGTCGACACAAGTACTTCTTCACTTTAACTGTGCTGAAACTTGTTGTGTGTCGACACATCTCCTTTGTGTCGACACAGTTGATGTCGACTAAGCCTTTAGTATGTCGACACAGCCTCCTGGTGTCGACACATTTGATGTCGACTAAGCTTCTCTGGGTGTCGACACTGCCTCTAAGTGTCGACATGATTTATGTCAACTATTCTTCATAGTGTGTCGACACTGCCTGTATGTGTCGACACATTTCTTCTGATGTCGACTCTGCCTTTCCTGGTGTCGACACAATTTACTCCAAGTGTCGACACAGCTTTTCTTCAGTGTAGACACAAGCCTTCATAAGTGTCGACACTGCTTCTCTAGGTGTCGACACATGGACTTAGAATTTTTCCTGCAATCCTGCAGTTACTTAACCTGCATATATAAACTCAAAACACATCAAATACACCTTGATGCATATCATTGAGTAGGGTGAGGCTTCTTCAAATCTGGTACACATTTTCCAGTGTACCCAACAATCTCCCCCTATTTGGAGAAGTCATAACCCTTAGTCAATGATATACACCATTCATAACAAATACACATTATGATGTATAACAACAATATATGACAGGGTAATTACTGAAACAAAGCATATAAAATATTTCATCACAAAATTATAATGCTAATACAATGAGCATTCATAAAAGATTTGTTTCAACTATCAAAAGTTTCTTTAATCAAAAGTTTACATGGATTTCAACACAAATGATTACAAAGTTGTAAACTTAAGAAAATTCTATTCTATGGCTGCTTTGGCTCCTTGATAACAATGACCTTCCCTGATTGAATCTTGTCTTGAACTGGAGCATCAATGTCATCAACTGGCTTCTTGCCTTTAAGATCTTTCTTCTTTAGCTCTTCAGCCCTTATCTTTTGTATTTCAAAATAATGATAAGGCTTTGGGAAGTATTTGCTAGGCTCCTGAGCATTAGGAGGTAGCTTCCCAAGTTTAGCCTTTCTTCTATATTGTACTATAGCCTCTTGTCTGGCTTCATGTTTTCTCCACTCTTGTTCAGAGTACCATTTGCCCCTTTCTAGAGTATTGTCCTTTGCAGCTTTCCAAGTAGTTAGAATGATATTTCTAGAAGTAGGGCTCCACTGCTCAAAATCAGGCCTTAACTCTGCCTGTTCTCTGAACCTCTTATTTGACAATAGAGTTTCTTTCTCTTTCAAAACTTCGTCTGACACAGGCTTGTCTACTTTCTCTATGATAACATTTTGAGCACCTTCTGGAGGGCTATACATAGATTGTATCTCCTGATGTATCATCTCAAAATCTGCTGGAGGGTAGATTACTTGTGCAACTTCAGCTTGCTCACCTCCAAAAACAACAGGATTGATACCAGATTCAGCCACATTGTCATCATCACACAAGGGTGGATATCTAAGGGTAGCTATGATGCTGTTGGAAATCCATTTAGCATGGTCAGAGCCTGCTTTGACTAAAACCTCTCCCCCTTTATGACTTCTCTTTCTATATGATCCCTAAGATCATCCTTCTAAAATCTGATCTGAGCATTCAGATAGTTAACTCCATCTTTATAAAAAGGTTTTAACTTCTGGAGCTTTGCAGTAATATCCTTTTGAGAATCTTTAATTGCAGTTTGAACAGCAGTTAAGCTTTCTTGTAATTGTTTATCAAATTTTGCTTTGGCTGTAGCCCTTTCTGCAGCCTGTGCATTGGCAATATTCTTCATCTTTGTGACAATCACATTATGTGATTCTGTCAAGTTTTCATTAAACCTTATTTAATTTTCTAAGACATAGCCTTGCTTAAGAGCTATGTCATCCACTTGTGTCTTGATTTTCTCTTGGTGAGTGGCTAGGTAAACCACTGCATTGCCCCCTTTATGGAAACAGTCAGTCATTTCCTTCTTATTTTGATTCACTTCAAATCTAATTGACTTTATATCTGTTGCCAAGAAGAGTTGGAGATCTTTGTGAGTTTCATCAATATACTTCTCCATTGCTACCCTTTGCTCATCCAACTTTACTTGCATGGAGACTAATAAAGATCTGTAATCAAGTGATGGGGCAGGCTGTGGAGCAACTGTTTGCAGTGCTTTCTTGTAGCTTTGACTCCTTCTTTTGAAGACCATAAGCTTTCTCTTCTTAGCTCTAGAAGCTTCTTCATCCTCAGAAGTAGAAGTAGTAGCAATGTCTACTCTATCTTTAGGACTAGGAGGCAATTCCTTCTCAGTCCTTGGTAGCTCCCCCTGAGTCTTTTGCTCCTCATTCTCATTTCTAGCAGTCTCCTCCTGAGACTTTACATGCTCCCCCTCAAGATCTACCTTCTCCCCCTCAAATACTGCTTTCTCCCCTTCAAAACCAGCATGCTCCCACTCAATATCAGGAAACAGCTCTTCTAGAGTAAATTCTTGTTGTGAAGGGACAGGAGAGTTTCTTATCTCTGGAACATTATCAGCAACTGATGTGTCTTCCATGACAACATCTTGTGGTTGACTATTTAATTGAGTTTGCTGATCAACATCAATTAAAGATTCAGTCAATACTTCATCCTCAATATGAAAAATTGATTGATTAACTTCATGTATTACCTCAAGGATTGTTTGAGTTGCCATTTCACTGTCTAAGTGAGTAGGCTCTTCCACATGTTGAGGCTCCCCCTGGAGTGGATCCAGATGGATGAGGCTAGCAGATGGTTGCTCCCCCTGCCTTTGTGCATCTTCATTCCTTACTGGTGACCTTCCAGTATTTCCAGCCTCTCCATCATCAGAACTAAAAACTACTTGCTCCTCTGAGCTACTGGATGATTCAGGAGCCATTATGGCTTTCTTCTTCTTTTGTGGAGGAACTTCCTTCTCTGGAGTAGGCATGTCCTTTGTTAACACCCTATCCCACCTTGAGATAATCCTAACATCCATTCTCCTCATATGATTTATCTTAGAACCTGCAGCTTGGTTCATCACTTCTGGAATAGTTCCAGCTAAGTACAAACTCATAATCCTACCCAGATTGGGCTTCTTCAGACTTTCCTTAATCTTCTCAAACATCACTGCTGACCAATCAGTTTTTAGTTTGAAAATGATCCTTGTCATTAAACTGAACATGTGAGCTGATATCCTATCATGCCCACCTGGCTTGCACAGAATCACCTTTCCTACTACTACAGATAAGAACTTGCCTTGCATGTTCATGCATTTCCTATTAAAAACTGATCCAATCTTTATAGTTGAATCTAGTCCACACCATTGCAGTGCATCCCTAGTCTTAGATGTAGGTACATCTTCCTCCTCTTTAGTTCTTGGTAGATGTAGAACTTTTCTTAGACTCTTCTGGGTGAGTTTTACTTTTTCTCCATGGACTATGGATTTAATATTGAGTCCAGTCTCATCAATGGTAGCTGCTCCAAAGAATTCGATTACTTCCTTCTTCCAAATCTTGGTTGGCTCAGAAACTAAATACTCCAACCTGTTCTCAGCAACTAGGGTTACAACACCTTGAATTTCGGGTTCCGCATCGTCAAAGGCATGTCGTACTAGCTCATAACCTTCATTGATGTTCTCTTCTAGCTTGGGCGCCATTAGGGTTTAGAGAAATCTTGAATTTAGATGAGAGAGTTGTTGACACAAAGTCTTGGTCTCGAAACAATAGAAAGCGTGTCGACAAACAATGTTGAAGATCTATTTATACCTTTCTAAAAATGAAGGTAAAAAGGCGTCAAAATACTCTAAATGTGTCGACACTATTGAAAAGTGTCGACACTTACTTCTAATGTCTCGACAACTATGTTGACTGCCCTGTGTCGACACTAATATATTCGACAGAATATATGTGTCGACACTTATATATCTGCGCTCGACGATTAGTCGAAACTCTACTCGACGAAATCAATATTGAACTTATGTGTCGACACCAATTTTGGATGTGTCGACACCTACTCTGGATGTGTCGACACAATTTCTTTGAAGTGTCGACACAAACTTTCTTGATGTGTCGACATTATTTCTCTGAAATGTCGACACCACTTCTATGTGTCGTCACAGACAACTCCTTGTGTCGACACCATTTTACTTAGCCAATTTTTTTAAACTATTCTAAGTTCAACATTCCTAATTCAATTTTAAGTTTATTGAATTTAGTTTCATCAAGAGGCTTAGTAAACATATCAGCAATCTGATTATCTGTTTTAACAAATTCTAGGGAAATGTTCTCTTTCTCTACACGTTCTCTAAGAAAATGGTATCTAATTTCTATATGCTTAGTCCTACTATGTGAGACAGGATTATTAGCTATAGAAATTGCACTTTTAGAATCACAAAGCAAAGGTGTTCTACTTACTTGAATACCATAGTCTACTAGATGATGTTGAATCCACAAAAGTTGTGCACAACAGCTTCTTGCAGCAACATATTCTGACTCAGATGTGGAGATTGCCACACTGGTCTGCTTCTTACTGCTCCAAGACACTAGTCTTCCAGCTAGAAATTGACAGGTTCCTATAGTACTCTTTCTATCTTCCTTACAACCTGCAAAATCTACATCTGAATAGCCTGTCAGTAGAAAATCTCTATTCCTAGGGTACCAAAGGCCTAGATAAGGTGTGCCCTTAAGATATCTCAAAATCCTTTTAACTATAGTAAGATGAGATTCTTTAGGGCATGCTTGGTACCTAGCACAGACACATGTAGCATACATGATATCTGGTCTACTAGCGGTCAGATATAAAAGGGAGCCAACTATCCCTCTATACAAAGTTTCATCTACAGGTTTCCCTACATCATCTTTGCTTAAAGTTACACTTGACCCCATAGGAGTTCTCATGGTAGTGGATGATTCCATACCATAGTTCTTTATTAACTCTAGGGTGAACTTAGACTAACATATGGACAAGCTATCTTCGGTCTGTCTTACTTGGAGACCCAAGAAGAACTTAAGTTCCCCCATACTGCTCATTTCAAATTTTCCTTGCATACGTTTTGCAAACAACTTGCAAAGATTACTTTCAGTAGACTCAAATATTATGTCATCAACATATATTTAGACTAGGATAATCTTACCTTTAGATTCCCTAAGGAATAGAGTCTTATCTATTTTCCCCCTTGAGAATTTGTTCTCAATGAGGAAACTAGACAGGGTTTCATACCAAGCCCTTGGGGCTTGTTTCAACCCATACAATGCTTTCCTATGTCTATAAACATAATCAGGTTTGAGAGGATCAACAAAACCTGAAGGCTGCTCTACATAGACTTCTTTCTTTAGATTTCCATTAAAGAAAGCTGACTTTACATCCATTTTGAAATACCTTGAACCCTTGATATGTTGCATAAGCAAGGAACATTCTGATAGCGTCCAGTCTTGCTACTGGAGCAAAGGTTTGATCAAAGTCAATACCGTCTTCCTGCCTATATCCCTTTGCAACAAGTCTAGTTTTATTCTTTATGATGATTCAATTCTCATCCAATTTGTTCCTAAAGATCCACTTTGTTCCAATGATATTGTGGTCTTTGGGTTTAGGAACAAGCTTCCAGACCTTGCACCTACTGAACTAATTCAGCTCCTCTTGCATGGCATCAATCCAATGAGGGTCTAGAACTGCTTCTTCAAATTTCTTTGGTTCAACTTGTGATATGAAGCCGGAGTAAAGAACTGTGCTCAGATTTCTGCTTCTTGTTTGCACTCCTTGACTTGGATCTCCAATTATCTGATTTACTGGATGATCCTTTAAGTGTCTATTAGCTGGAGGTAGTCTGTCTTCATGTTGAACACCTCCAGCCTCTTCATTTAGTTGCACCTCTTGGTCTTCTTCAGCTTCTAGAGAGTCTTGTACTCCCCCTGGACAACAGCCACCATTTTCCACTTGCTGAGTTGCAGTAGAACCTTTTGTAATGGTAAGCTTGTCCATTCTCTCATCTATACCTGTAGAACTGCAAACACTACTTGTCAATTCACTGTTAATGAGTCTTGTTTCATCAAAGACTATATGTACAGAATCTTCTACAACTTGAGTGATCAAGTTGTAGATCCTATAAGCCTTACTATTGTTGTTGTACCCAACAAATATCCCCTCTTGGGATTTGGCAGCAAACTTGGTTAGATAAGACTTTCCATTGTTAAGTATATAGCACTTGCAACTAAAAATCCTGAAATAGGATAAATTTGGTTTTCTGCCCTTCACAATCTCATAGGGAGTCTTTTTGTGGCTCTTGGTGATAGTAGCCCTATTGATCACATGACAAGCAGTATTTACTACCTCAGCCCAGAAATATTCTGGGAGAGAAGTGTCACTCAATATAGTTCTATCAGCCTCTATCAATGTTCTATTCTTCCTTTCAGCAATACCATTTTGCTGTGGTGTTCTTGGTGAGGAAAATTCCTGAAAAATCCCAAATTCTTCACACAGTTTTGCAATACTTTTAGACTGAAATTCAGTGTCATGGTCACTTCTGATTTTGACCACTGTACTGTCCAACTCATTCTAAATTTGTTTAACAAAACTATATAAGATACTTGGGGTTTTAGATTTTTGTCTTAGAAATAACACCCAGGAATATCTAGAATATTCATCTACCACCACAAATGTGTAGACCTTCCTACCTACACTATGAACTGGCATAGGACCAAAATGATCCATATGCAAGAGGTATAGACACCTCACAGAATCCTTGTTTTCAATGCTATGAAAGGTGGATTTGGTCTGCTTGCCTTTTTGACAAGTTGAGCATATCCCATCCTTTATACACTTAACTTGAGGACCATTCCTCACTAACTCTTTGCTAAAGAGTTGGACAATAGTCTTGTAATTAAGATGGGCTAGCCTCTTGTGCCATTTGACATAATGAGAGACTCTCTCATCAGCTACAAGAAAAATAGGAGAAACATTGTTCTCACACACAAAGTCAAGATAGTAAACATTCCTTTTTCTATAACCTGTCAAAATGATCTTTTGATCACTTGACCTTTTGATATGACAACCATTCTTGACAAATGAGATGTCATATCCTAAATCACTCAGCAGACTTATGCTAATGAGGTTATGTTTCAAACCGTTCACATAGGCCACTTGAGTGATAGTAATCTGATTACTAGAAATGTTACCAAATCCCTTGATGATTCCTTTTTCTGAACCACCAAAGATTACTTTAGGGCCATCCATGATAGGTGTGTAGTCCTTTAGCAACCCCCTTGTTCCAGTCATGTTCCTGGAACATCCACTATCCAAGTACCATATAGGGGCATGGCCACTTCGACTCACCTGCAAAACAGATTACTTAACCTTAGAACCCAAATAACTTTTGGGTCCTTGGTGCAAGTTAGTCTGACCTTTAACAAAACTACCTGTAGCTCTTCTAGCAGGCAGTTTGCTACTCTCCTTGACACTGGAATTGTGCCAACAATCTAAGGCAAAGTGGCCTACCTTGCCAGAACACCAGCAATCAAACTTGTTGTACCGTTGTTTAGGTACAACCCTGGCTGAATTATCTACAGCAGGCTTCTTGTTTTATGCTGGGGCTTTGCCTTTAAATTTGGACCTTGCAGTCCAGGCAGGTTTTTTAAACCCTAAACCATCCTTACCTTTTTGAGGTATAAAATCATCAATTAATGATAAAGCAGATTTAGGTTTAGAAAAGCTAGCCACAATTTCTTTCTCTTTCTGAAGTCTAACCTCCAGATTTCTAATATGATCATTCTTGAATGTTATAGTGCCCATCTGAATAACAGTAATGTTTTTCAGTCTGGCTATCTCATTCAACTTCTGATCCAGTAACTTTTCTGAATCAGAAGCAGCCAATTTAAGACTAGCAATCTCCTTTGCTTGAGTTTTGGCCAAGGTTTTGCTTTTCTTCAAGGCCTGCAACAAGTCCCTATATTCATCAATTAACTGATGAATATCTCCTTCAGATTCAGACCCACCCACATCACTTGATGCAGATGTATCTGACTCTAACTCAATACTATAAATTGAACTGGAAGAACAACTTTGTATCTCACTTGGTCCAGGCTTATCCTAGCTCTTGTCTCCTACAGATATAGCCATCAGTCCCTTGCACTGATGGTCTTCATGCTCATAAATTGAGTTCATTAGCTGCATGAACTCATATTCTTCCTCTTCAGCAAATAATCTAATGTAGGCTTCAGCTTCTGATTCTGTTTCTAAAGATGACTGATCTGTCAAACTCTTGTCTTTCTTAGCAACAATGGACTTTTCCTTTTTGCTCTTAACCTGAGTCTTCATTTTGTCAGCTGACTCCTTCCTCTTTTCAGGACAGTCAGCCACTACATGTCTCTGTCTATTGCAGCAATATCATACAATCTTTGAAGATGTAGCTTTGTTTGGCTTGGACCTGCTTCTGTCATTCCTAGATGACTTCCTCTTCTGATAGTAGTCATCTTTTGGCTGAGAAGTGGAAGGCTTAGATCTCCACTGCCTCTTCTTTAGAAATCTTTGAAAGTGCCTATTTGTTGGGTATTGTATCCACAATGTACCTGATTTGAAGAAGCCCCTGGACAAGCTAAGGTCGATAGACTATGTATTTGATAAACTTTTTCAAGTTGTACTTGCAGTTTCTCCACGCTAAGTGCACACCAATGTCAGGGTGCAGTAGGTCAATATACACGGGTCTGCACGACGTAATCCCTCGTTGAGCAGATCAGTGTGTTGGCCTATGTGTACTCTCTCTATTGGAGTGCACTTACTTTCAAGTACAGGGCCGTTCATATGCAAGAAAATACAAGGAGCATGGAGGATCAAGGAGCAGCTCCTAGGTGGAAGACGAAAAATCGTCCAAGGCAAATTCGACGAGAATCACTAGTGATTCTCGCCGATTCGGCGAGAATCATTAGTGATTCTCGCCGACTCCTTCTGGCCATCTCAAAATGGTGCCAAGTAAGATTCGGCGAGAATCACTTGTAATTCCCGCCGAACCAGTGGTCAAGCAGCCCATGTATACATAGTAAAATTCGTTGAGAATCAACAAGTGATTCGACGAGAATCACAAACGATTCTCGACGAATCGTCGAGAATCACTTGGTGATTCTCGCCGATTCGTCGAGAATCGTCTGCGATTCTCGCCGATTTTGACTTGGCGTTTTCTCAGATCGCTGCTGGACCGGATTCTGCTTCTGGACTAGTTTGAACCGGATTTTGGGGATTCCTTTTGTGGGTCCCACAAACGGTCAAATTTGCTGTATCTACAGGGTATAAATACATGGGTATTTTGAATAGTAAAGACACAGAAAAATACGCCGAGCTCACGGAAACCCTAAGATCGCGAAATCTTTCCGCCGCCTCCGTCGCCGCTCGCGCAAGTCCGTCGCCGCCACTGATCGATCTTCTTCCCGATCTCCGGCGACAGTAGCTTAGCAAGGCTTGTGTCTCACGCGTCTATCCAGAGATCTTTTGTCTCTCGATTTGTTGATCGGAAACACTTCCCATCCGAATCGATCGAGACGACCGATCCTCGTGCGACCGTTGGAAGACCGAGCTTGCTTCGCAACGAAGTTTGGATCTCCAAGTTCAGCAGCTGCTCTTCATCGTAGCCGCCGATCCCGAAGCTAGCCGCCGCTCGTGTGCCGCCGCCGGTTCCGGGGAAATCCTCTCCAAGAGAGACCAAGGTCGTAGACTCTTCATCGACTTCAAGAACACGTCGTCGAACAAAGAGGAACACTGTAGTCTCCAAAAGAAGTTTGTATCACGTGTACATTCTACATTTAATTTCGTTTTAAAGGAACTTTTGTTCCGTGTTGTAAGGGTTGGGTGCAACCCGTTTTGTGGGAGTGTTGACTCTCACGTGTGGAAGGGCTCCTTCCGTTAGTACAGGGATTGGATTTCAATCCCGTTGGAGAAGTGACCGAGTCGTCCCTTGTTGGGGAGATAGGTCGTAGGGGGAAAGTGGATGTACCCAAGTCGGGGAACCACTATAAATTTGCTGTGTATTCTGTGTGCTGTGGTTTTTGTTTTTATTGTGCAGGTACATCCGTAAATTCCGCAAAAGAACCACACGTCACCTATCCCCCCCCCCCCATAGGTGCACATAGTTGACACTAGGTGGACTTTCAAGTGGTATCAGAGGGAGGTTCCTCATCAAAAGGTTAACACCTTGAGTAGAATCCTGCCACTAGTGTCAACAAGGAGACTTACATCTACTATGGACGGGCTCAAGTACTCCGGCAAGATCCCAGTGTGCAACAGACTCAACTTTCCTATCTGGGAGGAAAGGATCAGGTTCTACATGGAAGCAGTGGACCCTCGACTGTTCATGATCGTGCTGGAGGGACCTTATGTCCCCACTAAGGCCTCCACCATTGATCCCACCAAGAAAGTGCCGAAGACACTCTCTGAAATGGACAAGGATGAGATGGTCCTAGTGGGCCTTGACATGAAGGCAAGAAACATCCTGGTCAGTGCAGTTGATGACTCGATGATGCAGAACTTCAGCAATTGCAGGACAGCTCAGGAGATCTGGCAGTGTCTGATCATTCTTATGGAGGGCACAGATGAAGTGAGGGATGATCGGAGATCCCTCCTGAACCAGAAGTATGAAGCCTTCAGACAAGGGCCGAAGGAAGAGATCGGGGTCACCTACGAGAACTTCCTAAAGATTGTCAACGCCCTCAAGGGGTACGGAAGAGTGTTCACCAATGGTGAACTCAATGACAAATTCCTTAGGTCCCTTACTAAGGAATGGGACACTAAGATCTGCGACATCACAGAATTTGGCAGACTGGCAGAAACTGATCCACAAATTCTGTTTGGGAAGCTGATGTCCTATGAGCTTCAGCTGAACACCAGGAAAGCTGAGGAAGAAGCAGAAAAGGCTGCTGCAAAAGAAAAGACTGTGTCTCTAAAAGCCAGTCACTCCAGAAAAGGGAAGAGCACGGTGTCGTACCGTGCCAGGAAAAAGGATGAGGAGGAGGACTCCGATCCATGCTCTTCCAGCTCAGAACTGTCGGAGGAGGATTTCTCCCTCATCACTCGAGAGTTCAAGAAGTTCCTCAAGATGAGGAATCAAAGAAAGAGAGACGGCTCCTCTTCCAGACATCAGAAGAAAAACTACTCTTCTGACAGGTATGCATCTAAACCCAATAAACATCGTTCTTCTGACATTATATGCTTTGGATGTAATAAGCCAGGGCACGTCGTGGCCGACTGCTATCAAGGCAAGAGGGAAAAAGGAAAAGAAGAGGAGCACAAGTCCTCCAGAGACAAGAAGAAGGAGCGAAGCTACATCGCTAAACGGCCAAAGACACTAAGTGAGTCTGATTCCTCAGACTCCAGTGATGATGAAGAAGCCTACTTCGGGCTGGTGGGTCGATCGGACTCAGAAGGAGAATGCCCCCCATTCACTGGGAAGGTAAAAGCTCACACCGCTCTCTCCGACTCCGACTCTGATCCTGAGTCTCAGGATGATGAACCTGAGGATGGCCCTTCGGCCCGTGAAGCTGAGCTCCTCGAAAAGTATGAGCTTCTGCTCAACACTTTCGACGAGTGCCGCAAAAGACTGAAGGCTGAGAATAAGGGAGTAAAATTCCTTAAGGGTGAGTGTGTATCCCTAAGGGAAGAGGTCACTAGCTTGATCTTTCTCAGACAGGAGCACATTGACCTAACTTCAAAGCACTCAGAGTCTTTGAAGCTCCTTGATCTCAAGCAGGAGGAAGTCAACAAATTGGAAGAACTACTTGCGGCAGAAAGGAAGATCGTTCAGAGCTTCTCTATGCCAAAAACAGTGCTTCCAGTCGTTGACACCTTCTCTGCTCAGGCCAAAGGAGCTGGCTTGGGGCATATTGGGGCATCTGGTTCTTCATCTAGGAGAAACAAGAACCAGAGGAAGAATAAGGCCGCCAAGAAGGCCTCTGCTGATGAAAAGGGTAAGGCTCATCTTAGCCCTATTGCGTTCAGAAAGCCTGGCTTTCCTTGCAACCAACATGACTTTGAGTCAACATTTGGGCATCATTTCCGGCCCTCGGTTGCAAAGCCTAAGAGCCGGTATGACGATTGGAACTTCCCCCGGAACTTTGGTGAGAGTGCCTTCAAGGCACCTTATGAGGAAATCCACATAGGAAATTATGGTCCGTTCTCTAGCGGCCATAATGGAAAGCAGGCACCTAAGGCCAAACCTGTTATACAGAAGGTGACAAAGTCATGTGACTGTTGTCACCATGAGGTCTCCACCTCCAGATCCAAGGCCCCAGCTGCACCCACCATTCCAAGGGTAAGGCAGGAGCCTAGGAAGAGATACAACAGGTTCGACTGTTGGTGCTGTGGCAAAGTCGGTCACTTTGCCGTGGATTGTTGGTTTAATCCAAGACATTACGAGACTCCCCATGTTAATAATGCGAGGCCGACCACTCGTAGGGTTAACCAACCGAGGAGGAGTGTGCTAACCAGGAATCTAGGACCCAAAGTCGATTGGGTTCCCAAGGAGAATTAATTTTGTTTTGCAGGAATGTCCAAAGGCCACCAAAACGCCAATCTGGTATTTGGACAGTGGATGCTCCCGGCATATGACTGGGACAAGAAGCCTGCTGCGTGATTACACTCCCGTCGAGAATGGACCCAAAGTCATCTTCGGAGGGTCAGATCGAGGAGTCACCAGAGGTTACGGTATGATTTCCAACGGTATAATCTCTATCACCGACGTGGCTTATGTTGAAGGGTTAAACCATAACCTGATCAGCGTAAGTCAGTTATGTGACAAAGGTTATGACGTTAAGTTCTGCAAGGATAAATGTCTGATAATTTCACGTACCTCTTCTGAGACGGTATTATCAGGCATTAGGAGCAGAAATATCTTCTGCTTAGATTTTCTTAGTATAGATTCATCTACCCCCGTATGCCTTGTGGCAACAGGCAGTGCATCTCTTTGTGAACAATGGCACAAGAGATTGGCACATATTAATTATAAGACAATTAGTATGCTATTTTCTAAGAATTTAGTAAGAGATGCTCTCAGTATCAAGTGCATCAAGGATAGCCCCTGTCATGCATGCCAGATGGGCAAACAGACACGGGCTACCTTTAAGAGCATTGCAGACAAAGACTCTTCCCGATGTCTTTACCTGTTACATATGGACCTGTTTGGTCTAATGCAAGTTCATAGCTTGGGAGGCAAATCATATACGCTAGTGATAGTTGATGATCACTCTCGGTTTACATGGGTGTTCTTTTTGAAACGAAAGTCAGATACTTTTGATATCTTCACTAATTTTGTCAAGCAAGTTCAGAACGAATTTAACTGCTCCGTGGTCAAAGTCAGAAGTGACCATGGAACAGAATTCGAATCTGGTGCTATGACAAAATTCTGTGAAGAACACGGTATCTTTCATGAGTTTTCCTCCCCACGCACTCCTCAGCAAAATGGGGTTGGGGAGAGGAGAAATAGAACTCTCATTGAAGCCTGCACGACAATGTTGAAAGACGCCTCTCTCCCTAAATACTTCTGGGCAGAGGCTGTCAATACAGCTTGTCATGCACAAAAATGAGCATTGATCAACAAGCATCATCGTAAGACACCCTACGAGCTACTGAAAGGCAGGAAACCAACCTTGTCCTACTTTAGGATTTTTGGTTGCAGATGCTATGTACTAAATAATGGGAAGTACCCGCGTACTAAATTCGGTGAAAAATGCTTCGAAGGCATATTCATGGGATATAGTTCCCATAGTCGGGCATATAGGGTCTTCAACAAGAAAACCCTAGTGGTAGAAGAATCAATAAATGTTGTATTTGATGAAGGAAGTTTGCTTCACAGCAACTCTTCCAGTGGTATTCTTGAAGATACAGGTGCACGATTGAAACAGCTGAGTCTGGATGAGCCCGCTCAAGATGACACTCCTAAGTACATCAAAGTGTCCACCTCCACGTCATCTGAAAATGTCGAAGATCAAGATGAATCAAATCACTTGGAAGAAAGAGAAGCCCAAGAAGTAGTTGAAGCACCGGACGCCAGACTTCTAGAGCTCCGTCACGTGAGGGATCATCCTAGAGAACAGATCATCGGAGATCCTCGTGTCGGCGTCAGGACTCGAAGAGGTACAACTAACGAAATATTGCATCTTAGCTTCCTGTCACAGGTAGAGCCAAAGAAGTTCGACGAGGCGAACAAGGATGCGGCATGGATTCTGGCCATGCAAGAGGAACTACATCAATTCGAACGGTACAAAGTTTGGACGCTGGTTCCCAGACCATACAAGCAGAATGTGATCGGCACAAAGTGGATCTTCCGAAACAAGCTGGATGAACATGGTGTCATCGTAAAGAACAAAGCCAGGCTGGTGGCTCAAGGTTACCGACAGGAGGAAGGGATTGATTTCGACCAGACCTTTGCACCAGTAGCAAGGCTCGAGGCAATCAGGTTATTCCTGGCGTATGCTGCAGTCAAAGGATTCACAGTCTATCAAATGGATGTGAAATCGGCATTCCTGAACGGAGACCTAAAAGAGAAAGTATACGTCGCTCAACCCCCAGGTTTTGTCGATCCTACCTTTCCCAACCATGTCTACTTTCTTAATAAAGCATTATATGGGTTGAAACAAGCTCCTCGAGCTTGGTATGAGATTTTATCTAGGTTTCTTCTTGAGAACAAGTTCTCTAGAGGTAAAATAGATAAAACTTTGTTTCTCAGGGAAGTCAAAGGCAAGATTTTGCTGGTGCAAATCTATGTCGATGACATAATATTCGGCTCAACGGACAACAATCTTTGCAAAAGGTTTTCTAAACTTATGCAAGGAAAGTTTGAAATGAGCAGTATGGGAGAGCTCAAGTATTTCTTAGGACTTCAAGTGAAACAGTCTGAGGATGGAATCTTCATCTCTCAGACGAAGTTCACAAATGAACTCCTTAAGAAATTCGGTATGGAGAGTGCAACCTCTATGAGGACTCCGATGGGATCCACCATGTCTCTGGATAAGGATGAGAAAGGTAAACCTTTCGATGAAACCAAATACAGAAGCATCATTGGATCCCTGCTCTACCTTACTGCCAGTAGACCGGATATTATGTTCTCCACATGTGTCTGTGCCAGATATCAGGTGAACACTAAGGAATCTCACCATGTCGCTGCAAAGCGAATTCTAAGATACCTTAAAGGTACTCCTAATCTTGGCTTGTGGTACCCGAGAAACAATGATGTCGAGCTAATAGGCTTTTCAGATGCTGATTTTGCAGGGAGTAGGGATGACAGGAAAAGCACTTCCGGGACGTGTCAATTCCTCGGAAGAAGGCTTATCTCATGGAACAGCAAGAAGCAGAACTGTGTGGCTACCTCCACAGCAGAATCTGAGTACATCTCAGCAGGCAGCTGCTGCGCGCAACTCCTTTGGATCAGAAATCAGTTGGTCGACTACAACCTTCAGTTCAAGGAAGTTCCAATATACTGCGACTCCTCCAGTGCAATTGCCATTGCCAACAATCCTGTCTCGCACAGCAGAACGAAGCATATTGAAGTGCGCTACCACTTCATTCGGGAGCACGTGGAAAACAAGGACATCTCTCTCTGTTATGTCCCCACGGACAAGCAGATTGCTAATATATTCACAAAGCCCTCAGACGAGGCAAAGTTCAATCTTTTCAAGACTGAATTGGGGATGCTCAATTATGAAGACTGAAGACTACAGAAGCTCCCGACTCGTGCATGATCTGAGGGGGAGCAGGGAACTCCAGCGTGAGTACAGCTGCAAGAACTGAGGGGGAGCTAAGGGCCAAAGGTTACAGACCCCGATTTGCCGAAGCCGAAAAGGGGGAGATTACCCTCTCGGGGTCAAGGCTAAGGTGGCTCCAGCTTGCTCCCAAGCAATCGGTATTGGTAAGGGATGACTCCACTTAATGATGTTAAGTTTATGGCTTTCAGTTGCTTTCCTTTCCATTTGCTCTATTCACCTTAGCTTGTAGGGTTTAGGCTTCTTCAAATAGGGGGAGATTGTTGGGTATTGTATCCATAATGTACCTGATTTGAAGAAGCCCCTGGACAAGCTAAGGTCGATATACTATGTATTTGATAAACTTTTTCAAGTTGTACTTGTAGTTTCTCCACGCTAAGTGCACACCAATGTCAGGGTGCAGTAGGTCAATATACACGGGTCTGCACGACGTAATCCCTCGTTGAGCAGATCAGTGTGTTGGCCTATGTGTACTCTCTCTATTGGAGTTCACTTACTTTCAAGTACAGGGCCGTTCATATGCAAGAAAAGACAAGGAGCATGGAGGATCAAGGAGCAGCTCCTAGGTGGAAGACGAAAAATCGTCCAAGGCAAATTCGACGAGAATCACCAAGTGATTCTCGCCGATTCGGCGAGAATCACTAGTGATTCTCGCCGATTCGGCGAGAATCATCAGTGATTCTCGCCGACTCCTTCTGGCCATCTCAAAATGGTGCCAAGTAAGATTCGGCGAGAATCACTTGTAATTCCCGCCGAACCAGTGGTCAAGCAGCCCATGTATACATAGTAAAATTCGTTGAGAATCAACAAGTGATTCGACGAGAATCACAAACGATTCTCGACGAATCGTCGAGAATCACTTGGTGATTCTCGCCGATTCGTCGAGAATCGTCTGCGATTCTCGCCGATTTTGACTTGGCGTTTTCTCAGATCGCTGCTGGACCGGATTCTGCTTCTGGACTAGTTTGAACCGGATTTTGGGGATTCCTTTTGTGGGTCCCACAAACGGTCAAATTTGCTGTATCTACAGGGTATAAATACATGGGTATTTTGAACAGTAAAGACACAGAAAAATATGCCGAGCTCACGGAAACCCTAAGATCGCGAAATCTTTCCGCCGCCTCCGTCGCCGCTCGCGCAAGTCCGTCGCCGCCACTGATCGATCTTCTTCCCGATCTCTGGCGACAGTAGCTTAGCAAGGCTTGTGTCTCACGCGTCTATCCAGAGATCTTTTGTCTCTCGATTTGTTGATCGGAAACACTTCCCATCCGAATCGATCGAGACGACTGATCCTCGTGTGACCGTTGGAAGACCGAGCTTGCTTCGCAACGAAGTTTGGATCTCCAAGTTCAGCAGCTGCTCTTCATCGTAGCCGCCGATCCCGAAGCTAGCCGTCGCTCGTGTGCCGCCACCGGTTCCGGGGAAATCCTCTCCAAGAGAGACCAAGGTCGTAGACTCTTCATTGACTTCAAGAACACGTCGTCGAACAAAGAGGAACACCGTAGTCTCCAAAAGAAGTTTGTATCACGTGTACATTCTACATTTAATTTCGTTGTAAAGGAACTTTTGTTCCGTGTTGTAAGGGTTGGGTGCAACCCGTTTTGTGGGAGTGTTGACTCTCACGTGTGGAAGGGCTCCTTCCGTTAGTGCAGGGATTGGATTTCAATCCCGTTGGAGAAGTGACCGAGTCGTCCCTTGTTGGGGAGATAGGTCGTAGGGGGAAAGTGGATGTACCCAAGTCGGGGAACCACTATAAATTTGCTGTGTATTCTGTGTGCTGTGGTTTTTGTTTTTATTGTGCAGGTACATCCGTAAATTCTGCAAAAGAACCACACGTCACCTATCCCCCCCCATAGGTGCACATAGTTGACACTAGGTGGACTTTCACTATTAAAAGCAGCAAAGTCTTCATCACTTTCACTGCTATCAGAACTCTTGCTCACTGAATTATCTGTGACAGCCTCAGCAATTATTTTAAGTGGAGATGGAGACTTGCTTCTATACTTCTTAGTGGCTTCAGTATTGAAGGCCATAGACTTTTCCTTGTGCTCCACTCTAGTATTCTTCTCTTCCTCCTTTCTAGCAATTAACTGCATCTCATAAGATAGCAGTTTTCCAAACAAATTTGGAGGAGGTATATCAGCAAGTTTGGCCACTTCCCTAATGGCACAAATCTTGGTGTCCCAGTCCTTAGTCAGGGATCTTAAGAACTTGTCATTCAGCTCATAGTTGCTTAAGACTCTTCCATAGGACATCAACTCATTAACTATCCTATAGAACTTCTTATAACATTCTGTAATTCTATCAGACTTTCCTTGTCTGAAGTTTTCATATTCCTGATTTAACATTGACTTCCTATCTTGTCTTACTTTCTTTGATCCCTCCATATAGACTATTAATGTGTCCCACATTTCTTTAGAGGTTTTACAATGAATTAAGTTCTAAAATGTTGAATCATCAATGGCACTAACAATTATATTCTGGGCTCTCTTGTCCATAGTGGCCAGGATGATTTCATCTTTAGTCATTTCAGAAACGTCCTTGGGAGTTTTCTGATTTGCATCCAGAATGGATATCTTCATTGACACATATGGGCCTTCTTTGACTATAATATATATCCTTGGGTCAGAAGCTTCTATAAAGAGTCTGACCCTCTCTTTCCATATGCCAAATATCTCTTTTCTACATATTGGCAATTTCATGGACCCCATCTCTTTGTGATTCTCACTAGAACCCATTTTGTTGATTCTTGTTTGTTTTGAATCTGCCTACAGGATCTTACTCAAACTGTTAAGTCCCTTTTTGAGTAACCTCGCTTTGATACCACTTGAAAGGATTGGTTTCAAGACTACCTAAATCACCTAGAGGGGGGGGGGGGGGTTAATAGGTACAATTCCTTTTTAAAATTTAAGGCAGATTCCTGTTTTTGTTTTTGTTGTCTTTATTACTATTAGCAACTACCACATACACAGAAAAACAATAATCACAGAGTACACAGTGGTTTATAGTGGTTCCCTAAATATTGGGTACATCCACTTTCCCCCTTCGCCTATCTAGTAGTGTACTAGATTTGGCCTTTCTCCCTTCCTTTTCCTCAGATCCTCAGATCTTGCAACTCAGGCTAAAACAGCCCTACCTCAGCCTTTAGCAAGGCCTACACTCAGGCTAAACAGCCCTACCTCAGCCTTCAATAAGACCTACACTCAGGCTAAACAGCCCTACCTCAGCCCTCAACAAGACCTACACTCAGAGAATAGATTCTCCTACACTCAGGCTCAAAAGCCCTACCTCAGCTTTTATAAATTTAGTCTTACAACTCAGATCCCTTAGGATCCTACAAAAAGATAATAAAGAGTTTTAGGTCACCACTCTGTTTGAGAGAATGAAGAGGACAACCTTCTTGATCAGTTCTTGATAGAACTGATTCCTGAGATCAACTTTGTCTTTTCTTTCTTCAAGGCTTCTTGAGTCTGAACTCAGTAAAAGTTGATCTTCTTGAAGTAGTCCGGCTGGCAACTTCCTTCTTATGATGGAGATTTAAATCTGGATCCTTCTTTGCAGTTTGGTTCAGAACCTGCTCCTTAAGAGATTTGATTAGACAAGTCTCTTTCTTGATTTCAATTACTGGAGTTCTCTCTCTCCAAGAAAATCTGAAGTTTCTTCAAAATACTGATTTACAGTTTTCTCTGGATCTGTATTCTACAAATGATTGATCGTCTTCTCTTAATCTTTTTTTTCTGTTGAAGGAGAAAGTCTTTATATAGCCTTCCTCCATGGTAACCGGCTGATCCGGCTTCTAACAAACTTCTGACAGCTCTGACAGTCGTGGTAGACCGGTTGAAATGGCAGCTGTCAAGTCATCCAGTCACTTCTTGAAAATACTGTCTCTGTCTGAAAGTGTCGAGACAGATCTTCATTATATGTCGACACAAATAGACTAAGTCTCGACACAAATGGACTAAGTGTCGACACATGCCTTGGTGGTGTCGACACAACTACTTCTGTTGTTGTAATAGCTTCTCGACACTGATTGAGTGTGTCGACACAAGTACTTCTTCTTTAAAACTTAGTTGAATTCTGCTATGTGTCGACACATCTCCTTTGTGTCGACACAAGTACTTATTCACTTTAACTGTGTTGAAACTTGTCGTGTGTCGACACATCTCATTTGTGTCGACACAGTTGATGTCGACTAAGCCTTCAGTGTATCGACACAGCCTCCTGGTGTCAACACATTTGATGTCGACTAAGCTTCTCTGGGTGTCGACAATGCCTCTAAGTGTCGACATGATTTATGTCAACTATTCTTCACAGTGTGTCGACACTGCCTGTATGTGTCGACACATTTCTTCGGGTGTCGACTCTGCCTTTCCTGGTGTCGACACAATTTACTCCAAGTGTCGACACAGCTTTTCTTCAGTGTCGACACAAGCCTTCATAAGTGTCGACACTGCTTCTCTAGGTGTCGACACATGGACTTAGAATTTTTCCTGCAATCCTACAGTTACTTAACCTACACATATAAACTCAAAACACATCAAATACACCTTGATGCATATCATTGAGTAGGGTGAGGCTGCTTCAAATATGGTACACATTTTCCAGTGTACCCAACACAGAGCTAGGCTCGTCCCTAGGTAGACCCGCTACGCAGGCTCTCATCTAGCTGACAGGTCTGAAGGCTCGCATGTGGGGGATAGGCCTTGTTTGTGGAAACTTCATTGGCACCCCGAGCTAGGCTCGGCCCCAGGTAGACCCGCTGTGCAGGCTCTCATCCAGCTGGCAGGTCCGAAGTCTCGCCTGTGGGGGATAGGTCTTGTTTGTGGAAACTTCATCAGCACCCTGAGCTAAGCTCGGCCCCAAATAGATCCACTGTGCAGGCTCTTATCTAGCTGGCAGGTCCGAAGGCTCGCCTGGGGGGGATATGTCTTGTTTATGGAAACTTCATCGGCACCCCGACCTAGGCTCGACCACAGGTAGACCCGTTGCGCGGGCTCTCATCTAGCTAGCAGGTCTGAAGGCTCGCCTTTGGGGGATAGGTCATGTTTGTGGAAACTTCATCAGCACCGTGAGCTAGGCTCGGCCCCAGGTAGACCCCCTGCGCAGTCTCTCATCTAGCTGGCAGGTCAGAAGGCTCGCCTGTGGGGGATAGGTCTTGTTTGTGGAAACTTCATCGGCACCCCGAGATAGGCTCGGCCCCAGGTAGACCCGCTGCGCATGCTCTCATCTTGCTGGCAGGCCCGAATGGTCGCCTGTGGGAGGAAAGTTTTTGATCCTCGGAGACACTTCGACTCGGATGTTCTGAGCGGGGCAAGAAACATACCCGGAACATGGAATGAAGAGAGGTAGGATCCCTTCAGGCAGGAGAGGTCTCGGCGAGGAGAGGTCTCAACCAGAGGAGGTCTCAGCCGGGAGGTCTCCGCCAAGGATATCTCTCCAAAGGAAGTTCTCGGCGGGAAGGATCTTGATAAAGTAACCTTGGTCAGACAGTGGGAAGTGCTAGGCGGAAGGTTCGGCCAGTTCGCGTAAGGTAAAGAGGGACGGTCTCCCCTTAAAAGGCCTACGGGCGACGTTCCCGACAGACGGTTCTCGGCAGAATGCAGAAACGGGACGTCTTAACCCTGAGATTTCTCGACAGGATCCCTCCTAATCCATCGCTAAGGGGGACAACCCTAGAGGGTCTAAGGGTCTCAGTGGAAGCATGCCTGAAAGGCATTTGGCCTCTACAGACGTATCTACTGAGCACTTGTAACATATTTACAACACAAAAGAAAAGAGACAAACATTTGCAGCATTTATGATCGTTTACTCAAAATACAATTACAAGTTTGGAGTATCTCACTCTGTTGGGAACATTGGAAAATGTGTACCAGATTTGAAGAACCCTCACCTTACTCAATGATATGCATCAAGGTGTATTTGATGTTATTTTGAGTTTATATGTGTAGGTTAAGAAAATGCAGGAATGTAGGAAAAGTTTCTAAGTCCATGAGTCGACTCCAGAAGAAGCTGTGTCGACACTTATGAAGGCTTGTGTCGACACTGGAGAAAAGCTGTGTCGACACCTGGAGTCAATTGTGTCGATACTTCGAAAGGCTGTGTCGACACCAGAAGAAACTGTGTCGACACACAGAGGCAGTATCGACACACAGAAAAGCTTAGTCGACATCAATTGTGTCGACACACAGAGGAAGCGTCGACACACAGAATACTTTGTCGACATCAACTGTGTCGACACACAGGACTTGTGTCGATACATAGCAGAGTTTCAACAAAGTTGATTTTTTGTGAAAAGAAGAAGTGACTGTGTCGACACACAGAACTAGTGTCGACATATTCTACAGAAGCTGTGTCGAGAAGCAGTGTCAACACCAAGGGAGCTGTGTCGACACCAACAAGGCTTGTGTCGACACTTAGTCTACTTATGTCGACACATGATGAAGTTCAGTCTCGACACTTTGCTGACACAAACAGAGTTTCAAGAAGTGTTTGAAGACTTGACAGCTGTGATATTCAATAAGTCTACTGAAGCTGTCAGAGCTGTCAGAAGTTCGTTAGAAATCGGATCAGTCTGTTACTATGGAGGAAGTTTATATAAATACATTCTCTATCAACAAAAAGATATGCATATGAGATAAAAAAAGAGTAAACACGAAAAACAGAAGAAGATTTTCAACAGAAGTTCTAAGAAGACATTCTTAAGGGGTGATCTACTCAGAGTTTGTCAAGAAAATTCAAAGAAGAATTCAGAAGAATTTTCAGAAGAATTTGGAGAGAGAGCTCCATCTATTCAAGTGAAGAAAGGGACTTACATCAACAAGTCTCTTAAGTGCAGATTTTGAACCAGTCTGCCAAGAAGAATTTAGATTGATTTCTAAATTTCAAGAAAGAAGTTGATTGAAGAACAACTTCAAAGGAGATCAACCTTACTGTGTTCAGATTCAAGAAGCTTTGAAGAAAGCTAAGACAGGTTGATCTCTAACATCAGATTCTTTCAAGAACTGATCAAGAAACCTTCCATCCTTTCTCTCTCAACCAGGGTGGTGGTAAATTTCAAATTTACATCTATTTTCAGTAGGATCTTTTTAAGATCTGAGTTATAAGCCTGATTTATAAAGGCTGAGTTGTAGGAGATTAAGTTCTCTGAGTGGTAGGCCTTATTGAAGGCTGAGGTAGGGCTGAGAGCCTGAGTTGTAGGAGATTTTCATCTCTGAGTTGTAGGCCTTGTTGAAGGTTGAGGTAGGGAAGATTGCCTGAGCTGTAGGAGTGTGGACTCACTCTGAGTTGTAGGAGCCTTGTTTGGGTTCTGAGCTGTAAGATCTACAGATCTGAGGAGAAGGAAAAAAGTTAGGCTGAATGTAGCACACTGTTAGATAGGCGTAGGGGGAAAGTGGATGTACCCAGACCTAGGGGAACCACTATAAATCAGTGTGCCATCTGTGATTGTGTGTGGTATTGTTATTTCTGTGATGTGATAGCTGTAGAACTATATGTTTCTATTAATTAACTGAATTAATATTCTGCCTTAGAAGGAAAAAGAATTGAACCTATTCACCCTCCCCCCTCTAGGTGTTTAGAAACCAATTCTTTCAATTGGTATCAAAGCGAGGTTACTCAAAGATAGACTTAATAGTCTAAGTAAGATCTGTGTGACAGAAGTAAGCTAAAAGAAGATGGATTCAGGAGAAAACCATAAAGAACTTGGTTCAATGAAGTTGCCTATCTGCAGGAAGGAAATCTTTGGAATATGGAAGGAAAGGGTCAGACTATTTATGGAGGCATCTGATCCTAGAATTTATATAACAGTTAAGGAAGGACTATATATTCCAATGAAGGTTTCTGTTCTTGATGCTAATCAAAGGATTCCTAAGGATTTTTCAGAAATGACTAAGGATGAGATCATCTTGGCTACAATGGATAAAAGAGCACAAAATATTATAGTGAGTGTCATTTATGACTCAACATTCCAGAATCTGATTCACTGCAAAAGCTCCAAGGAGATGTGGGACACATTGATTGTCTACATGGAGGGTTCTGAAGAGGTTAGGCAAGATAAAAAGTCTATGCTTAATCAAGAATATGAGAGTTTCAGACAAGCCAAGTCTGATAGCATAACTAAATGTTATAAGAAGTTCTATAGAATTTTAAATGAACTAATGTCCTATGGAAGAATCTTCAGTACATATGAGCTGAATGACAAATTCCTTAGGTCTTTGACTAAGGATTGGGATACAAAGATCTGTGCTATAAGGGAAGTGGCCAGACAGGCAGAAATTTCACCTCCAACACTGTTTGACAAATTGCTGTCTTATGAGATACAGCTGTTGGCCAGAAAGGAGGAAGAGAAAAATACAAAGGATGACTATAGAGAAAAGTCAGTGGCCTTCAAGGTAGAAGCCACAAGGAAGAATAGGAGGATGTTTCCATCTTCTCCTAAGAAAGCTGCAGAAGTGATCTCAGAAAATTCAGATAATCACAGTTCAGACAGCAGTAATTCTGATGAAGACTTTTCTGCTTTCACAAGGCAGTTTCAGAGATTCTTAAAGAAGAAGCAGTGGAAATCTAAGCTATCCTCATCTCAGTCCAAGGATGACTATTATCATAAGAGGAAATCATCCAGAAAGGACAGGAGTGGGACAAAGCCTAGCAAGTCAACTACATCAAAGATTATTTGTTATTGCTGCAACAGACCTGGACATGTTGTGGCTGACTGTCCAGACAAAAGGAAGGAGTCTGCTGATAAAAAGAAGTCTCAGCACAAGAGCAAGAAGGAGAAATCCTTGGTCGCTAAGAAAGAGAAAGGTTGGACAGATCAATCAACTTCAGAGTCTGAATCTGAGGCTGAGGCCTCTATTGGTTTGTTTGCAACAGAAGAAGAGGATGAGTTCTTGAAATTATTGGACTCTATCAATGAGCAAGAAGACCATCAGTGGAAAGGACTGATAGCTGTGTCTGAAGAATATCAGCGCTAGGATCAACCTGGTCCTAGTAAGGTAAAAAGTTTATCTGTAGATTCTGATTACTACACTAGGTCAAAATCAGATGCATCTGCATCAAGAGATGTGGATGGTTCTGAATCTGAAGGAGATATTCATCAGCTTATAGATAAATATGGGGATTTATTGCAGGCACTCAAGAGAAGCAAAAACTTGGCCAAAAATCAGGCTAAGGAAATTGCAGCTCTTAAGTTGGCTGCATCTGATTCAGAAAAGCTGCTAGATCAGAAGATGAATGAGATTGCCAAGCTGAAAAACATAACTGTTATTCAGTTGGGTACAATCACATAAAAAAATGATCAGATCAAAAGTCTGGATGACAGACTTCAGAAAGAGAAGGAAATAGTGGCTAGTTTCTCTAAGCCAAAATCTGTCCTACCCTTAATTGATGACTTTGTGTCTCAAAAGGGTAATATAGGATTAGGCTTCAAGGGAACTACATGGGCTGCCCAGCCCAATAATAAAGGCAAAGCCCCAGCACAAAACAAAAGATCTGCTGCCAACAATACAGCTAAGATTGTACCTAAAAAGAGTTATAATAAGTATGAGTGCTGGTGCTGTGGCAAGATAGGACATTATGCCTTAGACTGTTGGCACAACACCAGTGTCAAGAAGAATAGCAATCTACCTGTTAGTAGAGTTGCAAGCAGATTTGTCAAGTTTCAGGCTAACTTGAACCAAGGACCCAAAAGTTATTTGGGATCTAAGTTTAAGTAATCTTTGTTGCAGGTGAGTCCAAGTTGCCATGCCTTATATGATACTTGGACAGTGGATGTCCCAGGCACATGACTGGAACAAGAGGATTGCTAAAGAACTACTCACCAATATTGAATGGGCTTAAAGTAATCTTTGGTGGTTCTGAAAAAGGAGTCATCAAAGGGTTTGGTAACATTTCTAACAACTTAATCACTATCACTCAAGTGGCTTATGTGAAGGGTTTGAAACACAACCTAATAAGCATAAGCCAGGTGCGTGATCTTGGATATGACATTTCATTTATAAAAAATGGTTGTCATATCAAGAGGTCAAGTGATCAAAAAGTCATATTGACTGGCTATAGAAAAAGAATGTGTATTTCCTAAACTTTGAGAGTGAGAATAAAAATTCTAATATCTATCTTGTGGCTGATGAGAAAGCCTCTCATTGTGTCAAATGACACAAGAGGCTAGCTCATCTTAACTACAAGACTATTGGCCAACTCTTTAGTAAAGAGTTAGTGAGGAATGGTCCTCAATTTAAGTGCTTTAAGGATGTAATAGGCTCATCTTGTCAAAAAGGCAAGCAGACCAGATCCTTCTTTCATAGCCTAGAAACCAAAGACTCAGTGAGGTGCTTATACCTCTTGCATATGGATTTATTTGGTCCATGCCAGTTCATAGTCTAGGTAGTAAGGTCTACACTTTTGTGGTTGTAGATGACTATTCTAGATTTTCATGGGTATTCTTTCTGAGGCAGATATCTGAAACCCCAAATGTCTTCTGCAATTTTGTCAAACAAATTCAGAATGAATTAGACTGTTCAGTGGTCAAAATCAGAAGTGACCATGGAACTGAATTCCAATCTGAAAGTATGACAACGTTGTGTGAAGAATTTGGGAATCATCAGGAATTCTCCTCACCTAGAACACCTCAGCAAAATGGCATTGCTGAAAGAAAGAATAGGACATTGATTGAGGCTAGAAGAACACTATTGAGTGATACTACTCTCCCAGAATATTTCTGGGCTGAGGCAGTAAACACTGCATGCCATGTGATAAATAGGGCTTCCATCACCAAAAGCCACAAAAAGACACCCTATGAGGTTATGAAAGGCAGAAAACCAAACTTATCCTATTTTAGGATCTTTTGTTGCAAGTGCTATGTGCTTAACAATGGCAAGTCTCACCTAACTGAAAGATATGGTACCTAAACACCTAGAGGGGGGGGGGGTGAATAGGTGCCCTAATCCTTTTCTAACTTTGTTGGCAGCTAAACAGTTATATCACAGATTTCTAAGTAGTCTATTACAGCAATCAGCAATAATCAAACATACACAGCACATTCACAGCACAACACACAATGATTTATAGTGGTTCCCCAATCTTTGGGTACATCCACTTTCCCCCTTCGCCTATCTAGCAGTGTACTAGATTCGGCCAAAATTCTCTACTGTCTCAGAACCCAAATAGGTTCTTACACCTCAGGCCCAAAGCCTTACACCTCAGCTTTCTCCAAAGCCTACACTCAGCCACAAAGGCCTACACTCAGCCACCCAGGCCTACACTCAGCCAATCAAGGCCTACACTCAGAGTTCTTTAACTCCTACACTCAGGCTATCAAGCCCTACCCTCAGCCTTTATAAATTTAGGCTTACAATGCACTCAAATCCAAAGATCCTACAAGTTAAAATAGTATTACAACAAATAACTCAACAACTCAGAAAATAAGAGAGGAGTTGAGAGTTTCTTGCTGAGTTCTTGGAAGAACTCAGATAGATCCAAACTGACTTAGCTTCCTTCAAAGCTTCTTGAGTAGAACTGAATAAGTCTGAATCCTCTGCAGTTGTTCCTTGACCTCTGCTTCTTAAGATCCAGAAGCCTCTGAATCCTTCTTCTCAGCCTAGTTTCAAAGGCTGAATTCTTGATTGGAGCTCTCTCTCTCCAACTTCTTAGATCTGCAGATGGAATGCAAGATCTTCTTGTGTTTATTCTCTGTGTACCACTTTACTGAATAATCTGAACAATTACTTTTGATTATTCTCACTTCTACAACAACAACAACAACCTTAACCTCTGTTTCTGTAAACAGTCTGTGCCTATTTATAGGCATTCTTCATGGTAACCGGCTGGTCCGGTTTATAACTGACTTCTGACATTTCTGACAAGTGCTGTAGACCGGATGGAACGGCAGCTGTCATGTCATCCAGTCAATTCTTGAAATTCTCTAACTGTCAGATAGTGTCGAGACTTTCTGTTCTTAAGTGTCGACACTTATAGACCAAGTGTCGACACATGCTGTGTAAGTGTCGACACAAGTCTACAAGGTGTCGACACAACTCTTTGTATATCTCGACACAGATTCTTCTGCATGTGTCGACACTGAACTTGAGTGTCGACACAAGTACTTGATCTTCTGTAACTTGTTAAATTCTTCTAAGTGTCGACACATCTCCATGTGTTGAAACTGTCAAGTGTCGACACTGCTTCTTGGTGTCGACACAAGTCTTCAATATAGATTCTTCAGCTGAGTGTCGACACATTCCCTTAGTGTCGACACTTGTACTTAGAATATTTTTGTAGATATTTCTGTTCTTTGCTAAGTGTCGACACAGCTCCTTGTGTCGACACTTTCTTTGAGTCTTCAACTGAGTGTCGACACATTGGGCTGGGTGTCGACACTTTCTTCAAGTGTTGACTCTTCTGGTTGTGTGTCGACACATTGTGTTGAGTGTCGACACATACTTCAAGTGTTGACTCTTTTGGTTGTGTGTCGACACATTGTGCTGAGTGTCGACACATACTTAATATGTTGACTCTTCTGGTTAAGTGTCGACACATTGTGTTGGGTGTCGACACTTACACTTAGTCTCTGCAGAATTTTGCTGAGTGTCGACACAACTCCAAGTGTCGACACTTTCTGGTGTAGACACAACTCTTCTAGGTGTCGACACATCTCCTAAGTGTCGACACCGCTTCTCTGCATTCTTCTTCACTGAGTGTCGACACAGCTCCTTGTGTCGACACTTTCTGTCTGGTGTCGACTCTTCATCCCAGGTGTCGACACAATGACTCCAAGTGTCGACACTGCTTGTCTGGGTGTCGACACAAGCTTTCTCAAGTGTCGACACTTTCCCTCTGGGTGTCGACACATGGACTTAGAAAGTTTTAGCTTCAGTCCAGTGAATACCTAACCTGCACAAGTAACTCAAACATACATCAAATACATTATGATGTATATCATTGAGTTGGGTCAGGCTTCTTCAAATCAGGTACATTTGACCAATGTACCCAACAATCTCCCCCTATTTGGAGAAGTCATAACCCTTGGTCAATGATATACACCATTCATAATTTAAAAATTACAAAATGATATAAAGCAGATTATAATCAGCAGGGTTAACATGAACATGTAAAACTTCACACATATACACATTCAACATTGTAGAACAATTAAGAAACATACACATTTCAGAACAATCATACTATATTTATCATATATTGTTCCAATATTGTTCCTTATACATTTTCAATGATGTACAACAATGTTTTTCACTTAAAAGATTACAATAAGCATCAAGTTTAGTTCCTAATCTATTTCTGATCAGGTTCTTTAATAACAATTCCTTTTCCAGCTTGGATTTTAGCCTTGACAGCAGCAGCAGCAGTAGGCTCAGCATCAATAGGCTTCTTGCCTTTTGAGTCCTTCTTCTTTTGTTCTTCAGCCTTGATTTTTTGTCTCTCAAAATAATGATAGGGCTTAGGAAAGTACTTGCTAGGCTCCATAGCTGTAGGAGGTAGCTTTCCCATCTTAGCCTTCCTTCTGTGCTGAACAATGGCTTCTTGCCTGATTTCATGCCTCCTCCATTCTGCTTCAGAGAACCACTTGTTTCTATCAGTAGTGTTGTCTTTAGCAGCTTTCCAGGCAGTTAGAATGATATTTCTAGAGGTAGGGCTCCATTGTTCAAAATCTGGCTTTAATTCAGCTTGTTCCCTAAACCTCTTCTTTGACAACCTTGCCTCCTCTTCTTTGTCCAAAGCCTCTTGCATAGCTGATGTTATAGGTTGAACAACCTTTTCCAGAATAACATTAGACTTGCCCTCAGTTGGGCTGTACATTGTCTGCACTTCTGCATGAATCATTTCAAAATTTGGAGGTGGATAAATGATTTGAGCTACCTCGTGTGGCTCACCTCCAAAATATACAGGGTTCAGTCCAGATTCAGCAACTTCATTGTCATCACACAGGGGAGGATATCCAAGTGTAGCCCTAATGGAATTTGATATCCATTTTGCATGCTCAGAACTTGCCTTGACTAACACTCTCTCCCCCTTTATGACTTCTTGAGCAACATGATCTCTTATATCATCCTTCTGGAATCGGATTTGACCATCCAAGTACCTGATGCCATCTTTAAAGAAAGGTCTAAGCTTGGTAAGTTGTTAAGAGATTGCTTTCTGGGAATCTTGTATAGCAGTTTTGACAGCAGTAAGCTCAGCTTGAAAGATTTTATCAAAATCAGCCTTTGCAGCATCAGCAGATGTAGATGGTTCAGCAGACTTATTCTTTAATTCAGTGACTATAGCATTGTGGGAGGCAGTTAAATTATCATTCATTCTTAATTGATTCTCCAGCACATAGCCTTGCTTCAGTGCTATATCATCTACTTGAGTCTTGATCTTCTCCTGGTGAGTTGTCAAATAGACCACAGCATTTCCACCCTTGTGGAAGCATTCAGTCATTTCCTTCTTGTTCAGGTTCATCTCAAACCTTATTGATTTTATATCTTGAGCTAAATCAAATTGTAAGGACTTTTGGCCTTCATCAATATACTTCTCTATGGCTCTCCTGTGCTCATCCAGCTTGATTTGCATGGCTACCATTAAGGCACTATAATCAGTGGATGGAGCTTGTGTGACTAAGGATTGTTGAGCAACAGTTTGTAGAGCCTTCTTGTAGCTCTGACTTCTTCTCTTGAATACAAAGAGTTTCTTCTTTTTAGCCCTAGCACTCTCCTCATCTTCAGAGGCAGAGGTGCTTGCAATATCAACTCTATTCTTAGGGATCTCAGGCCTCTCAGTTTGCACAGCAGGTACTTGCTCTGTTTCCAGCCTAATAGGCTCTTCCAGATCTTCCATGTGCTCCCCCTCAGCAGCAGCACTCTTCTCTTCAGCAGCAGCAACCTTATCCATGTTTAAGTACTCTTGATCTAGATTAAGAAACAGATCTTCCATGGTGAATTCAACTGGTGACTGTGCAGGAGAAGTACTGGGTTCATCAACTACTTTATCAGGAATCACTTCTAGTATAACTGATGTGTCTTGAAGAACAACATCTGGTTCTTGGCTAGGCAGCTGAGTTTGCTGATGGACATCAGACAAATCAGAATCTACTATAGAAAAATCGAAAGTATTAAGGTCAACAAGTACCTCTTGTATGAGGATGGTGGCTTGCTCACTCTCCAGTGTAGATGGTTCTTCTACACCTGGAAGCTCCCCCTGGCTTGGATCCCTATGGATGGGGCTAGCATGAGGCAGCTCCCCCTGAATCTCAGCCACATCTTGAGCAACAGGGGTCTTGACTACTGTCTCCTCCTCTTGATCATCAGGTGAGAACACCACCTGTTCTTCACTTTCAGAACTGCTTGAGGACTCTTGTGCCACAACAGCAGTTTTCCTTTTCTTCTTGGGAGGAGAATCTGTCTTAGTAACTTGCTTCTCAGGGGTAGGTATATCCTTTGACAGCACCCTTTCCCATCTAGAAAAGATCCTCATATCCATTTTTCTCATGTGGTTGATTTTGCTACCTGCAGCAGTGCTCATTACCTCTGGTATTGTACCAGCCAGGTAGAGACTAAGTATTCTGCCCAGATTGGGCTTCTTCAGACTTTCCTTTATCTTCTCATAGATAACCATTGACCAATCTGTTTTTAGGTTGAAGATAATTCTGGTCATGACATTGAACATGGAGGCTGACACCCTATCATGCCCTCCAGTCTTACTGAGAATGACCTTGCCCACTATCTCTGACAGAAATTTTCCTTGACTGTTCATGCCTTTTCTGTTAAAGACAGAACCTATCTTCATCTTAGAATCAAGACCACACCAGACCAAAGCTTCCCTGGTCTTGGATGTAGAAACTTCTTCTTCTTCTTGAGTCTTAGGTAGCTGAAGTACCTTTCTCAGACTTTTGGGTGATACCTTGACCTTGGTTCCATGCACTCTGGATTTGATTCTGTATCCAGAGTCATCCACAGCTGCTCCAGTAAGGAATTCAAGCACTTCCTTCTTCCATATCTTGGTTGGTTCTGAAACCAAGTATTCTAGACCTGAATCGCTGACTAGGGTAACCACTGACTTGATATCTTGATCGTCATCGACGAATGCGCCGCGCACAAGTTCGTAGCCTTCGTTGACGTTTTCCTCGAGCTTGGGAGCCATTAGGGTTTGAGAATTTGTCTGGAGAAAAGAGAAATGTCGACACAGCAATTTTTGGTCTCGAAACTCTGAAAGCGTGTCGACAAACAAAGACAAAACCCTATTTATACCTTTCTGATTTGAAGACGAACAGGCGGGATGGATAACTAAAAATGTGTCGACACTGTCAATAAGTGTCGACACTGACTTATAATGTCTCGACACACATGTGTCGACACAAGTTTAGTCAATAGATATTATGTGTCGACACTTGGTTATGTGTCGACACAACATAACTCGACATATTGTCGAGACTTTACTTAGAAAAATTCTGAGTAAAACTTAAGTGTCGACACCATATTGGATGTGTCGACACCTACTTGTCATGTGTCGACACTAACATTCTGAAGTGTCGACACCAACATCCTAGATGTGTCGACACCTTTTTCCTGAAGTGTCGACACTTACAATTCTGTGTCGACATAGACTTGTCTATGTGTCGACACCTTTTTACTTAGCCAATTTTCTATTCTGTAAACTTAGTCTAAGTTTATCATACCTAGTTCAATTTTGAATCTATTGAACTTAGCTTCTTCTAAGGGCTTAGTAAACATGTCAGCTATCTGATTATCAGTTTTAACATATTCAAGTGCAATATCATTTCTTTCTACATGCTCCCTAAGAAAGTGATATTTAATCTCAATATGTTTTGTTCTACTATGAGATACATGGTTGTTAGCTATTGAAATAGCACTTGTAGAATCACAGTAAAGTGGAGTTCTACTTACCTGAAATCCATAGTCCTCTAGCTGATGTTGAATCCACAGAAGTTGAGCACAGCAACTTCCTGCAGCTACATATTCTGACTCAGCTGTGGAGATAGCCACACTAGTCTACTTTTTGCTGCTCCATGAAATTATTCTTCCACCTAGGAATTGACAGGTTCCAGTTGTGCTCTTTCTATCCTCTTTGCATCCTGCAAAGTCTGCATCTGTATAACCTGTTAGATCAAAATCTCCATTCCTAGGGTACTAGAGGCCTAGATAGGGAGTGCCCTTTAGATATCTCAATATTCTTTTGACTGCAGTCAAGTGAGACTCTTTAGGTCAGGCTTGATACCTTGCACAAACACATGTAGCATACATGATGTCTGGTCTACTAGCAGTCAAGTATAGTAGGGAGCCAACTATCCCTCTATACAAGGTTTCATCTACAGGTTTCCCTGCATCATCCTTGCTAAGAGACATACTTGACCCCATAGGAGTCTTCATGGTGCTGGATGAATCCATACCATATTTCCTTATGAGTTCTACGGTGAACTTGGACTGACATATGGACAAGCCACTTTCAGTCTGTTTAACTTGGAGACCCAAGAAAAACTTTAGCTCTCCCATACTACTCATCTCAAATTGACTTTGCATAAGCATTGCAAACTTTTTGCAAAGGCTACTTTCAGTAGACCCAAATATAATGTCATCTACATATATTTGGACAAGTATGACTTTGCCTCTAGATTCCCTAAGGAATAGAGTCTTATCTATTTTCCCCCTTGAGAACTTGTTCTCAATGAGGAAACTAGATAGGGTTTCATACCAAGCTCTAGGGGCTTGCTTTAACCCATATAATGCTTTCCTAAGTCTATAGACATAATGAGGTTGAGTTGGATCAACAAAACCTGAAGGCTGCTCCACATAGACTTCTTCTTTCAAATTACCATTTAGGAATGCTGACTTTACATCCATTTGGTATACCTTGAATCCTTGATAGGTTGCATAGGGCAAGAACATCCTTATGGCTTCCAGTCTGGCTACTGGAGCAAAGGTTTGATCAAAGTCAATACCTTCTTCTTGCCTATATCCTTTAGCATCCAGTCTAGCTTTATTCTTAATGATGACCCCTTGTTCATCTAACTTATTCCTGTAGATCCACTTAGTTCCTATAACATTGTGGTCTTTAGGTTTAGGAACCAGTTCCCAAACCTTGCACCTTTTGAACTGATTAAGTTCTTCTTATATGGCTTCAGTCCACTGAGGATCTTGTATAGCTTCTTCAAATTTCTTAGGTTCTACTTGAGACAGAAAACTAGAATATACTGCAGCATTCTGATTTCTGCTCCTTGTCTGAACACCTTGTCTTGGATCTCCAATAATCAGCTCTACTGGATGATCTTTTAGATGCCTGTTGGCTGGTGGCATCCTAACTTCAGGTTGAACTTCTTCAGCATCTGCATCATGCTGTACTTCTTGTATTTCTTCAGCTATTGGTACATGTAGTTCTCCCCCTGGACAACTGCTATTGCCTTCTACTTGCTGTCTTGCAGCAGGCATCTCTTCTATAGTAAGCTTGTCCAATCTCTTTGTCAAACCTGTGGGGCTGCATTCATTGCTAGACAACTCATTGTTAATAATTTTAGTCTCATCAAAAACTACATGCACAGTCTCCTCTACAACTTGTGTAGTCAAGTTGTATACTCTATAAGCCTTACTATTGTTGCTGTACCCAACAAAAATTCCCGCTTGGGACTTGGCAGCAAACTTTGTTAAGTAAGACTTCCCATTGTTAAGTATGAAGCATTTACAACCAAAGATCCTAAAATAGGATAGATTTGGTTTCCTGCCTTTCACTACTTCATAGGGGGTCTTGTTTAGCCTTTTAGTGATGGTAGCCCTATTTATAACATGACATGCAGTGTTAACTGCTTCAGCCCAGAAATACTCTGGCAGTGATGTATCACTAAGTAGGGTTCTACCAGCCTCTATCAAGGTTCTATTCTTCCTCTCAGCAATGCCATTTTGCTGAGGTGTTCTAGGTGAAGAGAATTCTTGAAATATCCCAAAGTCTTCACACAGTTTTGTCATGCTTTCAGACTGAAACTCAGTACCATGGTCACTTCTAATTTTGACCACTGTACAGTTCAATTCATTCTGAATTTGCTTAACAAAGCTATAGAAGACACTAGGTGTTTCAGATTTCTGCCTTAAGAAGAACACCCAGGAAAACCTTGAGTAGTCATCAACAACTACAAAGGTATAGACCTTCCTACCTAAGCTGTGAACTGGCATTGGACCAAATAGATCCATATGCAAGAGGTATAAACACCTCACAGCATCTTTGTTCTCTATGCTTCTAAAGGTGGATTTGGTCTGCTTGCCCTTTTGACAAGCTGAGCAAATGCCATCTTTAACACACTTAACTTGAGGACCATTCCTCACTAACTCTTTGCTAAAGAGTTTGCTAATAGTCTTGTAGTTAAGATGGGCAAGCCTCTTGTGCCATTTGACACAATGAGAGATTGTCTCATCAGCTACAAGACAAACTGGAGAACCATTGTTCTCAATCATAATGTCTAGACAATAGACATTTCTTTTCCTATATCCTGTCAAAATGATCTCTTGATCACTTGACCTCTTGATATGACAACCATTTTTAGCAAATGAGATGTCATACCCTACATCACTTAACTGACTTATACTTATAAGGTTGTGTTTCAACCCTTTAACATAAGCCACTTGAGTAATGGTAACTAGGGTTGAAGAAATGTTACCAAACCCTTTGATGATTCCTTTTTCAGAACCACCAAAGGTCACTTTAGGACCATTTTTGATTGGAATGTAGTCCTTCAGTAGTCCCCTTGTTCTAGTCATATGTCTGGAACATCCACTATCCAAGTACCATGTTGGGATATGGCCACTTGGACTTACCTGCAAAACAAATTAATAAACCTTAGAACTCAATGGTTTCTTGGGTCCTTGGTGACTGTTAGTTTGCAATTTAACAAGACTACCTACTGGCTTTCCACCAGGTAGCTTGCTACTCCCTTTGGCACTTGCATTGTGCCAACAATCCAAGGCAAAGTGGTCAACCTTGCCACAACACCAACATTCAAACTTATTGTACCTTTGCTTAGGTACAGACTTTGCTGTCTTAACTGCAGCTGACTTATTGAATGTTGGGGCCTTGCCCTTGGACTTGGACTGATCCTGAACAGTCCTAGCAGGTTTAACAAAACCCAGTCCAGCCTTGCCTTGGTGATGAATAAAATCATCAATCAAAGGTAGAACTGATTTAGGCTTTGAAAACTTTGCAACCAGTTCTCTCTCTTTCTGAAGATTTGTCTCCAGTCTCTTAATTTGATCATTCTTAAATGTAATAGTACCCATCTGAATCACTGTATTGTGTTTCAGCCTGGCTACTTCATTCAGTTTTTGATCATACTGCTTCTCAAGGTCTGTTTCAGCAGCTTTTAGATCAGCAATTTCTTTTGCCTGACTTTTGGCAAGGGACTTGCTTTTCATATAAGCCTGTAACAGCACCTTATATTCATCTATGAGCTGATGAATATCTTCTTCAGACTCAGAAACACTTCCATCATTTGATGAAGATGAATCTGATTCTGAACTAGAATAAGAAACTGAACTTAGAGTTGGACATTGTACCTGACTAGGTCCTGGCTGCTCCAGGATTTTGGTACTCTCAGTCAATGCCATCAGTCCTTGGCACTGGCAGTCTTCTTGTTCATAAATTGACTCCAAGATCTGCATAAATTCTTCTTCTTCTTCTTCAGCAAATAGCCCTATATAGGCTTCAGCATCAGTATCAGTGTCTGAAGAAGAGATGTCTGAAAGAGTCTTCTCATTCTTGGCAACAAAAGACTTCTCTTTCTTCCCTTTGAAGTGAGTCTTTTTCCTGTCACTGGATTCTTTTCTTTTCTCAGGACAATCAGCAATGACATGACCCTATGTATTGCAGCAGTAGCACACAATCTTTGATCCAGTTGCCTTGCTTGTCTTTGTCTTCTTCCTGTCCTTCTTAGAAGGCTTTTTCTCCTGATACAAGACTTCTTTTCCCTTGTAAGTAGATGGTCTGGACCTCCACTGTTTCTTTTTCAGGAATTTCTGAAAGTGTCTAGTGAAGGCAGCAAAGTCTTCATCACTTTCACTGATTGTAGACTTTGTACTGACAGACCCTTCTGACTCAGATTCAACTACCTCTATAGGTGGAGTTGATGACTTAGTTCTGCATTTTCTGGGAACTTCTGTCTTGAAGGCAACAGTCCTTTCCTTGTGCTCAGTCCTTGTTGATTTCTCCTCCTCTTTCCTCACTGTCAGCTGCATCTCATATGACAACAACTTGCCAAATAGTGTAGGAGGAGGAATTTCTCCCAACTTTGCCATTTCTCTTATGGCACAGATCTTGGTGTCCCAATCTTTGGTTAGGGACCTTAGGAATTTGTCATTTAGTTCATAGTTGCTGAACTCTCTTCCATAAGACATGAGTTCATTAACTATTCTATAGAACTTCTTGTAGCATTCAGTGATGCTATCTCCCTTGCCTTGCCTAAAGCTCTCATACTCTTGATTAAGCAAGGACTTCCTATCTTGTCTAACTTCTTCAGAACCTTCCATATAGACAATGAGGGTATCCCACATTTCTTTTGCTGTTTTACAGTGAATTAAGTTCTGAAAAGTTGCATCATCAATGGCACTCACTATTATGTTTTGTGCCCTCTTGTCCATAGTGGCTAGGACAATTTCATCCTTGGTCATCTCAGAGAAATCCTTTGGAGTCCTCTGATTTGCATCCAATACTGAGATCTTCATTGGCACATAAGGCCCTTCCTTTACTGTGATGTATATTCTAGGGTCTGAGGCCTCCATGAATAGCCTTACCCTCTCTTTCCAGATCCCAAAAATTTCCTTTCTGCAAATAGGTAATTTCATGGAACCCAATTCTTTATGATTTTCAAAGGAACCCATGGTTCTTGAGTTTCTTGAATCTGTTTTCTGACCTAGACTGTTTCTGCCAAACAGGATCTCCTTAGACTGTTAGTCCTTGTTTTGAGGAACCTGGCTCTGATACCACTTGAAAGATATGGTACCTAAACACCTAGAGGGGGGGGGGTGAATAGGTGACCTAATCCTTTTCTAACTTTGTTGGCAGCTAAACAGTTATATCACAGATTTCTAAGTAGTCTATTACAGCAATCAGCAATAATCAAACATACACAGCACATTCACAGCACAGCACACAGTGATTTATAGTGGTTCCCCAATCTTTGGGTACATCCACTTTCCCTCTTCGCCTATCTAGCAGTGTACTAGATTCGGCCAAACTTCTCCACTGTCTCAGAACCCAAATAGGTTCTTACACCTCAGGCCCAAAGCCTTACACCTCAGCTTTCTCCAAAGCCTACACTCAGCCACAAAGGCCTACACTCAGCCACCCAGACCTACACTCAGCCAATCAAGGCCTACACTCAGAGTTCTTTAACTCCTACACTCAGGCTATCAAGCCCTACCCTCAGCCTTTATAAATTTAGGCTTACAATGCACTCAGATCCAAAGATCCTACAAGTTAAAATAGTATTACAACAAATAACTCAACAACTCAGAAAATAAGAGAGGAGTTGAGAGTTTCTTGTTGAGTTCTTGGAAGAACTCAGATAGATCCAAACTGACTTAGCTTCCTTCAAAGCTTCTTGAGTAGAACTGAATAAGTCTGAATCCTCTGCAGTTGTTCCTTGACCTCTGCTTCTTAAGATCCAGAAGCCTCTGAATCCTTCTTCTCAGCCTAGTTTCAAAGGCTGAATTCTTGATTGGAGCTCTCTCTCTCCAACTTCTTAGATCTGCAGATGGAATGCAAGATCTTCTTGTGTTTATTCTCTGTGTACCACTTTACTGAATAATCTGAACAATTACTTTTGATTATTCTCACTTCTACAACAACAACAACAACCTTAACCTCTGTTTCTGTAAACAGTCTGTGCCTATTTATAGGCATTCTTCATGGTAACCGGCTGGTCCGGTTTATAACTGACTTCTGACATTTCTGACAAGTGCTGGAGACCGGCTGGAACGGCAGCTGTCATGTCATCCAGTCAATTCTTGAAATTCTCTAACTGTCAGATAGTGTCGAGACTTTCTGTTCTTAAGTGTCGACACTTATAGACCAAGTGTCGACACATGCTGTGTAAGTGTCGACACAAGTCTACAAGGTGTCGACACAACTCTTTGTATATCTCGACACAGATTCTTCTGCATGTGTCGACACTGAACTTGAGTGTCGACACAAGTACTTGATCTTCTGTAACTTGTTAAATTCTTCTAAGTGTCGACACATCTCCATGTGTGGAAACTGTCAAGTGTCGACACTGCTTCTTGGTGTCGACACAAGTCTTCAATATAGATTCTTCAGCTGAGTGTCGACACATTCCCTTAGTGTCGACACTTGTACTTAGAATATTTTTGTAGATATTTCTGTTCTTTGCTAAGTGTCGACACAGCTCCTTGTGTCGACACTTTCTTTGAGTCTTCAACTGAGTGTCGACACATTGGGCTGGGTGTCGACACTTTCTTCAAGTGTTGACTCTTCTGGTTGTGTGTCGACACATTGTGTTGAGTGTCGACACATACTTCAAGTGTTGACTCTTTTGGTTGTGTGTCGACACATTGTGCTGAGTGTCGACACATACTTAATATGTTGACTCTTCTGGTTAAGTGTCGACACATTGTGTTGGGTGTCGACACTTACACTTAGTCTCTGCAGAATTTTGCTGAGTGTCGACACAACTCCAAGTGTCGACACTTTCTGGTGTAGACACAGCTCTTCTAGGTGTCGACACATCTCCTAAGTGTCGACACCGCTTCTCTGCATTCTTCTTCACTGAGTGTCGACACAGCTCCTTGTGTCGACACTTTCTGTCTGGTGTCGACTCTTCATCCCAGGTGTCGACACAATGACTCCAAGTGTCGACACTGCTTGTCTGGGTGTCGACACAAGCTTTCTCAAGTGTCGACACAAGGACTTAGAAAGTTTTAGCTTCAGTCCAGTGAATACCTAACCTGCACAAGTAACTCAAACATACATCAAATACATTATGATGTATATCATTGAGTTGGGTCAGGCTTCTTCAAATCAGGTACATTTGACCAATGTACCCAACACTAACTAATTTGCTGCCAAATCCTAAGATGGGATATTTGTTGGGTACAACAACAATAGTAAGGCTTATAGGGTCTACAATTTGGCTACTCAAGTTGTAGAAGAGTCCGTTCATGTCATATTTGATGAATCTAGACTTATTAATAGTGAGTTTCCAAGTAGTTCTTGTGGCTCTACAGGTATACAGCAGAAGATGGACCAGCTTACTATCAGAGAAGATCCAACTGCAAAGCAGGATGAGGAAAATGGTAGTTGCTGTACAGGGGGAGTACAAGACACTCAAGAGGCTGATGAAGACCATGAGGTGCAGCATAATGAAGTGATTGAAGAAGGTCAAACTGTTGATAGATTACCTCCAGCAGTTAGACATTTAAAGGATCATCCTGCACAATAGATTATTTGTGATCCAAGACATGGAGTACAAACAAGGAGCAGGAACTTAAACACAGTTCTTTGCTCAAGCTTCTTATCTCAACTGGAACCCAAGAGATTTGAAGAAGCTATTCAAGACCCATACTGGATTGATGCTATGCAGGAGGAGTTAAATCAATTCAGAAGGTGCAAGGTCTGGGAGTTGGTTCCAAACCAAAGGGTCATAATGTCATAGGGACAAAGTGGATTTATAGAAATAAGCTTGATGAGAGTGGGATCATAGTGAAGAACAAGGCAAGACTAGTTGCCAAAGGATACAGGCAGGAAGAGGGCATGGACTTTGATCAGACTTTTGCTCCAGTGGCAAGGTTGGAAGCAATAAGGATATTCCTTGCCTATGCAGCATATCAAGGCTTCAAAGTGTTCCAAATGGATGTTAAGTCAGCATTCTTAAATGGAGACTTAAAAGAGGAGGTCTATGTAGAACAGCCCTCAGGTTTTGTTGATCCACTCAATCCTAATTATGTTTATAAACTTAGGAAAGCTTTATATGGGTTGAAACAAGCCCCAATGTCTTGGTATGAAACCCTGTCTACTTTCCTCATTGAGAACAAATTCTCAAGGGGGAAAATAGACAAGACTGTATTCCTTAGAGAATCCAAAGGAAAGATCATCCTAGTCCAAATATATGTTAATGACATAATATTTGGTTCTACTGAAAACAACCTTTGTAGAAAGTTTGCAAAACTTATGCAAGGGAAGTTTGAGATGAGCAGTATGGGAGAACTTAAGTTCTTCTTGGGACTCCAAGTAAGACAGAATGATGATGACTTGTCCATATCCCAGTCTAAGTTCACCTAGGAGTTAATTAAGAAGTATGGTATGGAGTCATCCACTACCATGAGAACTCCAATGGGGACAAGTATGTCTTTACGCAAAGATGATGCAGGAAAACCTGTAGATGAATCTTTGTATAGAGGGATAGTTGGTTCTCTCCTTTATCTGACTACTAGTAGACCTGACATCATGTATGCTACATGTGTTTGTGCTAGGTACCAATCCTTCCCTAAAGAATCTCATTATACTACTGTCAAAAGGATTTTGAGATATCTTAAGGGCACACCTAATCTAGGCCTTTGGTATCCTAGGAATAGAGATTTTCTACTAATAGGCTATTCAGATGCGGACTTTGGAGGATGCAAAGTAGATAGGAAAAGCACAACAGACACCTGTCAATTTCTAGGAGGAAGATTGGTGTCATGGAGTTGTAAGAAGCAGACTAGTGTGGCAATTTCCACAGCTGAGTCTGAGTATGTTGCTGCAGGAAGTTGCTGTGCACAGCTGTTGTGGATACAACATCAGTTAGAAGATTATGGTATTCAGGTAAGTAGAACTCCATTATTATGTGATTCTACTAGTGTTATTTCTATTGCTCATAATCATGTTTCTCATAGTAGAACAAAGCATATAAAAATAAGATGCCATTTTCCTAGAGATCATGTAGAAAAAGAAGATATTTCTTTAGAATTTATTAATACAGATTTACAAATTGTAGACATGTTCACTAAGCCATTAGATGAAACTAAATTCAATAATTTCAAAATTGAATTAGGAATGTTGAACATAAATTAGTTTAACAAATTTGTCTAAGTAAAATTATGTCGACACAAAACGTTGTCTGTGTCGACACATAGTAGTTGGTGTCGACACTCCAGGAAAGTGGTGTCGACACATCTACAAAATTGGTGTCGACACTTCAGAGCAGTTGTGTCGACACATCCAGAAGTTGTGTCGGAATTAGAGTCGACACAGAATTTCTGTCGAACTGATAAGAATGTCTGTGTCGACACATCATCAATTGGTGTCGACACATAGATGTCAACACTTCTGTCGAGACATTAGAAGTCTGTGTCGACACATTTCAACTGTGTCGACACATTAAGAGAATTTTGACGTGCGTTTTGACCTTCACTATTTAGAAGGGTATAAATAGGTCAACAACATAATCTGTCGACACACTCTCCATATTTTCGAGAACAAAACCTTATGTCGACAAATTCTCTCTTCTCAATCCAAGATTTCTCTCAACCCCAATGGCGCCAAAGCTTGAAGATAACGTCAACGAAGTCTATGAGCTGGTTCGAAACTCTTTTGATAATGCGGAACCCGAGATTAAAACAGTAATTACCCTAATTACTGCGAATGGTTTGGAATTTCTGGTATCTGAACCTACTAAGATATTGAAGAAGGAAATCCTTGAGTTTTATGGAGCAGTGACTCTGGATTATACTGGATTAAAGATTAGGTCTTCAATCCAGGGTAATAAAATCAAACTCACTATGAAGAGCATACGAAAAACTCTTCATATGCCCAAAACTCAAGAAGATGAAGAAGTTACCTCTACCAAGACCAGGGAAGCACTCTAGTGGTGTGGATTGGATCCCACCATGAAGATTGGATCTGCAATGAACAGGAAAGGTATGAATCTGCAAGGAAAATTCCTTTCTGAAGTGGTTGGAAAGGTCATTCTCTGCAAGCCAGGGGGACATGATAGGGTTTCAGCCTATATGTTCAGCCTGGTGACCAGGATTATCTTCAGACTGAACACAGATTGGTCTGCAGTAATCTTTTAGAAGATTAAGGAAGGCATCAAGAAGCCAAATCTGGGAAGAATCATGAGTCTATACTTGGCTGGAACAATTCCAAAAGTAATGGAATAGACTACTGGTTCTAAGATCAACCACATGAGAAGAATAGATATAAGGATAATCTCCAGATGGGATAAAGTCCTAAAAAGGACATGCCTGATGAAGAGAGGCCAGAGATTACTAAAAAATCTCCTGCACAAGACATTACAGATGGTGCTCAGGTGCAGGGGGAGCCTCATCTTGAGGAAGAGCCAACACACTTAGATAGTCAAATGACAAATCAAATTATTCTTGAGATAACTCACCTCAACACTCAAGCACAGGATGTTGTCATGGAGGATACATCTACAGCTGCTGATGCTCCTGAGTTGGTGGTGCCTCAAGTCCCAACTCAACAAGAGTTTACCCTTAAAGAGTTTTTCCCTGATATAGTGCAAGCCAGGACTGAGGGGGAGCAAGCTGAAATTGAGGGGGAACAAGCTGAAATTGAGGGGGAGCAAGGGACTTAGGGGGAGTTACCTAGATCTGACAAAGAGCTACCCACAAGTCCAAAGGACACTGTGAATCTAGAAAGTACTTCTGATTCTGATGATGGAGAAGCTCTAAAAGCAAAGAATAGAAAGCTGATGGTTTTCAAAATAAGAAGCCAAAGCTATAAAAGGGCATTGCAAACTGCTCCACAACCTGCCCCAGCCACTGATTATAGCTCCTTACTGGTATCTTTGCAAGTCAAATTAGATGAACAAAGAATAGCCATGGAAAAGTATATGGATGAGAGACATAATGAATTGCAGTTATCATTATCTCAAGAAATTAAATCCATAAGATTTAAAATAAATCAGAACAAGAAGGAAATGACATATTGCTTCCACAAAGGTGGCAATGCTGTAGTTTTTCTGGCAAAACGACAAGAAGGAATAAAGACTCAAGTTGATGACATTGTTGTTAAGCAAGGCTATGTCCTAGAAAATCAACTAAGGATGAATGACAATCTGACTGAATCACATAATGTGATTGTTACAGAATTAAAGAATACTGCTACTGCCCTGACTGAGGCAAGGGCTAAAGACAAATCAGAGTTTGATAAGAAACTTCAAGAGGATTTAGCCACTTTCCAATCTGCACTTCAAGCCTCTCAGAAGATTATCTCTGCTCAGCTTCTAAAGTTTAAAACCTATTATACAGAGGGAACAAATTATCTGGATACTCAAATCAGGTTCCAAAATAATGATCTTAGAGATCATATTGAAAGAGAAGTCATAAAGGGGGAGAGGGTGATAGTCAATGCTAGCTCAGAGTACTTTCTACTCAAGGCACCCGCCACCACATTGGCTTTACCTGGCGTATACTGAATCGCCACTTCATAGTCTCCAAAAAACTCAACCCACCTGCGTTGCCGCATGTTCAAGTCCTTTTGATCCAAGAGATACTTCAGTCTTTTATGATCCGTGAAGATCTCCACCTTTGCACCATAAAAATAATGCCGCCATATTTTCAACGCGAACATTACCGCCGCCAACTCCAAGTCATGAACAGGGTAATTCCTCTCATGAGGCTTCAGCTGTCTAGACCCAAAGCTATCACCTTGCCATGTTGCACCAAAACGCAACCCAAAACGCATCCTGATGCGTCACTGAAGATCTGAAATCCCTCGGTCCCTTGCGGTAGACTTAGGATTGGAGCCATCATCAGTCTCTCCTTCAGTGCCTCAAATGCTTGACTGCACTCTTGAGTCCACACAAACTTATGATCTTTACGAGTGAGTAAGGTGAGGGGTAGAGCTATCCGCGAGAAATTTTCCACGAATCTCCTATAGTACCCGGCTAGTCCAAGAAAACTTTGCACTTCCGCCACGGTCCTCAAGACTGGCCAATCTCTGATGGCCTACACTTTTGTTGAATCCACTGCCACCCCATCCCCACTAATCACGTGGCCCAAAAATGCCACCTTCTCTAACCAGAACTCGCACTTGGAGAACTTTGCATACAACTGATTCTCCCTCAACACTTGCAAGACCACTCTCAAGTGGGTCTCATGCTCCACTTCAGATTTGGAATACACCAAGATGTCATCGATGAAGACAACCACAAAAGAATCCAAGTATTCCCGAAATACTCGATTCATAAGATCCATGAACACAGATTGTGCGTTCGTCAGTCCGAATGACATCACCGTAAACTCAAAGTGTCCATACCTTGTACCAAAGGCAGTCTTGGGTATGTCCTCATCCCGAATTCGCAACTGATAATAGCCTGACTTCAAGTCCAATTTGGAGTACACCACTGACCCCACCAGCTGGTCGAACAAGTTGTCTATCCGAGGAATCAGATACTTATTCTTGACGGTCAATTTATTCAACTCTCGGTAGTCGATGCATAGCCACATACTACCGTCTTTCTTCTTTACAAACAACACCGACGCGCTCCATGGTGAAGAACTGGGTCTGATATACCCTTGCTCCAATAGTTCCTGCAACTGTACTTTAAGTTCTGCCAACTCATTTGGTGCCATCCTAAACGGAGGACGTGACACCGGCCTAGCCTCCGGCACTATCTCCATCGAGAAGTCGATCTCTCGTCGAGTAGGCGCTCCAGGAAGTTCACCCGGAAACACATCCTTGAACTCTGCCACTCCGGGCACTTCCTCAATAGATAGGTGAGAGAGACGAACCTCCAATAACGCAACAAGCGCTACACCACCCTGGTTAACCGCTCGCATCAATTGCATGGCCGAAATCTGGGAATAGGCCACTCCACAAAGGCCCTCAAATTTGACCTCCGCCTCCCCTTTACTTTTTAGGGTCACTACCTTGGATAGGCAATCAATACTGTCGCGCTGCTCTGCAAGCCCGTCCATACCCAAAATGACATCGAACTCAACCAATGGTAAAATCACTGCTACCAAAACGAAGTCAACTCCATCCAGCTCCCAACAGATGCACCCTTTGTCCCCGGTGGTCATGGATGACCCATTGGGCATGCACATTTTCAACTCCGCGTCCGCCGAGAAAGACTCAAATCATATTCTCCGGATGAAGCTCTCCGCAAGAAAGGAGTGCGATGCTCCCGTATCGAACAATACCCTAGCGGGGTATCCGGAAACTAATACGAAGCCTACAACATAGACATCACACAAAAAGAGTCTAAAAGTATAAAGCATAAAATTTCAACTTAAATTTTCTTCATACCTGTCACCACATCGGTTTGGCGGATCGCTTCTTGCTGTCCAAGGTTGTAAGCCCTTGGTTGCACCGGTTGGAACCGTGAAGCGCTCGACTCCGCCATCTTCCCTTTCTCCGCAGCACTGGGGCCGGAGCGCACAGTCTGCTCTTGCCTTGCCTCTTTCCCCTCTCCTCCATGGGGACAAACACGAGCTATGTGCCCCACCTTACCACAGTTGTATCATGTTGGCGGTCCCCTAGAGTGAGAACCTCCAGGCGTCCACTTGCTCTTCTCACCGGACCTGGATGTGTGAGGCTTATTCCTCCACCTACTCCCTTCAGACATTCCATGGGATTGGGAAGGCTTCCCTTCCCCTTGCTTGGGAGTGAAACCCTTACGATGCTGGGTTCGCTCCAGATCACTCTCCAACATCCTGGCAGCCTCAACCAACTCATTGAAACCAGCTCTCTTCATGGAAATGACGGGTTGCCTCAGGTTCTTCCTCAGCCCCTGATAGAAGAGATTATCCCTCTCTACATCATCTGCCATCGTCGTTCCTGCATAACAACCCAAACGGGTTAACTCCTGCACATACTCATCCACCATCTTGTACCGCTACATTAAGTGCAGGAACTCCCTCTGAAGTGCCAACTGTGTAGAAATAGGAATGTACCTCTTTAGAAAAGCATCCCCAAACTCCTCCACCGACGGGGTGCGTCCAGGGAACTGGCGGCCTCTATGGCTCACCCACCACAACTTGGCGTCTCCTTCCAACATGAACGCCCCATATTCAGATTTCTTTTCTTCTGGCGTCTCTGCCACCCTCAAAAGCTCTTGAATGCGAACCCACCAATCCTCCGCATCCGTTGGCATACCAACTCCCTTGAATGACGGGGGATGGAAGCTCAGGAAATACTTCATGTGTCGGTTTCCATGTCCGACAACCACCCTTTCCGCCAAAGGTTCCACTCGCCTGGCTTCTCCTCCTGGCACGGTCGTCGCTGTATTCGGTGTAGTAGGGGTTGCTACCTGAGCTGCTGCTGCAGCTTGGGCTGCCACCATCGCTTCTGCAAGCATGCGGCAGAAGTCGGCCGGGTTTACACCCATTCCTAAAATACCTAGAGTAGTGGCACTGCTTGCTGAGAGTTCCTCTCTTGCTCTCGACGTACCCGCCTCGTTGCTTGCACTCTTCAAGAAAACAAGAAACAAGGAATCAATCTCTAATCTCATGACTTAAACATAAGGACACTCTTAGTCCAGCGTTACTCTTATGTGGATAACTTCTCTACGCGTTGACCTTGAATCTAACCTCCCTCTGATACCAAATTGTAACACCTCCTCTGTAATGACCGTATAATATGGGTCCGGCTGGGGCCCCACAACAAACGGACGCCATAGCTTTAGTATTATAATATGATATAACTACCCACACTCAAAACTTTTTGCACAACACAGCGGAAATACAAGCAAGACAAGAAGTTAACCACTACAAGAAGAGATATAACATTGGCCTTATGGCCTTACAACAAGTGTCCAAACTCAAATAATACAACAGTCAAGAAAGTACATAACACTCCTAGTATACCTCGGCATGCAAGCCGGACAACATGAATCTCAAACATACAATATCATTTAAGTAGAACTACAAAAGAGAGAAGCACTTCATGAAGCTTAGGCCTTTCTGGCCGGCGAGCTAGCTACTGCATGCGATCCTTGCCCTGTAAAATTTATTAGTAACGTGGGTCAGCAAAGGCTGACCTCAAACTGTGTAACAAACACATCTCCTCCCGACCGCCCCTAATGGACCCCGGGGTACCCCTCCAACCTGCAAGTTAGCACTTCGTATGCAATAATCATAAGCAAGAAAAGCAACTACAGAAACAGGCTTGGATGTCACACACATCATGCATGTTCTCTACTGGTTGAGCATATAATAAAAAGGGCCTACTTATGCAATCATGTATGCAACAACCCGGGTTTCACCCAAGGCACCCTATTTCGTATGCATCTAACACACCAACACATCATATGGGTACTCATCGATTCCCCATTGGCATAAAGCCACAAACAAAGGGGTAACACCATTCCCCCCAACGGCACACAGGCCGCCACATGGAACTCTTGCAAAGGCCCCACCCGCTCAAGGTCTTAAACCCGGGCTTGCCTACAAGCTCTGACGTCTCATGTCAGGATTCCAACAAACACAAAACTGACTGATTCTAAGAAGCCTTGCCAGATCCCACCCGCTCATAGCCTAATTTCCCGGGCTTGCCCCCATGCTTGGCATTCTCGTCGGTCTCACAGAAGGGGACTAGTCTCGCCGGGACACTCTCCGCACATGATGTGAACGTCACGGGATAGCCAGCCGACCACGGAGACATAGCCACGCCTTGGCACATCACAAACCAAGACAAATCCACCCTAGTCCCTCATTTGTACTGCAGCGTTCCCGCGCACCAAGGAAACCATCTCCAACTCATGCGGAGCTAACCTTGTACACCAAGGAAACCATCTACCGCCACGAGGAGCTAACCTTGTCCGGTTCTGACTACACGTACTCACTCGAGAAAAGGGGGAAAACATCACCATATCACAAATGGCATCTTGCCGCAACGTAATCTCTACAAATCCTTAAAGTTCGTATGCAACATCACCGAGTCGGACTAACGGTCGCGACTACGGCTTCACCCACCATGCCTAATCCACTAACAGAGCGGATCTCTAATGCAAAACATGCCGGGGAGGGACTCAATCGACCCGGAGGTTCCTCTTGAACCTTGGCGACCCAAAACCCCTGTCATTTGAGTATTTGGTGCCCAAAACTAGAAAAGAAATGATGCTAAAGACATGCATCCTAAGACTGAGAGGATAAGTGTCGTTACCTTCCGACTTCTCTTCCTTGCCATGGCAAAATAGCCGGATGAAAACCTTCGCAACGATCTAGCCTCCACGGATCTGGACTCGGCTCGCGATTTGGAGCACCGAAGCTTCTCCTACAGCCCAAACCCTCCTTCACCTTCTTCCTTGCTCTCCCTTCTCTCTAGAATTTAGTAAGAGAAAAGCTTGAAGAAGAATGAGGGTTTCCAACCCTATTCTCGGACTTAACTCCCAAAGAGCAGTTCTGGACCATCATATCCCAAAATAAGGGAATGAATGGCCACGATCCGTCTGAAAAATAAAATACCTGGGCCGAACACGGCCTAGCACACGCCCGTGTCTAGGGCCGTGTCCCCCATTCGTCATCTTAAATCGACACGCTTGGAACAGCATATGGGCATTCGACACGCCCGTGTTCGACTCGACACGCCCGTGTCCCAACTGACACGGCCGTGTGCTCGGTCGTGTGCCTCCAGCGACACAGCCCCAAAACAACCTGAGAAGGGACACGGCCTGGGACACGCCCGTGTCCCAAGACGTGTGCCAAGTCTCGACACTCGTCGACAGCCTTTGTGTCGACACCGCGAAAAAACGTCGAGCGAAGATCGTCGAAGAAGCGGGACACGCCCTGTGACACGCCCGTATCACAGTCCGTGTGCCCCAGTCTCGACACTCGACACTCGACACTCGTCGAGTGAACATCGTCGACTGAAGTTCATCGACAGACCCACACGGCCTTGGACACGCCCGTGTCCTAGGCCGTGTGCCTTGTCTCGACACATTGTCGAGCAAAAAATATCGACACCCTGGGCCAAGTGTCGGCACGGGCTCGACACGCCCTGCGACACCCCCGTGTCGCAGGCCGTATGCCCTGTCTCGACACTTCGTCGAGCGCAAAATGTCGACTACGCAGCCAAGTCGTCGACTCCAGCCTGATACGGCCGGGGACACGCCCTTGTCCTGGGCCGTGTGCCCCCTGCCAAAAACCAAAAATTGGCCAGAAATGCAAATCGACCCTCTCTCAAAAACTGGGGTATTACACTGCTCGGGGTCCACGACTGATACTGAAAGAGCAACTAGATCTGATATACTCTAGAGGGGGTGAATATAGTATATGGTGCTTTAAAAACTTTTTGCAAACTTTTACAACAATTGTTGTAAAATGTGTGAGCAGGGAAGCAGAAATAAATCTAATCACAGTACTAAGCTATGCAAAAACTTAGCACAAAAAAATCAAGGCCAGAAACAAAAAGAAAGCAAGCCAAAACCAGATGACACAAGGGAATATAGTGGTTCCCCAAACTTGGGTACATCCACTCTTCTACCACCCTAGGTAGGAATCCACTGCAGGATGAGTTGATCAGGTGTCCTGGGCACCAATGAGCTTTTGATAAGGTGCTCAAAAACCAAAGCAGATTTTTTGATCAGGTGTCTTTCCACCAATGAGCTTTTGACAAGGTGCTTAAAAACAAGATTCAAACTTTTGAAGGGAGTTTGAGAAACCCTTTACAGAGTGGGGGTGAGAGAGTGATGGCAGTCTTCTCTTTCTCAACCAACTGAGAAGACTATGTGGATTGATGTCAAAGCTCCCCCTGAGTCCTTGAGATCTTCAGGAAGAAGAGCTTTGCTGAGGGTGATAGGCCTTCAAAGATAGAACTCCAGCAATAGATGGTTTCAGCAAGCTGAAATGTTGAGTGTCTGGAGTCTTGAAATGATGTTGGCCTTGAACACTTTGAGAGCTGAAGAGATCTGAAGATTTTTGAAAGCTTGATCTCTTTGATGAGTGTTCTTCAGAATTCTTTTTTGACAGAAGATTTTTGAGTATCTTTCTGTATTCTGTATTGTGTGTTCCCTTTCTTCTCTGGTTCTTGTTAATTAAAAAAACATTCTATATATTATTCTCTGTTCCAGAATAGAATATCATTCTCTGTCAAGGATAGCCGTTGGTCTGCATTGATTGCATCCTTAATTGCATAAACTCTTCTGGAGGAAAGTCCACAGAATTATTCCTTGAAAAATCCCTTGAAACTTGGTCCAGAAATAAATGAAAACGACTAGCAAATCTCTGAATTAATTGCAAAATAACTCCTGACTGATTTGAATTTGAATTCTGGAAGTTATCTGAAATCGTCGAACTGAGCTCTGCTATCGTCGAGCTGAGCTCAGCGAACTGGAAAACTTAAGCAGCAAAATAATCGTCGATCTGAGCTCAAAGATCGTCGAACTGAGCTTAGAGATAAATATCCAATGCAGAGTCAAAATCGTCGACCTGAGCTCACCGATCGTCGAATGGAGTTCGACGATATTATGAAGTTGAGCTCAGCGATCGTCGAGTGGAGCTCGACGATCTGTCGAAGTTGAGCTAGACGATCGTCGATCGGAGATCGACGAATCGTCGTGCTGAGCTCGACGATCAGACTTAGTCTCCAGACAGAAAAACTTGGTCTTCAGGGCAGCTTCCAGTCCTAGACTTCTAACCCTTAGACTCAATTTTAATTGACCTATTAAGCTATACAGAAGGTCAAGCAAAGGTTCCTAGAGACATAGTGATCCTGACCCAAATTAGTAATAGGGTGTTCCAACAATCTCCCCCTATTTAGGTTAGGATTACTATTTACAGACTTTGGAAAATTCAAATAACAACATACAATCAGAAAAGCATAAAAACAACAGCTAGACATTGCAGAGACATCACAGATATATATATATATATATAGCATCCAGATAGCAGTCAGAAATCCACAGAAATTGTCACCTTACACTGTCACTTCTTCTCTTTGCCTTTAACCATTTTGATTTCTCTGTTAGGGTTTAGAGCTTCCTTGTTGGACCTGGTGTCATCTGTTGCACCCAAATAAGTTTGCTTTGAAGGCCTGGGAACCACAGCAGCAGGATGCAACTCCATATATCTCTCAGCATCAAAGAATTTGCTGGAAGCATATTTCTCTAATTCTTTTTGTCTTTGCTCAGACATTGTAGAAATATTTTAAGTGTCTAATCCTTGATCTTTGGCCTTCTTGATCTGATCTAGTGCAGCCAGTTCCTTCATCCTAGCAGTCCAAGCAGATGGATTATTCTCTGGGTCCTCAAAAGGTACAGGTGGCTCATACCTGTTGGAAGGATAATCTTGAGGAGGCCTGGCAGACACAGTTTCTTTTAGCTTATAGGGGAAAGGACCTGATGATGTATCAGAAGAACCATGTCCTCCCCTGGAATATGGGTGCTGCCTGGAATACCCTTTGGAATAAACTTGAAAATCTCTTTGATTATCCCTGCATCCTCCTCTCCTAGAATAAGAACCCCTAGACTGGCTTTCCCTTTGCTAGGATCTGGCATGGGGTTGATAGGGAGCCTGGCTTCTAGCTGGGGCTTGACTTGCAGAGCTTCCACCTGCACCTGCATCAGGAGGAGGTGGTGGAGGAGGATGAGGGTGCTGGAACTGGGAGGAGCCCTTTTCATACTTTCTCTTCTTCTTCATGGCTTTCAGCTGGTTTTTAGAATATTGCATCCAATGTTCTGTGATTGGGCAGTTATGCAGAATGTAATAAGGAATATCATTATCATTCTTGACTTTTGCAGGAGGAACCCTTCTCATTGCCTTGCTCCTAGCCTTCCTTTTCCTTGCAATAGTAGCAGAAGAATCATCAGAGTCTGTCTTGAACTCATCAGATTCAGAACTCTGGTCATCATATAGAGCATATATTCTTTTCATCAAGTATTTCTTCAGTTGAATAGCAGCAGATGAGGCAGAAGCAGAAGTAGCAGCAGCAGGGACAGCAGCAGATGGAGCAGCAGATGGAGAGGGTGCAACAGGAGCAAATACAGCAGCAGCAACAGATACTGGAGTAGTGACAGCAGTAGTAACAGCAGTACCATCATCAAAATCTGCAGCAGGCTCAAAAACAGTGGCCTCTGTCATCAGAAGATCCTTGGAAATTGGCTCATCAGAAGCAATTGGGATTTCAGCAGCAGTGTGAACAATCTCAGCAGTATCAACAATTTCAGAAGCAAAGTCAGTCTTGTCTTTAACAGCAGCAGCAGCAACAACATATTCAGTAGCAGCAGTCATTGAATGTACAAATGAAGAGATAATGCTAGGGTCACAGCAAGAGAAAGGCACCAGTGCCTTGGATAAGTCTTCTGGGGGCTGGACAGCATTAACCTCTGGGAGATAGCTGAAGAAGGCAGTATCAAAAGCAGAAAGCAAAGACCTTAGGTCTATTGCCAGAAATTGAAAGTCCACCTAGTGTCAACTATGTGCACCTATGGGGGGGGGGAATAGGTGACGTGTGGTTCTTCTGCGGAATTTACGGATGTACCTGCACAATAAAAACAAAAACCACAGCACACAGAGTTCACAACAAATTTATAGTGGTTCCCCGACTTGGGTACATCCACTTTCCCCCTACGACCTATCTCCCCAACAAGGGACGACTCGGTCACTTCTCCAACGGGATTGAAATCCAATCCCTGCACTAACGGAAGGAGCCCTTCCACACGTGAGAGTCAACACTCCCACAAAACGGGTTGCACCCAACCCTTACAACACGGAACAAAAGTTCCTTTACAATAAAGTAAATGTAGAATGTACATGTGATACAAACTTCTCTTGGAGACTACGGTGTTCCTCTTTGTTCGACGACGTGTTCTTGAAGTCGATGAAGAGTCTACGACCTTGGTCTCTCTTGGAGAGGATCTCCCCGGAACCGGCGGCGGCAACACGAGCGGCGGCTAGCTTTGGGATCGGCGGCTGCGATGACGAGCGGCTGCTGAACTTGGAGATCCAAACTTCGTTGCGAAGCAAGCTCGGTCTTCCAACGGTCACACGAGGATCGGTCGTCTCGATCGATTCGGATGGGAAGTGTTTCCGATCAACAAATCGAGAGACAAAGGATCTCTGGATAGACGCGTGAGACTCAAGCCTTGCTAAGCTTCTGTCGCCGGAGATTGGGAAGAAATCTCTCTTGTTGACGGCGACCTACTTGCCCGACGGCGACGGCGGCGGCGGAGAGGAGTCGCGGTTTTAGGGTTTAGTTGCGGCCTTTTTTTTACTGTTCCTTTTCTCCGTCAATTTACTGTTCAAAATACCCATGTATTTATACCCTGAAGATACAACAAATTTGACCGTTGTGGGACCCACCAAAGAAATCCCCAAAATCTGGTTCAAACTAGTCTAGAAGCAGAATCCGGTCCAGCAGCATCCTGAGAAAACGCCAAGTCAAAATCGGCGAGAATCGCAGACGATTCTCGACGAATCGGCGAGAATCACTAAGTGATTCTCGACGATTCGTCGAGAATCGTTTGTGATTCTCGTCGAATCACTTGTTGATTCTCAGCGAATTCTACTTTGTATACATGGGCTGCTTGGCTACTAGTTCGGCGAGAATCACTAGTGATTCTCTCCGAAACTTACTTGGCACCATTTTGAAATGGCCAGAAGGAGTCGGCGAGAATCACTAATGATTCTCGTCGATTCGGCGAGAATCACTAGTGATTCTCGCCGAATCGGCGAGAATCACTTGGTGATTCTCGTCGAATTTGCCTTGGAAGATTTTTCGTCTTCCACCCCAGGAGTTGCTCCTTGATCCTCTGTGCTCCTTGTCTTCTCTTGCATATGAGCGACCCTGTACTTGAAAGTAAGTGCACTCCAATAGAGAGAGTACACATAGGCCAACACACTGATCTGCTCAACGAGGGATTACGTCGTGCAGACCCGTGTATATTGACCTACTGCACCCTGACATTGGTGTGCACTTAGCGTGGAGGAACTGCAAGTACAACTTAAAATGTTTCATCAAATACATTGTGAATTCATCTTAGCTTGACAGGGGGCTTCCTCAAATCTAGGTAATCGTGGATACAATACCCAACAATCTCCCCCTATTTGACGAAGCCAAAACCCTACTAGCTAAGATGAATAACACCTATCAAATAATAATTATAGCATTTAAAAATTAAATATGCAACACAAGGGAATATATGCAATCAGAACAGGACTTGAGTCATTCACACATTCAAGAATATATATATATACCAAGAGGAATATATTCACATATAATTCAGAATTGTTCATACGACAGTAATAATTATTAAATGTTCTTTATACACCGTGACCAGCTATAAAATAATGACTATTTGTCCTTAGCTACGTCACCCTTAAGAGTTTGCGCCAAGTACTTTTTGCTCTGCCTTTCCATGTATTCCTTGGGCTTCGGGTAGTACCTAGGAGGAGCAACTTTGTCTGGATCCTTGTTGTTTCTGAAGAAAATGTTGCGTTTGGCTTCAAATGTTTTGTGCGTCTCCCACTCATACTGGCTATATACCTCGTTTCGATTGATTTCTCCTCTTTCTTGTAGCCAGAAGGTGTCTAAGATTATATTCCTTGAAACAGGACTCCACCTTTCATTTCGTACATCCTCCTCATTCATTCGAATTTTCTTTGCAGCTTGTGTTTCCTTTGATGTCCCTTCCTGAACTTTCCTCTTTCCCCTTGCTTTAGCTAAAGCCTCCTGGTCAAACATACTTCTCAGCTTGGATTTGGAGATGGCCCTAGCGTCAGCTTCATCAGTGAAAATATCTGCAGCACTTGTACTTACAACCTCAGCAATATGTACTTCCTCAGCAGCCTTAGAAGTCTCAGGAACCTGAACACCGGCAGGTTGGTCAGGTAGGACGACGCCTAACGTGCCCAGTGCCTGTTGGAGCATCCACCAGCAACTCTCATAGACGTATTCGCTTGATTGCGTAAAGTTTGCATCTATGCTTTCTTGGAGCTCGGCCAGCTTGGCAATATACTCCTTCTCCCCCTTTTTGGCTTCGTCAGCTATGCAATTGGCATATGAGTGGAGAGAGTCATCAATATGCTTAGTGGTCTTGCTGAATTCAGTGATTAGGGCCTGATGATTTGCATTCAAAGTGACCATATTACCATCAAATTTCTGAATATTGTTGGCTACAACGTGTGCGTTCTGATTGACAACAGCCAAAGTATCAGTATTCTTTTTCAAGCCGGCCATTAACAGTGTGACAGCTTCGTCGGCCGCGGTATACTTTTCTTCGAATTTCTTTTCCATCACATCCAGTTTGTGGTTGATCTCTACCATATTTTTAAGCATAAGATCTTCAGAAGTCTTAATCTTCTTCAGCAGTGTTTTCTGAGCTGTAGCAAAAGAAGCTTTAAGCTCGTTCACGATTCCTTGAATGACATTGATGGTGTGAGTGGCCAGCTCATCTCGCAACGGTAAGGTCTGAGGTACTTCTTGCCCTTGCTCGTGCTCTGCAGCAGACGCATCGGTAGAGCTGGATACAATCACAGCCTCTATAGGAGGAATGTTGGCGGCCTCTTGAGGTTTATCAGACTCCCCCTCCACTGGTGCAGACTTATCAGATGGAGGTTCAACGGGAGCCGGAGTCTCCAACACTTCATGGTCCTCATTCTCATCGTCCTCTCCGTCCTCATCCAAAAATTCATCCATATCCGCAGCTTCTTCCACTTCTTGATCAGCAGTGTCCAGTGCTTCAGCTTCAGTTCCTTGAGTGTTTCTGTTCAGGACCTCCTCATCCTCCAACTCAGGTTCACTTTCTTCATGAATTTCGGCCACCGCATCCCTGGCCACCTGGGCGATGTCAGATATTATATCCATAGGAGTGGGTAGAGTCTCCCCCTCGATTCCTGCAGTCACATTATCAGGAATTTCACCGGGGGAGACTGCGTGAGATACTTCCTCGTGCTCTTCCACAGCAGGCTGCCCGATGCGCCGCTCCCATCGATCAAACACAGTAGCATCCATCTTTTTCAAGTAATGGAGAGGAACTCCTTTGCTCATGTCGAATTTGTCTCCGTTGAGCTGGTTGAGATATAGACTGATGATGCGGCCGAAGCTTGGAGTGCCCAGAGTGTCCTTGATCTTTTGGAACAGCAGCTCCCCCCAGTTGAACCTCTTTCGGCAGACCACAGCTATGAGAATTTTGAACATATCTCCGGAGATATGATCATGGGAGCCTGGCTTGCAGATGAGTACTTTTCCTATGACGTCAGATAGGAGCTTCCCTTCTTCATTCATCTCTTTTCTCTTTACTGATCGAGTGCCTCTTGGTAGACCGCAGAACAGGAGGGTTCTAGCTTTGTCCTCGTCCTCCAAATAGTCTTCCTGCTCCGAACTTGAAAGCTGCAGGTAGCGAGTTAGCTTACTGGCAGACAGCTTTACTTTTGTCCCAGCCACCTTGCTTTTGATGATGGAGTCTCTGTCTCGGAGCCTTGCGGTAGAGAAGAACTCCAGCACTTCTTTATCTAAAACTTTGCAAGGATGCTCCAATACGAAGGTTAGCCCGGCTTCTTCCAGCATGAGAATGATATTCCGGAACTCGTCCGAGGCATGAGAAAAGCCAGTGCGAACCAGCTCGCAACCAGAAATCAAGCCTGCAGTCGTCCTTGGGTCCATTGAGGATCTAGAAAGAAGCCCGACTCTAAGCATTAGTAAACATTCAAAAGGAAAGCATCACTTGGGGTTCGGCCTTGGAGCCATTGAGGAGGAGGTTACCTAAGGGCTTACACGCAAGTGAGTTGAAGAGCTTCGGGAAGAACTTCGGTGGATGGAAGAGTATCCTGTGGGGTTCGGCCTTGCTAGAACCGTGCGGTGAGAAGATGGTCACACAGCAGCGATTCGACGGGAACTGTCTTGGCGTCGACGAGAGCGTCGTAGGGCTGCGGGTTTCGGCGAGTCCGCGGAAGTGCACTTGCGCGAGTCGTAGGGAGTTCTCTTGCTTGAGGGTGAGGAAGGTGAACAGGCGGAGATAGTCTTTCGGCGGGATTTATATAGGTCGTCGGGATTCGGGGGAAGCCGAGTGGTCGGCGAGTTCCTTCGGCGGGATTCGGCGGGATTTGTCTAATTTGGCGAGATATAAAATGGGTCGGCGGGATTCGGAGTATATATTGATGTTTTTCTTGACACTTTGGGAAGCATTGCACCATTTTCAAATTCTTCGAGTGTCAAGTTAATACAAGATTAATAAATACATGTTTATTATAACGACAATCTATTCGGATTTGAGCGAGACTTCTCCAGACACTTTTTGATGTCAATTGTGATTTGTCGAAATTCGCAATGACATATCTTTGTTAACCTTTTATTGATGTGTAATGTTTTGCATGCCTCGAGGTAATCTCTCCTTAAAGGTGCACACATATATGATAAGCATAAGTATACGTATACACAAGGATAAAGATATATATATATATATTTAATTTGAATGAGGATGCATCATGACACAAGTCCTTGAACTGATCAAAATTACCTGGGATTTGGAGAGTCATCGTCTTAGTCCCACAGGTAGAGCATATTAGTAGCTTAAAGTGAGTATGCTCAACAGGTAGCACATCTGTTATTGCAGACGCTTGTTCCAAGTTAGCCTTGAGCCACCTACTGTCTAGTTCCCATAGTGTTCACGGGGACCTAGACTACCCTGCAAGACAGAATTACTTTACCTTAGGAACCCAAATCATATTGGGTCCTAGGTTTCTATTAGCATAAGCATGCAACTGCCTTCCTTGAGAAAACCTGTCTGGAAGACTGCCTCTGTCCCTATAATGTGGATAAGCCCTTGCTGTGGGCACAGAGAGGTTGTGCCAACAGTCAATGGCAAAGTGTCCCACTTTGCCGCAGCACCAACAAGAGTGAATGTTGTATCGCCGTTTTTGACCTCATCTAGTGACTGATGTAGTCACGGTCCTAGGTCTCAAAGGGATAGGGCATGTTCTTGTTACACAAATTCCTCTTCCATCGAGGCATGATGAAGGGTGGAACGAATGCATGATGTGAGCGTTATGAGGCCGAGAAGGTGGTGCCATTCTTTCAGGCATCTTCCTTGCTGAGGCTCCATGACGCCTGACATCATGACTTCTATTCTCCCTATCCCGTGTCCTCGAATGGAGAGAATTCTTCTGTGAACTAGGACCTGCAGATCCACACTTTGTTGTGGCAGTGGCCGTGAATACAAAGGGCTCAGAATGAGCCTTAGGTATTTCCTCATGGGTGGCCATGACGCCTCTTGCACTATGGACGTTTCCACATGGGGACAATTCACCCTTGCAGTGACCACGATTATTCCTGTGGTCATACCTGAAGGCATGATGAGTTGCCTTCCCGCTTGGAGTGGGAGGTCGGAACACCGTTTCCCCATTTCTCCATCCCTGGATGATCCGGGAGATCCACCCGGTTTCTTGTTTTCTCTTTATAGCATCAACTTTGGAAAAGTTAGATACTATACGTTTCTCATTATCTAGACTATTCTCTAGAGCTGAGATCTTAGAGTCCTTGACCTTGTTGGACGCCAATTGGAGAACCAACAAGATCTTCAGTCGAGCAATCTCTCGAGCTTGTTCCTCAGCAAGTAGATTGCTTTCCTGAAGGGCTCTCTTCAGGGAATCAGTATTTTCTGGAGGAGAGCAGTTTCTGTCTTTAGAAAAGTCAAAAGAAATGGGGCAGGATGAAGATGATACCTGCTCATCTGAGTTATTGTCATTAGGATCAGTGACCAATATTTCGTCCTCGTCGGAGCTGCTTTCCTCACTATCTTCTTCAGTCTCTGACAAGGATACTGGAGCTCTGATGCAATCTGAAGGATTCTTGCATTCATCTTCAGAAGTGAGGACCCCCACATACGCCTCATCCTCTGATTGGCAGCATAGTTCAGCTTTCTCTGACCCCCCCATCAGCTCTGAGATCATCATCCACAGAGATTTAGCCGTTTTACATTTTTTCAACCTGGAGCGAGAGGCTCCAGACCAGACATCCATGATAATTTGTCGAATCCTCTGGTCCAGTTGGAAAAATGAGAGTTCCATCTCTGTCATCTCTGCAATGCACATGGGCACCTGGATCCCAGAGTCGGAGGTCTTCATGGGAATGAACGGACCCTCCTCCAGGATGAAGGATGCTCGAGGATCGATAGCATCAAGGTGACATGACACTCTCATTCGCCAGATGGGATAATAATCCTTTGTGCAGGCGGGGAGTTTGAGTGGCGGCATCTCATAATCTAGCTCCATGCTTCTGACACTGGTGGCAGGATTCTACTCAAGGTATTAACCTTTTTGATGAGTAACCTCGCTTTGATACCACTTGAAAGTCCACCTAGTGTCAACTATGTGCACCTATGGGGGGGGGGAATAGGTGACGTGTGGTTCTTCTGCGGAATTTACGGATGTACCTGCACAATAAAAACAAAAACCACAGCACACAGAGTACACAGTAAATTTATAGTGGTTCCCCGACTTGGGCACATCCACTTTCCCCCTACGACCTATCTCCCCAACAAGGGACGACTCGGTCACTTCTCCAACGGGATTGAAATCCAATCCCTGCACTAACGGAAGGAGCCCTTCCACACGTGAGAGTCAACACTCCCACAAAACGGGTTGCACCCAACCCTTACAACACGGAACAAAAGTTCCTTTACAATAAAGTAAATGTAGAATGTACACGTGATACAAACTTCTCTTGGAGACTACGGTGTTCCTCTTTGTTCGACGACGTGTTCTTGAAGTCGATGAAGAGTCTACGACCTTGGTCTCTCTTGGAGAGGATCTCCCCGGAACCGGCGGCGGCAACACGAGCGGCGGCTAGCTTTGGGATCGGCGGCTGCGATGACGAGCGGCTGCTGAACTTGGAGATCCAAACTTCGTTGCGAAGCAAGCTCGGTCTTCCAACGGTCACACGAGGATCGGTCGTCTCGATCGATTCGGATGGGAAGTGTTTCCGATCAACAAATCGAGAGAGAAAGGATCTCTGGATAGACGCGTGAGACTCAAGCCTTGCTAAGCTTCTGTCGCCGGAGATCGGGAAGAAATCTCTCTTGTTGACGGCGACCTACTTGCCCGACGGCGACGGCGGCGGCGGAGAGGAGTCGCGGTTTTAGGGTTTAGTTGCGGCCTTTTTTTTACTGTTCCTTTTCTCCGTCAATTTACTGTTCAAAATACCCATGTATTTATACCCTGAAGATACAAAAAATTTGACCGTTGTGGGACCCACCAAAGAAATCCCCAAAATCCGGTTCAAACTAGTCTAGAAGCAGAATCCGGTCCAGCAGCATCCTGAGAAAACGCCAAGTCAAAATCGGCGAGAATCGCAGACGATTCTCGACGAATTGGCGAGAATCACTAAGTGATTCTCGACGATTCGTCGAGAATCGTTTGTGATTCTCGTCGAATCACTTGTTGATTCTCAGCGAATTCTACTTTGTATACATGGGCTGCTTGGCTACTGGTTCGGCGAGAATCACTAGTGATTCTCGCCGAATCTTACTTGGCACCATTTTGAAATGGCCAGAAGGAGTCGGCGAGAATCACTAATGATTCTCGTCGATTCGGCGAGAATCACTAGTGATTCTCGCCGAATCGGCAAGAATCACTTGGTGATTCTCGTCGAATTTGCCTTGGAAGATTTTTCGTCTTCCACCCCAGGAGTTGCTCCTTGATCCTCTGTGCTCCTTGTCTTCTCTTGCATATGAGCGACCCTGTACTTGAAAGTAAGTGCACTCCAATAGAGAGAGTACACATAGGCCAACACACTGATCTGCTTAACGAGGGATTACGTCGTGCAGACCCGTGTATATTGACCTACTGCACCCTGACATTGGTGTGCACTTAGCGTGGAGGAACTGCAAGTACAACTTAAAATGTTTCATCAAATACATTGTGAATTCATCTTAGCTTGACAGGGGGCTTCCTCAAATCTAGGTAATCGTGGATACAATACCCAACAGAAATGCAGTACGAGTCTGACATTCTGGAGGCACAGCAACAGGAGCAGAAGGAGCAGCAGACATAGAAACATCATCAGCAGCAGCAGTAGAAACAGCAGCAGCAACAGCTTGAAAGCTTGCTTCATAGGGCATCTCCCCCTGCCTAGATGCAGAGATATCTGTATCAAGGCAAACTGCTGGTGGTGCTGCCTGAGGAAGGAGGGAGGAAAGCCTGGCAGAGAGGGCTGCCACTGACAAGTGTAGAGGAGCCAATGAGGTCTCCAAGAGTAGAGAGAGCCTGGGGGCAATTAGCTCATACAACCTGTCAGCTAGGGCTGTGAGATCTACTTGCTCAACAACAGGAGCAGAGGTAGATGGAATAGGGATAGTTGAGGATGCTGGAAGTGGAGGGCTGTAGAGAGGAATGGATGGCTCAGGTGTTGGGATGGTGGAAATGGAGGACAAAGAGATGGATATGGATGGGGTGAAAGTTGGTTGGTCAATGATATGGTGGAGGAGATCTTGGAATGAAGTTGAGGAGGAGGGTAACTCTGGAGGAGAGGAAGGGGAATCATCCATATAGGAGTCATCCAGGAGGGTGAAGGATGGAATGGATGGAGAAGAGGTGACATCTGGTGGAGGGTATGAGAACAGAGGGTGGAAATGGTCTACTGGTGGAGGCAGAAAGGGTTCTGGAGATGGAATTGATGTTGGAGATGGGCTAGAGATGGTAATGGTGGATGGAGCTGGAATGGTGGATGGTAGAGGAAGGGTTGGAAGTGGAGGAAGAGAAGAGGCAGCAACAGCAACAGCCAGGTCATCTGCAGGAGCAGAGACCTGTGGAGGAGTGACTCTTTGAGTCCTAGTGCCTGAACGAGCACTTGAGGAGGGCCTGTCAGGCTTGCTGATTTGCCTGTCCCACTTGCCAAAGAGGGCACAGGTGAGTCTCTTGGAGGCATTTATGTGAACTCTAGAGGAGACCAGCAAGGCAGGGCACCTGTTCTGCAGGAAAACTCCAAGAATCCTTCCAAAATTAACAAAGCTTTTGTTTATTTTCTTCTTGATTAGGTCAAAGAAGACCTCTCCCCAGTTTAAACTTTTCTTATCCACCAGAGCTCCCATGAGGCAGAGCTGGTGTCTGGATATTGTGTCATGAGCAGAGTGCTTTGCCAGCAGCACTTTCCCTACCACATCTGCTAGGAACCTGTATTCAACAGACAGGTTCCTCTTGAATAGCTTGCTAGGGTTTCCCTCTGGATAACCCATCCTGGCAAGCAGGTCACAGTAATCCTCTCCAGATAACTCAGCAATATCATCTCCATTTCTTAGTCCAAAAACCTCGGTTAAAATGGTGGGGGTCAAGGGTACCTGAGTTCCAGCAATGGACCCAACTATTGTGGAGTTGTCTTGATTATGAGCAGTATAGAACCACTCCTTAATCTCATCTGAAGCCAGCTTGATTCTAGTGGTCATGAGGGCAGACAGATTCTGATCCTTGAATAAATCCAGTATATCTTGGAAAATTTGATCAGTGGTGTTGAAGGATTCTATATCAATATCGAATCCAGCATCGAACTTCATTGCGGCTAGAACTGCAACTGACACAGCCATTGTACCTGCAAAAATTCAACAAACAAAACGACCAAGCGTAGAACTGTTTGGAGGGAAAGAAAATCCTTGCAGAGAAATCGAAAGCGCAAGAGAGAACGATGGCGAAAAAAGAGTTTTATATTAGGGTTCGACGCAGAATTGGAAAGATCATTGAACTCAGTTCGACGATCGAGGCTTCTAAAGGAATCTGAAGAGTTTTCAACATCGTCGATCTCCGTTCGACGATATTGGAGAGCGTCGAGCTTCGTTCGACGATCGTGCAGAGAATAAGATCGTCGAGCGCCGTTCGACGATCGTTGACCGGAAGAGATAGTTCATACTATCTGAGAGGCACTGAACTCAGTTCGACGATTTTTGGAAATCGTCGATCTCCGTTCGACGATCTTAGGTCAATTCGTCGAGCGCAGTTCAGAGATCAGAGAAAAGAGAAAGAAAAACTAGACACTAAGGAAAATCAGAATGTTTGTCTAGTCTTGGTCAATTTCTAAGCTTTCAAAATCTTAGATATTATTTAAGGCTTCCTCCATCTAACATTCCTAACTGATTTAGGAAGAAGGTGTGTTTCTTTTCATCCAAAGTCTTGGTGAAAATATCTCCCCTTTGTAAATCAGTTGGGATATATTGTAATTCAATTTTGTGCTTTTCAACATTATCCCTTAAGAAATGATGCCTAATCTCTATGTGTTTTGTCCGACTGGATTTTGAGCTATGGAAATAGCACTTGTGTTATCACAAAAGATTTTAGACTTCTCTAAGTTGTAACCATAGTCTAGGAGTTGATTTTGGATCCACAAAATTTGTGAACAACAACTGCCTGCAGCCATATATTCAGCTTCAGCAGTTGAAGTTGACACAGATGTTTGTTTCTTACAAAACCAAGAGACAAGTCTATCACCAAGGAACTGACAAGTTCCACTGGTGCTTTTCCTGTCAATTTTGCATCCAGCATAATCAGCATCAGAGAATCCAGTTAACTCAAATGCTGAATCATTTGGATACCAGAGACCTAAATTTGGACAACTTTTAACATACCTGAGAATCCTCTTTACTAATGTTAGGTGTGACTCTCTAGGGCTTACTTGAAACCTAGCACATATACATGTAGCAAACATTATATCTGGTCTACTAGCTGTAAGATACAGTAAAGAGCCAATCATTGCTCTATATGTTGTCTGATCAGCAGGTTTCCCATGTTCATCAGCATCCAATACAGCATTGGTAGGCATGGGTGTTTTCATACAAGATGCCTCAGACATACCAAATTTCTTAACCAGTTCATTAGCATATTTGGTTTGAGAAATAAAGATGTCTTCAGCATTTTGTTTGACTTGCAATCCTAGGAAGAAGGATAGCTCACCCATGCTACTCATCTCAAATTTAGAATGCATCAGGTTAGAAAACCTTCTGCACAATTTTGAGTCAGTAGAACCAAAAATGATATCGTCTACATAAATTTGTACTAGTAGGGTATGAGACTTATGGGTTCTAATAAAAAGAGTTTGGTCTACTCTACCCCTTATAAAATCATTTTCCAAGAGAAAGCATGCTAGGGTCTCATACCATGCTCTAGGAGCTTGCTTGAGACCATATAATGCTTTGTTCAGTCTAAAAACATAATCAGGAAGAGTTGGAGAGATAAAACCTGGAGGTTGTCTGACATAGACTTCCTCTTTGATGTCTCCATTTAAGAAGGCACTTTTGACATCCATCTGATAAACCTTGAAGCCTTTGTGAGCTGCATAAGCTAGAAATATCCTGATGGCTTCCAATCATGCAACAGGTGAAAAAGTCTGGTCGTAGTCAATTCCTTCTTCTTGAGAATATCCCTGAGCAACTAGCCTTGCCTTGTTCCTTATGATTACTCCTTGATCATCCAGTTTGTTTCTGAATACCCATTTTGTTCCAACAATGGAATGATCCTTAGGCTTTGGCACTAGTTCCCATACTTTGTTCCTCTCAAATTGATGCAATTCCTCTTACATTGCAATGATCCAATGTGGATCTTGCTCTGCATCTTGAATGGACTGAGGTTCAAGTTGAGATAGGAAGCAGGTGTGCAACAGGTTTTGGTTGACCTGATTTCTGGTTTGCACACCAGCTGAGATTTCTCCAATTATTTGGGAAATTGGATGGTCTATTGATGTTACTAAATCAACAGGGGGTGTTGATTGTTCACCAACCTGTGTTGTTGTTTCCTCTTGTGGTACAACAACTGGCTCTTCAGGTTGTACTTCAATGTGTTGAGCATTCCCTTCATCTTCACTTCTTTCATCCTCTTGAGCAACCTGTAACTTGTTCATATCTTCAACTAGAGAGTGTTCCTGCAAAGGTTCTATGGTAGAAGAAATCTTCTCCTTGAAAGACATGTTAGTTTCATCAAAAGAAATATGAACAGATTCCTCAATTTTCAAAGATGATTTATTATAGACCCTATAGGCCTTGCTGATCATGGAGTATCCCAGAAACACTCCTTCATCAGCTTTGGCTTGAACTTTTGCTAGATATTTCTTGTCATTATTATGAATGTAGCAAGTACAACCAAAAATTCTAAAATAGTCAACTTTAGGTTTCTTCCCTTTGAGTAATTCATAGGGAGTCTTTCCCTTTAGTTTATGTATCAGACTTCTGTTCAGCACATAGTTGGAGGTGTTCACTGCCTCTGCCCAAAAGGATAGAGGTAGATGAGCATCTGACAACAATGTAGTGGCAGATTCAATAAGGGTTCTATTTTTCCTTTCAGCAACCCCATTTTGTTGAGGTGTTCTAGGAGCTGAGAAAGTATGCCTGATCCTTTCACTCTGACAGAACTCTTGCATAAGAAGAGAATCAAACTCTGTCCCATGATCACTTCTGATCAGGGCAATGTGAGTATTGAACTCAATCTGTATACATTTGAGAAAATCTGTCAGACACTTAAAGTTATCAGACTTCTTCCTTAGAAAGAACACCCAAGTGAATCTAGAGAAGTCATCTACAACTACTAAAGTGTAGGATTTCCCTCCTAGGCTTTGTACTGTGATGGGTCCAAATAGATCCATGTGTAACAGATACAATATCCTAGGTGAATCACTCTTATTAAGTGACTTAAAACTGTTTTTAGTTTGCTTGCCTAATTGACAAGCCCTGCAGAGTCCTTCCTTCTTGTAGGGGACAGAAGGTAGTCCTCTAAAAAGGTTGTCCTTGGAGAGCCTAGCAATAGTTCTAAGGTTTAGGTGTCCTAGTCTCTTATGTCAAAAAACATTTGGTCTACAGACAGAGTTAAACAGGCAAATATCTACATCAGTTGAAAGAAAATCTACTAGATAGATGTTACCTTTCCTTTTACCTGTCAACACAGTTGTGTTGTCCTCTGACTTGATTCTGCATAAGGTTTTGCTGAAGGTCACCTGGTAGCCTTCATCACATAACTGACTGATGCTGATTAGGTTGTGCTTCAGTCCTTCCACATAAGCTACCTTCTTGAAGGTTACTAAACCAATCTGGACTTCACCATATCCTTTAGTTTGTCCAAAGTTGGAATCACCAAAGTTAACTTTGGGTCCAAGCTTGGCTCTAAAGGAAGTGAGGTTGTCCTTGTTCCCTGTCATGTGCTTAGAGCACCCACTATCCAAATACCATTGCTGGTAAGATGTTGGATAGGTCTTCACCTACACATAAAACAATTCATTTGTTTTTGACCCAGTTTACCTTGGGCCTAGGTTGATAACCTCTAAATTCTGAAATGAAAGACATCCCAGGTTGACTCTTATATCATTCAGGATGATATCTCCTTGGAGGTATAATCCATTCAGTATAAGGGTTAAAGGTTTGGGATGAAGAACCCTTAGGATTCAATTTTGATTTGCCTTTAAAAAGGTTTCCAGAGTTCTGACCTCTGTTCGACGATCTTGGAGCTGAGTTCGACGATCTTGGGTCAGATCGTCGAGCTCCGTTCGACGGTCGACTGTGGGTGAGGTCAGGTATATGTGATCGTCGACCTGTGTTCGACGACTTTGGCTGAGATCGTCGATCAGCGTTCGACGATTTTTCCTGAGATCGTCGAGCTGCGTTCGGCGATCGTCGATCTTCATTCGGCGATCGTCGATCTCCGTTCGACGATTTCTGCTGGGATTTGGTTTTCTGAGGCAGATCAGAATTTTTCCAGGCAACCTCTACAACTCCCTTCCCCTTGTCAGAAATAAACTTGATGGGAGTTGTTAGGACTATAGGTTGGCTGGATGAAGCACCCAAGCCCAGTGTACTGTTGAATCTAGAGTTCACTGTGCTTGTGATGTCCATCAGCTTGATGATTCTCCCATTAAGGGATTCTTCAAGCTTCTTGGCCTCAGAGAGCTCACTTTTCAGTGCAGCTATCTGTTCCCTACAGTTCTCCAACTCCTGAGAGAGTTTGAGGTTTTCTGACTTTAAAATATTGTGCTCAGATAATTGATTTCTGAGAGAGATAATCTCTTTCTCAGACTTTAGCAGGTCTAAACACAGTGCTTTAAATTCAGATTTAAAATCTTCTGAAGTAAAATCAAAAGAACTAATTACCTGATCTTCTTCAGGTTGAGTCTCTGAGTCTGACTCTGATTCCTCTTCTTCTGAATTGTGCTGTGAGGCATTGATTGCCATCATGCAGAACTCCTTTTCTTCTGCATCATCCTCATCATCACTGGAGCTGGAGGAGGCTTCTGACTCCTCTTCAGTTTCACTCCAGGATTCAGCAACAAACCCTTTCCTTGTATGCTTATTTTTGCTTGAGGAAGGTTTGCTATTGCCATTTCTTTTGGAGTCTTTCTCCTTCCTTCTTTCTTTTCGGTCCCTTCTGTCCTTGTTCTTGTTCTCTGGACAGTCAGGAACTATGTGCCCTGGCTTCCTGCAACCAAAGCAAATAATGTCTTTATTGTTGTTAATAATGGATTTGTCATACCTTGGCTTATCCTGCTCCTTGTATGATCTTCTTCTGAAGTCCTTTCTGGCCATCTTATAGAATCTTTTGGCCAACAAGCTGAGTAGTTCATCATTGCATGTAGCTTTATCTTCAGGCAGATCCTCAGTTGCCTTGAATGCTATGGTCTTCTCTTTCCTTGTGGCTGGTGAAGCAACCTTCTGTTCTTCCTCTCTATTCTTGATGAGCAGCTCATAAGATTTGAGCTTACCCAACAAGGCTTCAGTGGTGATCTCATTCAGACTTCTGGCATCTTTAATTGGCCAGATTCTTGAATCCCAAGTGCTGGGGAAGCACATTAGGATCTTGTCATTAAGTTCTGTTAGAGAGATCTCTTTGTCTAATGTCCTCAGTTCACTGACAATTAGACTCAGTCTATTGTATATGTCTCCCACTGACTCAGTCTCTCCCTTCTTGAAGTTTTCATATTGAGAGATGAGATGGGATCTTCTGTCCTTTCTCTCATCAGCTGAGCCTGAGACTATTTCTGAGAGTCTATCCCAAATTTCCTTGGCTGAACTACATTCAGCTACCTTTTGAAAAATGTCATCTGACATTGTCTGGGCTAGAATGTTCATAGCCTTGGCATCAGCTACTTTCCATTTTTTGATGTCAACATCTGTTCCTGATGGAGGTGGAACAGCATTTGTACTTGTACTTTCTGGGGGTCTTGGACACACTATCAAAACAGAATTAAATATATCTTCATCAATAGAATTCATGTAAAGTCTAATCCTTGCTTTCCAAAGTGCAAACTTTGACAGATTGCACACTGGAGGTCTGGTGCTAGCATAATCTTTGTTTTGGGCCATGATTTGTGCAAACAGAATCTAATAATAAAATACAAAAAAAAGATCTAGTTTGGGATCTTGGGGTTCAGGTGTTAGCCTGTACAACCAATCAGATATGGTATGTTTAACAAACCTCCCTCTGATACCAATTGAAAGAGCAACTAGATCTGATATACTCTAGAGGGGGGTGAATAGAGTATATGGTGCTTTAAAAACTTTTGCAAACTTTTACAACAATTGTTGTAAAATGTGTGAGCAGGGAAGAAGAAATAAATCTAATCACAGTACTAAGCTATGCAAAAACTTAGCACAGAAAAATCAAGGCCAGAAACAAAAAGAAAGCAAGCCAAAAACAGATGACACAAGGGAATATAGTGGTTCCCCAAACTTGGGTACATCCACTCTTCTACCACCCTAGGTAGGAATCCACTGCAGGATGAGTTGATCAGGTGTCCTGGGCACTAATGAGCTTTTGATAAGGTGCTCAAAAACCAAAGCAGATTTTTTGATCAGGTGTCTTGCCACCAATGAGCTTTTGACAAGGTGCTCAAAAACCAGATTCAAACTTTTGAAGGGAGTTTGAGAAACCCTTTACAGAGTGGGGGTGAGAGAGTGATGGCAGTCTTCTCTTTCTCAACCAACTGAGAAGACTATGTGGATTGATGTCAAATCTCCCCCTGAGTCCTTGAGATCTTCAGGAAGAAGAGCTTTGCTGAGGGTGATAGGCCTTCAAAGATAGAACTCCAGCAATAGATGGTTTCAGCAAGCTGAAATGTTGAGTGTCTGGAGTCTTGAAATGATGTTGGCCTTGAACACTTTGAGAGCTGAAGAGATCTGAAGATTTTTGAAAGCTTGATCTCTTTGATGAGTGTTCTTTAGAATTCTTTTTTGACAGAAGATTTTTGAGTATCTTTCTGTATTCTGTATTGTGTGTTCCCTTTCTTCTCTGGTTCTTGTTAATTAAAAAAACATTCTATATATTATTCTCTGTTCCAGAATAGAATATCATTCTCTGTCAAGGATAGCCGTTGGTCTGCATTGATTGCATCCTAAATTGCATAAACTCTTCTGGAGGAAAGTCCACAGAATTATTCCTTGAAAAATCCCTTGAAACTTGGTCCAGAAATAAATGAAAACGACTAGCAAATCTCTGAATTAATTGCAGAATAACTCCTGACTGATTTGAATTTGAATTCTGGAAGTTATCTGAAATCGTCGAACTGAGCTCTACTATCGTCGAGCTGAGCTCAGCGAACTGGAAAACTTAAGCAGCAAAATAATCGTCGATCTGAGCTCAAAGATCGTCGAACTGAGCTCAGAGATAAAGATCCAATGCAGAGTCAAAATCGTCGACCTGAGCTCACCGATCGTCGAATAGAGTTCGACGATATTATGAAGTTGAGCTCAGCGATCGTCGAGTGGAGCTCGACGATCTGTCGAAGTTGAGCTAGACGATCGTAGATCGGAGTTCGACGAATCGTCGTGCTGAGCTCGACGATCAGACATAGTCTCCAGACAGAAAAACTTGGTCTTCAGGGCAGCTTCCAGTCCTAGACTTCTAACCCTTAGACTCAATTCTAATTGACCTATTAAGCTATACAGAAGGTCAAGCAAAGGTTCCTAGAGACATAGTGATCCTGACCCAAATTAGTAATAGGGTGTTCCAACAGATACCATCGAGTGACTTCCAGCCCTGCCAGCTAGGTGAGAGCCTGACAGCGGGATCTGCTCGAGGTCTAAGGATGATACCGAGTGACTTCCAGCCCTGTCAGCTAGGTGAGAGCCTGACAGCGGGATCTGCTCGGGGTCTAAGGATGACACCGAGTGACTTCCAGCCCAGCCAGCTAGGTGGGAGCCTGACAGTGGGATCTGCTCGGGGTCTAAGGCTGACAACATCGAGTGACTTCCAGCCCTGCCAGTTAGGTGAGAACCTGATAGCAGGATCTGCTCGAAGTCTAAGGAAGACACCGAGTGACTTCTAGCCCTGCCAGCTAGGTGAGAGCCTGAAAGCGGGATCTTCTCGGGGTCCAAATACACTTCACTTCTTCATGCAAACTCATTGTGAGCGTATTGGCGTGTTAACGAACTTTCATTAAGAAACAAAGCACCACTTACATATTTCAAGGAAAAAAGCATTTTAAGTTGTCACCACTCCCGGTGAGACTTAGGGTCTCGCCCTCCGCATTTTGGAGTCGATACCCCCCCCCCCGACCTTAAAGCCTCTTTTACAATAAATTGGCCTTCCCAGTTGGGGTTGAGCTTTCCCACTATTTCCGACCTCCCTGTTGCATCCACCTTCTTCAGCAACAAGTCCCCCTCCATAAATTGCTTGACTCTGACGTGCTTGTTGAAGTATTTGGCCATCCTTTTCTTTACCTCTTCTATTCAAATGGCGGAAAGGTCCTGCAGCCCTTCCACCATGTCAAGGGAGAGCCGCAGCTCTTCCTTGTTCTCAATCATCCATTCTTCCCTACCTTCTCCGATCGCAACAACTGGAGGCATTTGAACTTCAAATTCCACAGGGAGCACTACCTCTCCCCGTGAGAGAGCTTGAAGGGGGTCTCTCCGGTAGCTGTGTTTGGGGTGGTCATCAAAGCCCATAGAACTGCGGGAAGCTGCTCCACCCAGCTCTCTTTCAGATTTTCCACTTTCGTCTTTAGGAGGTTGACAATAATCTTGTTCGCGGCTTCCACCTGCCTGTTGCTCCTGGTGTGGTAGACCGAGGTGAACCTAAGGTCGATCCAAAGCTGCTCGCAAAAGCTGGTAAACCCCGTGCTGGAGAACTGAGGCCCATTGTCCGTGACAATGTCCTGAGGCAGCCCATAGCGGTAGATGATCTCCCCCTACACTAAGTTCCTGATGACCTGGGAAGCCACCTTGGCCAGCGCCTTCACTTCCAACCAATTGGAGAAATAATCGATCATCACCAGTAGGAATCTCCTCTGCCCACTGGCCTGGGGGAATGGTCCGACCAAATCCATTCCCCAAATGGCAAAGGGCCACGGGGCTGTGATACTTTTGAGCCGCTGAGCCGACTGTAGCAGGAGGCCGGAGAAGAACTGGCATTTGTGGCATCTTTTTGTGAACTCCATCGCATCGCGGCCCATGGTGGGCCAAAAATACCCGTGCCTGACGATTCTTCCTTCCAGGGTCCGACTCTTGAAGTGACTCCCACACTCCCCGGAGTGAACTTCTTCCATGATTCTCTGTACTTCCCCCTCGGCCACGCAACGAGCCAACATCCCCGAGAGAGTCTTCCCTTACAGCTGCCCGTCCCGGAGGAGGTAGTACGCCGATTTGTACCTGAGCTTCTTCTTGTCTACCGCCTCTGGATACTCTCCCGTGGAAAGAAAGGTTGCAAATGGGTCCATCCACGAATGCCGTTGGTCTATTTCCATAAGCTACCCCTCTTCGATGGAAGGGCGGAATAAGTCAGTGATGGTACCCCCCACCCAGGGTCCATGCTTCGCTAGTTGATCTGCCTGCTCGTTCTCCTCTCGGGGCACATGTTTGATGGAAAAAGTTTGGAATATGTCAATGAACCCCTTTACTTTGGCTAAGTATAGCCGCAGGGTAGGCTCCCTTGCCTCGAACTCCCCGTTGATCTGGGAAGCTACCACCATGAAGTCAGTAAGGACCTCCATGTCCAACACCCCAGCTCCCTGGCCAGGCATAGCCCTGCTATCATGGCCTCATACTTGGCCTGATTGTTGGTGATAGGAAAGTGCACAACCATCGTCTGCTCGATTCGAGTCCCCTGGGGGCTCTCCAAGATCACCCCTACTCCTAGAGAATGCCTGCCGGAGGCGCCATCTACCTGCACCTTCCAAGGAGTCAGATGAGTGAGCTCTTCCTCCGCCACCGCAATCACATAATCGGCCAAGAAGTCGGCCATTGTTTGAGATTTGATCAAGAGGTGAGTGATAAAGGAGACGTCGAACTCACTCAATTCCACCGACCACTTGGCCAGCCTTCCAGAATGATCCACCCCCTCAAAGATGTTGATGAGGGGATGGTCAGTCCCCACTTGGATTGAGTGTGCCTGGAAGTAGGGCCGCAGCCTTCGGGCTGAGATGACCAGCGCGAAGGCCAGCATCTCCAAAATTGGGTACCGGAGCTCGGCCTTCCTCAGTACCCGGCTCACGTAATATATAGGGAGTTGCTTCTTCCCTCTTCACGAACTAAGATAGAGCTTAGGGCCTCCGCCCCGACCCCGAGGTACAAAAATAGGTCCTCCCCCTCCTTCGGCCCATGGAGCAACGGAGCCTGTGTCAATTGCATCTTGATGGCCTAGAATGCCTCCTCACACTCCCTGGTCCACTCAAATTTTTGCCCCCCCCCCTTAGTGTTTTAAAGAAGGGGGAGCACTTCTCCCCAGCCCGGGAGAGGAACCTACTTAGCCCTACCAGCTTCCCCGTTAGCCGCTGCACCTCATTAGTATTTCGTGGCGACCCCAGCTCCATGATGGCCTTGACCTTATCCAGGTTCGGCTCGACCCCGTAGGGGTGAGGAGGTGTCCCAAGAACCTCCACATGCTGGCCCCGAAGACACACTTTAGGGGGTTCAAACGCATCTTGTACCTGTGCAGGGTAGCAAAGGTCTCCTCCAGGTCCTGGACGTGAGATTCCACACCCTGGATCTTGATCATTAGGTCATCCACGTACACCTCCAGGTTCCTCCCCTTCTATTCTTTGAAAACTCTGTCCATCATCTTTTGATATGTTGCCCCTGCGTTCTTTAGTCTGAAGGGCATCATCTTGTAACAATAACATCCATCCCCCATTATGAACGAGACATCCTTGATGTACGGGGGGTGTATTCTTATTTGATGATAACCTGAAAATGCATCTAAAAAACTCATTATAGAAAAACCGACGACTGAGTCAACCGGCACGTCGATCCGAGGTAAGGGATAACAGTCCTTAGGACAAGATTTATTAAGCAAGGAGAAGTCAATACACATTCGCCACCGACCGTCCCTTTTTTTACCATGACTACATTTGAGACCCAGCCGGGGTATTGGACATCGGATATGAAGCCGGCCCTGAGAAGCTTCGCCACCTCCTCCCTGATGGGCTCCGCCAGCTTGTCCACGGTGGACCTCTTCTTTTGTTAGACGGGGCGTGTTCCCGGGTTCAGGTTGAGGTGGTGGCAAGCCACATCCGCGTCAACCCCCGGCATCTTCACGGTGCTCCATGAGAAGATGTCCACGTTCCTCTGGATGCACTCTAGCATTCGGCCTTGGTCCTCCGGGGTCAGCCATCCGCTGATGCGGACCTTCTCCACCCTGCCTTCACGGGTGTGGACCTCCAGCTCCACCACTTCTTCCGCAGCTTCCAACCGGGACTACTCCCCCCATTCTTCAACATCCCTCTCCTCCAGGGCAAGGACCTCCGTCTCCACCTCTTTTTCCACGACCATCGCCTCTGCCGACTCCTCCCGATCTCCTCCCGCTACCTTTACCCCGATACAGCACTCCGCTTCCAGCTCCTACCTGCCAGCTTCCTGCTCCGCCTCCTCCATCCTTCGCTCCTTATCCTCGGCTCCCTCTTGCCAAGAGATGGAGTTCACGGTGGTGACGTAGCATTCCCGTGCCACCTTGGGGTCTGTTGAAGTATTAGACCGGGCGGCCTCGTAGTCTAGTCTAGCGAGTTGTTGACCGCGCAGTCTAGCGGTTCCTTTCCAGTAGGTTCGTGTTCAGACTGTTGCTATTTGTAGTCCGAGCGGTCTGGCGGTCTCTCTTAGAAGCTTGGAGACCGGGCGGTCTAGCGATCTCCTATTGCGGCGTGTTCTCTTCCTGCTAGAGTTGCCGAGCGGTTAGCCCATTTGTCTAACCGTGCGGCCTGTGCGGTCTCTTTAATTTGTAGCCGCTCAACCCTGTAATTTTTTAGTCCCACATTGTTTGTTTGTACTCTCTCCTATCTCCTCCATTCTATAAAAGGGAGGTCATACCTTTGTAAATGATATCTTTTTGGATAATAAAACTTTCAATTATTCAAATTTCTGTCTGTTTGTTAGCTGCTTGTTAGCTGCGTGTTTGCTACTTTTACATGGTGTCAGAGCCAATGATCGATTCGACCTGATTCTGTCTTTGGATCTTCTGTCCGCGCAGCTTGTTCAAGCGGCATCTTTACCTTGTCGCTGCCCTGTTCGCGCGACTTCCTTCGGTCTATTCTCGACCTGTTCTCACGAGTCCCTTGCTTCCTCTTCTCTCTGTTCGCTCGGCCTCTTTTAGTTCGCGCGACCTCTTTCACTGTGCCTTAGTATACTTCCTGGCCGCTGGTGTTCTGCCACCGTGCCATTGCAGCTTCTTCTCTTTAGCCCGCTGCGGTTTCATCCTTGTTCGCTGCGGTCTCCTTCTCGTGTTGCGGCCTCCTCCTTAGGTCGTGCGGCTTTCTCTCTTTTTTCTCTCCCCGCGGCTTCTCTTTTATTCGTGCGGTTTCCAGCATTATCTATGGACAATTCCGGTCTCTACACCCCTGTTATCTCTACCTCCACCACCCCTGCGGCTCCTCTACCTCCGACTCCTTCTGGAAACCTTGGCACACTTTCTAAACTTGTTGGCTCCAACTATCCGGATTGGAGCGTTTCTTTCACCTTTCTTCTACGCTCTCTGCGCAAGCGTCATCACCTCACCGATGACCCTCCTCCTCTTAACTCTACCCAATTTGATGACTGGGATGTGAGTGATGCACTTGTCCGCAATTGGCTGGCCAACAGCCTTTCTGATGAGTGCCTTCCCGTCATTCGCCATGATGAGACGGTCAAGGCTGCTTGTCATCACCTAGCTGCTCTCTATTCGAAGGGGTGCCAGACGTCCCGCATTTATACTCTCTATGCGGACCTCCTCTCCTTCCCTTCCATGTCTCCTGCTGCGGCTTATCAGCAGGTTCAGGCTCTTGGTGTAGAGATCCTCCAGAATCGCCCCTTCTCCGCGGACTTGGCCGAACAGCACAAACACTTCCAGGAACTCCTGATTGTTTGTTATCTTCTCCGCCTTCCCGAATCCTTTGATATGATCCGCCAGCAGATCTTGGGTGAGGCGGAGTCTCCCACTTTGGATGCCACCGTGGCTCGCATTGTCACTGTTACTTCGCTGCTCCAGCATCCTCTGTTGTCCTCCCCTCCTTCCCAGGACTCCTATGCTCACCAAGCTCAGCGGGGGGGCTACTCGCTGCGGCCACTCAGGCGGTCGCGGTTCGTACACGTTCCTCTGCTCTCACTATGGTCATACCGGCCATTCTATTGATCGTTGCTGGCAGAAACATCGTCATCTTCGCCCTTCCGGTGATGCATCTTCCTCAACCCCCGCCTCCTCTCAGCCGTCTGCCTCTGGGGCCATGACTTCAGGTAGTGCCCATGTCGTTACCCAAGTTAAATGGCTGATTGACTCTGGTGCTACAAATCGCATGACGGACAACCCTCATTGCTTCTCTCTCCTTTAAACGCATGACCGATTGCCCTCGGTTTGTGTGGCGGATGGTTCACCCTCCCCGGTTTATGGTATGGGCATAGTTCAAGTCGCCCCGTCTCTTCGCTTGGAGGACACTCTCTATGTCCTGAAATTCCCGTGCAATTTATTATCTGTTACTACTTTATGCAGGAAACTGCAGTGCTCCGTCTTATTCAATCCCACTTCTTGTTCTTTCCAGGACCCGAGGACCCAACGGACGACTGCTACTGTGACTGAGAAAGGTGGCCTCTACTTCGTCGATAACGTTTTCGCTCTATCCGCCTACTCCTCATCCTCTACAGATCTGCTTCAATGACATCTTCACCTTGGACATCCTCCTCGGATTCTTCGACAGCTTCTGCCCCACTTACCTCCGACCAGTCCTCCGCTCAACTATGATGCGTGTCAGCTTAGCAAACATCATCTCTCCTCCTTCCAGCCGAAGCAAGGTCGTGGCTCCTCTCGCCCGTTTGATCTCATTCATTCTGATGTCTGGGGTCCTGCTCCTACCCTCACCGTTGGTCGTGGTAGTTCCTAATTTGTAACTTTTATTGATGATTTTTCTAGATGTACCTGGGTGTATCTGTTAAAAGATCGCTCTGAACTCTTTTCTGTTTGGCAATCTTTTTATTATATGATTAAAACTCAATTTGGCATTTCTATTAAAGTCTTTCGCTCTGATAATGCTAAGGAATATCTTAGTCATGAGTTTTCCTCCTTCTTTATACTACATGGTCTTGTTCATCAGACCACCTATGTTTACACCTCCCAACAAAATGGGGTGGCGGAGCGTAAAAACCATCAACTCCTTGATGCCGCTCGCACTCTCATGATGCAGATTCAAGTGCCCCGCTCCAACTGGGGATACGTTGTGCTCCTCGCGTGCTATCTCATCAATCGTCTTCCGTCCACGGTTCTCCATAACCAGACCCCCTTCTCCATTCTATACCCCAACACGGAACCATTTCCTCTCCCTATTCGTGTCTTTGGGTGTACGGCTTTTGTATACGCTCCGTCCGCTACCCATGGCAAGCTTTCCCCCCGTTCCACCAAGTGTGTCTTTTTGGGGTACTCTACCACTCAAAATGTCTATTGTTGTTTTGACCCCGTTCTGCGCAAACAATTTGTGTCCGCATACGTGACCTTCTTCGAGAATGCATCCTACTTCTCTCTTAAATCCCCTCTTCCTCCTGATGTCTCTGCTTCTCCACCATCTCTCTCCATTCCTTCCACGCCTATCGACGTCTCCACTCTTACCACATCTCCTCCCCCGTCTCCTCCTCTGTCCGTCTTACCCCCTCCACCTTCTCCCTCTTCTCCGCAGCCATATCTCTAGTCCTGGGCCAGCATTCTCCGCCACGGACGCTCCGATCACTGAGGCACGCGTCGGCCTGGATCTTCCCATTGCTCTTTGCAAAGGGGTGCGGGCGTGTACTCAACACCCGATTGCGGCAGTTGTTTCCTATGATCGGCTTTCTCCTTCTCGCAGGTGTTTTGCCTTGGCTATCTCCGCGACTGCCACTCCCCGCACCTACCAGGAGGCTCTTAATATTCCTCATTGGAAATCTGTCATGGATGAAGAGATGGCTACTCTTACTGAAAGGGGTACCTGGACCCTTGTTCCTCCACCAGTGCGTACTGATGTGGTTGGCTGTTGCTGGGTGTTTGTTGTGAAATTTCTCCCTGACGGCACTGTGGATCGCTACAAGGCCCGGCTGGTGGCCAAAGGCTTCACTCAGATGTATGACGTTGATTACTTTGATACCTTCTCTCTGGTTGCTTGCCGTTGCACCATCCGAGTTCTTCTCTATGTGGCTGTCAACAGGGATTGGGCTATTTCCCAGCTTGATGTCAAGAATGCCTTTCTCTATAGGGATCTTCAGGAGGACGTCTACATGGAGCAACCTCTTGGGTATGTTGCTCAAGGGGAGACAAGAGTATGACGTTTGAAGAAGGCCATTTATGTCCTAAAGCAGAGCCCTCGGGCGTGGTTCGACAAGTTCGGTGGCATTGTGACTACCATAGGCTTTGCAAGGAGTTCGGCCGATCACTCCATATTTATTCGCAAAACCTCCTCGGGACTGGTGGTTTTGGCAGTGTATGTGGATGATATTCTTCTTACTGGCGATGACCAAGCTGGGGTGGACTTGATGAAGAAATACCTCCATCAACACCTGGTCACGAAGGATATGGGCTCCCCGAAATACTTTTTGGGGATAGAAATCTCTCGGAAGCTTGACTCGTTGGTTCTCTCCCAATGGAAGTATGCTCTTGATCTTCTACAAGAGGAAGGATTGACAGGTGCCAAACCGGCCCGGTTTCCCATGGCTATTAGAGAAGACAAAACATGGACAGATGACTCGCCTCTTCTATCTAATGTCACGAGGTACAGACGTTTGGTGGGCAAACTCATCTATCTCACGGTGACCAGACCTGACATCTCCTATGCTGTAGGCAAGGTTAGTCAGTTTATGCAAGCTCACAGGGTGTGCCATCTTCAGCCTGCCTTGAAGATTTTAGAGTATATCAAAGTAGCACCGGGCAAAGGGCAAATCTTTCAGGGGAATGGTCATCTGAGGGTTGAAGCCTACTCAGATTCAAGCTATGCGGATGATAAAGGTGATCGTAAATCCACATCAGGTTTTTGTACTTTTGTTGGAGGAAATCTTGTGAGTTGGAAGAGCAAGAAACAGTCTGTTGTCTCCAAATACAGTACAGAAGCCGAATACCAGAGTATGACGTCAACCACGTGTGAGTTAAAATGGTTGCGGGCTCTTATGCTTGACCTAGGAGAGGTCTACGACTATCCTATTCCTATGTTCTGTGACAACAAGGCCGCTATATACATATCCAAAAATCCGGTCTTCCATGAGAGAAAAAACATATAGAAGTCGTCTGCCGCTTCATTCGGGATGAGTTTTTGAAGAAACAGATTTGTACTCTGTTTGTCACCTCTGACAAATAATTGGTGGATATCTTCACAAAACCGGTCTCTACCTCCTTCTTCCACATTTGTGATAAGCTGGGCATTATTGATATCTATGCTCCAACTTGACGGGGAGTGTTGAAGTATTAGACCGGGCGGCCTGGCTGTCCAGTCTGGCGGGTTGTTGACCGCGCAGTCTAGCGGTTCCTTTTCAGCAGGTTCGTGTTCAGACTATTGTTGTTTGTAGTCCGAGCGGTCTGGCAGTCTCTCTCAGAAGCTTGTACAGCGGGCGGTCTAGCGGTCTCCTATTGCGACGTGTTCTCTTCCTGCTGGAGTTGCCGATCGGTTAGCCCATTTGTCTAACCACGCGGCCTGCGCGGTCTATTTAATTTCTAGCCACTCAGCCCTGTAATTTTTTAGTCCCACATTGTATGTTTGTACTCTCTCCTATCTCCTCCATTCTATAAAAGGGAGGTCATACCTTTGTAAATGATATCTTTTTGGATAATAAAACTTTCAATTATTCAAATTTTTGTCTATTTGTTAGCTGCTTGTTAGCTGTGTGTTTCCTACTTTTACAGGGTCCCCCCTGACCCTGACCTGAATCCCCTCGGCATTGAACTTCAAGCACTGATGGAATGATGAGGGGACGCAGCGGAAGGCGCTGATAAGCGGCCTCCCGAAGATGGCGCTGTAGCTGCTGGGGGCACCCACGATGACGAACCTGCAGTTCCTGGATTGCCGCCCCCCCCCCCCCAGGGTGACATGGAGGCCTACTCCTCCCTCCACTTCCTTCCTCTCCCCCGAAAATCCGAACAAGTTCCCGTCTGAGGCCAGCACCCTCTTCGCATCCACCTTCATCGTGACAAACGCCTTCTTAAATATGACGTTGACGGAGCTTTCATTGTCGACGAGGATCCTGGAGACGGTAAAATTTTTGATGGCTGTCTGGATTACCAGCGCATCGCAAAAAGGATCCTCGTGATCCGCCATATCGCTCCTCGTGAAGGTGACCCTCTCCTCTGGGGGAGGGGTCTGGGATGTGGAGCCAACTCTCTGGTGATACATGGTGTGGAGGCTTGCCTTCCGGGAAGCCTCAACCACCCCCCCCTGTGGATCACTCTGATCCCTCCTCGGATCCTGTCATCTACCCGGTCTTCGCAATTGTCCTCCTCCGCCCGAGGTAGGACCTCCTCGATCCTCACTTCCTGATGCCCCTACTGCCACTGCTGCTCCCTGTTCCCCCTCATTTTGAGGAACTCCGGGCACGTGGCTGTGGCGTGCCCTTCCTCCTAATGGAAGTCGCAGTAAGGCAACTCCACCCTAACCTCTCTCCTCCTTCTCCTTGCCACTCTCCTCCTTTCCCCCATGGTTATGGCCGTAGCCTCTTCCTGGTCAGGGAGTTGAGGTATTTGGGCCTGCCTCCAGCCCGGGGGTGGAATTGATCTCCCCCCTGGTGGCGGTCAATTCCTTGGTACCCTCTTAGTGGCCCCTGCCCTTTCCACTCAGGCCTCCAGCCCAGCCGACGATCAGGCTCCTGACCCCCCCCCCCACCTGGGTTGCTGCCCCTAGAGCTGCCTCTGCTCCTTCTTCAGGGGCTCTCCTCTCCTTTCCTCCTGGCTCTTCCTCCTCTTGGCTCCTTCTCCTCTTCCGTGGCCCACCTGGCCAGCTTCCGGGAAAACTCCGGGTTTGACGCCTCCCCGTCAACTTCTCTCGCCACCCTCTCCATCAACTCCTCATAGGAGAGGGGGGAATCCTCTTCAACTCCATCCTAAAGAAACCCTGCTGCACGCCCAGGGTGAAAGCCATCATCAAACTATGGCACAACATCTCATGGACCTGGGTGATCTCCTCTTGGAACCGGTCTACGTATCTCCCTAGAGTCTCGTTCACTCCCTTCTTGATGTGGAACAGGGACTCTGTGTAAGAACCCACCCCCCCCCCCTTTTTCTAAAACCCCGGGGTCTTATGCCCAGAACCGCCGTTTTGCGGTGGCCCCGACTCTCGGGAAAGCCGCCACTACAAAATGCCGATTCTGCCGGCCTTTTCGATCAACACTAAGAGAGCAGTATTCAGAAATGAAATAGCTGAGTCCACAAATGTCATAAGTAATAAGAGAAATCACAACCAGTTCATATATAATACAAAGTACGGAAAAGTAACAGTACAAGGAAATATAAACAGGCTTAAGCCTGGTACAACAGATCCTCGCTACAATCTCTCGCGGAAGCTATATAAAGACTATCAATCACGGAGCTGGTCGTTGGTGCCCCGGTACTAGACTAGCCCACCTCCAAGTGCACCGTACTCCGCTGGTGCTGGTCCCTGAGCTGCTGGTCCCTGTCTCCCATCCGGAGCCCTTGTAATGTTGTGGTCCGAAAACCATTAGTCATAAAGACTAAGCCCTATCATCCTCCTACCCCTCCCCCCATGGATCCTATGCACCAAGAGAGGAGGAGGAAAGGGAAGCTACAAAGGTGGAGAGTAAGCCAAGCAGGTGACAGTGGAAATAGTCTAGCAGTTATTTATTTTGTATAAATAGCTAAGGAAGAAAAGTACAAAATAGCAGTTCTACAATAGTAAAGTAAACAAGTAGAATAAGCGGCATATGTAAGGAAGTCGAAGTAAGAAGTAAGTAACCTTAACTTATATGAATGCCCATACAAACTTATAAGTTAAAGGATCTTCTGCAAGGCTCCCATCGTATAAAAAGTCTCATACCAATTTATACGTTGGGGTGTCGGTTGTATGCAAGTATGTTATGCCATGATTCATGCAAGTGCAACACACGCACACGACTCTATGCGCATAGACCTTTAGTTCCCCCTATTTGGGCAACTAGCTTCACTCCCAGGAACCTCCGTAGTGGCAAACGGAGACAGTGGGTTGGGCCCCCCACTCCTAGGCAGGTATCCACACTACCAGGCCTAGCCCTCTCATACGCCCCCATAAGAACACAACATAGATTATCCGCATACTAATGTTGGCCATATCCACCAGACTTTCTTTGGCTAAGTGTCCCACACCGCCGAGTCAACGTATCGACGTCGGTGTGAACGACCGTCCGATATCGAAGACCCACCACCTTATTTGTATCCAAAACCTTTTGAGCCACTGGCTCCCCGGACTATCCGTCTATGCATCTACCTTCCAAACGAACCGTCTGGATGGCAATCAAAACAACTTAATCAACCTCCCGAGCTACCGGGGTGTGTGAATGTGCAACCCGAGTTATACTAGATGCTCTTGTAATATTTTATTCTTAATATTTATGTTAGCCCAGGACTGCCCAAGATATTCCCCGTGAAGGGCGCTCGAAGGCACTAGGAACTACGATGGGATTACGTCCAAAGCTACCTTACACAAGGCACTTACTGTTATCAGTTGTTATTAGATTTTCCACACCCTTACTTGTTGTTGGATCTATCCCTAATGATTTTGACACTTCCTTCCCACGGGAAAAGACGATCTTTCGCCGATCCCGAGCACCACCTAACACTAGCCAACCCAACATCCTACTCATCATATCTTCCAAAGGTGAACTTCTTTTAACCTATCCAAAATAGTCAACCACTAATCCCAACTCATGTGCCTAAATTATACATCCAACATAGGTTCTGTAGTTTTTACTATATGCAGACCAACTTAAGCTACATGAAGTGTATAATGAGAGGTACACAAAATAATCACCCAGTACCCTAAAATAATTATTGGAAGGCTATAATGAAATTTTTAGCCTAAACCCAGAAATTCATAATTTTCCTATTTTATCTGTTAATTTATATATTTATCCTAGTAATCCAAAATTCCACGTTTGATCATGAAGTACCCCTTTTTGACAAGTAATTGCACTAAATATTTATGATAAAATCACTATTACTAATTAACATAAAATTCAGGGTCTCACAATTTTTTTCCAGCGATAAATAAGCTCTGAATAAATTAAATACCAAATTCCCAAAATTATGAATTTGTAAAGGAAATACTACAAATAGTCATCAAAAATTCATGATTTAATTCCTCCAAGTAGTTACTGACCTAAAACTATCAGAGACCCAATTTCATAATTTTTCAACAAGTAAATTGTTCTATATAATTTATTGACCATAAATATGCCTTTTTAAAATTTGTGAAGGAGGTACTAAGATTCTTCAACCAAAATTTATGACAAAATTCAGGAATACTTATATTGACCTAAAACTTCTTCTGCCTAAATTTCATGAGTTCACAATGTACAAAGAGATTCAAAATAAATAAAATACCATTTAGGGTCACATCATATATAACAAGGGGGTACTAGTAATACAACCCATAAAATTACAATAAATTCACCAGAGATCCTATTTAACCTAGAATCCATGCTACCTAAGTTTCATACCGTTTTGTGAGTTTTCGTGACCTATTCTACACAGGGAGGGGTTATGCACTAAACTAGGGTTAGATATTTGAGAGGTCTATACATCTCCTAATCCTCTAATATTCAGGCCAGTGGAGTTGGGATGCCCTAGCATCAGCATCAATTCTACCAAGTTGCAAGCCCACACAAGGGCATTTGACCCCATGTCCTTCACAACTCCAAAAAGCCCCTTTTTAGGGTTTGAGTTTGGACCCCAGGCCAAAACTACCCTAGGCCACCCCATAATCCCCATGAGGGTGTTAAAGGTCATGTCAAGTCAGTGGCCAAAATCTCAACCTCTGATGAGGTGATTTGACCACTCATCCTCAAGGTGCACTTTTTTACTTAAAAACCCTCATTAAGGTAAGTTAGGGTTAGGTCATTCCCCATCCAAAACACCTCCAAATGAGGTGGAAGTTTACACAGATACATAGCATGAGGCTAGGACCACTCACCAAAATTAGGGAGGGTTTGGAAGTCATTTGACCACCTAATTAATTTACCCTAATATTATTAAATAATAGATAAAACTATAGGCAAAGTATTTCCAAAAATTTCCATTTCTGAATAGACCCTAGTCCTAGATAAGGGTGACCCCCTACCCAAATTTAAGCTTATTTGAACAAGGGATGAAGAGTGGGTACCCATTTTAATCTCAAGATAGCCCTAGGTATAGGTCCCACCAAAATGGATGCCCTAGTACAACCAAAGGCCCAAATTTGTCCAAATTAATTTTGGAATAAATTAGACACCTAGGGCTACAAATTTCATGTTGGTGACTTTTTTAGTAGAGGAGCCTAGATATTTTTTAAAAATTTAAAACTATTACTGTAAATAGTGTGACAAAAACAGAGAAATAAAATGAAATTATAATGATTTAATCAAACCAGCACACGAATCTTGGCGCAGATCCAACGCCCCGGGGTCATCGTCTACCTCCAGCCAATGACTGAGATAGCCCGAGCCTGAAGCCGCTTCCAAGCATTGTCACCGACAATCCGACACCTTCCCCGGCCGGCCACCACCACCACCACCTCTGATGAGGTGGTGGCTGTCGCCAGGCGGTGGCACAGCAGCCGGAGAGGCGGAATCCGGCGATTTTAGCAAAAATATTCTGGGCCAAAAACCAGGAAAACCAGGAATTGGTTCGGGCTCAATTGAGCCCGAACCTGGAACCTAAACACTGCTATGATATATCCATGAGACAAGGAGAGGAGGAGGACCTTGCCGGCGGCCTGAAGTCGGGAAGATCGCCGGGAAGCCATTCCTGAAAGTGGAGGCACTCAGTTTCTGCGACTGCACAGTATGGAGGCTCGATTTCTTCAGGTAAGGATTGGGGAAGGCTCCTCTCAACCCACTGATGGTGTTTAAAGCCTTAGATGGGGAGTGGAGGGGTTGCATCATCAATATCCTTCAAAGCCAATAATGGCTAGGCTCGGCCATGGAGGAGGGGGGCTGAACCAGGTCTTGAAGGCCAGGGAAACGGCTGGAAACTTCTCCCCTTCCCTTGGGGAGTTGAATTCAGCCATTAAAGGTGGCCTTTGGCCTCCCCTTGGCCAAACCTCTTCCTTCCCTCTTCTTCCTCATTTCTCTCTCCTCCATTATCATGGAAATGGAGCTCGCCCTCTCTCCTAGTCATCAAATTGACTTGGTCAGTCTAAAGAACTATTTGCAGCCCACCCATGCACATTATTCCCTAAATAAACCACATGAGGAGGCTTGAGCTTGGGTTAGCCTATTTGGGCCAGGTTGACCAAAAATAGGCTTGGGTTGACCTTGGTCTTTTTGACCTTTTCTATTACCATCATTGGGTTTTTAGTGACCTATTGGGCTCCCCTAGGGTCTAGGTAGGTATGTGTAGGGTTGACTTGACACTTTGGAGTCCACTTGCCCTTAGGAAGGGTACTTTGCCCAAATTAAGGTTAGAGTTGACTTAGGTCAACTTGGCCATTTTGGTTGACCCCATGGGGTCCTTGGTGACCCCATGGCATCCCCTAAGGTCTAGTAATAGTTATGTAGGGTTACCTTACACTTTTGGAGGTCACCTACCCTTAGGAAGGGTACTTCGACCAAATTAGGGGCTAGAGTTAACTTTGGTCAACTTAACCACTTTGACTGCCCATAGTGGGTCCTTAATGAAAGAAATTGTACCTAATAACCTAGAGGGGGGGTGAATAGGTGGCTTAACTTTTTTAAACTTTTAGGCAGATTATATCACAGATTTCACAGAACTATAAACAACATACACAGCATCAATCACGTCTACAGAGTACACACTGTTTTATAGTGGTTCTCCAAGGTTTGGGTACATCCACTTTCCCCCTTCGCCTATCTAGTAGTGTACTAGATTCGGCCAAACTCCTCCACTATTCCTCAGATCCTCAGATCTTACACTCAGAACCCCAACCAGGTTCCTACAGCTCAGAGTGATCCCACTCCTACAACTCAGGCTCAACAGCCCTACCACTCAGTCTTCACAAAGACCTACACTCAGCCACAAGGCCTACACTCAGAGATATGAATCTCCTACACTCAGGCACACAGGCCCTCCCACTCAGCCTTTATAATTACAGGCTTACACCATAGATCTCTAAGGATCCTATAAGAAATTAAGAATACAATGTATATACCTATAACTCAGAATAAGAGAGAAGAGTTGACAGGTTTCTTGATGAGTTATTGAAAGAACTCTGCTGAGATCAACCTCACTTGGCTTTCTTCAAAGCTTCTTGAATGTAGAACACAATAGGGTTGAGTATTTTTGCAGCTGATCTTCAATCACTGCAATTTAAGAATCAGAACTTGATCTGAAACCTTCTTCACAGCCTGGTTCAACAGCTGTCTTCTTGGAAGGAGCTCTCTCTCTCCAACTACTTAGATCTTCACTTGACTTGATTCTTCAATGAAGTGCTTGATCTTCTTCTCAATCTTCTTTGATGTGTTAATCAATCAATTTCTGTTGACAGAATAAGCCTATATATAGGCCTTCTTCATGGTAACCGGCTGATCCGGTTCCTAACAACTTTCTGACATCTCTGACAGTTGCAGTAGACCGACAGGAATGGCAGCTGTCATGTCATCCAGTCACTTCTTGAATTTTCTGTAACTGTCTGAAAGTGTCAAGACAGTCTGTCTTTAAGTGTCGACAATGATAGACTAAGTGTCGACACAAGTTGACTAAGTGTTGACACTAGCCTTCATGGTGTCGACACAACTCCTTGTGTTGTAGAATTTACTTCTCGACACAGCTTCTTCAGAATGTGTCGACACTAATAATGTGTGTCGATACAACTCCTTGTTCTTCAGTACTTTGTTGATTTCTTGTAAGTGTCGACACAACTCCTTTGTGTCGACACATCTTCTTGTGTTGAACTTGTTAAGTGTCGACACATCTTCTTAGTGTCGACGCATGCCTTCTGTGTTGAACCTTTTGCTGAGTGTCGTCACATCTCCTTTGTGTCAACACTTGTACTTAGACTCTCTTGAAATCTGCAGAGTGTCGACACAGCCTCCAAGTGTCGACACTTTCTTCATGTGTTGAGTCTTCTGCTATGTGTCGACACATTCTTCATTATGTCGACACTTGTACTTGAACTTTGCTGAAGTGTTGCTGAGTGTCGACACAGCATCCAAGTATCGACACTTTCTGATGTCGACAAAGTTCCTTTGGGTGTCGACACTGCTTCTAAGTGTCGACACAGCTTCTCTGGTCATTTCTTCATTAAGTGTCGACACAAGTTGTATGTGTCGACACTTTCCTTCTAGTGTCGACTCTGCATTCCTGGTGTCGACACAATTACTCTAAGTGGCAACACTGCTTCTCTGGGTGTCGACCCAAGTCTTCTTAAGTGTTGAAACTTTTCTTCTAGGTGTCGACACATGGACTTAGAAACTTTTCAGCTTTCCCTGCAAATACTTAACCTGCACAAGATAACTCAAAATACATCAAATACATTTTGATGTATATCATTGAGTAGGGTGAGGCTTCTTCAAATCAGGTACATTTGTTCCAATGTACCCAACAATCTCCCCCTATTTGGAGAAGTCATAACCCTTAGTCAATGATATACACCATACATAACAAAATCACAGTATGATGTAAAATAGGATTATATAACAGGGTAAGTACATAAACACGTATAAACAGACATGTATACTCAAATATCATCTCAGAACAATAATGTAATAAATTTAACATATATCGCATTGTTCTAGGAACTTCAACATTTTCATTATTCAAAAGTTTACAGAAAGTTTTAATACAAGTGATTACAACTGTAAACTAAAGATAAATTCTATCCTATAGCTGTTCAGTCTCCTTGATCACAATGCCCTTTCCAGATTGTATCTTTGCTTGGACAGGAGCTTCAGTATCATCATCAGCAGCAGGCTTCTTTCCTTTAAGATCCTTCTTTTTCAAATCTTCAGCTTTGATCTTCTGCCTTTCAAAGTAATGATAAGGCTTAGGAAAGTACTTGCTAGGCTCCTGTGCATTAGGAGGTAGCTTTCCCATCTTAGCCTTTCTTCTATACTGCACAATGGCCTCTTGCATTGTCTCATGCTTCCACCACTCCAGTTCAGAATACCACTTGTTTCTATCCTGGATATTGTCTTTGGCAGCCTTCTATGCAGTCAAGATAATATTCCTGGAAGTGGGGCTCCATTGTTCAAAGTCAGGCCTCAATTCGGCTTGCTCCCTGAATCTCTTCTTAGACAATTGGGCTTCTTGTTCTTTCTGCAAAGCTTCTTGTTCTTTCAGTATAGCCTCAGGCACTGGCTGAACTACTTTTTCTATGATGACCTTCTTATTTCCCTCAGGTGGGCTATACATTGACTGTATATCTGCATGTATCATATTAAAGTCTGGTGGAGGGTAAATTACTTGAGCCACTTCAGCTTGCTCCCTTCCAAGATATGTAGGATTAATCCTAGACTCTGTAACATTATCATCATCACATAATGGAGGATATCCAAGGGTGGCTCTGATGGAATTTGGAATCCATTTTGCATGATCAGAACCGGCTTTGACTAACACCCTCTCCCCCTTTATGACTTCTCTAACAATGTGATCCCTCAGATCATCTTTCTGAAATCTTATTTGTGCATCCAAACAGTTTACTCCATCCTTAAAGAAAGGTTTCAACCTTTGGAGCTTGTCAGTTATAGCCTTTTGAGAATCCTGAAGTGCAGTAGTAACAGCAGTTAGGCTTTCTTGCAATGCTTTGTCAAATTCTTCTTTGGCAGTGGTCAGGGCTGCATTCTGGGTAGTTGCATATTCTTTAGTTCAATTACAATGGCATTGTGGGGAGTTGTCAAATTATCATTCATCCTTATCTGATTCTCCAGAACATAGCCTTGCTTCACTGCAATATCATCCACTTGAGTTTTGATCTTTTCCTGATGAGTGGCTAGATAGACTACTGCATTTCCTCCCTTATGAAAGCAATCAGTCATCTCTTTCTTATTCAGATTCATCTCAAATCTGATGGACTTAATATCTTGTGCAAGATCAAATTGTAGAGATTTATTCCCTTCATCTACATACTTCTCCAGAGCTTGCCTTTGCTCATCAAGTTTAATTTGTAAAGCCACCATCAATGAACTGTAATCTGTTGATGGGGCTGGCTGTGGTGCAGGCTGTGGTGCAATTGTTTGTAAAGCCTTTTTGTAAGTCTGGCTTCTCCTCTTGAAAACTTGAAATTTTCTCTTCTTGGCTCTTGCAGCCTCTTCATCTTCAGATGCAGATGTACTAGCTATATCAACCCTGTCCTTAGGGCTTGGAGGTAACTCCTTCTCAGTCCTTTGTAGGCCTTCAGCATCTTTTGGCACCTCAGTCTCTTTGCCTGCAGTTTTCTCTATATTTTCCACTTGCTCCCCCCTCAATAATGACTTTCTCCCCCTCAGCAGCAACACTTTCTTTCTCAAAGTCAGTTTGTAGAAGATCTGGGAATAGCTCTTCTAGGGTAAATTCTTGTTGAGGATGGGGTGGAGATTCTCTTATCTCATCAACCACTTGATCAGATACCACTTGAGAAGCAACAGATGTGTCTTCCATGACAACATCTTGGGGTTGACTATGTGTTTGGGTTTGCTAATTAACATTAGGTAAGGAATCAGACATAACATCATCCTCAAAAGGAAAATTTAATTCATTAATTTCAGTTATTACCTCAAGTATTGTGTGGGTAGCTTGTTCACTCTCTAGTGGAGTTGGCTCATCCACCAATAGAGTCTCCCCCTGGATTGAATCCTGGTGTACTGGGCTAGCTTGTGGTAGCTCCCCCTGCCTCTCTGCATCTTCTTGTCTAGCTGGAGACTTTCCAGCATTTCCAGTTTCTTCTTCATCAGGAGTGAACACTACTTGCTCCTCAGAACTACTTGATGATTCTTGAGCCATAGGGGCTGATTTCCTATTCCTTTTCTAGGGTGTTACCTTCTCAGGAGTTGGCATTTCCTTAGTCAAGACTCTATCCTATCTAGAGAAGATTCTCATGTCCATCTTCCTCATGTGATTGATCTTAGATCCAGGTGCTTGACTCATCACCTCTGGTAAACAACCAGCTAGGTATAGACTTAGAATTCTGCCCATATTGGGTTTCTTCATACTCTCTTTAATCTTATCAAACAATACTGCAGACCAATCAGTATTTAGTTGGAAGATTAACCTTGTCATTAGACTAAACATATAAGCTAAAATCCTGTCATGTCCTCCAGACTTGCACAGGATAACCTTGCCAACAATTTCAGACAAGAATTTGCCTTGCAAATTCATTCCCTTCCTGTTGAAAACAGAACCTATTTTCAGGTTGGAGGCCAGTACAACCATGTTAGTGCTTCCCTAGTCTTAGAAGCTGAAACATCTTCTTCTTCCTTAGTTTTAGGTAGTTGTAGTACCTTTCTCAGACTTTTGGGAGAAAGTTTCACCTTTGCCCCATGAACTCTAGACTTTACCTTGAGTCCAGATTCATCTATTGTTGCTCCATTTAGAAATTCCAGGACTTCTTTCTTCCATATCTTGGTCAGTTCGGAAACAAGAAATTCCAACCCTGTCTCTTCTATTCGGGTTATCACGCCTTTGTTCTCTGGTTCTGCATCTTCAAAAGCATGTCGCACGAGTTCGTATCCTTCATTCACATTCTCTTCGAGCTTGGGCGCCATTAGGGTTTGAAGAAATTTGAATGTAGAGAAGAGAGGTGTCGAAACACAAGTTTGGTCTCGAAACTTTGGTGAGCGTGTCGACAAACAATGGTGAAACCCTATTTATACCTTTCTAGAATCGAAGATGAAAGGGCGCGTCAAAATACTCAAATTGTGTCGACACTGTTGAAAAGTGTTGACACAGACTTGTAATGTCTCGACAACTATGTGTCGACACAAGTATAGTCGATAGAATATATGTGTCGACACTTGTTTATGTGTCGAAACCACTTAGCTCGACACTTAGTCGAGACTTTACTAGACTAATGTTGAGTAAATCCTAATTGTCGACACCACCTTGGATGTGTTGACAACTACTATTTATGTGTCGACAATAATTCTCTTAAGTGTCGACACAGACTGTCTAGATGTGTCGACACCATTTCTCTGAAATGTCGACACCACTTTTCTGTGTCGACACAGACAACTCTGTATGTCGACACCATTTTACTTAGCCAATTTTGAAAACTTATTGCAAGTTTATCATACCTAATTCAATTTTGAACCTATTGAATTTGGTTTCATCTAAGGGCTTAGTATACATGTCAGCTAGTTGATTATCTGTATTTATATATTCTAAGGAAATATCTCCTTTTTCTACATGTTCTCTTAGAAAATGGTATTTTATTTCTATGTGCTTAGTCCTACTATGGGAGATAGGATTGTTTGCAATAAAAATAGCACTAGTAGAATCACAAAATAGAGGTGTTCTACTTACTTGTATACCACAGTCTTCTAGCTGATATTGTATCCATAGAAGTTGAGCACACCAACTTCCTGCAGCAACATATTCTAATTCTGCTGTGCAGATAGTCACACTTGTTTTCTTCTTGCTACTCCATGATATCAGTCTTCCACCTAGGAATTGACAGGTACCAGTTGTACTTTTCCTATCTTCCTTGCAGCCTGCAAAATCTGCATCTGAATAACCTGTCAGTTCAAAGTCTCCATTCCTAGGGTACCAAAGGCCTAGATAAGGAGTGCCCTTAAGATATCTCAGTATCCTTTTGACTGCTGTCAAATGAGACTCTTTAGGGAAAGCTTGGTACCTAGCACAGACACATGTAGCATACATGATATCTGGTCTACTTGCAGTCAAATATAATAGGGAGCCAACTATCCCTCTATACAAAGTCTCATCTACTGGTTTCCATGCATCATCTTTGCTAAGAGACATACTTGACCCCATAGGAGTTTTCATGGTACTGGATGATTCCATACCATACTTCCTTATTAATTCTAGAGTGAACTTAGACTGGCATATGGATAAACCATTCTCAGTCTGTCTAACTTGGAGACCCAAGAAGAACTTAAGTTCCCCCATACCGCTCATTTCAAATTGTCCTTGCATTAGTTTTGCAAACTTTTTGCAAAGACTACTTTCAGTAGACCCAAATATGATGTCATCTACATATATTGGGACTAGTATGATCTTACCTCTGGATTCCCTAAGGAATAGAGTCTTGTCTATTTTCCCCCTTGTGAATTTATTCTCAATGAGGAAACTAGACAGGGTCTCATACCAAGCCCTAGGGGCTTGTTTTAACCCATACAAAGCCTTCCTAAGTCTATAAACATAATTAGGTTTAGTTGAATCAACAAAACCTGATGGCTGTTCCACATAGACCTCTTCCTTCAAATTACCATTCAGAAAGGCTGACTTAACATCCATTTGGTATACTTTAAACCCTTGATAGGTTACATAGGCCAAGAACATTCTTATTGCCTCCAGTCTAGCTACTAGAGCAAAGGTTTGATCAAAGTCAATACCTTCTTCCTGCCGATATCCCTTAGCAACCAGTCTTGCTTTGTTCTTTATAATAACTCGATGTTCATCCATCTTGTTCCTGAAGATCTACTTAGTTCCAATTATGTTGTGATCTTTTAGTTTAGGAACAAGCTCCCAGACATTGCATCTCTTGAACTGCTTCAGCTCCTCTTGCATTGCCTCAATCCAATGAGGGTCTAGGATGGCTTCTTCAAATTTCTTTGGCTCAACTTGGGATAGAAAACTGGAGTAGAGTACTGAACTTAGATTTCTGCTCCTTGTTTGTACCCCTTGACTTAGATCACCAATAATTTGATTGGCTGGATGATCTCTTAAATGCCTAGTAGCTGGAGGCAGCCTGGCTTCAGGTTGAACTCCTTCAGCTTCTTCAACTTGCTGCACCCCTTGATCTTCTTCCACATCATGTGCATCTAGTACTCCCCCTGGACAACAACCACTATCATCCACTTATTGTCTTGCAGTAGAACTTTCTTCAATAGTAAGCTTGTCCATCTTCTTAGTCACACCTGTGGAGCTGCAAATACTTCTAGGCAATTCATGGTTAATGAGTCTAGCTTCATCAAATACTACATGTACTGATTCTTCTACAACTTGAGTAGTCAAATTGTAGACCCTATAAGCCTTACTGTTGTTGCTGTACCCAACAAAGATCCCCTCTTGGGATTTGGCAGCAAACTTGGTTAAGTAAGAATTACCATTGTTAAGTATATAGCATTTACAACCAAAGATCCTGAAATAGGATAGGTTTGGTTTTCTGCCTTTCGCAATCTCATAGGGGGTCTTATTGTGGCTCTTGGTGATAGTAGCCCTATTAATTACATAGCATGCAGTGTTTACTGCCTCAGCCCAGAAATATTCTGGGAGAGATGTGTCACTTAATAGGGTTCTACCAGCCTCTATCAAGGTTCTTTTTTTCCTTTCAGTAATGCCATTTTGCTGAGGTGTTCTTGGTGAAGAAAATTCCTGAAATATCCCAAATTCTTCACATAGCTTTGTCATACTGTCAGACTGGAATTCAGTACCATGGTCACTTCTTATTTTGACCACTGTACTGTCTAACTCATTCTGAATTTGTTTGATAAAACTATAGAAGATACTAGGTGTTTCAGATTTCTGTCTAAGGAAGAACACCCAGGAAAAACTTGAGTAGTCATCTACAACTACAAATGTGTAGACCTTCCTACCTAGGCTGTGAACTGGCATAGGACCAAAAAGATCCATATGCAAGAGGTATAAACACCTCACAACATCTTTGTTCTCAATGCTATTAAAGGTGGATCTAGTCTGCTTGCCCTTTTGACAAGCTGAACATATCCCATCTTTAATACACTTAACCCGAGGACCATTCCTCACTAACTCTTTGCTATAGAGTTGGCCAATTGTCTTGTAGTTAAGATGGGCTAGTCTCTTGTGCCATTTGACACAATGAGAGACTTTCTCATCAGCTACAAGACACACTGGAGAACCATTGTTCTCACACATAATGTCTAGACAATAGACATTTCTCTTTCTGTAACCAGTCAGAATGATCTCTTAATCATTTGATCTCCTGATATGACAACCATCTTTGACAAATGAGATGTCATATCCTAAATCACTCAACTGACTTATACTAATGAGGTTGTGTTTCAAACCTTTAACATAAGCCACTTGAGTAATAGTTATAAGGTTGCTAGAAATGTTACCAAAACCTTTGATGATTCCTTTTTCAGAACCACCAAAGGTGACTTTAGGACCATCCTTGATTGGTGTGTAGTCCTTTAGCAATCCCCTAGTTCTAGTCATGTGCCTAGAACATCCACTGTCCAAGTACCATATTGGGGCATGGTCACTTGGACTCACCTGCAAAACAGATTAGTTAACCTTAGAACCCAAAGAATTATTGGGTCCTTGGTGCTGGTTAGTTTGCCTCTTAACAAAACTACCTGTAGCTTTTCTAGCAGGTAGATTGCTACTCACTTTGGCACTTGAATTGTGCCAACAGTCTATGGTAAAGTGGCTTATCTTGCCACAACACCAGCACTCAAATATGTTGTACCTTTGCTTAGGTATAACCCTAGCTGTTTTATCTACAGCAGGCTTGTTGAATACTGGGGCTTTGCCCTTAGACTTGGACTTTACAGTCCTAGCAGGTTGTGTAAACCCTAATCCAGTTTTACCCTTTTGATGTACAAATTCATCTATCAAAGGTAGAACAGACTTTGGTTTAGAAAACCTTGCAACTATATCTCTATCCTTCTGAAGACTAATCTCCAGATTTCTGATTTGATCATTTTTAAATGTTATAGTCCCCATCTGAATAACAGTTATGTTCTTCAGCCTGGCTATTTCATTTAATTTTTGATCAATCTCCTTATCAAAATTTGTTGCAGCAACTTTAAGTTTAGCAATCTCCTTAGCCTGAATCTTGGCCAAGGATTTGATTTTCTTTAAAGCTTGCAACACTACTCTATATTCATCAATCAATTGATGAATGTCTCCTTCAGATTCAGATTCACTCCCATCACTTGATGTTGATGAATCTGATTCTGATCCAGCACTAAAAATTGAAATTGAAGAACAATTTTGTACCTGACTTGGTCCAGGCTGCTCCTGGATTTTGTCATCTTCAGATAAGGCTATCAGTCCCTGGCACTGATTGTCCTCTTGCTCATATATAGAATTCATTAACTGTATGAACTCCTCTTCTTCTTCTTCAGCAAACAGTACAATGTAAGCTTCAGCTTCTGAATCAGTTTCTGAAGAAGATATATCTGACAGACTTTTGTCCTTCTTTGCAACAAAGGACCTTTCCTTTTTGCCCTTTATCTGAGTCTTCTTCTTCTCAGTAGACTCTTTCGTTTTCTCTTGATAGTCAGCAATAACATGTCCTTGTTTATTACAACAATAACAGACTATCTTTGAAGATGTAGTTCTACTTGTCTTGTGCTTTCTCCTATCATTCTTTGATGACTTCTGTGAAGTGGAAGGCTTAGACCTCCACTGTTTCTTCTTAAGAAACTTCTGAAAATGTCTTGTGAAAGCTGCAAAGTCCTCATCACTCTCACTGCTTTCAGAATTCCTGCTTTCTGATTCATCTGACTCAGTCTCACCAACTTTTAGGGGTGGAGATGGAGACTTACTTTTATATTTCTTAGTGGCTTTAGTCTTGAATGTCACTGCTCTTTCTTTGTGCTCAATTCTTGTAGTATTCTCCTCCTCTTTCCTAACAATAAGCTGCATTTCATAGGACAACAGCTTTCCAAATAATGTTGGAGGAGGAATATCTGCTAACTTGGCCATTTCCCTTATGACATAAATCTTGGTGTCCCAGTCCTTTATTAGGGACCTCAAGAACTTATCATTCAGCTCATAATTGCTGAATTCTCTTCCATAGGACATTAACTCATTAACTATCCTATAGAATTTCTTGTAACACTCAGTTATGCTATCAGACCTGCCTTGCCTGAAGCTCTCATATTCTTGGTTTAACAAAGACTTTCTGTCCTGTCTAACTTCTTCAGAACCCTCCATGTACACTATCAGAGTATCCCATATCTCCTTTGATGTTTTACAGTGTATCAAGTTCTGAAATGTAGCATCATCTATTGCACTTACTATAATATTCTTGGCCCTTTTGTCCATGGTGGCCAGAATAATCTCATCCTTGGTCATTTCAGAAAAGTCTTTTGGAGTTCTTTGATTTGCATCCAATACAGATACCTTCATTGGCACATATGGCCCTTCTTTAACTATGATATAGATTCTAGGGTCAGAGGCTTCCGTAAATAACCTAACCCTTTCTTTCCAGATGTCAAAGATCTCCTTTCTGCAAATTAGCAACTTCATGGATCCAAGTTCTTTATGATTCTCTGTTGAACCCATTTTCTTGATTTTCTTGATTAGGCTGAATCTGTCCTTGATTTCACTGAATCTGCCAACAGGATAATTTACTCAAACAGTTAAGTCCTTTTTGAGTAACCTGGCTTTGATACTACTTGAAAGAAATTGTACCTAATCACCTAGAGGGGGGGGGGGGTGAATAGGTGACTTAAGTTTTTTAAACTTTTAGGCAGATTATATCACAGATTTCACAGAACTATAAACAGCATACACAGCATCAATCGCATACACAGAGTACACACTATTTTATAGTGGTTCCCCAAGGTTTGGGTACATCCACTTTCCCCCTTCGCCTATCTAGTAGTGTACTAGATTCGGCCAAACTCCTCCACTATTCCTCAGATCCTCAGATCTTACACTCAGAACCCCAACTAGGTTCCTACAGCTCAGAGTGATCCCACTCCTACAACTCAGGCTCAACAGCCCTACCACTCAGTCTTCACAAAGACCTACACTCAGCCACAAGGCCTACACTCAGAGATATGAATCTCCTACACTCAGGCACACAGGCCCTCCCACTCAGCCTTTATAATTACAGGCTTACAACTCAGATCCCTAAGGATCCTACAAGAAATTAAGAATACAATGTATATACCTACAACTCAGAATAAGAGAGAAGACTTGACAGGTTTCTTGATGAGTTCTTGAAAGAACTCTGCTGAGATCAACCTCACTTGGCTTTCTTCAAAGCTTCTTGAACGTAGAACACAATAGGGTTGAGTCTCTTTGTACATGATCTTCAATCACTGCAACTTAAGAATCAGACCTTGATCTGAAACCTTCTTCACAGCCTGGTTCAACAGTTGTCTTCTTAGAAGGAGCTCTCTCTCTCCAACTACTTAGATCTTCACTTGACTTGATTCTTCAATAAAGTGCTTGATCTTCTTCTCAATCTTCTTTGATGTGTTAATCAATCAATTTCTGTTGATAGAATAAGCCTATATATAGGCCTTCTTCATGGTGACCGGATGATCCGGTTCCTAACAACTTTCTGACATCTCTGACAGTTGCAGTAGACCGGCTGGAATGGCAGTTGTCATGTCATCCAGCCACTTCTTGAATTTTCTGTAACTGTCTGAAAGTGTCGAGACAGTCTGTCTTTAAGTGTCGACACTGATAGACTAAGTGTCGACACAAGTTGACTAAGTGTCGACACTAGCATTCATGGTGTCGACACAACTCCTTGTGTTGTAGAATTTACTTCTCGACACAGCTTCTTCAGAATGTGTCGACACTGATAATGTGTGTCGACACAACTCCTTGTTCTTCAGTATTTTGTTGATTTATTGTAAGTGTCGACACAACTAATTTGTGTCGACACATCTTCTTGTGTTGAACTTGTTAAGTGTCGACATATCTTCTTGGTGTCGACACATGCCTTCTGTGTTGAACCTTTTGCTGAGTGTTGTCACATCTCCTTTGTGTCGAGACTTGTACTTAGACTCTATTGAAATCTGCTGAGTGTCGACACAGCCTCCAAGTGTCGACACTTTCTTAATGTGTTGAGTCTTCTGCTGTGTGTCGACACATTCTTCATTATGTCGACACTTGTACTTGAACTTTGCTGAAGTGTTTCTGAGTGTCGACACAGCCTCCAAGTGTCGACACTTTCTGATGTCGACAAAGTTCCTTTTGGTGTCGACACTGCTTCTAAGTGTCGACACTGCTTCTCTGGTCATTTCTTCATTGAGTGTCGACACAAGTTGTATGTGTCGACACTTTCCTTCTGGTGTCGACTCTGCATTCCTGGTGTCGACACAATTACTCTAAGTGTCGACACTGCTTCTCTGGGTGTCGACCCAAGTCTTCTTAAGTGTCGACACTTTTCTTCTGGGTGTCGACACATGGACTTAGAAACTTTTCAGCTTTCCCTGCAAATACTTAACCTGCACAAGGTAACTCAAAATACATCAAATACATTTTGATGTATATCATTGAGTAGGGTGAGGCTTCTTCAAATCAGGTACATTTGTTCCAATGTACCCAACACTTAGTGACCCTATGGACTTCCCATGGTTTTTGGGGTGTTGTGGTAGGGTCCTGGGATCAAGGTGTAGCCCTAAGGTCAGACCTTAGGTTTAAATATTGAGGCTGAGCTATAGGCAGACCAAGATGATTTTCACCTTGGCCTTGTTCACTTGGTCCTTCTTGGGCTTCCTAGGGTTTTGTCTTGACCTAGTCATGAGAAAACCACTCTTAGGGGTCTAGTTGGAAATGGGATGTTACACTCTGACACCTTCTTCCTCCTCTTCGAGGTAGTGAACCTCACCATGAACCCCCGTCGCAGATCCTCGAAAGAGTAGATGGAGCTGGCCGGCAGTTGATAGAACCACTCCCTCGCCTTCTCCTTGAGGGTGATGGCGAAGAGTCGACACTTGAACCCATCCGACATCTGCCGGATCGAGACCACGTCCTCAAACCATTGGACGTGTTGGATCGGGTCTCCCTTCCCAGTGTAGTAGGACATCTCGGGTTCCCTGAATCCTTCTGGAACTGGAGCTGAAGAGACCAACTTGCTGAAGGGGCAGCCTCCCCCTACTCGGCGAGCTGGCGAGTCTTGCGAGCCCAGCTCGCCGAACCGGCCTCGGCCTGCCGAGCTGGGGAAGAGCTCACACCAAGGGAGCTTGCACCCCCGGCCCTCCTCAGCAATTTCCTTCCCAGCTCGCCTGCCGGGGGCGTCCTCGCCCAAAGAGGGGGCGGCTGCGATCTGTACGGCTGGAGTCGAGCACTCGGCTCGCATGCCGAGTCCGAACTTGACGATGCTTAGCATCCCGTTCCTAAAATCTTCAAACATCCCCACCGTGGCAAGAGGCGGGGGGGGGGGGGGGGAGGGGCGAGTCCGGCCTATCAGATCCCTGTCCTCCTGTCATCTAGCTTGCTAAAGCTTTTCTGTACTGACCACGCTCACCGCACTAAAATGTTGAAACTTGTTGGGTACATTGGAAAATGTGTACCAGATTTGAAGAATCCTCACCTTACTCAATGATATGCATCAAGGTGTATTTGATGTTGTTTTGAGTTTATATGTGCAGGTTAAGAAAATGCAAGAATGCAGGAAAAAGTTTCTAAGTCCATAAGTCGACACTAGAAGAAGCAGTGTCAACACTCATGAAGGCTTGTGTCGACACTGGAGAAAAGCTATGTCGACACTTAGAGTTAATTGTGCCGACACTTGGAAAGGCTGTGTCAACACCAGAAGAAACTGTGTCGACACACAGAGGCAGTATCGACTCACAGAGAAGGCTTAGTCAACATCAACTATGTCGACACACAGAGGCAGTTTCAGTACACAGAGAAAGCTTAGTCGACACCAACTGTGTCGACACACAGAGGCAGTGTCGACACACAGAAGACTTTGTCGACATCAACTGTGTCGACACACAGGGCTTGTGTCGACACATGGCAGAATTTCAACAAAATCAATTTGTGTGAAGAAAAGAAGTGACTTTGTCGACACGACAGAACTAGTGTCGACACAATCTATAGAAGTTGTGTCGAGAAGCAGTGTCAACACCAAGGAAGCTGTGTCGACACCATCAAGGCTTCTGTCAACACTTAGTCTACTTATGTCGACATATGATGAAGTTCAGTCTCGACACTTTGCTGACAGAGACAGAGTTTCAATAAGTGATTGGATGACTTGACAGCTGCCATTACCAACCGGTCTACTGTAACTGTCAGAGCTGTCAGAAGTTTGTTAGAAACCGGATCAGCCGGTTACCATGGAGGAACTCTATATAAATGCATTCTCCATCAATAGAAGACACTGATACAAGAAAGAGTATACGCATACAGTTACAAAAAAATAAAAGAAGATTTTTGTCAGAAGATCTTAGAAGAAGTTGGAGAGAGAGAGAGCTCCATCTATTAAAGTGAAGAAAGGGACTTATATCAACAAGTCTCTCAAGTGCAGATTCTAAACCAGTCTGCCAAGAAGGATTCAGATTGAGATCTCAATTTCAAGAAAGAAGCTGATTGAAGATCAACTTCAAAGGAGTTCAACCCTACTGAGTTCAGATTCAAGAAGCTTTGAAGAAAGCTAAGAGTGGTTGTTCTCTGCCATCAGATTCTTCCAAGAACTGATCAAGAAACCATCCATACTTTCTCTCTCTACTAGGGTTGTGGTATATTACAAACTTAAATCTATTTTCTGTAGGATCTTTATAAGATCTGGGTTATAAGCCTGTGTTTATAAAGGCTGAGTTGTAGGAGATTATTTACTCTGAGTGGTAGGCCTTGTTGAAGGCTGAGGTAGGGTTGTGAGCCTGATTTGTAGGAGATTGTTATCTCTGAGTTGTAGGCCTTGTTGAAGGCTGAGGTAGGATAGATTGCCTGAACTGTAGGAGTGTGGACTCACTCTGAGTTGTAGGAGTCTTGTTTGGGTTCTGAGCTGTAAGATCTGTGGATCTGAGGTGAAGAGAAGAAGTTAGGCCGAATTTAGCACACTGCTAGATAGGCGAAAGAGAAAAGTGGATGTACCCAGACCTTGGGGAATAACTATAAAACTATGTGCAATCTGTGACTGTGTGTATTTCTATGAATTCTGTGATTGTGGTAGCTGTAGAACTAGTAGATTAATTTGATTATCTATATAAATATTCTGCATTAGTGTAAAAAGGAATTGCACCTATTCACCCCCCCCCCCCTCTAGGTGTTTAGGAACCAATTCTTTCAAGTGGTATCAGAGGGAGGTTGCTCAAAGAAAGACATAACTGTATGAGTAAGATCTGTGAGGTAGAATAAGTTCAAGAAAATGGGTTCAGGAGAAACCATAAAGAACTTGGTGCAATGAAATTGCCTATTTTCAGGAAGGAAATCTTTGATATTTGGAAGGAAAGGGTCCGATTATTTATGGAGGCATCTGATCCTAGGATCTATATAAAAGTTAAGGAAGAACCATATGTTCTAATGAAGGTTTCTATTCTTGATGCCAATCAAAGAATTCCAAAGGATTTTTCAGAGATGACCAAGGATAAGATCATCTTGGCTACAATGGATAAAAGAGCACAGAATATTATAGTGAGTGCCATTGATGATTCAACATTCCAGAATCTAAGTCACTGCAAAACCTCCAAGGAGATGTGGGACACATTGATTGTCTACATGGAGGGTTCTGAAGAGGTTAGGCAAGATTGAAAGTCTATGCTTAATCAAGAATATGAGAGTTTCAGACAGGCCAAGTCTGAAAGTATAACTGAATGTTATAAGAAGTTCTATAGGATTGTAAATGAATTAATGTCTTATGGAAGAATATTCAGTACATATGAACTGAATGACAAATTCCTTAGGTCTTTGACTAAGGATTGGGATACAAAGATCTGTGTCATAAGGGAAGTGGTCAGACTGGCAGAGATTTCACCTCCAATACTGTTTGGAAAATTGTTGTCTTATGAGATGCAGCTGTTAGCCAGAAAGGAGGAAGAGAAAATTACAAAGGGTGACTGCAGAGAAAAGTCAGTGGCCTTCAAGGTAGAAGCTACAAGGAAGAATAGGAGAATTTCTCCATCATCTCCTAAGAAAGATGCAGAAGTGATTTCAGAAAATTTTGATAATCACAGTACAGATAGCAGTAATTCTGATGAAGTCTTTGTAGTATTCACAAGGCAGTTCCAGAGTTTCTTAAAGAAGAAGTAGTGGAAATCAAAGTCATCTTCATCTCAGTCCAAGGATGACTATTATTAGAAGATGAAATCATCCAGGAAGGACAGGAGTGGGACAAAGCCTGGTAAGTCAAATACATCAATGATTATTTACTATTGCTGCAACAAACCTGGACATGTTGTGGCTGACTGTTCAGACAAAAGGAAGGAGTCAGCTAACAAAAAGAAGTCTCGGCACAAGAGTAAGAAGGAGAAATCCTTAGTTGCTGAGAAAGAGAAAAGTTGGACAGATCAATCAACTTCAGAATCTGAATCTGAGGCTGAGGCATATATTGGTTTGTTTGCAACAGAAGAAGAGGATGAGTTCATGCAATTACTGGACTCTATCTATGAGCAAGAGGACCATCAGTGCAAAGGATTGATGGCAGTGTCTGAAGAAGACCAGTGTCAGGATCATCCTGGCCCCAGTAAGGTAAAAAATGTATCTGTAGATTTTGATTACTTCACTGGGTCAGAATCAGATGCATCTCCATCAAGAGATGAAGATGGCTCTGAATCAGAAGGAGATATTCTTCAGCTGATAGATGAATATGGGGATTTGCTGCAGGCATTCAAGAGAAGCAAAAACCTGGCCAAACATCAGGCTAAGGAAATTGCAGCTCTTAAGTTGGCTGCATCTGATTCAAAGAAGCTGCTGGATCAAAAGATGAATGAGATTGCCAAATTAAAGAACATAACTGTTATTCAAATGGGAACAATCACATTCAAAAATGATTAGATTAAAAATCTGGAAAATAGACTTCAGAAAGAGAAAGAGATTGTGGCTAATTTCTCTGAGCCAAAATCTATCCTACCCTTAATAGATGACTTTGTGTCACAAAAGGGTAATGCAGGAATAGGCTTTAAGAGAACTGCATGGGCTGCACAGTCAAATAATAAAGGCAAATCCCCAGCACAAAACAAAAGATCTGTTGTCAGCTATACAACTAAGATTGTACCTAAAAAGAGGTATAAGTTTGAGTGCTGGTGTTGTGGTAAGATAGACCATTATGCCTTAGACTGTTGGCACAATACCAGTGTCAAGGAGAATAGCAGTCTGCATGTTAGAAGAGCTGCAGGCAGATTTGTTAGGTTTCAGACTAACTTAAACCAAGGACCCAAAAGTTATTTGGGTTCTAAGGTTAAGTAATCTTTGTTGCAGGTGAGTCCAAGTTGTCATGCCCCTATATGGTACTTGGACAGTGGATGTTCCAGGCACATGACTGGAACAAGGGGATTGCTGTAGGACTACTCACCAATGCTGAATGGGCCTAAAGTAATATTTGGTGGTTCTGAAAAAGGAGTCATCAAAGGTTTTGGTAACATTTCTAACAACTTAATTACAATCACTCAAGTGGCCTATGTAAAGGGTTTGAAACATAACCTAATAAGTATAAGCTAGCTGAGTGATCTAGGATATGACATTTCATTTGTCAAGAATGGGTGTCTTATTAAGAGGTCAAGTGATCAAAAAGTCATATTGACTAGCTATAGAAAAAGAAATGTGTATTGCCTAGATTTTATGTGTGAGAATAAGAATTCTCCTATCTGTCTTGTGGCTGATGAGAAAGTCTCTCATTGTGTCAAATGGCACAAGAGGCTAGCCCATCTAAATTACAAGACTATTGGCCATCTCTTTAGTAAAGAGTTAGTGAGGAATGGTCCTCAAATTAAGTGCTATAAGGATGGGATATGCTCAGCTTGTCAAAAAGGCAAGCAGACTAGATCCTCCTTTCATAGCCTAGAAACTAAAGATTCAGTGAGGTGCGTATACCTCTTGCATATGGATTTATTTGGTACTATACCAGTTCATAGTGTAGGTAGGAAGGTCTATAATTTTGTGGTGGTAGATGACTATTCTAGATTTTCATGGGTATTCTTTCTAAGGCAGAAATCTGAAACCCCAAATGTCTTCTACAATTTTGTCAAACAAATTCAGAATGAATTAGATAGTTCAGTGGTCAAAATTAGAAATGACCATGGAACTGAATTCCAATCTGAAAGTATGACAAGGTTGTGTGAAGAATTTGGGATTCATCAGGAATTCTCCTCACCTAGAACACCTCAGCAAAATAGCATTGCTGAAAGAAAGAATAGGACATTGATTGAGGCTGGAAGAACACTGTTGAGTGACACTAATCTCCCAGAATATTTCTGGGCTGAGGAAGTAAACACTGCATGCCATGTGCTCAATAGGGCTTCCATCACCAAAAGCCACAAAAAGACACCCTATGAGGTTATGAAGGGCAGAAAACCAAACTTATCCTATTTCAGGATCTTTGGTTGCAAGTGTTATGTGCTTAACAATGGCAAATCTCACCTGCCTAAGTTTGCTGCCAAATCCCAAGATGGGATATTTGTTGGGTACGTCAACAATAGTAAGACTTATAGGGTCTACAATTTCGCTACTCAAGTTGTAGAAGAGTCAGTTCATGTCATCTTTGATGAAACTAGACTTATTAACAGTGAGTTGCCAAGTAGTTCTTGTAGCTCTCCAGGTATACAGCAGAAGATGGACCAGCTTACTATCAGAGAAGATCCAATTGCAAAGCAGGACGTGGAAAATGGTAGTTGCTATCCAGGGGGAGTACAAGACACTCAAGATGCTGATGAAGACCATGAGGTGCTGGATAATGAAGAGATTAGAGAAGGTCAAACTGCTGATAGATTACCTCCAGCAGTTAGACATTTGAAGGATCATCCAACACACCAGATCATTGGTGATCCAAGACAAGGAGTACAAACAAGGAGCAGGAACTTAAACACAGTTCTTTGCTCTAGCTTCTTATCTCAAGTGGAACCTAAGAGATTTGAAGAAGCTATACAAGACCCTCACTGGATTGATACTATGCAAGAGGAGTTAAATCAATTCAGAAGGTGCAAGGTCTGGGATTTGGTTCCAAAACCAAAGGTCCACAATTTCATATGGACAAAGTGGATTTATAGAAACAAGCTTGATGAGAGTGGGATCATAGTGAAGAACAAGGCAAGACTAATTAACAAAGGATACAGACAGGAGGAGGGTATATACTTTGATCAGACTTTGGCCCCTATGGCAAGGTTGGAAGCTATCAGGCTATTTCTAGCCTATGCAGTATATAAGGGCTTCAAAGTGTTCCAGATGGATGTTAAATCTGCATTCTTAAATAGAGACTTAAAAGAGGAAGTCTATGTAGAGCAGCCCTCAGGTTTTGTTGATCCACTCAATCCTACTTATGTTTATAGACTTAGGAAAGCTTTGTATGGGTTGAAACAAGCCCCAAGGGCTTGGTATGAAACTCTGTCTACTTTCCTCATTGAGCACAAATTCTCAAGGAGGAAAATAGACAAGACTATATTCCTCAGGGAATCCAAAGGAAAGATTATCCTAGTCCAAATATATGTTGATGACATAATATTTGGTTCTACTGAGAATAACCTTTGTAGAAAGTTTGCAAAACTTATGCAAGGGAAATTTGAAATGAGCAGTATGGGAGAACTTAAGTTCTTCTTGGGTCTCCAAGTAAGACAGACTAATGATGACCTGTCCATATCTCAGTCTAAGTTCACCCTGGAGTTAATTAAGAAGTATAGTATGGAGTCATCCACTACCATGAGAACTCCAATGGGGACAAGTATGTCTCTAAGCAAAGATGATGCATGGAAACTTGTAGATGAATCTTTATATAGAGGGATAGTTGGCTCCCTTCTATATCTGACTGCTAGTAGACCAGATATCATGTATGCTACATGTGTCTGTGGTAGGTACCAATCCTGCCCTAAATAATCTCATCTTACTGCTGTCAAAAGGATTTTGAGATAACTTTAGGGCACCCCTAATCTAGGCCTTTGGTATCCTAGGAATAGAGATTTTCTACTAATAGGCTCTTCAGATGCAGACTTTGCAGGTTGCAAAGTAGATAGGAAAAGTACAACAGGCACCTGTCAATTTCTAGGAGGAAGACTGGTGTCATGGAGCTGTAAGAAGCAGACTAGTGTGGCAATTTCCACAGCTGAGTCTGAGTATGTTGCTGCAGGAAGTTGTTGTGCACAGCTGTTGTGGATACAATATCAGTTAGAAGATTATGGTATTCAGGTAAGTAGAACTCCTTTATTATGTGATTCTACTAGTGTTATTTCTATTGCTCATAATCCTGTTTCTCATAGTAGAACAAAGCATATAGAAATAAGATACAATTTTCTTAGAGATCATGTAGAGAAAGAAGATATTTCTTTAGAATTTGTTAACACTGATTTACAAATTACAGACATGTTCACAAAGCCTTTAGATGAAACTAAATTCAATAATTTCAAAACTGAATTAGGTATGTTGAACATAAATTAGTTTAACAAATTTGGCTAAGTAAAATTATGTCGACACAAAAAGTTGTCTGTGTCGACACATAGTAGTAGGTGTCTACGCTCCAGAAAAGTGGTGTCGACACATCTAGAGAATCAGTGTCGGCACTTCAGAGAAGTAGTGTCGACACATCCAGAAGTGGTGTCGACACTTAGAGTAAACACGCAGATTTCATCGAGCGCAGAATCGACACATATCGTCGATCACAGATTCGTCGACCTCAGATCATCAAACTCGACTAAGACAAATAGAATTGATGTCAAGACATTAGAAGTCTGTGTCGACACATTACAACTGTTTTGACACATTAAGAGAACTTTGACGCGACTTTTGACCTTCATTCTTTAGAAGGGTATAAATAGGTCAACAACATATTCTGTCGACACACTCTGCATATTTTTGAGACCAAAACCCTGTGTCGACAACTTTTCTCTTCTTAATACAAGTTATCACTCAACCCTAATGGCGCCAAAGCTTGAAGATAATGTCAACGAAGGCTATGAGCTGGTACGCAACGCCTTTGATAATGCGGAACCCGAAATTAAAACAGTAGTAACCCTAGTTGCAAAAAATGGTTGGGAATTTCTGGTATCTGAACCTACAAAGATTTGGAAGAAAGAAATACTGGATTTCTACGGCGCAGCTACTCTAGATTCTACTGGACTTAAGATCAAATCTACAGTTCAGGTAACTAAGGTTAAACTTACTTTGAAGAGCATGAGGAAAACTCTTCAACTTCCAAGAACTCAAGAAGAAGTAGAAGTACCCTCATCAAAGACTAGGGAAGCACTTCAATGGTGTGGATTGGATCCCACCTTGAAGATTGGATCAACAATGAACAAAAAAGGGATGAATCTGCAAGGCAAATTCCTTTCAGAAGTGGTTGAAAAAGTCATTCTCTGCAAGCCAGGAGGCATGATAGGATTTCAGCCTATATGTTTAGCCTGATGACCAGGATTATCTACAGACTGAACACAGATTGGTCTGCAGTAATCTTTGAAAAGATTAAGGAAAGTATTAAGAAGCCAAATCTGGGAAGGATCCTGAGTCTATACTTGGCTTGAATAATTCCAGAAGTAATGAAACAGACTACTGGTTCAAAGATCAACCATATGAGAAGGATGTATATAAGGATAATCTATAGATGGGATAAAGTCTTAACAAAGGACATGCCTGATGTAGAGAGGCCAGAGATTACTGCAGAATCTCCTGCACAAGAAATTGCAGATGGTGCTCAGGTGCAGGGGGAGCCTCATTTTGAGGAAGATCCAACACACTTGGAAAGTGAAATGGCTACATAGACTATTCTTGAGGTAATTCAAGAAGTTAATCAATCAATTTTCAATAATAAGGATGAAATACTAACTGAGTCCTTGATTGATGCTGACCAGAATGCACAACTAAACAGTCAAGCACAAGATGTTATTTTGGAGGATACATCTACAGCTGTTGATGCTCCAAAGATAAGAGTATCTCCAGTCCCACTCAACAAGAGTTTACCGTTAAAGAGTTGTTCCCTGATATGGAGCAAACTGAATTTGAGGGGGAGAAAGCAGAAATTGAGGGGGAGCCAATTAACATTGAGGGGAAGCAAGTAAGTCCTGAGAGGGAGGAGCAACGGACTCAGGGGGGAGTTACCTAGGACTGCACAGGAATTGACTTCTAGGCCTAAGGAAAGAGTTGATATTGCCAGTACCTAAGCTTCAGAATATGAAGCAGAAATTCAAACCAAAAAGTGGAAGCTGATGGTTTTCAAAAGGAGAAGCCAAAACTAAAAATGGCTTTACAAACTGCTCCTCAACCTACCCCAGCAACTGATTATAGTTCTTTGTTGATATCCTTGCAAGTAAAATTGGATGAACAAAGGATAGTCATGGAGAAATATATGGATGAGACCCATAAAGATCTGCAATTCTCCTTGGCTCAAGATATTAAATCTATAAGATTTGAAGTAAATCAGAATAAGAAGGAAATGACTGATTGTTTCCACAAAGGTGGTAATGCTGTGGTTTTCCTAGCAATACATCAAGAAAAAATAAAGACTCAAGTTGATGATATAGCTATTAAGCAAGGCTATCTTCTAGAAAATCAACTTAGAATGAATGATAATCTGACTGAATCACATAATGTGATTGTTACAGAGTTAAAGAATATTGCTACTGCCCAGACTGAGGCAAGGGCTAAAGCCAAGGCAGATTTTGACAAGTAATTATAGGAAGGCCTAGCTATTGTACAAACAGCTATTGAGCAATCTCAAAAGACCATTTCTGCACAGCTACTGAAATTAAGGTCATTTTATAAGGATGGTGTAAATTATCTAGATGAACAGGTAAGATTTCAAAAAGATAACCTCAGGGATCATATTGCAAGAGAAGTCTAAAGGGGGAGAGAGTGTTAGTCAAAGCTGGCTCAGATCATACTAAATGGATATCTAATAGCATCAGATCCACCCTTGGATATCCACCCCTCTGTGATGATGATAATGTAGCTGAGTCAGGTATACACACTGCTTATTTTGGAGGTGATCAACCTGAAGTTGCTCAGGTCATTTACCCTCCAGCAGACTTTGATATGATTAACCAAGAAGTACAGTCAATGTACAGCCCTCTAGAGGGTAATAAAAATGTTATCATTGAGAAAGTTGACATGTCAGAGGCAGATGTGAATAAGGAGCAAGAAGCTCAACTGTCAAAGAAGAGATTCAGAGAACAGGCTGAGTTAAAGTCTGATTTTGAGCAGTGGAGTCCAACTTCCAGGAATATCATATTGACTGCCTGGAAAGCTGTAAAAGACAAGACCCATGACAGGGGCAAATGGTACAAAGAGCAAGAATAGCAAAAGTATGAAGCTAGACAGGAAGCTATTCTGCAATATAGAATAAAGGCAAAGGCTGGGAAGCTACCTCCTAATTCTCAGGAGCCTAGTAAGTATTTCCCCAAGCCTTTTCACTATTTTGAAAGGAAAATAATAAGAGTTGAAGAACAAAAGAAGAAGGATCTGAAGGGCAAGAAGCCAGCTGAAGATACTGATGCTCCAGTACAAGCCAACATCCAATCAGGCAAAGGAATAGTCATCAAGGAGGGTGAGCAGCCTTAGGATTGATTTACAACATTGTAATTTTTAGTGTTAGAAATCTATGTACACTATTGATAAAATACTTTTGTAAGATTAAACAAAATAATGATTGATGTTCATTATGTTTGCATCATTCTTCTGTGATGTCATTTTATACATGTTTTGTTTATAAGTTACCCTATCATATAGTTTTTTTTATATACATCATAATATGTGTTTGTTATGAATGGTGTATATCATTGACTAAGGGTTATGACTTCTCCAAATAGGGGGAGATTGTTGGGTACATTGGAAATGTGTACCAGATTTGAAGAAGCCTCACCTTACTCAATGATATGCATCAAGGTGTATTTGATGTTGTTTTGAGTGTATAGGTGCAGGTTAAGAAAATGCAGGAATGCAGGAAAACGTTTCTAAGTCCATAAGTCGACACTAGAAGAAGCTGTGTCGACACTCATGAAGGCTTGTGTCGACACTAGAGAAAAGCTCCGTCGACACTTGGAGTTAATTGGGTCGACACTTGGAAAGGCTATGTCGACACCAGAAGAAACTGTGTCGACACACAGAGGCAGTGTAGACTCACAGAGAAGGCTAAGTCAATATCAACTCTTTCGACACACAGAGGCAGTGTCGACACACAGAGAAAACTTAGTCGACATCAACTGTGTCAACACACAGATGCAGTGTCGACACACAGAAGACTTTGTCGACATCAACTGTATCGACACACAGGACTTGTGTCGACACATGGCAGAATTTCAACAAAATCAATTTGTGTGAAGAAAATAAGTGACTGTGTCGACACCACAGAACTATTGTCGACACAATCTACAGAAGTTGTGTCGAGAAGTAGTGTCAACACCAAGGAAGCTGTGTCGACACCACCAAGGCTTGTGTCAACACTTAGTCTACTTATGTCGACACATGATGAAGTTCAGTCTCAACACTTTGCCGACAGAGATAGAGTTTCAAGAAGTGATTGGATGACTTGACAGCTGTCATTACCAACCGGTCTACTGCAACTGTCAGAGCTGTCAGAAGTTTGTTAGAAACCGAATCAGCCGGTTACCATGGAGGAAGTCTATATAAAGGCATTCTCCATCAACAGAAGACACTGATATAGGAAAGAGTATACACATACAGTTACATAAAAACAAAAGAAGATTTTCGTCAGAAGATCTAAGAAGAAGTTGGAGAGAGAGAGCTCCATCTATTGAAGTGAAGAAAGGGACTTATATCAACAAGTCTCTCAAGTGCAGATTCTGAACCAGTCTACCAAGAAGGATTCAGATTGAGATCTGAATTTCAAGAAAGAAGCTGATTGAAGATCAACTTCAAAGGAGTTCAACCCGACTGAGTTCAGATTCAAGAAGCTTTGAACAAAGTTAAGAGTGGTTGTTCTCTGCCATCAGATTCTTTCAAGAACTGATCAAGAAACAATCCATCCTTTCTCTCTCTACTAGGGTGGTGGTATATTACAAACTTAAATCTATTTTCTGTACGATCTTTTTAAGATCTGAGTTGTAAGCCTGTGTTTATAAAGGCTGAGTTGTAGGAGATTATTTTCTCTGAGTGGTAGGCCTTCTTGAAGGCTAAGGTAGGGCTGTGAGCCTGATTTGTAGGAGATTGTTATCTCTGAGTTGTAGGTCTTGTTGAAGGCTGAGGTAGGGCAGATTGCCTGAGCTGTAGGTGTGTGGACTCACTCTGAGTTGTAGGAGCCTTGTTTGGGTTCTGAGCTGTAAGATCTGCGGATCTGAGGTGAAGAGAAGAAATTAGGCCGAATCTAGCACACTGCTAGATAGGTGAAGGGGGAAAGTGGATGTACCCAGACCTTGGGGAACCACTATAAAACTGTGTGCAATCTGTGACTGTGTGTATTTCTGTGAATTCTGTGATTGTGGTAGCTGTAGAACTGGTAGATTAATTTGATTATCTGTATAAATATTCTGCCTTAGTGTAAAAAAGAATTGCACCAATTCATCCCCCCCCCCCCGCCTCTACGTGTTTAGAAACCAATTCTTTCAAAACCGAAATCTCAAACTCTTGTGGAGTTCACCCTTGGGGAAGGGGTGATCGCGCACCTACTTCACTCCTGCAAACAAAACAACAAAAGAGACAAGGGAAGAACCGACCTAAGGGCTCGGCGGGGAGGACCCACCACACAACCGGAAGACCTGAGAGTACTTCCCCTCCTTAACCACAGACCGAGCTAAGGCTCCCTTACAAAGTACTAGAGGACCAAGAAGCTAGGGAGTATGTGAGCGTGCCTTCTGAGGTGCCCCATTGGGTTCTATTTATAGAATTCTGAAAATTGCCTGCAAATAGCCAACCTCCGCTGTTTTGAACAGCTATGTGCAGTCCAACTTGGTCTGCCAATAGCGTAACTCCACTGTTCCAACAAGCTATTCGCACCCATGGGGAGGGCATCCAGGTAATTTTACCTCGGGGCCTCTACTGGGCCCACCCCAGGGATATGAAGGTCAGCTCCCCACTACTCTTCCCTCGCGGGAGGCGAGTATGACCTGGCTCCTGCGGCTCGCCTACTCCTCTTGGGCGAGCGCGAGCCGGGCCAGCAGCCGAGTCGCGCATTGGAGAGCGGGCTGGCGGTCAGGCAGTCAAGTTTCCAACTGCAACCTTGGAAGCCTCGGATGAGGGCTCGACATCTTGGACTTGTCGAGCCTATCCCCGAGTACCAGTTCGATGAATGCCGACCGAAAAACTCTGTTCGACGAATGGCGACCCAAATTCTGCTCGACGAATGGCGATCCAAACTCCGCTCGACGAATCTCTGAGCAAGCGAGAGGGATGAAGGGGTTAGCTCGCCTGGCTCGCTCGCCTGACCTGAGCGGGAGCGAGCTAACCTCCTGTCGCATGCCTGCATGCTATTCTGGTGTGGGCCGGGTGACTTGGTTCACTCGCCTGTCTTGGTGGGGCCCGCTCGACGAACACGGGGTTGTACAACGGGTTCCGCAAGTCTTTCGGCCACCACTTGTAGGAGTGTCAGTGCTCGAAATCAACGACGGAGGATAGATCTGGAAAGTTCTCGCCAAGATCTATGCCTTGGTGGTAGGTAATTTTGTTTTCTTGGACTTTTGACATTAGGGTTTTTGACCTTTACTCTCGTTTGCCCTGTAAAGTTTTAGGAATCGTTGCCTAAGAGTTCTTGCAGCCGATCCTTGAAACGGAGCGCTCGTGAGGCCGGATTTTTGAAGATCTTGAGGCAAGTAGTGCTTTGCACCATTGCCAAGTCTTTTATTAAGTTCTTTATTATCCCTTTTCTGATTTGTCTTGTCTATATAGGTTGTATAGTACTTAGCATAACAGTAAACTATTTTTTCTCTTATTATCGTGGTGAGGGAGAATTCTTTTTCCTGTGTTGGGCTCTTGCCTTGTCCACCCCTCTCTTTCTCTTGAGTTATGAAACTTAGTCTTGGTCTAGGTTTAGCTGTTGTCAAATAAATGAGTTATTATAAGTCTATGAATCTCTATTTAGGAAGGACAGAATATATGCTAGGAAACAACCTTAGGCGTTGAGTGTATAGCCCTTGGCGTCGAGTGCATTGAGTGTATAGCCCTTGGCTTTGAGTGCGTTGAGTGTACAACCCTTGGCATCAAGTGCATTGAGTGTACAACCGTTGGCGTCGAGTGCGTTGAGTGTATAACCCTTGGCATAGAGTGCGTTGAGTGTACAGCCCTTGGCGTTGAGTGTTGTGCCTTGGCATTGAGTGTGTTGACTGAATCGAGTTTGGTGTTGACTGAATATACTTTAGTGTCGAGAGTGTTGAGTGTAGTAGTCTTTGGCGTCAAGAGCGTTGAGTGAATCAGCTAGGCGTCGAGTGCTTTGACTGTATCTGTCCCGGCAATGAGTGGACTCAAAGCTTTTGTTTAGTCATCGAGTGGACTCAGAGATTTTGTTTAGGCATTGAGTGGACTCAGAGCTTTTGTTTAGGCGTCGAGTGGACTTAGGGCTTTTGTTTAGGTGTCGAGTGAACTCAGAGCCCGTGGTTTGGCGTCGAGTGATCGCAGAGCTTTTGTTTTGGAAATTTTGATGTGTCCGTCGAGTGACTTTGAGTTTGACAAGTGATATTCATCGAGTATACCTTAGTAACTTTTTGTTTTCTTTCTTTTTGCATCATCGTGAAAATCTGATGCTAAGCCTTGTGTTTCTTTTAGTTTCATTGGAGTAAATCTGTGTTTTAGGTTGAAGTTTTTAAAATGTTTTGTTAATGTTTGGACTATTTGGGGATGTGGGTGTTAGTGGAATGTACCACCACCACAGTTACCTGTTTTGTGATTCTTTGCCCCGGTAGATTTACCTGATGTGGGTTTGTGACTGTTGGTGCGTTGTGTAGTTCCCACCATCTCAGGTGCCAGTTTTTCCCCGATTGTGGGTGTGTCAATAAATGAGACCACCCTTCCTTGGGCCCTTGTGAAGTTTTTACTGTTGGTGTGTTGGGTAGGTTACCACCACCACAAGTGCCGGATTTTGCCGGTGTTTATACTCATTTTTTGATGAGCTTGCCACTATTATGTATATATACACATACTTATATAAATTTTTTTATAAAGCATAGATCTTTAATGCACTTGGTGCAGCTTGGGATATCTACCCCTTGTGAGTTCTTTCTTACTTATTGCGTTGTGATTGGGTGTTTATGTTTTCATTTCAGCTATTCTTGTTTGGGTTTGTAACCCTTTGACTCTTTCACTTTCATTTTAAACCGATCTTTCTTTTTCACTTATACAATCTTGCTGAGGTATTATTTTCTTTTTGATGCCTCAGGTTTGGAGCAGTAGCCGGTTAAGCGGCTAGGGTTGGTTGTTGTTGGTGTCCTGCAGTTGTGGTAGTTATTCTTCCCTCTCTAGTGTGAGCTAGGTAGATTTATTGTTTTAGTTTTTAGTTCAGACATACATGCCTTTAGGTGGCTTCATGTCATGTTGTTGACGCCCACTGGATGCTTTGGTAGATTGTTAAGTTACTTGTTAGCTGTTATGCTTCTTCTAGATGATTTGATGGTTTTACTTGCTCTCTAGGGAAGGTTTTATATTAGGAATGCATGTTAGTAATTTTAAGTATGAAAGTACCATTTAACTATCTCATGCATAACATTGTTTTAAAACCAAAGTCACTATATTATATCTAACGTAAAAGTTATTTTTATATTAGTATTAAATCTAGAACTATGCGTATCATGAGTTGTCCCGTTTGGATGTTTATACTCATGTAGGATGTTAATCTATACAAACAAAATACTTTTCGTAGCGTATATTCATATTTTCATGTGTAGACTAGTTGATCCACTGAGTCGAGGGATACGACCATCAAAACTTAACTTAAATTACAGCTTTCTTTAAGATAAATTTGAGAACTTCATGATAAGTGTTAGGTTAGGTTCTTGCCTGAGCATCGGCAGTTATACCCTATTCGGCGTGACATCACGACACATATTTTCTCTTACTCTCATATATCATTTACATGCGGAGAAAATGTGGGTTGTGATAGTTGGTATCAGAGGGAAATTTAGTGGTCTTGTTCCATTTTATACACACAGCGATGTGTCACCAGTATGTCATGGCTGAAGCAGGAACAATACACTTATAAACATGACAAGAAGTATACGGGGCATATTATGCAGTATGGGATGAATAATATGTGTTTGTATATGGATCCTCATATAAAACAATATGTGACTGTTATGTAGTATGGGATGCATAACAATCATCACATGAATGCACAATAGATTTTGCTTTTTCATTACATGTGATATTATGTAGCTGGTATGGGATGCATAATATTTCATGTGTACGCCACTCATAACATGCATTAAGGCCTTTATTAGAATGCATAGCATAGCATGCATAGCATAACATAGCATTAACACATATGCCAAACTAAGATCTACATGATGATATACGTACACACATGGATTAAAAGCAAAAAAGAATAAAAATTCATGCATTTATAGTTTATGCACATAAATGAATGGGATGACGGTATATCATACTAAGTTAAGCATGACATCATTAATGAAAATCTCAGAGCAAGTTAGCAGCATGAGCAAGTGTTTAAACATGTATGGTCTGAATTAAGTTGTGTAGTTCTAGCAGTTAAGCTAGGTTTTGATTGGTTGTTTATTGTATTCTTAGGATGTCACCTCAGTGTGTTGCGACGTGGTAGACTCCCCAGTCTGAGGATGAGTTGTCTGGTGCACAGCGTGAGGTTGTGATTGAGGGACTACAGTAGAGTAATGAGGCTCTATCTAGATAGATGGTGGAGATGCAATCGCAGATCCAGGCGCTATTGACTGTCATTTCAGGGAAACAATCGAGAGTGCAAGACCCTGTTGTGGGTCAAGCTGTTCCTATTCCTCCTACTCCTTTGGTGCCTCCAGTTAAGCTACCACCAGATATTAATTTCATGTTACATTTTCAGCAACTAGGACCTCCTACCTATGATGGTAGATCTGATTTCATGCAATTGGATGACTGGATTAATGCTCTCGAGGAGATGTTCTTGTATTCAGGGATTGTTGCAGACTAGAGAGTGATGGTTTTTTCTTACTAGCTTAAGGGTCTTACAAAGAGCTGGTGGTTGAGAGAGAAGGAGAACCTCATAGATGGATGCTCATGGGAATCCATAAAGGAGTTATTGCTGAAGAAATTTTTGTCTTCAGCCGAGCGAGTCTGTTTGTTGAACAACTTTTTGCATCTAAAACAAAGACAGCTCACAGTCAATGAGTATGAGGTAGAGTTTAGCAAGTTGAGCTGGTTTGCCCTGGATTTGTTGGCCTTTGAGGCTAGCCGAGTAAAGCATTTCCTGGGTGGTCTTAGGAGTGACATTCAACAGCTGGCTACCGCTTATGGATATGAGAGCTATGCTGAGGTAGTGGAAGCTGCTCCTAAGGTCGAAGTTATCGATAATGCCAAGAATAAAGGCATGCAAATGAGGAAGGACAAGAGGAAGTCCGATGATGGCAAGAACTCTCAGGAGTCTGGTTCCGCTTCGAATAAAAGAAGCAAGGAGTTTTGCAGTTTCTGTGGCCGGCTAGGCGATCGATTTGAAAAGTGTTTCAAGAGTTTGGCAGCTCAAAAGCAGCAGCAACTGCATGCAATTCAGAGCGCTCCCAAAGGATATTTGGTTTGTGCTACGTGTAAGAGAAAGGGGAATGATGTTGCCCACTGTTGGGGTAAGGAAAGGGTCTGTTTCTAGTGCAGCCAAAAAGAGTATTTTAAGTCAAGTTTCCTGCGGTCTTAGCCCCTGCTACAGCCACTTCCACTTCAAGCATTGTCGCCGCCGCAGCATTTGGACAAAGGGAAGGGCAAGTTGAATGTGGTGACCTTGGAAGAAGCACAGACGTCCACCCAAGTGATCTTAGGTTAAATTCCAATCTCGTTTTTATTTCTACTCTTAACTACAGTTTCTACATTGTTTGGCTAGTTATGTATGCGGTTTTATATGGAAATTTAAGGTAAAGAATCATTGGGCCTGTGTTCTTTTCGATTCTGGTACTACCCACTCGTTTGTGGCTAGAGCTTTCGTGGAATGTCATCATCTTACTATTGATCAAGTTGGCAATCCGCTTCGCATCAAGTTTCTTTCTTGTGACTCGGTGGTATCGGTATAGGGTATCCGAAGTTGTCCGATTCTTTTAGGTGATTTCGTAGCATTTGTTGATTTGAAGGTGCTAGACTTGGAGGACTTTGATGTGATTCTGGGCATGGACTGGTTGTCCAGATATTATGTGGTTATCCAATGCAAGGTTAAGCGTTTGGACTTTAAGATGGACAATGGACACCACAGGAGTGTGTACGGATTTTTGCTCCAGGATTCCCCGATTATTTTTGCGGTGTGTGCTCAGAAGCTTTAGATTTCGATTATTGTGCTTACTTGGTTTCTGTTTTGGAATCCACTGGTGGTTTGCCGCATGTTACAGATATTCTTGTGGTGCGAGGGTTTCCTAACGTCTTTCCAAATAGTCTTCCGGGTCTTCCGCCTGAGTGAGATGTGGAATTTATTATAGATCAGGAGCTGGGTACTCGCTCCATTGCTAATGCACCGTACCATATGACCCCACGTGAGCTGGAAGAGTTGCATGCACAGCTAGATGAGTTGTTGCATTGTGGTTTCATTAGGACAAGTTCTTCGTCTATGGTGCTCTCGTCTTGTTTGTAAAGAATAAGGATGGATCTTTGAGGTTGTGCATTGATTATATGGAATTGAACAAGGTAACGATCAAGAACAGGTATCTCTTATTGCGGATAGATGATTTGTTTGACCAGTTGTGTGGTAGTACAGTGTTTTTGAAGATTGACCTTCGTTTGGGCCACCATCAGTTAAGAATCCGTGAGTCGGATGTTTCGTGGACTGCTTTCCGTTCTCGGTACGGGCATTTTGAGTTCTTGGTAATGTCTTTTGGATTGACCAATGAACCCTCTGCCTTTATGGACATGATGAACAAAGTGTTTAAGGATTTCTTGGATTGGTTTGTGGTTATTTTTATTGATGATGTCCTGATTTATTCCCAGAGTGTTGAGGAGCATGCCCAGCACTTATGTTTAGTTTTATCTGCCTTGAGAGAGCATAAGTTGTATGCCAAGCTGAGTATGTGTGAGTTTTGGCTACCCCATGTGTCCTTATTGGGTCATGTTATTAATAAGGATGGAATTTCAGTTGACACCAAGAAGATAGACACTGTTATGGATTGGAAAAGACCTACCACACCCAAAGAGATAAGAAGCTTCCTAAGGTTGGCATGCTATTATAAAAGGTTTGTGGAAGGATTTTCTACGTTGTCTGTGCCACTGACTAAGCTTATGCAGAAGAACGCAGCTTTTGTTTGGAGTGATAAGTGTGAAGAAGCCTTCCAGGAATTGAAAAAGAAATTGTGTACAACTCCAATATTTTCTTTGCCTACCGAGGGAGTAGAGTATGTTGTTTATGTGGATGCATCACACGTCGGCCTTGGATGTGTATTGATTCAAGAAGGTAAAGTAATTGCTTATGGTTTGAGGCAGTTAAAGGCTCATGAAAGGAACTATCCTACACATGACTTGTAGTTTGCGCCAGTGATTTATGCCTTAAAGCAGTGGAGACATTTGTTGTATGGCGCATTGTGCAAGATTTACTTGGACCATAAGAGCTTGAAGTATGTCTTCACTCAGAAAGAGCTAAATTTACGCCATCGTAGATGGTTGGAGTATGTCGTGGATTATGATGTTGATATCCTATATCATCCGGGTAAGGCCAATATAGTGGCTGATTCCTTGAGTAGGAAGACCACGCAGATCTTTGGTCTTTCGGTGGAATCCTTGTTGGAAGAGTTTTTGTTAATGAACATTTCTGTTGGGAGTAGTGACTCGCCAAGCTGCTTGGAAGTGTCGGAGCCTTCATGGATTATGCCTACAAGGCTACATCAAAAGGACGATCCTGATTTGCAGCATATTTGTGGTAGAATAGAGAAAGGGGAATTACTAGACTTTTTAATTGATGATGCAGGTACTTTAAAGTACCATAGTAGGCATTGTATTCCTGCTGTTGAGGATATTCGAGCAAGGATATGCAGTGAAGCGCATGGATCTAGTGTTGCCTACCATCCTGGTTCCACAAAGATGTATCAAGATTTCAAGTAAATTGTCTGGTGGTCAGGTATGAAGAACAATATAGCCAAGTTTGTGTCTGAATGTTTTACCTACAAGTGCATTAAGGCAGATCATGGACGACCTGGTAGCAAGCTGACGCCTTCGGATATTCCAATTTGGAAATGGGAGAGTATTTATATGGACTTTATTACTGGTTTATCAAGATCTCTCCGAGGACATGATTCTGTGTGGGTCATAGTGGATAGACTGACGAAGTGTGCTCACTTCGTGTCGTTCAAGATTGATTACTCAATGAAGAAGATAGAAGAGTTGTATTTGGAAGAGGTCATTAGACTACATGGAGTACCCGTTATTATTGTTTCAGATCAAGATTCCCATTTTACGTCTCATTTCTAGAAGAGTTTGCAGGAAGGGTTGGGTACCGACCTCAGATATTCAACTGCTTATCATAGACAGACCAATTGTCAGACGGAGAGAGTAAATCAGATTGCGGAAGATATGATAAGATGTTACATCGTGGACCACGGGGAGCGTGGGACGAGCGATTGAGATTGATGGAATTTGCCTACAACAACAGTTTTCAGGAGAGTTGGCAAATGGCCTCGTTTGAGGTTTTGTATGGGATACATTGCAAAACTCCCTTGTTTTGGGCTGAAGTTGTGAAAGACCGTTGTTGGGTCCAGAAGCGTTGGATGAGATGAATACTTTTGTGACACATATTCGAGAGAGGCTTTGAATAGCTCAGGAGCATTACGAGAAGAACGCTAATCGACGAAGGTCTTATCTGGAGTTCACAGTTGGGGACATTTTTTTCCTCAAGGTATCTCTGATGTCAGGTATTAAGAGGTTTGAAAGGAACCACAAGTTGGATCCCAGGTATGTGGGACTTTTCTAGATTGTTAAACGCATCGGAGTGTCAGCTTATAGGCTGGATTTGCCCGCTATATTCTCTGGTGTGCATGCTTTGTTTCTTGTGAGCCAGTTGCGGAAATGTGTGCTTCGTGACCGGCATGTTCTCGATTCGGTTCCCTAGTTGCAGCCTAATCTTTCTTATCTTGAGGTGCTTGTTCACATTTTGGATACTTAAGATCGGGTGTTGCGGAGGAAGACAACGTAACAGCCCATGTTTCAGCAGTCAAAGTTTTTGGGTGACACGGCCTGGGACACGGGCGTGTTCCAGGGCGTGTACTGCTCGTGTGCGGAGCCGTCGCGAGTTTGACGAACAAAGCATTCGACGAAGTGTTCGGGAGGAACATGCCGCGTATCACGGGCATGTCAGTGGGCGTGACCGCCCCTGTCGACACTTGCGTTCTTCGGTCGATGAAATGAACTCGACATTTGTCGACAGCGTGAACAAGCCTGGTGTCACGGGTGTGTACCATCCAACACGGGCGTGTCGGAGGGTGTGTCCCCCTTCGGTCGACAAAATTTGCTCGACGATCGTCGAGTGTAAGTACATGCCCCGTGTCACGGGCGTGACTTGGCCGTTATGGGCGTGTACCCTAGTCGTGATCAGGCAGTTTGTGCACCGCTTAACGACACGGCCTGTGACAAGGGCGTGTCACAGGGTGTGTCACAGGGTGTGTCAGATCCGAAAAGTGAGTTTTAGGCTTTTTCATGGTCGTCCATTTTTCTTCAGCTGGGATCTACAGCTGAGATCCCTCCCTGCTTCCTTAAGGCCGAGATTTGAGAAAGAAGTCTCATTATGTTCTTGCCTTCATCTTTCTAAAATGCTTAGAAAGAGAAAGAGAGAGGAAGAAGGAGGAAGAAGAAGCGGGGTTGATCTCTGGTGGAGCTTGAGAGTGTCAAGCTGAGATCCGAGTCCATCTTTGCGGAGGAAAAACAATTACAGTTCTTGCTAGCAAGCAAAGCATTCATGGCACCGAAGCGGTCTTCAAGGGTAACGGCCTTTCTTCCTAACCATGTGAAGGCTTCCTTCTTGGCATATACATGTGATTCCTCCACCAGAGGGTGGCTTTTTGTGGGATTCCTTGGGTTGATTCATGGAATCCCCAATTGGTTGACATATAGATCCAGAAATTGAGTACGGAATAGACATGATGTGTGAAGCCCATCTGGACAGGTTGGTCTGCATTGGTGATGTTGCATACGAACCGGAGAAGACTCTGTGATAAACGCGTAGTTTCGGAGTCGACGGGTTAGGCCTGTGAAGGGAACTAATAGGAAGTACTGGAGTGATAGTCCAAGAAAATACTCGTAGAATGTTTGTACTTTTGGGTTCTACTTGCGAAGGGAAGTAGCAGGAAGTACTAGATTGGATGTCCAGGAAATACCCTTTTGATGCTTGATGTTCTTGGGTGGTACTTGTGAAGAGAGTAACAGGAAGTACTGACATGGTAAGCCAGGAAAGACCCTTGATATTTGTGATATGTACGGGATCATACCCGCGAATGGGAGTAGCAGGAAGTACTGGTGTGCACACAAAAGATTCGCAAATATTGTGATATGAAATGGGTGTAAGAGAAATGCCCAGGCTTGAATGCCAGAACAAGATTGGTGAGACCAACCCGCAGCTTTTGTAGCCACGAGTACGCCGTACTCGGTGATTGCAAGGCGATTTGAGCAACGGGGGGTGGAGGATCCGACCTACGTTATGTCCGTCCGACGTGAGACCTGAAAGTGTGGTATGTTGGAGAGCATAGTAAGAGTTTTAGGTCTGCGCGCGATGACACAATAGGGGATATGGGCCAATCCCGGTGTAGTAAGACTAGAAACTACGGCTGCACGCCATGGAGAAAATGCTCAAGTGATTTGTCGTTGGGGTGCGACCCTGATACGGTGGTGGGACCCTGGTTTGTTGGTACACCAAGAATGTGCCCTGAGTGCACGGACCGTCGAGCCGGGTGGATAACGGTTGTGATGGCATGTGTGCATGAAAGCACATTATATGAGATATATGTACATGCTTATGATATGCTATGCCTGCAGGAAAGAATACTGCTACCCCGAAAAAGGGGTAGTGTCGTTATAATTTGGTCAGCTGAATGCTGACCGTTGCCTCTGTTTGCCACCCTTGGGTGGAATGTCCCTATGTAGGTGTTGGAGAACTGAGTGGGATGCATAAGGGCTGAAGTCCTTGTTACTTTTTTTGCTGCCGCTACTAGCCCTCGAAGGCTAAAAGAAACGAAAGTGTTATATTTTCTTTTGATGTGGCCAGCCTGCGTGCCAATGTTTGAGGCCACTGTTTGAAAGATCAGTAAGGCCATAAGGCCAACTATTTATGTGTGTTGTCAGACATTCCTATGATGTATAAAATGTGGAGTTTTTATCTGTTGGACATTCAGGTGTGGAGTTCAAGTGTAGTTTTATAGGCTTCTGCTAGAATGAAGTGTGTAAGGGTGCGTTGCGCTACTCTGGTATCTTACCGTGACGTCACCGCCTATTTTCTGGTAAATGTTGTGGGGCCCTGACCGGACCTTCTAGTATATATTATGTAAATGGATGGGGTTGTTACATTTTTGGTATCAGCTGTCTTGGTCTTTCCCTCTCGAAATCGTGGTCGACTTCTTTTGTAGGGTGGCGAGCACGTGTCTGTGCGAATGAAGTTAACACGATTGAACTCCTGAATGTCCATGGTAGGAATGCAAATACATGTGTTTGAGGAACCTGTGCGTTCCTAACTTATTGCTATTGCTTGTGTACGGTCGCTAATGTGTGTGTCTTGTCCACCTTTAGGTGATGCGGAGTGGTGCAGGGCAATCGAAGCCCCAACGGTCTGATGAAAGTACGACACCAGCTGAGGTGCCTACACCTCTGCCTTCTGCGGAAACTATGTGACAAATTGCTGAGGCTTTGTTTGTTATGGTTCAAGGACAGCCGGTTGGGCAGGCGCAAGGGCAGGCGCAGCCGGCCGTGAGGCCAGAACAGGTCGCGGCAAGGCCAGGACCTGGAGCGGCTATGAATCCTCGAGCAGCTGAGAAATAGTTAAAGCAGTTCATGAGTTTTCATCCGCCTACATTCTCGGGAGTGGGATCTCCTGCGCAGGCTGAAGACAGGTTGTTGCGTGTCAAGAGGATTATGACGTCGATTGGAACGGAGGAGCATCAGAAAGTCACCTTAGCCTCCTTCCTGGTAGAAGGAGAGGCTCGTTTATGGTGGGATGAGATGGATTTACATCACTTGGCAGGTAGACCGTTGAAACAAGTGTCCATGGAGGAATTATCTCGGCTCTTCTTGGCGAAGCACCTTCCGGCGGCACAGTGTATAGCCATGGAGAATGAATTCCAAAGGCTGACGCAAGGAGATGGCAGTGTGGAAGCTTACCTGCATAAGTTTACACTCTTGGGGCGGTATGCAGGTTCAATTTTTGCTGATGAGCAGAGGAAGAGGAATAGGTTCTATAAAGGTCTGCGGGACGAGTTGAGGTTCCTGTTTTCTAGTTCTGTGAACCAAGACTTCCAGGCGTTAGTTGACACTGCTTGTGCGCTGGAAAAAGACATGAAGAGGGTGCAAGGGAAGAGGGCCGTGGTCGTGACACAGCCGGAATTCAAGGCGCCCTGACTGATGAAGTCATTTTATAAGAAGAAATGGGGCAAGAGACCCAAGACGACGGGACAAGCTCCTTATTCAATTGCATCAGGAGCAACTTCTGGGGCCACCTCAAGGCCGAATACTCGTACATTCTTTAATTATGGCCGGGTGGGGCATATAGCCTGAGATTGTCGGGTGCCTCCCAAGAGTGAAAAGAAGGCGGGAGCGTCATATGCGAAAAAAGGCAAGACAGTGGTGGAGTCCTCTGCCTCGCAGGCGTAGCCCCGGGTCTACAATCTTGGCCTACAGGAGGCCATCAAGCGGAGTGATGTCATTAGAGGTACGAGTTAAGTTTTGCGTATTGTATTGCTTAAATGCTTTGATTATTGCATATGTGTATGCGGCTTGTGTGTGATTTGATTACCACAGGCTTTGTGATGATTCGGAACACGTTAGCGTGAGCACTATTTGATACGGGTGCGTCACACTCTTTTCTGTCTAGTGAGTTCATAGCACGGCTTGGGATACCTAGTCGTGTAAAGACAACTAGCGTCAGGGTGGTGTTGCTAAATGGTTCTATAATGCTTGCGGACCGAGCTTGCGATGTGGTGGTGCAAATAGAAAGTCGGGATTTCTATTTGACTGCATCTGTATTGCCGATATTGGAATTCGACGTGATATTTGGGATGGATTGGCTTGCGGAGCAGCATGCCTTGATTGATTGCCAGTCCAAAGAGATCACATTTGGCTAGAATACCGAGCAGGAGACGAAGTTTGCGGGTATGCGACGAGTTGGCGGGGCGTTGATGTCTGCACTCCAAGTTGTCAAAGCTATTCGGAAAGGCGCGGAGTTATACTTCGCGTTAATTCAGACTGTGGAGCCTAAGGCCAGTTTGTGTGATGTTCTGATTGTGTCAGAGTTTGTAGATGTATTTCCCAAGTATCTCCCTAGGCTACCACCCCAGCGAGAGATTGACTTCACGATCGCGTCGGTGTCAGGTGCGAAACCTGTGGCACGCTCGCCATATCGCGCCGCGCCAAAGGAAATGGCAGAGTTGAAAGTCCAACTGCAAGAATTGCTGGAGCAGGGTTATATACTCCCAAGCATGTCTCCTTGGAGTGCCCCAGTGCTTTTTGTGAAAAAGAGAGACGGTGGCTTGCGGTTATGTATTGATTACCGCGAATTGAATAAGCTGACTGAGAAAAATAAATATCTGATTCCACGGATTGATGAGTTGTTTGATCAGCTAGTGGGATCGTCCGTCTATTCGAAGTTGGACTTGAAGTCTGGGTACTACAAGTTGAGAATCCGGGAAGGTGACATTCCCAAAACCACATTTGGAATACGGTACGGGCACTACGAGTTCATAGTCATGACGTTTGGGCTGTGTAATGCGCCCTCGGTATTTATGGACTTAATGTATCGAATGTTCCGCGAGTACCTGGATCTGTTCATGATAGTGTTTATTGATGATATCCTAGTGTACTCAAGATCAGAAGCCGATCATGAGAAGCATTTGCGGTTGGTGTTCAGTACATTGAGGCAAAATCAGCTCTACGCCAAGTTCTCGAAGTGCGAGTTTTGGCTAGCGTCGGTGGCTTTTCTGGGCCATGTGGTGAGTGGAGTGGGCAGAGCAGTGGATCCAGCAAAGATAAGGGTCATAGAGGAGCGGCTAGTGTTGTCTTTAGTGGCCGAGGTCAGGAGCTTCCTTAGACTAGCGGGCTACTATCGAAGATTTGTTGCAAATTTCTCGCGGATCGCTTTGCCGCTAACCACGCTAACACGAAAAGATCAGAAGTTCATTTGGATGCCAGTGTGCGTACGAGCTTTTGAAGAGTTGAAGGTTCAGTTGAACACGACGCCTGTGTTGTCATCGCCATGTGGTACCGATGGATTTGTAATCTACAGTGATGCCTCTGGGAGCGGCTTAGGTTACATTCTTCTGCAAAATGGAAAGGTGATTGCTTATGGCTCATGCCAGCTAAAGGTGCACGAATGAAACTATCCCATCCATGACTTAGAATTGGCAGCAGTGATCTTTGCACTAAAGTTGTGGCGACACTATCTTTATGGTGTGAAGGTGGAGATCTATACAGATCACAAGAGCCTAAAGTACCTGTTGGAGCAGAAGGACTTGAATATGCGACAACGAAGGTGGTTGGAGTTCCTCGGGGACTACACCTCGAGATTCACTATACTCCTGGAAAGGGGAAGTTGTCGCGTATGTCTTGAGTTGGAGAGCTCCGGCAAGGGCGAGCTGGTTGCAGAGGCATGATGAACGTCTCATCCAGGAGTTGGAAGCATTGGAGATCTCGCGTGTTGATAAGGATTCCACCGCCAATGCATGTTTGAACTGGACGGAGGTGCAGTGTGACCTTGTAGACCGGATTCGACGAGCAATGGGGTTAGATGAAGATCTCCTACACTATGCTAAATATGGGCCAGAGAGCAAGTTCTCCTGGGATGACGGTATTTTGCGAAAAGAAGGCCAATTGTGTGTCCCAAATTTGGGTAAATTGAAGGAAGAACTGATGTATGAAGCACATTATATGAAGTACTCAATCCACCCAGAGAGCACAAAGATGTTCAGGGATATGAAAAAGCTCTTCTGGTGGCCAGGGCTAAAGAAAGAAGTTGCTCATTATGTGGCCAAATGCCAAACATGTGCTATGGTGAAGGCAGAATGCCAGAAACCGGGCGGTTATTTGAAGTCGTTGCCGATTCCAGAGTGGAAATTTGACGATATTTCCATGGATTTCGTGCACGGGTTGCCGAGATCTCAGCACGTAAAGTACTCCATTTGGGTGATTGTTGACCGACTGACGAAAGTGGCACATTTCCTACCAAACAGACGGGATGATTCGGTGGAAACTTTGGCAAAATTGTATGTTGACCAGATTGTGCGGCTACACGGTGTTCCTCGGAGCATCGTAAGTGATCGAGATGGGCGGTTCACATCGAAGGATTGGAGGCTAGTTCATCAACTGTTGGGCACGAAGTTGACATTCAGTACGGCCTTTCATCCCCAGACGGATGGCCAAACTGAAAGGACCAACAGAACAACGGAAGACATGCTTCGGATATGCGCCCTCGACTTTGGGAAGAGATGGGAAGATCATCTCTATATGGTGGAATTCGCTTACAATAACAGCTACCAAGCAAGCATCGGCATGGCGCCGTATGAAGCTTTGTATGGCCGGAAGTGCTGTAATCCGTTGGCTTGGGTAGAGGCAGGCGAAGCTAGAGTTTATAGGCGTAATGAAGTCGATGAAGCAAACTCGACAATACGCACTATTCGGGAACGGCTATTGAGCGCTCAAGATCGACAAGCGAAGTACAATAATGCCAAGCACCGAATGTGGAGTTCGCGGTATGCGATTGGGTATACTTGAAGATAAAACCCTTCAAAGGCGTATCCAGGATTCGACGTCTGAAAAAGTTGAGTCCACGCTACCTTTGTCCGTTTGAAGTGGTCGAGCGAGTTGGATAAGCTGCATATAGGCTAGCTCTATCGGCAGACTTGGGTGGATTGCATGATGTATTTCACATCTCGGTGCTGCGGAAGGCCGTGAAAGATCCAGCTCAAGTGATCAGAGATGATCGTGTGCTGGTGGAGTATGGGCTAACAACAAAAGTGATGCCCATTCAGATCGAGGACCAAGCCGAGAAATAGATGCGGAACAAGACGGTCGGGATGGTCAAAGTCCGATGGGACAATTTCGGCCGTGAGGAGCTTACATGGGAGCGGGAGCAGACCATGCGAGCGGAGTTTCCCGAGCTATTTTAGTAAAGAAGTTGGCTAGTGAAAATTTTGTTGTAACATGAATGTTTAATGTTATAACTTTTTGGTTGTTGGTTGCCTTCCTGTATAGGAATTTCAAGGACGAAATTTCTTGTAGATGGGGAGGGTTGTAATAACCCATTTTTCAGCAGGCAAAGTTTTTGGGTGACACGGCCTGGGATACGGGCGTGTCCCAGGGTGTGTCCTACTCGAGTGCGGAGACATCGCGAGTTCGACGAACAAAGCGTCCGACGAAGTGTTCGGGAGGAACACGCCCCGTATTATGGGTGTGTCAGGGGCCGTGACCGCCCCTGTCGACACTCGTGTTCTTCGGTCGATGAAATGAACTTGACATTCGTCGATAACGGGAACACGCCTGGTGTGACAGGCATGTACCATCCGACACGGGCATGTCGGAGGGTGTGTCCCCCCTTCGGTCGATGAAATTTGCTCGACGATCGTCGAGTGCAAGTACACGCCGCGTGTCACGGGCGTGACTTGGTCGTCACGGGCGTGTACCCTGGCCATGACCTATATCGGGATAAGGCAGTTTATGCACCGCTTAACGACACGGCCTATGACACGGGCGTATCACAGGACGTGTCAGATCCAAAAAGCGAGTTTTAGGCTTTTTCGTGGCCGTCCATTTTTCTTCAGCTGGGATCTACAGCTGAGATCCATCCCTGCTTCCTTAAGGCCGAGATTTGAGAAAGAAGTCTCATTATGTTCTTGCCTTCATCTTTCTAAGAAGCTTAGAAAGAGAAAGAGAGAGGAAGGAGGAGTAAGAAGAAGAGGGGCTGATCTCTGGTGGGGCTTGAGAGTGTCAAGCTGAGATCCGAGGCCATCTTTGTGGAGGAAAAACGATTGCGGTTCTTGCTAGCAAGAAAGGCGTTCATGGCACCGAAACCGTCTTCAAGGGTAACGACCTTTCTTCCGAGCCATGTGAAGGCTTCCTTTTTGGCATATGCATGTGATTCCCCCAGCAGAGGGTGGCTTGTTGTGGGAGTCCTTGGGTTGATTCATGGAATCCCCAATTGGTTGACATATAGACCCGGAAATTTAGTACGAAATAGGCATGTTGTGTGAAGCCCATCTTGACTGTTTGGTCTGGAACGGTGATGTTGCAAATGAACCAGAGAAGACTTGGTGATAAACGCGTAGTTTCGGAGTCGACGAGTTAGGCCTGTGAAGGGAAGTAACAGGAAGTACTGGAGTGGTAGTCCAGGAAAATACCCGTAGAATGTTTGTGCTTTTGGGTTCTACCTGCGAAGGGAAGTAGCAGGAAGTACTGGATTGGACGTCCAGGAAATACCCTTTTGATGCTTGATGTTCTTGGGTGGTACCTGTGAAGAGAGTAACATGAAGTACTGGTATGGTAAGCCAGGAAAGACCCTTGATATTTGTGATATATACGGGATCATACCTGCGAAGGGGAGTAGGAGGAATTACTGTTGTGCCGAGGAAAGATCCGTAAATATTGTGATATAAAATGGGTATAAGAGAAATGACCAGGCTTGAATGCCAGAATAGGATTGGTGAGACCGACCCGCGCATTTTGTAGCCGCGAGTACTCCGTACTCGGTGATGACAAGGCGATTTAAGCAACGGGGTGTGGAGGATCCAACCTGCGTTATGTCCGTCCGACGTGAGACCTGAAAGTGTGCTATGTTGGAGAGCATAACAAGAGTCTTAGGTCTGCGCGCCATGATACAATGGGGGGGCTACGGGCCAATCCCGGTGTAGTAAGACTAGAAACTTCGGTTGCACGCCATGGAGAAAATGCTCAAGTAATTTGTCATTAGGGTGCGACCCTGATACAATGGTGGGACCCTGGTTCGCCGGTACAGCAAGAATATTCCCTGAGTGCACGGACGGTCGGGCCGGGTGGCTGACGGCTGTGATGGCATGTGTGCGTGAAAGCACATTAAATGAGATATATGTACATGCTTATGATATGTTATGCTTGCATGAAAGAATACCGCTGCCCCAAAAAAGTGGTAGGGTCGTTATAATTTGGTCAGCTGAATGTTGACCGTTGCCTCTATTTTCCACCGTTATGTGGAATGTCCCTATGCAGGTGCTGGAGAACTGAGTGGGACGCATAAGGGCTGAAGTCCCTGCTGCTTTTGCTGCTGCCACTGCTAGCCCTTGAAGGCTAAAATAAATGAAAGTGTTATATTTTTTTTGATGTGGCCGGCCTACGTGTCAATGTTTCCACTGTTTGAAAGCACTGTAAGACCATAAGGCCAACTATTTATGTGTGTTGTCAGACATTCCTATGATGTATAAAATGTGGAGTTTTTATTTATTGGACATTCAGGTGTGGAGTTCAAGTGTAGTGTTATAGGCTTCCGCTAGAATGCAATGTGTTAGGGTGCGCTGCACTACTATGGTATCATACCGTGACGTCACCACCTGTTTTATGGTATATGCTGTGGGGCCCCGGCCGGACCTTCTAGTATATACTATGTAAACGGATGGGGTTGTTATAGACAATACCTATGGTTAATGTTTCGTGGCGAAACCAAGACGTGGAAAGCACGACTTGGGAGTTAGAGTCGGCTACGAGAGAAGCACATCCTCATTTGTTCACCTAGTTTCTTTTGGTAAGTGTATCTATTCAAAAATGTAACGCCCCGAAAATCATTTTTGAGCTGATCGCGTCCAAAAGAAATTTTGGTGCCTGTATAGGGGTACACGGCCTAGGATACGGGCGTGTCCAAGGCCGTGTCTTTCCTTGTGTGTTGGCCGGCTGTATCTAGAGAAGGACACGGCAAGAAACACAGGTTGTGCACAGTTTTGACACGGGCGTGTCAGGGGTTACACGGGCGTGTTCATACCCATGTCCCCACCCATATTCAGGAGGGTCGTGTTGGTTGGCGTGGAGGTTTTATGTGACACGCCCCCGGTCATGGGCACGTCGAGGACCCGACACGGGCGTGTCAGGTTGAGATACGGGCATGTCTTGGCCGTGTGGTTTTTCTGCGTTCGACGATCGTGACTGGATTGAGGCACACGGCCTGGGATACGGCCATGTGCAAGGTCGTGTTCGGCCCAGGTTTGAGGATTTTTTAGCGGATCTTAGTCGTTCAATTTCTTTAATTAAGATCTGACGGCCCAGATGAGTCCCTACTCTGTTAAGGTCGGAAATAGAGGATCAATTCCTCATTTCTCTCTTAAGCACTCTCTTTCAAGGAGTTAGAGAGAGGGGGAAGAAGGTGGAGGATTCCGGCCGCCGGCAGAGCATCGGAGCACCGTTTAGAGAACCGAGAGCTGATCCGTGGAGGAAATCCCGTTGCGAAGACTTCTATCAGGATAGTTTTCCATGGCGCAAAAGCATACTACCAGGGTAACGATTCTCTACTTGAGCATGTGAAGCTCTCTTCCTTTTTGCATAGGGAGACCCACTCCCGCGAGTGTGCGGCGAGTGTGCGGTGTTCCCTGGGGTTGACGTGAATAGTCCCCCTTGTGTTGCATATAGAGTCCGGAATCGAAGTACGGACATAGGCATTGTGTGTAAAGCCTACCCGGACATTTTGGTCTGGATCGGTGATGTTGCATTTGTTATGGTTTGCCAGAGAAGACTCCATGCTTTGGGTTTTCAGGTTTCTACGCAGTAGATTGCAGCAGGGATCCTTGGGGATTAACTCCAAGGAGCACCTAGAAAACTGAGCGGAATCGTTGTTCTGCTAGCTTGGCGGTCAGGGAACCGGCCTTGAACATAACTGGGTTATATGAATGTTTAGAATAGCAGGATCCGAGAGAAGTTTGGCTCGTGCGTACGTCTTAAGATGAACTACGCGGTATGAGCAACGGGCAAGTGGAATCAGACCTGGGCTATGTGGTTCGGTGCGAGAGACACGAAAGGGGACTAGCCGTTGGCATAGTCGGGAGCCTTAGACGGTGGTCAGAAAGGCTAGATGCTCATGAGGTTGCCATCCTGGGGGTGGTGGTGAAGACACTGAAGTGTCAGGATTCACCGATAATATGCCCTGAGTGCACGGGGTGTTTGGCCGTGCGAGCCTACACCTGTGGCGTAGTATGTTTGTTCTATATTGTTTAGCTGGGCTAATGGATTGCAGGGAAGGAGCAACGCCGTCCCGAGTTAGGGGCAGGGTCCTTATAATTTGGTCGGCTTTTGCTAACCGTTGCTTTATTTGCCACCGGACGGTGGAATGTTGCTTGCAGGTGCTGCAGAGCCGAGTGTCAAATAGCGGGCTGGAGCCCATGTTGCTGTGCTGGCCCTCGAAGGCCAAAGCGAATAGTTGTTCTTTATTTTGTCATGTGTGGCCGGCCTACGAGCCGATGTATGGAAAACATTATATTGCTACGTGAACTCTTGTAAGGCCATAAGGCCAAGTGTCTTTCAGTGTATTTGTATTTCATTCCAGTTGTAGTGGTTGTGGACATTCATGATTATTGGATTACTATTATGGGTTCTTTCAACTATTTAAAATCTTCTGCTAGAATGCTCTGTGTTAGGATGAGTAGTCATAATTTGATAGTTTGGTTGTTCATACGTAACCCTTCCGACAGTCCGTGGTATATGACCTTGGGTTCCAACTAGACCTTTTGTTATATACCATACGACGGATGAGAGTGTTACAATTTGGTATCAGACTTCTGGTTACGGTCAGGCTTAAATGAATTCATGGGCAAATTCTTTTAAGGGGTGGTGGGCACATGTGTGCGTCATCGTTATAACATAAAAAAGAACCCATGAATGTCCACTTAGGAATGAAAAATACACTTGTTTTGTGGAACCTGAGTGTTCCAATGATTGCTTTTAGCAATTTGTTTGTCATCTAATCGTGGGTCTTTGCTATTATAGGTAGCTAGGAGCAATGCTGGTCAGTCGGAGCATCCGCAATCGACGAAAAGTAGTGCACCGAGGGACGTGCCTACAACACCTCCTTCAGCGGAAACCATCAGGTTGGTGGCTGAAGCAGTCTTTGCGATGATGAATGCCCAACCTGCAGGGCAAGTGCACCACGCACCACCTATTGTTGAGCAAGAACCGGTTAGGGCAGCAGAGCCCAGAGTGGTTGAGCACGCGGCAGTGGATCAGGTAGAGCCGAGGATAGATACAGAGAGACAGCTCAAGCATGTAATGGGCTTTAATCCTCCGAGATTCGATGGGGTTGGAACGCGAGCTCAAGCTGAGAATTGGCTCTCTATGATAAAGAGGGTCTTGACGACCACGTTAACTGAGGAGTGGCAGAATACCACCATAGCAACCTTCCTTTTGGCTGGTGAGGCGAGGCTGTGGTGGGATGAGTTGGAGTTTCATCCCTTAGTGGGAAGGCAGCTTGCTGATGTGCCTATCGAGGAATTCTCAAGATTGTTCTTGGCCAGATATTTACCCTCTGCTCAGAAGCTTGAGATGGAGAATTAGTATCTTGGGTTGACTTAGGGAGCCAGAAGCATGGACGAGTATCCCCACGAGTTTACACGGTTGAGTCGGTATGCGGGTGCTATGTTTACGGAAGAAGAGAGGAAGACCAACCAATTTTATGAGGGTCTACGCAGCGACCTACAGTTACTCCTTGCTGGGCCTAAGGCGTAGGGCTTCCTAGCCTTGGTCAATTCGGCTCGGTCATTGGAAAAGGTTGTGAAGAAAGTGCAAGAGAAGAAGGACCCAGGGGAAAAGAAGGCAGAGTTCAAAGTGTCAAATGCAAAGTCAGGATTCCGCAAATGGAACAAGAAGCGGAGGACTTCGAACTCAGCCCCTTCGTCTGGTACGTCGGGGGCAAACACACGTCGAGTCCCAGGAGCTTGCTACAACTGTGGGAAGACGGGGCACTTTGCTCGTGAGTGTTGGAGCGGACGTGCAAACTCCAAGAGGAAATCCGGAGTGAACTATGAAAAGTGTTGAAGTATTAGACCGGGCGGCCTTGCGGTCTTGTCTGGCGGTTTGTTGACTGAGCGGTTTGGCGGTCTCCTCTGGTGCTTGGAGATCGGACGGTCTATCGGACTCACATCGCGGCTTGTTCTTATCCTGCTGGAGTTGCCGTGCGGTTAACCCATCTGTCTAACCGCGCGGTCTGTGCGGTCTCCTTATTTCTAGCCGCTCTGCCCTGTACATGTTTAGTCCCACATTGTTTGTTTATACTCTCTCATATCTCCTCCATTCTATATAAGAGAGGTCATACCTTTGTAAATGATATCTTTTTGGATAATAAAATTTCAATTATTCAAAAGTCTATCCGTTTGTTCTTGCATGTTCGCTACTTTTTACATGGTATCAGAGCACATGGTCTTTTCCTCCTGATTCTGTGCGCTCTCTGATTCTCGCGGCTTGTTTTCTGCTTTCCGCGACCTGTCTTCGCGGCTTGCCTTCTCTTCTATCCGCTGCCCTGTTCGCGCGGCTTGTTTCTGTCCGCTGCCATGTTTGCGCGGCTTGTTTCTGTCCGCTGCCCTGTTCGCGCGGCTTGCTTCTCCTTGGTTCTCTTCTCCTGCTAGTATTCGTCGCCGCGACCTGTTTTGTTGTCGCCGCGCACCTGGTTCCTTCTTGCCTCTCCGACATCCTAGTCGTTGCGGTCTGTTTCTGTTCGCCCGGTTTGCGACTTGTTGTTGTCGCTGCCTCTTGCTCCATCTTCTCTTCTGTTCGCTCGACCTTTTCAGTCCGCGCGACCTCTTCCCTACTGTGCCTTTGACTGCTTTCTAGCTGCTTGTATTCATGCGGCTTCTTCCTTTTTTATCTGCTGCGGCTTCTTGCTGTGTTCTATGTCTACTTCCAGTCTCACCACCCCCGTTATCTCCACCACTCCTGCAGCTCCTCCTCCATCGGGCAACCTTGGCAGCCTTTCTAAGCTTGTTGGCTCCAACTATCCCGATTGGATCGTTTCTTTCACTTTTCTCCTTCGCTCTCAGCGCAAGCATCATCACCTCACCGATGACCCTCCTCCTCGTCGCTCTCCTGAGTTTGATGACTGGGATGTGAGTGATGCTCTTGTCCGCACCTGGCTGGCCAACAGCCTTTCTGATGAGTTCCTTCCTGTCATTCGCCATGATGAGACGGTCAAGGCCGCTTGGCTTCACCTCACTGCTCTCTATTCGAAGGGGGGACAGACGTCCCGCATTTATACTCTCTATGCAGACCTCTTCGCCCTCCCTTCCATGTCTCCTGCTGCGGCTTATCAGCAGATTTAGGCTCTTGGTGCTGAAATCCTCCAGAATCGCCCCTTCTCCGCGGACTTGGCCGAACAGCACAAACACTTCCAGGAACTCCTGGTTGTTTGTTATCTTCTCCGTCTTCTCGATTCCTATGATCTGATCCGCCAGCAGATCCTGGGTGAGGCGGAATCTCCTACTTTGGATTCCACCGCAGCTCGCATTGCCGATGTTTCTTCGCTGCTCCGGCGGCCTCTGTTGGTCTTACCCCCTTCCCAGGACTCCTTTGCTCACCAAGCTCAGAGGGGGGGGGGGCCTAGTGGCCGCGGCCACTCCGGCGGACGGGGTTCATCCCGGTTCCTCTGCTCTCACTATGGTCGTACCGGCCATTCTATTGACCGATGCTGGCAGAAACATCCTCATCTTCGCCCTTCCGGTGATGCTCCTTCTTCGGCCTCTGCCTCTTCTCGGCCGTCTGCCTCTGTGGCCACGACGTCAGGTAGTGCCCACGTCGTTACCCAAGGTAAATGGCTGATTGACTCCGGTGCTACAAATCATATGACGGGCAACCCTCATTGCTTCTCCCGTCTTGAGACATATGACCGCTTACCCCCGGTTCGTATGGCGGATGGTTCACCATCCCCGGTTCATAGGACGGGCATGGTTCAACTCACCCCATTGCTTTGCTTGGAGGACACCCTCTATGTCCCGAAGTTCCCGTGCAATTTATTATCAGTTACTACTTTATGCCGGCAACTTCAGTGCTCCGTCTTATTCACTCCAACTACTTGTTCTTTTCAGGACCCGAGAACCCAGCGGACGATTGCTACTGGGACTGAGAGCGGCGGCCTCTATTTCCTCGACGATGTTTCCGCTCTGTCCGCCTACTCCTCTTCTACAGATCTCCTTCAGTGGCATCTTCGCCTTGGCCATCCTCCTCCTCGGATTCTTTGCCAGATTCTACCCCACTTTCCCCCTACCAATTCTCCGCTCAACTGTGATGCGTGTCAGCTTGGCAAACATCATCGCTCTACCTTCCCACGGAAGCAAGGCTGTGGCTCCTCTCACCCGTTTGATCTTATTCATTCTGATGTCTGGGGTCCGGCTCTTACCCTCACTGTTGGTCGGGGTAGTTCCTATTTTGTTACTTTTATAGATGATTTTTCACGATGTACCTCGGTGTATCTATTAAAAGATCGCTCTGAACTCTTTTCTGTTTGGCAGTCATTTTATTTCATGATTCAGACTCAATTTGCAATTTCTATTAAAGTTTTACGTTCTGATAATGCCAAGGAATATCTTAATCTTGAGTTCGCCTCTTTCTTTCACCAACATGGCCTGCTTCATCAAACGACTTGTGTTTACACCTCCCAGCAGAATGGGGTGGTGGAACGTAAAAACCGTCACCTGCTTGATGTTGCTCGTACTCTCCTGACGCAGATGCACGTCCCTCGCTCCTACTGGGGATACGCTGTGCTCCTCGCCTGCCATCTCATCAATCGCCTTCCCTCCACAGTTCTCCACAGCCAGACTCCCTTCTCCATTCTCTACCCCCACAAGGAACCTTTTCCTCTCCCTCTCCGTATCTTTGGTTGTACGGCCTTTGTTCACGCTCCCTCCGCTACCAGCGACAAGCTTTCCCCCCGTTCAACCAAGTGTGTCTTTTTGGGGTACTCTACCACTAAAAAAGGCTATTGCTATTTTGAACCCCTTCTCCGAAAGCAGTTTGTCTCTGCGGATGTGACTTTTTTCGAGAATGCTTCCTATTTCTCTCCTACCTCTTCTATTCCTTCTGATCTCTCCGTTCCCTCCACGCCTCTCGACGTCTTCCCACCTCCGTATCCTCCTCCACCGTCTCCTTCCCAGTCCGTCTCCCCACCCACCCCTCCACCCTCCTCTCCGCTGCCGTCTCTCTAGTCCCGGGCCAACCTTCTCCGCCACGGATGCTCTGGTCGCTGATGCACCCGTCGACCTGGATATTCCCATTTCTCTTCGCAAAGGGGTGCGGGCGTGTACTCAACACCCGCTTGCGGGAGTTGTTTCCTATGATCGGCTTTCTCCTTCTCGCAGGTGTTTTTCCTTGGCTATCTCCGCTACTTCTACTCCCCGCACCTAACAGGAGGCTCTTGCTCTCCCTCATTGGAAATCTGCCATGGATGAGGAGATGACTACTCTTACTGAAAGGGGTACCTGGACCCTTGTTCCTCCTCCCGTGGGCACTGATGTGGTTGGCTGTCGCTGGGTCTTCGTTGTGAAATTTCTCCCCGACGGCACTATGGATCGCTACAAGGCCCGGCTGGTGGCCAAGTGCTTCACTCAGACTTACGGTATTGATTACTTTGATACCTTTTCTCCGGTTGCTCGCCTCAGCACCATCCGGGTTATTCTCTCTGTGGCTGTTAACCGGGATTGGGCTATTTCCCAGCTTGATGTGAAGAATGCCTTTCTCTATGATGATCTTCAGGAGGACGTCTATATGGAGCAACCTCCAGGGTATGTTGCTCAGGGGGAGACACGCGTATGTCATTTGAAGAAGGCCATTTATGGCCTAAAGCAGAGCCCTCGGGCGTGGTTCGACAAATTCAATGGTATTGTGGCTACCATCGGCTTTCGAAGGAGTTCGGCTGATCACTCCTTATTCATTTGCAAAACGGCCTCGGGACTGGTAGTTTTGGCAGTATATGTGGATGATATTCTTCTTACTGGCGATGACCGAGATGGGGTGGACTTGACGAAGAAGCACCTCCGTCAACACTTGGTCACGAAGGATATGGGCTCCCCGAAATACTTTTTGGGGATAGAAATCTCTCGGAAACTTGACTCGTTGGTTCTCTCCCAACGGAAGTATGCCCTTGATCTTCTACAAGAAGCAGGATTGATAGGTGCCAAACTGGCTCGGTTTCCCATGGCTATTGGAGAAGACAAAACGTGGACGGATGACTCGCCTCTTCTATCTGATGTCACAAGGTACAGAAGTTTGGTAGGCAAAGTCATCTATCTCACGGTGACTAGACCCGACATCGCCTATGCTGTAGGCAAGGTCAGTCAGTTTATGCAAGCTCCCAGGGAGTGTCATCTTCAGTCTGCCCTGAAGATTTTAGAGTATATCAAAGCAGCACCAGGCAAAGGGTTAATATTTCAGAAGAATGGTCATCTGAGGGTTGAGTCCTACTCGGATTCAAGTTACGCGGATGACAAAGGCGATCGTAAATCCACATCAGGTTTTTGTACCTTTGTTGGAGGTAATCTTGTGAGCTGGAAGAGCAAGAAAAAGTTTGTTGTCTCCAGATCCAGTGCAGAAGCCGAATACCGGAGTATGGCGTCAACCACATGTGAGTTAAAGTGGTTGCGGGCTCTCATGCTTGACCTGGGCGAGGTATATGACTATCCTCTCCCTATGTTCTGTGACAACAAGGCCGCTATATACATATCCAGGAATCCGGTCTTCCATGAGAGAACAAAGCATATAGAGGTTGACTGTCACTTCATTCGGGAAGAGATTTTGAAGAAATAGATTTGTACTCCGTTTGTCACCTCTGACAAGGAATTGGCAGATATCTTCACCAAGCCGGTCTCTACTTCCTTCTTCCACATTTGTGACAAGCTGGGCATGATTGATATCTATGCTCCAGCTTGAGGGGGAGTGTTGAAGTATTAGACCGGGCGGCCTTGCGGTCTTGTCTGGCGGTTTGTTGACCGAGCGGTCTGGCGGTCTCCTCTGGTGCTTGGACACCGGGCGGTCTATCAGACTCACATCGCGGCTTGTTCTTATCCTGCTGGAGTTGCCGTGCGGTTAACCCATCTGTCTAACCGCGCGGTCTATGCGGTCTCCTTATTTCTAGCCACTCTGCCCTGTACATGTTTAGTCCCACATTGTTTGTTTATACTCTCTCATACCTCCTCCATTCTATATAAGGGAGGTCATACCTTTGTAAATGATATCTTTTTTGGATAATAAAATTTCAATTATTCAAAAGTCTATCCGTTTGTTCTTGCATGTTCGCTACTATCCTTTGTGTTCATGTACCCCCATCCCCCCTTACCATCACCTCGGGGTTTTTGGAAGATGTGTGGTGACGGGTGGTTTTCACATTGTTGATGGCTGTTTCTTTATTATACAGTTTCAGTTGTCTAGTTCCATTTTTGTAATAGTTTTTACAATTGATTAACTTTTGTGGTAAAACAATCTGGATAGAGTCCATCTCCGAACTATCATGCTTTCCTTATCGAAAAAATGAGCCTAATTACCTAAACTAAATAGACATTCATATGGAATTAGTTTAATAAAAAATGTTGCCAATCAAATATACAATTAAAAGTAATTTAAGATCCAATCTAAAAATGCAGAGTGAGTTGGTATAGGTTGTATTTCATATAATACTTAAAGACTGCTATATTTAAGCTAAACCCTTAAATGGATGCCATCGAAGGGGCTGACCCCATTGGAGCTCTTCTCTGGGAATAGTAAATTGCATAGACATTCAAATGGAATTAAGTTGAAATAAATGTTCTCATCCGGAGTGGTAGAGGAGTGAATATTTCTTCCATGTAGGATAAATTTGTTGTGTGCGTTTGGCGGCGGTCAACCATGTGAGGAGTCATGAATGTCAGTAATAGGTCCCTCCAATGTTTTGCCATTGATCTTCAAAAGACCCAAACAAAGAAAATTGATTTCTCCAGATCTGAAAAGAAAACAGTTACTGTGAGGAGAGGAATGAATCAGTAGTTGTTTCCTTGATCAATATTGCCGACACTAAATAGAAAACCAAATGGAAGAAGATATAACCCTAGATCTACTGTTTAGCGAATCACACTTTATCTTAAGCCGGCCGGTTTTCCCAAATGTAAAAAAACATTGAGGCTTTGTTCGCCTCCAAGAAAGGGGGTCGCTTTTAGGCAAGCCATGTTTAGAGGAGAAGCATATGACGTTTTGGATCAGAAAGCTGAATAGTTGAAGCATTACGATTAAACCATAAAGCAATCAAACTATCTCATTTAAGCGTAAGAGAGAATGGGAAAACATTTGGTGGTCGAACCTTGAACAATGCAGGAGAGACGAATACCTAAAATGGAGAGGCGAGAATGTGCGAAGCAACGAAGCGGAAGAGGATTCGGGGCTATCCACGGTCGCCTTCCCAGCGGAAGCCAAATAGCTCCTTCCTCTCCGACAGTCCCCAGGAGCAACCATGCCTATGGAGGATGATGAGGCGGAAATGAGGTATTTGAAGATGTAGAGTTTTTTACCACTTGATGTTCGCCAGAAAATACGAGTAGACCAAGATGGCGAGGCTTGCGACGAGCTTGTTCAAGCAGAAAGAGAAGGAGATGAAGATGTAGGCACTGCGATGGGCAGCGACGGGCTGCCCTACCTGCGCAGAATAAGCAACGAAAAGTCGGGTATTGGGATTTTATGGCGGATGAACAGTGCATCTCTATTTTAATTAATCGGTAATCCAACTGAAAGACCAAAATACCCAAATGATAAACCAAAAAACTATTTTTTAGGAGAGCATTTCGGGATTAAAATGTTACACCATGGGCTGATTAGGTACTTGCTTATAGTATAAAGGTAAATCTACATATATATATCTATACATATATATACGAGCGACAGGCACGGGCCTCTGGCCCGATGGCCAAGCGCCACAGTACAGGGCCGGCGACGGCGGGCTTCGCCCGCCGCCCGGCGGACGTTTCACCCCTACGGCCCCGCGCGATAGTACCAAGTATGCGGCGGCGGGCTGCGCCCGCCCCCGGCACTTAGGTGGGATTAAATCCCGCCTACTTAGGCTGGCTTAAATCCCGCACTTAGGAGGGATTAAATCCCGTCTAAGGGCGGGATTAAATCCCGCATAGGCGGGATTAAATCCCGCCTAAGCGCGGGATTAAATCCCGCCTAAGCGCGGGATTAAATCCCGCGTAGGCGGGATTAACCCGCGCTTAGGCGGGATTTAATCCCGCTCTTAGGCGTGATTAAATCCCGCCTAAGTTGGAGGGATTAAATCCCGCCTAAGTTTGCGGGATTAAATCCCGCCTAAGTTGGCGGGATTTAATCCCGCCTAAGTTGGCGGGATTTAATCCCGCGCTTAGGCGGGATTTAATCCCGCCCTTAGGATTAATCCCGCCTTGGATTGTATTAATTCCAGGCGAGATTTAGTCTCACACTGCCAATAAATTATTTTTTTCGTGTATAGATGTATTTTTGGGTTTATCTTTAAAGAAATGTTGTGTTAGCGGGCTTGCTGTTGAGCTTGTGCTGATGGGCTTTTGGGCGGTTGATTTCATCCAGATTAATGCCAAATCGAGTTGGTTAATGTGCTTTTTGCTGACCAAAATTTGAAATTATTTCACATATATTTAGGACTGTCCTAGAGTAGGTTTAGGAGGCCTATAAAAAAAATCTTGAGAGAGGATTGGTTTGTTCCAATGGTTCATGATCAAAACTCTGAAATCCGACGGCCACCGAATTTCCTGTGAATTTTGAACTCATGCTATTTGCAGACCTCAGTATTTCTTTATAATATGACATATATATAAATCTACATATATATCTATACACACACACATATATATATATAGATACAAGCAGTCGTGCACGGGGGACCCCGTGCGGGCAACATTCGTCGTGGGTGCGACATTTGTCGAGGGGGCGACATTTGTCGTGGCCTCGACAAATGTCGTGGGGGCGACATTTGTCGAGGCGGCGACATTCGTCGTGGGTGTGACATTTGTAGAGGGGGCGACATTCGTCGTGGGTGCGACATTTGTCGAGGGGACAAGTCGAGGGGGCAACATTTGTGGTGGGTGCGACATTTGTCGAGGGGGCAACATTTGTCGTGGATGTGACATTTGTCGAGGGGGCGACATTCGTCGTGGGTGCGACATTTGTCGTAGGAGCGTCATTTTATAGTGTTGTAACATTTGTCGTGGTGGCGACATTCATCGTGGTGGCGACATTCGTCGTGGGGGCGACAGTCAGCGGGGGCGACATTCGGCAGGGGCAACAAATGTCGCGGGGGCGACATTTATCGCGGGTGCGACAATTGTTGCGGGGCGACAATTGTCGCAGGGGAGACATTGGTCGTGGGGGCAACATCATTCATGCACGGCGATATCGTTTGTGGTCTCAGATATCGATCGTGGACGAAGATAATGGTTGCGAAAGCTTTCAAACATGTCTAGAAGAAGTAATACAATGCATAATATATTCATAAAAGTACACTGAATACAAAAACAGAAGAAAAAATAGTTCTTGAATATTACAAATGTTACATTAATCAATTTAATCTATGTAATTTGGCTCGATGCATGTAATTTTGTGAATATTTCTTTGAACACCACATTTCTAGTGTACACTCCTTCGTGCTCCTCCAATGTACCATTTTTAATCATCACTTTAGTGTTATTTGCAGAAACTCCTCTTGACAATGCCACATACAGTTGTCCATGACTAAAAACATCATTTGGTAAATATACTCCAACATTTGAAATTGTTTGACCCTGTGATTTGTTGATGGTTAGAGCATAGCTCAATCGTATTGAGAATTGCTTTCGGGTGAGCTCGAAGGGCATCTTAACATCCTCTGCGCTCTTCAAGAGAATTCGTGGTAGAAATACTTTGTGCCTTTTAAACTCCCCACTCAATACTTCAGCTTCAATAACATTTCTTGAAAAGTTTACACATATAAGTCTTGTTCCGTTGCATAACCCAATTTTTGGATCAATATTTCTAAGAAGCATTATCGGTGAACCTTTCTTGAGATTGAGCTCGTGAGGTTGTAGATTCCCCAGATTTATTGAATTTAAGAATTCTGGCAAATATAAATTATGAGTGTCATCTACTACTGAGTCAAAAGAATAGTAAGTTTTTCATTCTCCCGGAAATATTTCAAGACATTTTTCATTTATTTTGTTGACATCTTCATTCAAAGGAGTTATTATGGCTCTGCTTTCCATGTAATTGACATCTGTTGGGGAACCAAGCTCAGGGAATATTGCATCGATCAATATATTTATTGAGCGTTCATCTACCCAAGGTATGACCATGGAGGTTGGAATCTGATTCATATCATTTAGAATGCCTGGCTCATCACTGTTACCCACGTGCAGTAAGAACTCCGAAAAATGTGGATCGTCGTGAGCTCTCATATTCATTGTTAAGCTAAGAATGCGAACATTCGTCCATAAATACGATTCAACAATACTTGCGCTAATAATTTGAGATTTTGTTCCATTTACAACGACCGGTGTCAGCTGACGAAAATCACCACCAAAGATCATAACCTTACCGCCGAAGGCCTGATTGACGTCAAGGACATCCTTGAAAGATCGATCCACAGCTTCGAATGCCTTTTTATGAATCATTGGGGCCTCATCCCAAATAATTGCATCGGCTTGTTGTATTAATTCACGTAAATCAGACTGCTTATTAAATCTGCAGGTCGACATTATTTCATATCTGATAGGTATTTTGAACTTCGAGTGTGCAGTCCTCCGACCCGGGAGTAGGTTTGCTGCAATCCCCGATGAAGCTGTGGCTAGTATAATGAACCATTCCTTTCTGAAAGTTGCCAGCAATGCTCGATAAAGGTAAGTTTTTACCGTACCTCCTGAACCATCCAAGAAGAACATTGCATTTTGTCGTTTTCGTATAGATGCACTGATGATGTTGAATGCAGACAGTTGTTCTGGATTAAATGAGTTTACTGAATTTACGTCATCATCAGATATTAAGAACGAACGTTCATGTTCTATTAGGCTAGAGAAGAGGTGCAAACCCTCAAAACCTTCACTTATGGCCGACAAACCAAAATCTTTTATTTTTTTCTTATGTTGTTGTAGAATGTCATCTAAATCATGAAGTAACTTATGTTTTTTATAAGTGCTATTTGAAGTGCTGCTTGAAGTGTAATCTTCCGTCATACTGTCAAAATTCTCATCCCACAGATCTTGTACAGATGTCGGTTCACATTATAACAAAATTGTTGCAAAAAGCCTTCTCAACGAAATTAGCATTCTAAAACATCTTGCTTCAGCCAGGCAATCTCGAATGCTATTGTCCTCTTCAAGAAGTCTGTGTTGCTCTGCAGCCTGTTTAAAGGTTGTACATTGAACACCGCCGATAAACATTAGATCGTCAAACAATTTTGGACCCTTAACATGATTAAGTAGCAGTCGTAAGTAAAACCTTTCGCCTTCCATTGGGTTGACTGCATATATTCTACCAATAACCTTTTGATTTGATACTCTCGGTATCCACTTGCGCTCGGCAGGTAAATATCTGTAATATTTTGGAAGATCTTTATAAAGTATTTCTCACGCTCTCGGTCATCATTATACAAACGAAAAAATTCAGTTAGCATCGATTTGGAGTTCCTCTCATTTGCCAAGACACTTGAAATCGTGTCCCCACTACCGAAGTGAACCTGATGTTGATTTGGTAATTGAATTTGCAATCTCGAAACAAAAGGATACATCCTCGTCATCTCAAACTTAAATATTTTCCACAATGCCTCTGGTGCACAAACCCAACGACCATCAACATACTTGCTCACCTCATCATAATTAGGGGCAGAGCGAACTTCAAATGACACGCAATCATGTCCCTTGTAGACATACTTGTACAAATACTTAATACTCTTAATACTACTACATATCTCCACATTGATGTGGCAATCATACCTTAAGAGTAACCACGGGTTGTATGGAACAACCCATCTATTATCCACCACAATGCCACGGCCAAATGTAATAGTTCTACTATTATCATTCCGACGTCGATAAACAGGATATGAGTCATTTCCTTGAATAGTATACTCTGCAAAAGACTTAGGATACCCCTTACTACACACAAAATTCTTCATGCATTGTGCATTCGGTTTAATGTGACCACATGGTCCATGTATCATATGTTTTAGAACAGCATCATATAAAGGGCGATCCGCCTATTGATTGGGTATCTCAGCGCTAACCAAAGAATCATACTCATCTGGAGTATTTAATTTATCTTCCGCATCAAAAATAACCAACATATGTACGTGTGGTAGACCTCTCTTTTGAAACTCAATAATGTGAACGTGTGTCACAACTCGCATTTTCTCAACGGTAAAATCGTATCAGAGTAAGAGAAAACACGTGTCGTGATGCCACGTCGTGCAGGGGATAACTGTACGCGCTTAGGCAAAACTCCAGACGTTAGACTTTTAAGGAAAATTATTGATTAAATATGAAAGACAATCAGTTATGTTGAATGGTCGTATCCCTCGGCCCGGTGGATCAGCTAGTCCACAGTTAAAACTATATTTATACGCAACAGAAAATACTTTGGTTCAATTAAGTTGACACCCTAATTGAGCATAGGTGTCCCCGGGGGACGACTTATGCGTGCACGACCCTAAGGTGAATATAGTAGGTATGAAAAGATAGTGTTTTACGTTGAGGAAAAATAGTGTCTTTAATTTAGAAACATGTTATGCATGGGGTACATATAATAATACTCTTAGGTTTTTAAATTTCTAACATGCAACCTAGCATAAATCCTTCCCAGAAGCAAGTAACCAACCACAAGTAGGCAAAATCAGCAGTTTAATTTCATATCCAGCATTACAAGATGCCACCAGTGGGCGTCAACAACCTGACACGAACCCACTGGCGGGTATGTATGTCTATACAGAAAAGTAAAGAACTACCTCACAACAAAACAGGGATCAGCTATCTCAGCTACCCTTGAGGCCACCAACAAGCTCCTCCAAAAGAACTAGCCGCTGAACTGGCTACAACCTGGACCTGAGGCATTCAAGAAAAGAACACCTCAGCAAGGAAACAATCAAAAGGTAAATAGAGCAATAGAATAATTAGCAAAAAGAAAGGAGAGGGGTTCACCAACCCGGCATCAAACTGCTATAAGCAAAAGAAAAGGGGATGGCAGTAAGAAAAGAGTACTGTCTAAAACACCTCAGAGCACACCAAGTGTGAGCAACAAAACCAACACGCCCTACCAAGAGAGCCTGCAATAGCATCAAGACATATACATATGCCAAAAGAAAGGGAAGTATAAACAGGAAAGGGACTAATAGTCCTAACACGTGGGTAAGCGGCAGTGGTCAAAATATGGGTCTGAATACATAACCAAAATCAGACCCAAAAAGGGCTAAGGGGTCAAACAGTGGCAGCATTAGGGTCCCACACACACCAACCCATACCGGGGCAAAAGGCGGTGGCCACAGCTCTCCACATAAAACCACCCCTCCAGAGGCCACCAAAACTCCACCACCTGCTACAACCCAAGAGTCGGCATGCAGAAATTAGCCGGACATCCAATGCCCCCCTCCTAGGGAAAAGTCCCACTAACAGTCCTAAGAAACACACGAACCCAAGGCAAAAACGTCGGGTCTAACCGACGCGGCCTTGCACGCCTAACCAAAACCAACCCCGAGTCTCCCTTACCCCAAAACAAGGGCAGCACCCAGTGTCGACACGATGTGTTAACACCACGACAAGCCGGTGTCGACACAACCGCGGCCGGTGTCGACACCAAGTGTCGTCACCACAGCGGCCAGTGTCGACACAAGGTGTCGACACAGCCGCGGCTGGTGTCGACACCAAGTGTCGACACCACTGCGGCCGGTGTCGACACAAGGTGTCGACACAAGGTGTCGACACTGCCGCTGCTAGTGTCGACACCAAGTGTCGACACCACTGCGGCCGGTGTCGACACAAGGTGTCGACACTGCCGCTGCTGGTGTCGACACCAAGTGTCGACACCACGACTGGCCGGTGTCGACACCAAGTGTCGACACCAAGACTAGCCGGTGTCTACACAACGGTGTCGACACCCCGACTGGCCGGTGTCGACACAACGGTGTCGACACCCCCACTGGCTACAGGAGCCAGATCCAGCAAACGACCAAAAGCAAGAACGAGGACTCTCTCTCTCTAGAGTACAACATCCATCGGCAATGGCAACTACTCGACCTAAACCGAACCAAAACTGACCCTATTAGACACAAACCCTCAGGAAACGTATATTTAACTAGAACTTTCTACACTAACCACGGCATGATCGGGAACGAACCCTAGTGTACACCTAGGATCTAAGCAGGAAAGAGATAAAATTCACTCAAAAGAAAGACAAAGATCAGCTTTGGCAAGGATGAGGGGACATCACTTGCCTCAATACCAGAAAAACTTGGCCGGCGGCATCCCCCACTCTCGGATCTAGCCGCAGAGCAGCAAGCTGAGGAGCAGAAAGAAAGCAGATCCCGACGAGGGCAGTCCAGATCCACTCTCGAAATCAAATTCCGACCGCAAAATCTCCAGGAGAACGGCGTCCGAAGGCTAGGGTAGCCCGGCGGTTCTCTCCCTCTCGCATAGGCGACGGCTTCTTCCAAGCAGAGAAATGGGAAAAGAATAAAACGAACCCAACCCTAATTCCAACCTAAGACTATATATATATCAGTTAAATAATAAACAATCAACATATCAAAAATTATTTACACTCAATATCAAAACAACCCGAAACCCGAAACTTCTCGGAAAAAGACGAAATTCACATCGCAGCTAAAAACCCACGCTACGAACGCAACTGCGAAGTCGAAATTAGCATTCGACGAATGAAACACGGGATAACACCTCCCGAAGCCAAAACACAAGCATTCCCTAAGAGGCCTAGCCGAGTCATCAAACAGACTCCGGCTAGCTGGGGAATCTTGCTAACAGGCTACACAGGGAACCCTAAGAGCTAAGACCACGCTCTACAACGGCAAAAAGCCAGAAATATGCCATCGTAACGCTAGCCAAAGATCAAACAAAACACAGAAAAACCCGGGGTGTTACAGCCACTCACCCTAAAAGAAAGTTTCGCCTCGAAACTTTACTCACAACACTCCTATATAGAAGGAGAGAGAAAGAGCCAGAAAAAAGGCTATATAAATAAATAAAATAGAACATACCAAGCACAAGATCAGGGAAACAGATGAGGGTGAGCCTCCCTCATAGCCGACTCCAACTCCCAAGTCGCGCTTTCCATAGCCTGATTCCTCCATAAAACTTAAACCATAGGAATAGTCTTCTTCCGCAACGCCCGAACTTGAGAATCCAAAATGCGAACAGGCACCTCCACATAAGAAAGATTCGGCTCCAACTGAGGCACAGAATCCAAAACCTGCCTGCCATTTACCACACATTTTCGCAGCTGACTGACGTGGAAGAAATCATGCACGCCAGGGAAATTTGCGGGCAAAGCCAGCCTATAGGCTGATACCCCAATCCGCTCAACAATCGGAAACGGCCCCACGTACCTCGGGTCCAACTTCCTATTCTTGCCAAACCGCTTGACTCCAATCAACGGGGAGACCTTTAAGAACACCGAGTCCCCCACAGCAAATTCCAAGTCCGATCTACGCCGATTGGCGTTCTTCTCATACCTCTCCTGGGCTATCCGAAGCTTTTCCCGAATGAGCTTCACAGCGGTTTCCATCTCCTCGAGCGCTTCTGGACCCAACAAAGGTCCCTTGCCAAGCTCAGCCTAAAACAAGGGAGTCCTGCAGCGCCTCCCATACAAAGCTTCAAAGGGAGCCATTTGCAAGCTTTCTTGATAACTGTTGTTATATGCGAATTCCATAAGCTGCAAGCGCTCGTCCCACGCTCCTCCGTGGTCCAGAATATAGCATCGGATCATATCTTCCACAATCTAATTTACTCGCTCCGTCTGACCATTGGTCTGCGGATGATAAGCCGTGGAGTATCTCAAATCCGTACCCAACCCTTCTTGAAGGCTCTTCCAAAAACGAGACGTGAACCTGGAGTCTCGATCTGATATGATACTTACGGGTACACCATGGAATCTGACAACCTCTTCCAGATACAGCTCGGCTATCTTCCTCATCGGATAATCGATCTTAAATGGTACTAAATGAGCACTCTTCGTCAATCTGTCTACGATTACCCAAACTGAATCATGCCCCTTAGGCGATCTCGGTAAGCCGGTAATGAAATCCATCGAGATACTCTCCCACTTCCACATCGGAATCTCCAAGGGAGTCAGCTTGCCACCAGGCCTCCCGTGGTCGGCTTTCACACGCCTGCAAGTGAAACACTCTGAAACAAATCTGGCTATGTCCTTCTTCATCCCGTACCACCAGGCAATCTGTTTTAAATCATGATACATCTTGGTAGACCCTGGATGGTAGGCAACACTAGATCCGTGGGAGTCTCTGCACACCATATCCAGGATATCTCCAACTGCGGGGATGCAGAACCTGCCACGGTACTTCAAGGTACCTGCATCATCTATAGAGAAATCTGGTAATTCACCTTTCTCAGCTCGAAGATACAAATGCATAAGATCGGGATCGCCCTTCTGGTGCAGTCTCGTAAGCGTAATCCATGAAGGTTCTGCTACTGCTAAGCTACTCTACGAATCACAGCTTCCCATAGAAATGTCCATCAAAAGAAACTCTTCCATTAGACGCTCTGTGGAAAGATTAAAAATCTTACCTGACTTCCGACTCAGGGCATCAGCCACCATATTTGCCTTGCCTGGATGATACTGAATTTCAACATCGTAGTCGGCCACGTACTCCAACCACCGCCGCTGGCGCAGATTCAATTCTTTCTGAGTGAAGACATACTTCAAACTCTTATGATCCGTGAAAATCTTGCACTGCGCGTCATATAGTAAATGGCTCCACAATTTCAGCGCATAGATCACAGCTGCAAAGTCCAGGTCATGCGTAGGGTAATTCCTCTCGTGAGTCTTTAGCTGCCTCGACCCGTACGCAATCACCTTCCCGCCCTGCATCAAAATGCAGCACAGACCGACATGCGACGCATCCACATATATATCATACTCACTACCCTCCGTAGGCAAAGACAAAATTGGAGCCGAACATAGCCTTCTTTTTAGTTCCTTAAAAGCCTTCTCACACTTACCATCCCATATAAAGGCTACATTCTTCTGCGTCAACTTGGTCAACGGCGCGGACATGGTAGAGAAACCTTCTACAAACCTTTTATAATAACCAGCCAAACCTAAGAAGCTTCTGATTTCTTTGGGGGTAACAGGTCTCGCCCATTCCATAACAGCAGCGATCTTTTCTGGGTCCACCGATATTCCCTCCTTATTAATCACGTGCCCTAGGAAAGAAACTTGAGGCAACCAAAATTCACATTTTCTCAACTTGGCGTATAGCTTATGGTCTCTCAGAGTCGCCAAGACCAGCCGCAAATGTTGATCATGCTCCTCCGCATCCTTAGAATACACCAAAACATCGTCTATAAAGACAATCACAAACTTATCTAGAAAATCATTGAAAACTCTGTTCATCAAATCCATAAAAGCTGAGGGCGCATTAGTCAAACCGAATGACATAACCAAAAACTCAAAATGCCCATGACGAGAGCGGAATGCAAACCGCGGAACATCTGACTCCCGAATTCTCAACTGGTGATAGCCCGAACGAAGATCTATCTTGGAAAACACGGCACTCCCACGCAGTTGGTCAAAAAAATCGTCGATTCGCGGCAAAGGGTACCTGTTCTTAATAGTAACCTTGTTCAGCTCTCTATAGTCGATGCATAACCTCATCGACCCATCCTTCTTTTTAACGAACAACATTGGCGCACCCCAAGGCGATGAACTCGGCCTTATAAAGCCTTTCGCCAACAACTTATCTAGCTGAAATCACAACTCTTCCAGCTCTTGCGGGGCCATCCGTTACGACGCCTTTACGATAGGACGCGTACCTGGCTCCAAATCTATGACAAACTCGACATCTCGATCGGGTGTAAGACCGGGAAGATCGTCTGGAAACACATCAGAAAAGTCACACACCACAGGAATCTCTTCCAAATGGGGAACACTAACAATCGACCCTACCAGAGAAACCACACATTCAAAACAGCCAGAAACAAGCAACTTCCGGGCACGTACCGCGGAAATGATTGGAGACTCCTGGAGAGAATACCCATAAATGCTCCCTGGCTGACCGTTGTCTTTGACGAAGTCCAAGCGCTTACCCTTGCAATGGATCACAGCATCGTACCTTGACAACCAGTCCATGCCCAAAATAACGTCAAAGTCCTCCAGGTCAATCACCTTCAAATCTGTCTTGGCTAGAAAATCTCCCAACAATATCGGACAATCTAGGACACCCAGGTCCGTAACCACAGAGTCACCGGAGGGAAACTTAACACGGAAGGCCCCACCAACACGATCTAGGCCCAAGCTGAATCGCTCCACGAAGTCTCTAGCCACAAACGAGTGGGTAGCGCCGGAATCGAAGAGAACGCTCGCCCAGCGGTTCTTTACCTTAAATCGTCCTACGAATTGCACACGAATCTAAGGCAACAAGCACTAGAACGAAAACTACAACCAAAAAGGGAACGTAACGAATCGACTGGGGAGGAGTCGAACCTGAGATAACCTTGGTCGAGGTCTGCGCTTCGTCTGCTGAAAGCACATTCAGCTTCCCCTTTCCTTTATCCATTTGCTGAGGCGGTGGCAAAGCCTGGAGGGGAACTGGCTGCAGAATAGACTGGGTCTGGGGGCACCTTGTCTTGAGATGACCCTTATGGCCGCACTGAAAACAGATCTTATCTTTTAACCAACAACGGACAGCCTCATGCCCCTTCCTTCCACACAAGGCACACACCAAGTCTCCCCTGGAAACACCCTGAATCGTGTGCACCTGTTCCTTCTTCTGCGCTCCCAACCTCTTGAAACACTTCTCAAAGGGGTGGCCTGGCCGGCCACAAAAGCTACAAATCTCTTTGACCTTCTTTCTCGAGACAGCATCAGGTTCCTAAGGTCTCTTCCCTCCACCGGACTTCCGCTTATCCTTCCTTAACTGCTGGCATCTATTCTTGGCATTCTCAATGGCCTCAACTCTCAAGGCAGCTTCAACCACGCTGGCATAACTGACTGCTCCATAGGCATTCGCTAACTGCTGAATGTCGCTTCTTAGTCCACCCAGAAATCGCTTAACTCGGTCTGCCTCAACACTCACCAGACCCGGAGCAAACCGACTCAACTTACTAAACTCAATCTCATAGTCACTAACCGTGAGTTTCCTCTGCTTTAAATGAAGAAAGTCATTCATTAGCCGGTCCCGTTCGACTGAAGGCAGAAACTTACTTAACAACATCACCTTAAATGACTCCCAAGTGCAACCTGCCACTAAGCTCTCTTTCTCCCTCAACCACCAATTCTTTACTAAACCCTTGAGCTGGTAGGCAGCGAGCATCACTCTCTGATCGTCCGTAATCCCTAAGAGAACATCTCCTCGATGGTAATCAGTCAGTCATCCAAAATCATGAAATCTGCCTGCCCATCATAGGTAGGGGGTCTCAGCCGCTGAAACTGGGATATGAACGTCATCTCCGGGGGCACTACAACCAAAGGCACGGGAGGAGCAGGAGGGGTAGGAACAGCTACCCCCTCAGCGGGGTTCTGGGCTCTCGGGGTCTGTCCCGCCACCACTGCTACAAGGGACTGAATCTGAGCCTGCATAGCCACTACCTGCCTCGATAACTCCTCATTACTCTACCGCAGGCTTTCTACCAACGCATCGCTCTGCGCTCCTGAAGTCTCACCCTCGGATTGGGGGGTCGATCGCGTCGCGGGACGTCTCGCCATACTAAAATCGCACAAGCTTTAGACAAAACCTAGCCGATCAGCTAGAACAAAACTACCCGGTACAGACAAACACACTTAAATATGAACTTCAACTACAAAACTTGCTCTGGGAGTTGTTTTTACCATGATGATGTTATGCTTAACCTAAGATGGTTCACCACCATCCTACTAACTCAGGTGCCTACACCATGAATGCATGCATTTGTAATCTTTTTGACTCAAAACCATGTGTGTACATATGTCATCTTGCAAATCTTTAGCTTGGCACGTTGTGCTTATGAAATGTTATGCTATACATGATGTGTTATGCATTCTAAAAAGGCCTTAGTGCATGCCATGGGCGTCGTGCACATGAAAATGTTATGCATCCCATACTACATAATATTCCCATGTAACGAAAAAGAAAACGTGCTAGCCGCATTCATGTGGTGGGGTTATGCATCCCATACTACATAACCCTCACATGTTGCCTCCTATGGTGGATCCATATACAAACACATATTATGCATCCCATACTACATAATATGCCATGTATACTTCTTTATGCTCAGGAGTGTAGTGTTCGTGCTTCGGCCAAGACGTGCTGATGACATAACGGTGTGTGAATGGTATGATGCTAAACACTAATGCAGACAAGGGAAAGGTTGCCCAACCATTTGTCAAGCAACCTCCCTCGGATACCAACTGTCACAACCCGCATTTTCTCAACGGTAAAATCGTATCAGAGTAAGAGAAAACACGTGTCGTGATGCCACGTCGTGCAGGGGATAACTGCACGCGCTCAGGCAAAACTCCAGACGTTAGATTTTTAAGGAAAATTATTGATTAAATATGAAAGACAATCAGTTATGTTGAATGGCCGTATCCCTCGGCCCGGTGGATCAGCTAGTCCACATTTAAAACTATATTTATACGCAGCAGAAAATACTTTGGTTCAATTAAGTTGACACCCTAAATGAGCATAGGTGTCCCCGGTGGACGACTTATGCATGCACGACCCAAAGGTGAATATAGTAGGTATGAAAAGATAGTGTTTTACGTTGAGGAAAAATAGCGTCTTTGATTTAGAAACATGTTATGCATGGGGTACATATAATAATACTCTTAGGTTTTAAAATATCTAACATGCAATCTAGCATAAATCCTTCCCAGAAGCAAGTAACCAACCACAAGTAGGCAAAATCAGCAGTTTAATTTCATATCCAGCATCACAAGATGCCACCAGTGGGCGTCAACAACCTGACACGAACCCACTGGCGGGTATGTATGTCTATACAGAAAAGTAAAGAACTACCTCACAACAAAACGGGGATCAGCTATCTCAGCTACCCTTGAGGCCACCAACAAGCTCCTCCAAAAGAACTAGCCGCTGAACTGGCTACAACCTGGACCTGAGGCATTCAAGAAAAGAACATCTCAGCAAGGAAACAATCAAAAGGTAAATAGAGCAATAGAATAATTAGCAAAAAGAAAGGAGAGGGGTTCACCAACCCGGCATCAAACTGCTATAAGCAAAAGAAAAGGGCATGACAGTAAGAAAAGAGTACTGTCTAAAACACCGCAGAGCACATCAAGTGTGAGCAATAAAACCAACACGCCCTACCAAGAGAGCCTGCAATAGCATCAAGACATATACATATGCCAAAATAAAGGGAAGTATAAACAGGAAAGGGACTAATAGTCCTAACACGTGGGTAAGCGGCAGTGGTCAAAATATGGGTCTGAATACATAACCAAAATCAGACCCAAAAAGGGCTAAGGGGTCAAACAGTGGCAGCTTTAGGGTCCCACACACACCAACCCATACCGGGGCAAAAGGCGGTGGCCACAGCTCTCCACATAAAACCAACCCTCCAGAGGCCACCAAAACTCCATCACCTGCTACAACCCAAGAGTCTGCATGTAGAAATTAGCCGAACATCCAATGCCCCCCTCCTAAGGAAAAGTCCCACTAACAGTCCTAAGAAACACACGAACCCAAGGCAAAAACGTCGGGTCCAACCGACGCGGCCTTGCACGCCTAACCAAAACCAACCCCGAGTCTCCCTGACCCCAAAACAAGGGCAGCACCCAGTGTCGACACGATGTGTCGACACCACGACAAGCCAGTGTCGACACAAGATGTCGACACAACCGCGGCCGGTGTCGACACCAAGTGTCGTCACCACAGCGGCCGGTGTCGACACAAGGTGTCGACACTGCCGCGGCTGGTGTCGACACCAAGTGTCGACACCACTGCGGCCGGTGTCGACAGAAGGTGTCGACATTGCCGCTGCTGGTGTCGACACCAAGTGTCGACACCACTGCGGCCGGTGTCGATACAAGGTGTCGACACTGCCGCTGCTGGTGTCGACACCAAGTGTCGACACCACGACTGGCCGGTTTCGACACCAAGTGTCGACACCAAGTGTCGACACCAAGTGTCGACACCAAGTGTCAACACCAAGACTGGCCGGTGTCGACACAATGGTGTCGACACCCCGACTGGCCGGTGTCGACACAACGGTGTCGACACCCCAACTGGCTACAGGAGCCAGATCCAGCAAACGACCAAAAGCAAGATCGAGGACTCTCTCTCTCTCTCTAGAGTACAACATCCATCGGCAATGGCAACTACTCGACCTAAACCGAACCAAAACTGACCCTATTAGACACAAACCCTCAGGAAACTGAAATTTAACTGGAACTTTCTACACTAACCACGACATGATCGGGAACGAACCCTAGTGTACACCTAGGATCTAAGGAGGAAAGAGATAAAATTCACTCAAAAGAAAGACAAAGATCAGCTTTGGCAAGGATGAGTGGACATCACTTGCCTCAATACCAGAAAAACTTGGCCGGCGGCATCCCCCACTCTCGGATCTAGCCGCAGAGCAGCAAGCTGAGGAGCAGAAAGAAAGCAGATCCCGACGAGGGCAGTCCAGATCCACTCTCGAAATCAAATTCCGACCGCAAAATCTCCAGGAGAACGGCGTCCGAAGGCTAGGGTAGTACGACGGTTCTCTCCCTCTCGCACAGGCGACGGCTTCTTCCAAGCAGAGAAACAGGAAAAGAACAAAACGAACCCAGCCCTAATTCTAACCCAAGACTATATATATATCAGTTAAATAATAAACAATCAACATATCAATAATTATTTACACTCAATATCAAAACAACCCGAAACCCGAAACTTCTCGGAAAAAGACGAAATTCGCATCGCAGCTAAAAACCCACGCTACGAACGCAACTGCGAAGTCGAAATTAGCAATCGAAGAACGAAACACGGGATAATACCTCCCGAAGCCAAAACACAAGCATTCCCTAAGAGGCCCAGCCGAGTCATCAAACAGACTTCGGCTAGCTGGGGAATCTTGCTAACAGGCTACAAACAGGCTACACAGGGAACCCTAAGAGCTAAGACCACGCTCTACAACGGCAAAAATCCGGAAATACGCCATCGTAACGCCAGCCAAAGATCAAACAAAACACAGAAAAACCGGGGGCGTTACAACGTGCGCAACCACCTTTCCAAGGATACCTTTATTGAAGATCTCATCCTTTAAGTTTTCATATTTAGCTCGAAAGATTCTCGTAAGTAGATCTGGACGATCATGCGGAAGTTGTCCTGCATAAAGTTTTTTTTTGATTTCACTCCAGTTAGGATTGCATGTCATTGTTAAAAATATATCTGGTTTGCCGTAGTGTTGCACGATTGACATTGCATCTTGATACCTCTGATACATATCCCGAGGGCTGCCAATGAAGGAAGACGGAAGGACGGTTCGTCGCCCAATGTTTCCTAAGAAAATAGAATTATGAAAGAATTAAGAAAGAATAAATGAAAGACGTTAATCAGCAACTACACATATTAGAAGAGTTTGAGAAGCACGAATAAGCAAGTAAATATACCTGCATCATTTTCACCAGCATTTAAGAAATCTTGTAATCCTTGATAAAGCTCCGGACGAATTTTATTTTGATTTAGGCTAATCCATCTGAGTTTTTGAGTCTCAATCATGATGTAATTATCCATAACATATTGTTGAAGCAGTCGTCCTCCGCGAAGAAGTATTGATGAATTATTCGTGTGTATCTGTATTAGGCCACAAACTATACGAAATTAGGAAATTAAAAATCTATTACACGAAGCTCTTAATCAACAGTCGTGAAATTTAGAACCTGGAGCAAGCATGCATAGTAGTCACAAAAACTAACACGTAACTCCTGATCCATCTGTAAAGCTAAATCCCAACCAAAAGTACCGTGCGAGAGCAGGAATGGGTACTGTAGTGGATCATAAAAACCTGCGTACTCCCTGACTGTAGTCAAATGCCCGCTTGTGGAATGGACTTTGATGTCCCTATTGGTAGACTCAGCAAAATCTTCAGCTCCCACCAACACTGCAGCTACTTGAGATGCGGTAGGAAGGATATATTGTCGGTCGGTAGACGGTCGTTCACGAATAAGTAGTTGACACGACTGTAACTGCTGGTGTTGAGCAATTTGTCTAAATGTTATGACATATGGGTTCTGTGTATCAAGGATATCTTTGATCTCATTCAATATTTCCGTATCGAGTCCATTATTTTCCACCAAACGATGTGATGTCTCATGTTCGGTGTCATAGATGAACATTTGTAGAAATCGTGGTCTGTCCCCAGGAGTAGGAAGAAGAGATCCAATTTTATGATATATAGCCCCATGTGCTCTGAAAGTGTACAAACCCTGATTGAAAGCTGGAAGTGTTTCGTCAAGTGTAACGCCCATGGATGTGAAAGAGAATACATGGTTGTATGCACGTATATTTTGCCTGAAATGACGCCCTCTTGTTGTCTGATCAGTGTAAAGAGCCAACAACTGTGGGGACACAGGAATGGCAGGTAAAATTACTTTGCCAAGTTTACAGCATAAATTTTTTATTTCTTTGTGAAATAATCGAGCTGCACAGTGAGGGCAAATCGTTGGTTGTAGGAGCTGAAAGACACGGACGTTGTCGGAGGAACGATAATTTCTTGCAATATTACGACGTCCTGTCCGCGAAGTGCGCGCAGAACTGTCATCCTCAATTTCATTCGGTTGATTTGGAGGTTCTGGATGTGTTGGTTGGACTTCCACGGCCGATGGTAAAGTCCTCGTTGAGCGTGATTGTGCTCTCCTTGCATTCAGTGCACTCTGTTGTTCTGTAGTCAATGACCGTCTCCAATTACTAACACGTACTCGGGTCGACTCTCGAGTTTGCTCAGCGGTTGCCGCCGAAGTTGAAGGAGGCCCTCTTTTACGTTGAACTGGCCCACCCTGGTTAACCCGCGCTTAGGCGGGATTTAATCCCGCGCTTAGGCGGGATTTAATCCCACTCTTAGGCGTGATTAAATCCCGCCTAAGTTGGCGGGATTAAATCCCGCCTAAGTTGGCGGGATTAAATCCCTCCTAAGTTGGCGGGATTTAATCCCGCCTAAGTTGGCGGGATTTAATCCCGCACATAGGCGGGATTTAACCCCGCCCTTAGGATTAATCCCGCCTGGGATTGTATTAATTCCAGGCGGGATTTAGTCCCACACTGCCAATAAATTATTTTTTCCGTGTATAGAAGTATTTTTGGGTTTATCTTTAAAGAAATGTTGTGTTAGCTGGCTTGCTGTTGAGCTTGTGCTGATGGGCTTTTGGGCGGTTGATTTCATCCAGATTAATGCCAAATCGAGTTGGTTAATGTGCTTTTTGCTGACCAAAATTTGAAATTATTTCACATATATTTAGGACTGTCCTAGAGTAGGTTTAGGAGTCCTATAAAAAAAATCTTGAGAGAAGATTGGTTTGTTCCAACGGCCACCAAATTTCCTGTGAATTTTGAACTCATGCTATTTGCAGACCTCAGTATTTCTTTATAATATGACATATATATAAATCTACATATATATCTATACACACACACACACACACACACACACACACATATATATATATATATATATATATATATATATATATATATATATATATATATATATATATATATATATATATATATATATATATATATATATATATATACATATCTTTACTATATAATACAATAGACATATTTGGAGCACAACATGAAATTCATCTGGACCGTCCGATCTATAAAAAATTGCATCTGCCCATTGGATCAAACAATTGGGCCTGTTCACGCACTGTTCAAAGCTGAGATATCCCTCCCGAACTCCCGCCCCCTCACGGCCAAATCCCCTCCACCGCCGCCGGCCTGCCCGGCGCCTACCGGGGGGTCCGCCGGCCTCCGGCGAACCCGCCGGGGGGCGCTGGCGGCGCCGCAGCCGGTGGCCGAGAAGGGCGGCCTGCGTGAGCAGGCCGAAGCGGGGGGGGGGGGGATTTTTGTTTTTTTTTTTTTCATTTTTAAATAAATAATTAGGGTTTAAGATATAATTTATTATATCTTTATTATAATTTTTTTATTAAATAATAGTAAAGATATAATTTAATTTAAAATTAATAATTAATTTGTTTATGTAATTTTATTTTTTGCTTATAATTTTTTGTTATTAAAATTCAAATATTTATAAATTATAAAATTTAAATAATTGTTTTAAATACTTTTAAATTTTGTCGGGGGCGGGCTTCGCCCGCCGGAGGGGGGGGGGGGTGCGGACTTCAACCGTTGGGGTGCGGGCGAAGACCGCTTGATTGCGGGCGAAGCCCGCAGCGACGCATCGAGAACGGGCGAAACCCGTTCGAATATGCTAGTATATATATGCTAGTATATATATATATATATATATATATATATATATATATATATATATATATATATATATATATATATATATATATATATATATATATATATATATATATATATATATCTTTATACTATAAGGAAACCCCTAATGAGGGGGTGGTGTAACTTTAATTCCAAAAATGCCCTCATAAAATCGCATTAGGTGGGTTAATTGGGGGGTATTTTGGACTTATGTCCGGATTAGGGTTTTAATTTATGGTTCATGCACTGTTCGCCCAACTCCAAAATCCCGATACCCCCGTTTTCTTCATCTTCTGCGCAGGGAGATGTTGTTCGCCGCGATTTCTTCTGCTGCGGCTTGCGTGCTTCTTCCCCTGCGGCTATCCCTCCTTCCACGGGTATCGTGATCTCTCCTCCTCCCACGACTTCACAACACCAACATCATCGCACGCCTCCGCCGCGGTTACAGATGGAGCTCTTCCAGATCCCCTTCTTCCTGGTTTCTCTCGCCGTTTTCTTATCCCTCTACCTGTGTGCTTCTTCTCCCGCTGCTCGCATGCTCCTTCTCCCACCGCTCGCATGTTTCTTCTCCCACTGCTCGCATGCTTCCTCTCCAGCTGCGGCATACTCCTCACGCCGTCCAGTAGATTTATCGTCGTCCAGGAGTTCGGTCGCCATTCAGGAGTTCAGCCCGAAAGACTTTAGCTCCTCATTTCCGCTTCAAAACCTCGGGTTTCGCTTGCACACACTTCTCCGCATCATCGCACGCCTCCGCCGCAGTTACAGATGGAGCTCTTCCAGATCCCCTTCTTCCTGGTTTCTCTCGCCGTTTTCTTATCCCTCTACCTGCGTGCTTCTTCTCCCGCTGCTCGCATGCTCCTTCTCCCACCGCTCGCATGCTTCTTCTCCCACTGCTCGCATGCTTCCTCTGCAGCTGCGGCATACTCCTCACGCCGTCCAGTAGATTTATCGTCGTCCAGGAGTTCGGTCGCCATTCAGGAGTTCAGCCCGAACGACTTTAGCTCCTCATTTCCGCTTCAAAACCTCGGGTTTCGCTTGCACACACTTCTCCGCATCTCCAAATCCTTCGCTCAACTGCAGCCCTTCCTCCTTTGGACAAAGCCCCGCCAAAAGCAACAAATCTCAAATCCTTCGCTCAACCACCACCATCTCCTCCAGATGGGGCAAAGATGAAGAAATTTATACTTCTTTCATCCTGGCAAGTCCCCTCCCACACCACTAGATAGAGCCGAAAGCAGCAATATCTCTGCTCGAGAGAGCCTCTGCCGTAAGAAGTAGGATATACCTCCTCAAATCCACCTGCAAGTCTACTCCTTCCTCTTCCTCCTACTGCTCCTTCTCGAGGTATCAATAAATCTGATTCCATCTTCTCTTAATCGCTTCCTTCCCACCGATCTTCTTCCATTCGAATGGCCTAAGTCAATAACGGTGCAGTAATATCCTGAGATCAGCGGATCTCAAGATGTTCCATGCTTCCAAAGGTCAATTCGTCTTCTCCCTAGAAATTTGAACGCCACTAGGTTCTAATTCTACACATGGATGTGTTCTCCCCAAAGCTGAGGACCCATGCTCGAATACTGTAGATGGTGAGCTTGGCAACCAAGCCTGTTTCCCCATCCTCATCTACTTAATTTGTTCATTTTTTCTAATTTCAAATATCCCAAATGTTAGGGCTACTTTGAAGATTAGATCTGTTCTTCCTTAAATGAGAAATGCATTACAATACCGTTCAGGGGAGGCAAGTATTCTATTTTTTTCATTTTTTGTAGTTGAATCTTGATTAAAGCAAAATTCTGAGCGAATGGAATTCCAATAGAGAAGCCCTCTAAATCCTTGGCCTAGCTTTGGGATGTTTCACTCAAAACTATTTCTTGAGTTTAGTTTTCACTTCTCGACATCTTCCTTTCGAGCATCGACACACATGTACGCACCTTGCCTTCCCCTCAGCAGCAGCTTGCCTTGCCACTGCGTCGACTCACCTCTGCATCGACACATGTGGCTTTCCCTTTACAAATTTTGCCCTTACATCGCACGCACAGAGCAACCATCTTCCATCAAAATTCCAACAGCTTCAAGTACTTCCATCTCCGGTTTTCCTCCGCATTAGCATACATTTACATTCTTCATTTTCATTTATTCAGAATAAGAATATTTACATTAGATTTTCCTCTAATTCCATTCTTTTTTGCGAGTAGAGAAGGGCATATTTTCAACAAATATTCTTCAAAGCACAAAGCTGAAATTGGTTTTACTCTTTTCTTTAAAGCTTTTAATGGTGGTGACCCTAATATTCTTCATATACTGGGGCAGATTTCAGCTTTTCATGGTGGTGGGGATCATGAGAGATTAACTTCTAAACAAATTGTAAGTTGTTTGAACAAACTGTACTAAACTCATATTAAGTCCCAAAATAAATCAAAGGATTTTCAAATGTACTAGCTGATAAGTATTGAAATAATTATTCATGATTGCTGTATATTTGATCAACAAAGATGAGAAGATATTGATCTCTTTGGTTCTTCCTCGAGAACCAATTGATCTATTTGCACAGGTATCATCCTCTCCTCCCACTGTATTTTCCCAGTTGCTCCTGCTGATTGCATTTCTTAGTTGTCCATTCTATTTTTTCATCTACTTAAGTTTTTTACATAGGCTGTGAGGTTAGGTATTAGGTGCATCCAACAGAGTGGTCACATAAGGCCACATCTTTTGGGGGCATCTTGATATTGCTTCCTCTTCAAGTACATGCCCTCGGGCCTGCTTCACTCCTACTTCAAGTTTGTTTTTCTATACTTGATTCTATGCAATTAATGTAATTTTCCTAATATTATGATACGTAACTATTTTATATTGCTTCATTGATTTTGCTTAAATATAGGCACCAAGCTATTCTTTCTTTAGTCAGCTGAAATTAATAACAGTTTAAGAAACTGGCCTCCAAAAAAACTTTTACAAAATGTGATTGAATATGCAAGTTTGCAGTAGTAGGAAAACTTCAGCATTGCCCCCGCCCACACGACCAATGTGCTGCCCACGACTAATGTCCCCAATCATGACTAAATGTCGCCTCCAACGACCAATGTCGCCGCCCCCGTCCAATATCGCCACCCCCGACCAATGTCGTCGCTCCCGAATGATGTCACCTCCCTTGATCAATGTCGTCGCCCCTGACTAATGTCGTCACCCCAGACCAATGTCGTCGCCCCGGACCAATGTTGCCGCCTCGCAACCAATGTCGCCGCCCCGACCAATGTCTCCCCCATGACGAATATCGCCACCATGAAAAATGACCCCCCACGACAAATGTCATGTTCCCCGCACGGGGTCCCCCGTGCACGACTGCTTGTATATATATATATACTAGGGAGATCTTACGGTCATACTTTAGATAATGATCTTTAGGGAGGAGTCGTTAGTGGCGCGCCTGATTCCCCGAAAAAGCCCCTCCACCTTTGTTAAAAGATCTATATCCCCACCGCTATTAAATTTGAGAAGATAAGATATAATAAGGCGATTGCTAACCGCAATTCGTAATTGGGTAGTCGCACCTCAAAATCTCATATCTTTTTTGCGTTTTTCCGAAATACTATTTGTATATGCAATTTTACAAAAAGTGCTCAACACAAAAGTTGAAGCAAAAGTGTTCAACACAAAAGATGAGATCTATAACTTTTTGTGTTGAGCACTTTTCTTAAAAATGCATGTACAAGACGTACTTTAAAAATATGTTCAGGTTTTGCGTCTTTTAGAAATACGTCTTGTACATGCAATTTCAGAAAAATTGTTCAACACAAAAGTTGTAGATATCACCAACATTTACAACTTTCGTGTTGAACAATTTTCCTGAAATTTAATGTACAAGGCATATTTCGAAAAGGCGCGAAAAATTAGAAGATCTATAATAATCACACCGCTTTACTATTAAAGTGAGTGACACGGCCGGAGCACATTAAAAGCCAGCCATGACTCGCATTCTCTTCCTCCATCTCAGGTCATAATTATTCCTTTCTTCATGTTCTTCCCAATTCCGCTTTCGTTTTTGATCTTCCGCCATTAATAAGCTGCTCCGGTACCGCATCTTTCACCATGACCCTCGCCAAGTACGGGTCCGCCGTCGAAGCCGTTGCTGTTTTTCGCGATATGATGGCCGTCGGTAACCTTGGCCAAGGCGGCCGTGATTTCCTCCTACTCCCGCATCGATAGTCGCGCAGCCTTGATGGCCAAGGTTGCGCACGACACCGCGGCGAAGTGCGGGCTTGACGGGTTGCTTCTGGTCGCGACCAATCTGGTTCACGGGTATGCCGTCACTTCAAACTTCGACGACGCTGAAGCCCTCTTTGCTGTGATGCCGGAGAAGAACAGAGTTACGTGGAATGTGCTGCTGAAATGATATGCGAAGGCCGGATGCATCAAATCCGTCAAATCTGTTTTTGACCGTTCCGAGAGCTAAGGCGGTCCAGGTTTTACCGGCCGGACCGGGACGTCGAATTAGTCCTCAACAATATTTGAAAAGTATTTCATATGATTAATATAAGTAAGCATACAAGATCATCATCATGATTATTATTACAACAAACTGATTATTATTACAACAACAAAAAAGACTGAAGTTGAAAGAAAACAAATCCTGCAGTAAGGTATAGAAGCTCAATGCTTTTTTTATTCAAACTGCAATATATATTAAAGTTCACCACCAATACGTCCCAGCTTGTCACTCCAACCTCCATGAAGATATCCATGTGCTGCAACAAACCTTGCCCGATCTTTGGGTCGTGTTGAGTCAAAGCGTTTGGGAGGTCGAGGAGGTCGAGGAGGTGGAGGAGGTGGAGGAGGTGGAGGAGGTGGAGGAGGTGGAGGAGATTGAAGAGGTTGAGGAGGTTGAGAAAGTTGAGGAGGTTGTTTCAAAGGGCATAACTTACAATGACATAGCCTATCCTCGCATATGCCAAATACCTTCTTGAAAGAAGGCTTTCTCACTTCTAGTGTATGGCAATACATTCCGCAAAACCGAGGGTTACATCCGTTTTTTTGGGGATAATAGATATGCTGGCACGCTTTCTCATCATAATATGTATCACGATTAGGTACTTTTCTAGGGCGGCGACTGGGGAAATCAGGGATATCTTTCTTGGAACGATAATTTTTCGCTTTTGGGCGACCGCCGCGAGATCTAGAGCCGACAGAAACAGGTTGCACATTCACTTCAAACAATCAAATCAACACAGAAATATTGTTAGTGTTATAATTCATTTGCCCAAATTAAATGCAACGGAATTGATTTCTAAATATAGGAGCATTTGAATTTCCATCTATCTACCTTTCTATTCTATGCGGCACAACAAATTAACTAAATGAATTTAATTTATATATATGCCCACACTTTATTTTAAATGCTACGAAGAAGGCTCTGTTTGGCACGGCGGTGACAGTTATGAATATGGGAGTAAAATTGTCATTCGTTAGCACCCAACTAAGGAACATCATCCATTTGTATGTTCAAATGGATCATGTTTGTTAGGTTATTCTTAAGGAATGATAGTTTAACCCATGTGTTTACGACCGCTACCACCATCCCAAACGAAGCCGAAGCTCGGCGGATGGACGATGGAGATGCACAATGTTCCCGCGTAACTTTTTTATTTAGCTTTCTCACAAATATAAACGATTGATATATTATTATATTTATATTATATAATCAAATAATTGAGTACATGGGGCCATGTACGGCCGCAATAATACGCCAAGCACGACTGTGTCCCAACACGGCAATACTCCCGCCTCTCGTAGACCCCCAGAGAGCATTAGAAAATTGAGCAATTGTCGTAGTACTGTGATCGGGGGCCTACAAGCACTGGAAGCGACATCTTGTCGGGCACTGTCGTGCCCACCAGGGTATGTCGCGGCCGCACAGGGGACATAGATATGTGTTTATGTGAATGTGTATGTTGAACCCATAAGATCACTAAAGTATCCTTGGGAGAAAGAGAGAGACAAACCACCAAAATTTAGGAGAAATATTAAGAGTATGGCAACCGCAACCATTCGCCGGGAGAACTCCATCGAATTGTAGTCAAGATTTAAAGCTAGAGCTTAGAGATTGTGTTGTTGAAGAAGCACAAATAAGGATGACATCTCTTAGCAGTCTAACAACATCATTTATATATAGTGGGCCGGAGTTCTAAAGCATAGAAAGACTTGTTCTTATTTTGCTTAATTACGTCATTTATTTATTTTTAATACAATCTTTATTCGAATTTGTCGTTGGCATTATTGCTTTCTCTTAGAATTATATTTCTTTAAAATTTGTCCTTTCTTAATTGTTTTCCCTTAGAAAAACTCCCCGCTGGCTTTAAAACCATTCATATTTTTTAAAATTTTTAATTTATTTCTCCTAATCTTATATATAGTTTATCTGATTTCTTTCAAAATAGTTCACATTATTTCAATTCTTTTCTATCGGCAACAACTAATTCTTATTCCTTTCTCTCCTTGCCGGCGGGTGGAAACGGAGTGTTCGAAATGGAGTGGGGAGGTGACTGCTCCAAACGGAACTTTTTGTGGCATTTCTCAAGGCAGGCGGGTGGAAACAGAGCAAACGTCGCCGGAGGTTCATTTGTTTATCCGCCTTCCGACGACGTTTGCCTCAAACGGAGCAGCGAAACGCCGAACCCAATAGAGCCTAAATTATTACAAGATGTCATCAATAAATACAACTTATGTTAAGGGAAAAATGAAATCATGAGCACTAATCTGAGGAACTACACATACTTAAAGTACACCTAAAAATCACAAAAAGTGGAATCATACACAATAAACTAAATTATTTGCCATTTTCCACACTTTTTTGGCTTTTTGTGCATGAAATAAATATTTTTTTTTGTATGGGCCTCAGTTTTTATAGTCTTCAGGTATATTTTAGATGTGTATAAAATTATCCTTAAAAAAACATGTACAAATCTTTGTATAATTGCATGCATGGCAGTCCTCCAAACTGCCCACTCTCAAGCCAAAGCCATTTATTTGGCCATGAATGGCTAATTAAGATTAGAGTACATCCCTTGATCAACCGTTAGTTTAAATAAATTTAGACTATAAAAAGAAAATACATTTAATGTAAAAGTAGTTGAAACATGAAAATTTATAATTAGTGCATATATCCAAAATACTCTGTTAAAAGCACAGATATCAATTTAACTCTAAGCTAGCCTGAATTATGAAAAATATTATTGGAGATTTGGAGTTGCCCAGCCACAATTCGATCAAACAAAGACTTCTTGTCGCGACCTCGAACGGCTCGCCGACACCATTTAAACGGTCCAAGTTTTGCACGATTCTGAGACCGTTTGGTCCCCTAATCGGACCCAGAAACACTAGCGCGCGCAAGCTGCGTCGCACCACGCGCAACACAGCGCTGCACACAGGGTGACAGCGCGTGAAAAATAGTGTGCACGACACACCCTATGAAAAGGGAGTGCGCCAATGACACTCCCTAAAAAATGGGAGTACAACACTGCCACTTGGTAGTGTCGCGACATTCCCAATAGGGTGTGTAACCGGCACTCTCAGCAACTGCTTCTGGGAAGCGCTCACTCAAATACAACAATTCTCTTCGGGCAGCGCGCTCTCATTTACCCCAACTACCTCATGGCAACTCACTCTCAATTACATCAATGGCCTCTCGAAAGTATGCTCATAATTACAACAACTGTCTTCAGGCAGCGCACTCCTTATTATTACAGAGACTGTCTCCGGCCAACACACTCAATAATTAGAGTACCAGCCTCCAGGCAGCGCACTCACAATTACAGCAGCTGTCACTGGGCAGCGCGCTCACAATTATAGCAACCGACTCAGACAGTTCACTCATAATTAAAGTAACCGTCTCCGGGAAATATATATATGCGCTCACAATTACGTCAATTTCCTCCGGGTATTAATCTCATAAATATAGTAACTGCCTCTGGGAAGTGCGCTCGCAATTATTGCCAACATCTCCAGGTAGGTCGCTTACAATCACACTAATGACCTCCATTGCTAACGCCGCTCAACAAGCACACAATCAGTAAGAGAGAACAAAGGTCCCTCCACGCCAAAACCAAGCATCGATCTCCTAAACTCATGCCATGTACTAAGCTCATAACCAAATCTCAACCTATGACTCTAACGCTAAGCGGCATGCTCACAACGCTCTCCAGTACTAACTCCACGCGACATGCTCAATAATCCTCGGTAAGGGTGGACAGATGCCTCTTATGCTTTAGCTGAATGCATGCAGCCAATACAAATGTCAAACAGCAAACTCATGACAAACAATACCAACTAACGAGTTGTAGCTCGAACTCCGACTTCTGACACTTGTGTAAAGTACAAACCTATAACCACGATGGACTTGACATTTCTCTTAAGCAAACTCGCACATCCAAAAATATATGACCTTTAGGAAAAAAAATTTCTGCTAATTTTCTATGGAAACGACCACCGAAAACTTAGGGCATTTGATAGAGTTCCCCAACAATAATTTTGTCGAACGGCGATTTCTTACCGTGATTTCGACTGGCTCGCCAACACAATTTCAACAGTCTATGCCTCACATAATTACAAGTTTGTTTGGTACCACAATCGGACCCTGAAAATGCTACTGCGCCCATGCGCGCAATCCACGTCACGTTCAGCACGGCTCTACGCACAGGGCTATACCACACGCAAAATAATGTGCATGACATTTGGGAGTGTTGTGTAACACTCCCTATGAAAAGGGAGCGCAATATGTGGCACTCCCAAATTGGGAGTGGTACACTACCAATTGGGAGTGCCTGTGCACCAACTCCCAAATTGGAGTGCCACGATATCTTGCGAGCATGATAGGTGAGCTCACAATGCCTTCATGCTCACGACGTGCTCACAAGGCCTACACGCTCACGAGGTGCTCACAATACCTCCTCTTAAAAGGCCTCCTCCCTCGCGGAGTGCTCACAATGCCTCCTCACTCACAAGGCCTCCGCACTAACGACGCACTCACAAAACCTACGCTCCCACGGTGCACTCACAAGACATCCATGCTCACGACGTGCTCAGAATGCCACGTCACTCATATTGCCTTAGCACTCAGCGCGCTCACAAGGCCTCCGCGCTTACAGTGCACTCACAAGACCTCCGCGTTCATGGCGAGTTCGGAATACCTCCACGCTCACTACCCATTCACAACCTCTCTGCATTCTTAACTATTTAACATGAGGGCTAAGACCTATATAAAACTATTCACATTCATAAAACTTAATCCAATACTTGCATTAAATCAATCTTCAAATTCATTTTATGGACCCTAAGTCAATCATCTTTGGATCTATTCTTTAACTTATCTTTGTGATTTTATATCACAGCAGTGCAGAATGTTAAAATTGTTGAAGTGAAAATGTAGTGGAGTGTGGGCAGTCTGATTGGACAGACTGCACAGACCGCAGAGTCCGCTGCCGGCCTGGCGGATAGCTTTCGGTGAATTTTCTTGGCGGTTTGTCGGTCTCTTTTGCGCTCTAACTCAGCAAGAACCCTATGGTGAATAGCGCGGTTAGGATTGTCTAACCGCGAATGTGGCGGACTCATCTAGAGTTCGTTGAATCCGACATGTTGATTCTTGCAGACTCATCTGGAGCTTGCCGAGTCCAGCCGTCTTCTGTGCTTGTGGTCTGGTTATGAGATCGAGGAGTTTTTGTTGGGTATATTGGAAAATGTGTACCAGATTTGAAGAAGCCTCACCCTACTCAATGATATACATCAAGGTGTATTTGATGTGCTTTGAGTTTATATGTGCATGTTAAGTAATTGCAGGAAATGCAGAAAAGTTTCTAAGTCCATGTGTCGACACCTAGAGGTGAAGTGTCGACACTTATGAAGGCTTGTGTCGACACCTAGAGAAGCTGTGTCGACACTTGGAGTAATTGTGTCGACTCCAGGAAAGGCAGAGTCGACACCAGAAGAAAAGTGTCGACACATACAGGCAGTGTCGACACACTGTGAAGAATTGTCAACATAATCTGTGTCGACACTTAGAGGCAGTGTCGACACCCAGAGAAGCTTTGTCGACATCAAATGTGTCGACACTCAGCAAGCTTCAACAAAGTTAAAGTACTTGTGTCGACACAAAGGAGATGTGTCGGCACTCAGCAAGTTTCAACACAAGAAGGCATGTGTGGACACAAAGGAGATGTGTCGACACTCAGCAAGTTTCAACACAAGAAGGCATGTGTCGACACAAAGGAGATGTGTCGACATACATCAGAATTCAACTAAGTGTTAAATAAGAAGTACTTGTGTCGACACACTCAATCAGTGTCGACACATTCTATAGAAGGCTTGTGTCGACACATAGAATCAGTGTCGGCCCATTCTGAAGAAGCAGTGTCGAGAAGCTGTTACAACAACACAAGGAGTTGTGTCGACACCATCAAGGCTAGTGTCGACACTTAGTTCACTTGTGTCGATACTTGGTCTATTTTTGTCGACACATAATGAAGATCAGTCTCGACACTTTCAGACAGAGAGAGTATTTCCAAGAAGTGACTGGATGACTTGACAGCTGCCATTTCAACCGATCAACTGCAACTGTCAGAGCTGTCAGAAGTTCGTTAGAAATCGGATCAGCCGGTTACCTTGGAGGAAGACTATATAAAGGCCTTTCTCCTTCAACAGAAGATGATTAATCTATCAACATACAGAACACAACTAAAGAATTAATCAGAAGATTAAGAAGATCAATACAGATCCAGAGAAACCTGTAAATCAGTATTCTGAAGAAAGTTCAGATTTACTTGGAGAGAGAGAACTCCAGTAACTGAAGTCAAGAAATAGACTTGTTAATCAAATCTCTTAAGAAGTAGATTCTGAACCAGACTGCAAAGTATGATCCAGATTTATTTCTCCATCCTAAGAAGGAAGTTGCCAGCCGGTCTACTTTAAGAAGATCATCTTTACTGAGTTCAGACTCAAGAAGCCTTGAAGAAAGCAAAGACAAAGTTGATCTCAGGAATCAGTGCTATCAAGAACTGATCAAGAAGATTACCCTCTTCATTCTCTCAAACTGAGTGGTGATCTAAAAACATTTTATTATCTTTTTGTAGGATCCTAAGGGATCTGAGTTGTAAGCCTAAATCTATAAAGGCTGAGGTAGGGCTTTTGAGCCTGAGTGTAGGAGAAACAATTCTCTGAGTGTAGGCCTTGTTGAAGGCTAAGGTAGGGCTGTTTAGCCCGAGTGTAGGTCTTATTGAAGACTGAGTGGTAGGGCTTTGTGCCTGAGTTGTAGAAGTCGGGACACTCTGAGTTGTAGGAACCTGGATTGGGGTTCTGAGCTGTAAGATCTGAGGATCTGAGGAGAAGTGTAGAAGTTAGGCCGAATCTAGTACACTACTAGATAGGCGAATGGGGAAAGTGGATGTACCCAAACCTTGGCGAACCACTATAAACACTGTGTGCAATCTGTGAATGTTTGTTTCTGTGGTTGTTGTGTTGTGATAACTGTAGAATTTGCATTTGCTGCTTACAAGTACAAAACAGTTTGTCTGTCTTAGATTAAAAATAAAAAGTACACCTATTCACCCCCCCCCCCTCTAGGTGGTTAGGCACTATTTCTTTCAAGTGGTATCAAAGTGAGGATACTCAAAAAGGGACTAAACAGTCTGAGTAAGATCATGTAGGCAGATTCAGAACAAACAAGAATCAAGAAAATGGGTTCTAGTGAGAATCATAAAGAGCTGGGGTCCATGAAATTGCCAATATGTAGAGAAGAGATATTTGGCATATGGAAAGAGAGGGTTAGACTATTTATGGAAGACTTTGACCCAAGGATATATATTACAGTTAAAGAAGGGCCATATGTGCCAATGAAGATATCCATTCTGGATGCAAATCAGAAAACTCCTAAGGACTTTTCTGAAATGACTAAAGATGAAATCATTCTGGCCACTATGGACAAGAGAGCCCAGAATATAATTGTTAGTGTCATTGATGATGCAACATTTCAGAACTTAATTCATTGTAAAAGCTCTAAAGAAATGTGGGACACATTAATAGTTTATATGGAGGGATCAGAAGAAGTAAGACATGATAGGAAGTCCTTGTTAAATCAGGAATATGAAAGCTTCAGATAAGGAAAGTCTGGTAGCATTACAGAATGTTACAAGAAGTTCTATAGGATAGTTAATGAGTTGATGTCCTATGGAAGAGAATTCAGCAACTATGAGCTGAATGACAAGTTCTTAAGATCTCTGACTAAGGACTGGGACAACAAGATTTGTGCCATTAGGGAAGTGGCCAAACTAGCTGATATACCTCCTCCAACTTTATTTGGAAAACTGTTATCTTATGAGATGCAGTTAATGGCTAGAAAGGAGGAAGAGAAGACTACTAGAGTGGAGCACAAGGAAAGATCTATGGCCTTCAAGACTGAAGCCATGAGGAAGTATAGAAGCAAGTCTCCATCTCCACCTCAAATAGTTGCTGACACTGTGACAGATAATTCAGATAGCAAGAATTCAGATAGCAGTGAAAGTGATGAAGACTTTGCTGCTTTTACTAGGCATTTTCAAAAGTTTCTAAAGAAGAAGAAGTGGAGGTCTAAGCCTTCCACTTCTCAGCCAAAAGATGACTACTATCAGAAAAGGAAGTCATCAAGGAATGACAGAAGCAGGTCCAAGCCAAGCAAAGCAACATCTTCAAAGATTGTGTGCTATTGCTGCAATAGACAGAGACATATAGTGGTTGACTGTCCTGAAAAGAGGAAGGAGTCAGCTGACAAAAAGAAGACTCAGTTTAAGGGCAAAAAGGAAAAGTCCTTTGTTGCTAAGAAAGATAAGAGTCTGATAGATCAGTCATCTTCAGAAACAGAATCAGAAGCTGAAGCCTATATTGGATTATTTGCTGAAGAGGAAGAAGATGAGTTCATGCAGCTAATGAACTCAATTTATGAGCATGAGGACAATCAGTGCAAGGGACTGATTGCTTTATCTAAAGGAGACAAGAACCAGGATCAGCCTGGACCAAGTAAGGTACAAAGTTGTTCTTCTAGTTCAATTTATATTACTGAGTCAGAATCAGATACATCTGCATCAAGTGATGTGGGTGAGTCTGAATCTGAAGGAGATATTCATCAGTTAATTGATGAATATAGGGACTTGTTGCAGGCCTTGAAGAAAAGCAAAACCTTGGCCAAAACTCAGACAAAGGAGATTGCTAGTCTTAAATTGGCTGCTGCTGATTCAGACAAGTTGTTAGATCAGAAAGTGAATGAAATAGCCAGACTGAAGAACATTACTGTTATTCAGATGAGTAATATTACATTTAAGAATGATCAAATTAGAAATCTGGAAGTTAGACTTCAGAAAGAGAAAGAGATAGTTGCATGTTTTTCTAAACCTAAATCTGTTTTACCCTTGATAGATGAGTTTGTACCTCACAAGGGTAAGGCTGGATTAGGGTTTAAAAAACCTGCCTGGACTGCTAGGTCCAAATCTAAAGGTAAAACCCCAGTACAAAACATAAAGCCTGTTGTAGATACTTCAGCCAGGGTAGTACCTAAACAAAGGTACAACATGTTTGAGTGTTGGTGTTGTGGCAAGATAGGCCACTTTACCTTAGATTGTTGGCACAATTCAAGTGTCAAGGAGAGTAGCAAACTGCCTGCTAGAAGAGCTACAGGTAGCTTTGTTAGAAGTCAGACTAACCTGCACTAAGGACCCAAGAGTTATTTGGGTTTTAAGGTTAAGTAATCTGTTTTGCAGGTGAGTCCAAGTGGTCATGCTCCTATATGGTACTTGGACAGTGGATGTTCCAGGCACATGACTGGAACTAGGGGGTTGTTGAAGGACTATACACCTATCAAGGATGGCCCTAAAGTTACCTTTGGTGGTTCAGAAAAAGGAATCATCAAAGGCTTTGGTAACATTTCGAGTAACCTAATTACTATCACTCAAGTGGCCTATGTGAAGGGTTTGAAACATAACCTCATTAGCATAAGTCAGCTGAGTGATTTAGGATATGACATCTCATTTGTCAAAAATGGTTGTCATATCAAAAGGTCAAGTGATCAAAAGATCATTCTGACAGGATATAGGAAGAGAAATGTTTATTGTCTTGACTTTGTATGTGAGAACAATGTTTCTCCTATTTGTCTTGTAGCTGATGAGAAAGTCTCACATTGTGTTAAATGGCACAAGAGGCTGGCTCATCTTAACTATAAGACAATTGGCCAACTCTCTAGCAAAGAGTTAGTGAGGAATGGTCCTCAAGTTAAGTGTATAAAGGATGAGATATGCTCAGCTTGTCAAAAAGACAAGCAGACAAAATCCACCTTTCATAGCCTTGAGAACAAGGATTCTGCGAGGTGTCTATACCTCTTGCATATGGATCTTTTTGGTCCTATGCCAGTTCACAGTCTAGGTAGGAAGGTCTACACATTTGTGGTAGTAGATGAATATTCTAGATATTCCTGGGTGTTCTTCATAAGACAAAAATCTGAAACCCCAAGTATCTTATATAGTTTTGTTAAACAAATTCAGAATGAATTGGACAGTACAGTGGTCAAAATCAGAAGTGACCATGACACTGAATTTCAGTCTGAAAGTATGACAAAACTGTGTGAAGAATTTGAAATTTTTCAGGAATTTTCCTCACCAAGAACACCTCAGCAAAATGGTATTGCTGAAAGGAAGAATAGAACATTGATAGAGGCTGGTAGAACCCTACTGAGTGACACTTCTGTCCCAGAATATTTCTGGGCTGAGGCAGTAAACACTGTATGTCATGTAATCAATAGGGCTACTATCACCAAGTGCCACAAAAAGACTCCCTATGAGATTGTGAAGGGCAAAAAACCAAATTTATCCTATTTCAGAATCTTTGGTTGCAAGTGTTATATACTTAACAATGGCAAGTCTTATCTAACCAAGTTTGCCGGCAAATCCCAAGAGGGGATCTTTGTTGGGTACAACAACAATAGTAAGGCTTATAAGGTCTACAACTTGATTACTCAAGTTGTAGAAGAGTCTGTACATGTAGTCTTTGATGAAACAAAACTCATTAACAGTGAATTTCCAAGTAGTGTTTGCAGCTCTACAGGTATAACTCATAGGCTGGACAAGCTTACCATTACAGAAGGTTCTACTGTAACACAGCATGTGGAAGATGGTGGCTGCTGTCCAGGGGGAGTACAAGACTCTCTAGATGTAGAAGAAGACTAAAAGGTGCAATTAAATGAAGAGGCTGAAGTTGTACAACCTGAAGACAGGCTGCCTCCAGCAAATAGACACTTAAAGGATCATCCAGCCAATCAAATAATTGGAGATCCCAGACAAGGAGTGCAAACAAGGAGCAGGAATCTGAGTACAGTTCTTTATTGCAGCTTCCTATCCCAAGTGGAACCAAAGAAGTTTGAAGAAGCAGTTCTAGACCCTCATTGGATTGATGCCATGCAAGAGGAGCTGAATCAGTTCAAAAGATGCAAGGTCTGGAAGCTAGTTCCTAAACCCAAGGACCACAATATTATTGGAACTAAGTGGATCTTTAGGAACAAGTTGGATGAGAATGGAATCATTATAAAGAATAAAGCTAGGCTTGTTGCAAAGGGATATAGGCAGGAAGAAGGTATTGATTTAGATCAAACATTTGCTCTAGTAGCAAGACTGGAGGCAATCAGGATGTTCCTTGCCTATGCAACATATCAAGGGTTCAAGGTATATCAAATGGATGTTAAGTCAGCTTTCCTAAATGGAGATCTAAAGTTAGAAGTCTATGTAGAGCAGCCATCAGGTTTTGTTGATTCTCTTAAACCTGATTATGTATATAGACTTAGGAAGGCTTTGTATGGGTTAAAACAAGCCCCAAGGGCTTGTTATGAAACTCTGTCTAGTTTTCTCATTGAGAACAAATTCTCAAGGGGGAAAATAGACAAGACTCTATTCCTTAGAGAATCTAAAGGCAAGATTATCTTAGTCCAAATATATGTAGATGACATAATATTTGGGTCTACCGAAAGTAGTCTTTGCAGAAAGTTTGCAAAACTTATGCAAGGACAATTTGAAATGAGTAGTATGGGGGAACTCAAGTTCTTCTTGGGTCTCCAAGTTAGACAGACTGAAGATGGCTTGTCCATATGCGAGTCAAAGTTCACACTAGAGTTAATAAAGAAGTATGGTATGGAATCATTCACTACCATGAAAACTCCTATGGGGTCAAGCATGTCTCTAAGCAAAGATGATGCAGGAAAACCTGTAGATGAAACTTTGTATAGAGGGATAGTTGGCTCCCTACTGTATTTGACTGATAGTAGACCAGATATCATGTATGTTATATGTGTCTGTGCTAGGTACCAAGCATGCCCTAAAGAATCTCATCTGACTGCAGTCAAAAGGATTTTGAGATATCTTAAGGGCACACCTTATCTAGGCCTTTGGTACCATAGGAATGGAGATTTTGTACGGACAGGTTATTCAGATGCATATTTTGCAGGCTGCAAGGAAGATAGGAAGAGTACTACAGGAACCTGTCAATTTCTAGGTGGAAGGGTGGTGTCTTGGAGCAGTAAGAAGCAGGCCAGTATGGCCATCTCCATAGCTAAGTCAGAATATGTTGCTGCAGGAAGCTGTTGTGCACAACTTTTATGGATTCAACACAAGCTAGAAGATTATGGTATTCAAGTAAGTAGAACACCTTTACTTTGTGATTCTACAAGTGCAATTTCTATAGCTAATAATCTTGTCTCACATAGTAGGACTAAACACATAGAAATTAGATACCATTTTCTTAGAGAACATGTAGAAAAAGAGGACATTTCCCTAGAATATGTTAAAACAGATAATCAGATTGTTGATATGTTTACTAAGCCCTTAGATGAAATCAAATTCAATTATTTTAAAATTGAATTAGGAATGTTAAACTTAGAAAAGTTTAAAAAATTGGCTAAGTAAAATGGTGTCGACACAAGGAGTTGTCTGTGTCGACACATAGAAGTGATGTCGACATTTCAGAGAAATGGTGTCGATACATCTAGACAGTCAGTGTCGACACTTCAGAGAATTAGTGTCGACACATCCAGAGTAGGTGTTGACACATCCAGGGTGTTGTTGACACTTAGGATTTACATAGAATTCGTCGAGTAGAGTTTCGACTAATCATCGAGCTGAGATGTATAAGTGTCGACACACATATTCTGTCAACTATATTTGTGTCGACACATAGTTGTCGAGATATTAGAAGTAAGTGTCAACACTTTTCAACAGTGTCGACACATTTCAAGAATTTTGACGCGCCTTTTCACCTTCGATTTTAGAAAGGTATAAATAGGGCTTCACCGTTGTTTGTCGACACGTTCACCATAGTTTCGAGACCAAACTTGTGTGTCGACATCTCTCTTCTCTAAATTCAAAATTTCTCCAAACCCTAATGGCACCCAAGCTAGAAGAGAACATAAATAAAGGTTATGAGCTCGCGCGACATGCCTTTGGCGACACGGAACCAGAAATCCAAGGTGTTGGAACCCTAGTTGCAGAGACTGGGTTGGAGTATCTTGTTTCAGAACCAATCAAGATTTGGAAGAAGGAGATCCTTGAATTCTTTAGTGCAGCTACCCTTGATGAAACTGAACTCAAGATTAAGTCCACAGTCCATGGGGCAAAAGTAAAAATCACCCAGAAAAGTTTAAGAAAGATTCTACATCTACCTAGAACTAAAGAAGAGGAAGATGTACCTGCATCAAAGATAAGGGAGGCCCTACAATGGTGTGGATTAGATTCAAGCATGAAGATTGGATCAGTTTTTAACAAGAAAGGGAAGAACATACAAGGAAAGTTTTTACCTGAAGTAGTTGGGAAGGTTTTTCTGAGCAAGCCAGGTGGGCATGATAGAATATCAGCTCACATGTTCAGTTTAATGGCAAGGATAATTTTCCAACTTAAAACTGATTGGTCAGCAATAATGTTTGACAAGATTAAGGAAAGTCTGAAGAAGCTCAATCTGGGTAGGATTATGAGTTTATACTTAGCTGGAAGTATTCTAGAAGTGATGAACCAAGCTGCAGGTTCTAAGATAAACCATATGAGGAGAATGGATGTTAGAATTATCTCAAGGTGGGATAGAGTGTTGACAAAGGAAATACTCCTGAAAAGGTAGTTTCTCATCAGAATAAGAAGAAGAAAGTCATTGTGGCTCCTGAATCCTCCAGTAGCTCAGAAGAGCAGGTAGTTTTTAGTTCTGATGATGGAGAGGCTGGAAATGCTGGACAGTCACCAGTAAGACCTGAAGATGCACAGAGGCAGGGGTAGCTACCATCTGCTAGCCCCATTCACTTGGATCCACTCCAGGGGGAGCTTCAACATGTGGATGAGTCAACTCACTTAGATAGTGAAAGGGCAACCCAAACAATTCTTGAGGTAACAAATGAAGTTAATCAATCTATTTTCAATATTGAGGATGAAGTTTTGACTGAATCATTACTTGATGTTGATCAGCAAACTCAGATACATAGTCAACCACAAGATGTTGTCATGGAAGACACATCAGTTGCAGAAAATGCTCCGAAGATAAGAAATTCTCCAGTCCATTCTCAACAGGAGTTTATACTAGAAGAGCTGTTCCCTGATTTACTACAGACTGATTTTGAGGGAGAGAAAGCATCTGTTGAGGGGGAGTCAGCTAACCTTGAGGGGGAGAATGTAGAGTTTCATGAGGAGACTGCTAGAAATGAGACTGAGGAGCAAAGGAATGCTGAGGAGCTACCAAGAGCAGTGAAGGAATTGCCCTCTACTCCACAGGATAGAGTAGACATTGCTAGTACTTCCGACTCTGAAGATGAAGAGGCTGCTAGAGCCAAGAAAACAAAGCTACAGGTCTTCAAGAGAAGAAGCCAGAGTTACAAGAAAGTATTACAAACTGTGGCTCCACAACAAGCTCCAACTACTGATTATAATTCTTTGTTGGTGGCTTTGCAAATCAAGATGGATGAGCAAAGGAAAGCTCTAGAAAAGTATATGGATGAAGGACATAAATCACTTCACTTTGACCTGGCTCAAGACATGAAATCTATAAGATTTAAAGTGAATCAAAATAAGAAAAAAATAACTGACTGTTTTCATAAATGAGGTAATGCAGTGGTATATCTGGCCACTCATCAAGAGCAGATAAAGACAAGGTTGATGACATAGCAGTAAAGCAGGGCTATGTCTTAGAAAATCAAATAAGAATGAATGAAAACTTGACTGAATCACATAATGTGATTGTCACAGAAATGAAAAATATAGCTACTGCACAGACTGCAGTAAGTGCTACTGCCAAAGAACCATTTGATAAGCAATTACAAGAAAGTCTAACTGCTGTTAAAACTACCATTGAAGATTCTCAAAAGGCAATTACTGACAAGCTTCAAATGTTAAAACCTTTTTATAAATATGATGTTAACTATCTGAATGCTCAGATCAGGTTTCAGAAGGATGATCTTAGGGATCATATAGAAAGAGAAGTCATAAAGGGGGAGAGGGTATTAGTCAAAGCAGGCTCTGACCATGCTAAATGGATTTCAAACAGCATCAGAGCTACTCTTGGACATCCACCCTTGTGTGATGATGATAGTGTAGCAGAATCTGGGATAAATCCTGCATATTTTGGAGGAGAACAAGCTGAAGTAGCTCAGGTGATCTATCCTCCTGCAGATTTTGATATGATACATCAAGAGATACAATCTATGTATAGCCCTCTAGAAGGTGCTCAAAATGTGATCATTGAGAAAGTAGTACAGCCTGTGCCAGAGACAGTATTAAAAGAGCAAGAGGCAGTATTAAAAGAGCAAGAAGCTCAATTATCTAAGAAGAGGTTCAGAGAACAGGCAGAGTTAAGGCCTGATTTTGAACAATGGAGCCCAACTTCTAGGAATATCATATTGACTGCTTGGAAGGCTGCAAAGGATAATTTCCTAGATATGGGTAAATGGTACTCTGACCAAGAATAGAGAATACATGAAGCTAGGCAAGAAGCCATAGTACAACACAGAAGAAAGGCTAAACTAGGGAAGCTACCTCCTAATGCACAGGAGCCAAGCAAGTATTTCCCTAAGCCTTATCATTATTTTGAAAGATAGAAGATAAGGGCTGAAGAATAGAAGAAGAAAGATCTTAAGGGAAAGAAGCCTGGTGATGACAATGATGCTCCAGTTCAAGCCAAGATTCAATCTGGAAAGGACATTGTTATCAAGGAGCCAGAGCAGCCATATGATAGAATTTTCTTAGGTTTACAACTTTGTAATCATTTGCATTAAACTCCATGTAAACTTTTGATTAATGAAACTATTGGAAGTTATAACAAAACAATGTTTGATGTTCAATCTGTTATATTTTTATTTTGTGATGATTGTTTATACATGTTTTGTTTAGTATTTACCCTATCATATAATACTGTTATACATCATATTGAGTATTTGTTATGTATGGTGTATATCATTGACTAAGGGTTATGACTTCTCCAAATAGGGGGAGATTGTTGGGTACATTGGAAAATGTGTATCAGATTTGAAGAAGCCTCACCCTACTCAATGATATACATCAAGGTGTATTTGATGTACTTTGAGTTTATATGTGCAGGTTAAGTAATTGCAGGAAATGAAGAAAAGTTTCTTAGTCCATGTGTCGACACCTAGAGGTGAAGTGTCGACACTTATGAAGGCTTGTGTTGACACCTAGAGAAGCTGTGTCGACACTTGGAGTAATTGTGTCGACACCAGGAAAGGCAGAGTCGACACCAGAAGAAAAGTGTCGACACATACAGGTAGTGTCGACGCACTGTGAAGAATTGTCAACATAATCTTTGTCGACACTTAGAGGCAGTGTCCACACCCAGATAAGCTTTGTCGACATCAAATGTGTCGACACCAGGAGGCTGTGTCGACACTCAGCAAGCTTCAACAATGTTAAAGTACTTGTGTCGACACAAAGGAGATGTGTCGACACTCAGCAAGTTTCAACACAAGAAGACATGTGTCGGCACAAAGGAGATGTGACGACACTCAGCAAGTTTCAACACAAGAAGACATGTGTCGACACAAAGGAGATGTGTCGACACACAGCAGAATTCAACTAAGTGTTAAAGAAGAAGTACTTGTGTCGACACACTCAATCAGTGTCGACACATTCTACAGAAGGCTTGTGTCGACACACAGAATCAGTGTCGATACATTCTGAAGAAGTAGTGTCGAGAAGCTGTTATAACAACACAAGGAGTTGTGTCGACACCATCAAGGCTAGTATAGACACTTAGTTCACTTGTGTCGACACTTGGTCTATTTGTGTCGACACATAATGAAGATCAGTCTCGACACTTTCAGACAGAGACAGTATTTTCAAGAAGTGACTGGATGACTTGACAGCTGCCATTTCAACCGGTCAACTGCAACTGTCAGAGCTGTCAGAAGTTCGTTAGAAACCGGATCAGCCGGTTACTTTGGAGTAAGACTATATAAAGGCCTTTCTCCTTCAATAGAAGATGATTAATCTATCAACATACAGAACACAACTAAAGAATTAATCAGAAGATTAAGAAGATCAATACAGATCCAGAGAAAACTGTAAATCAATATTCTGAAGAAACTTCAGATTTACTTGGAGAGAGAGAACTCCAGTAATTGAAGTCAAGAAAGAGACTTGTTAATCAAATCTCTTAAGAAGCAGATTCTGAACCAGACTGCAAAGTAGAATCCAGATTTATTTCTCCATCCTAAGAAGGAAGTTGCCAGCCGGTCCACTTCAAGAAGATCATCTTTACTGAGTTCAGACTCAAGAAGTCTTGAAGAAAGCAAAGACAAAGTTGATCTCAGGAATCAGTGCTATCAAGAACTGATCAAGAAGATTGCCCTCTTCATTCTCTCAAACTGAGTGGTGATCTAAAAACATTTTATTATTTTTTTGCAGGATCCTAAGGGATCTGAGTTGTAAGCCTAAATCTATAAAGGCTGAGGTAGGGCTTTTGAGCCTGAGTGTAGGAGAAACAATTCTCTGAATGTAGGCCTTGTTGAAGGCTGAGGTAGGGCTGTTTAGCCTGAGTGTAGGTCTTGTTGAAGACTGAGTGGTAGAGATTTGTGCCTGAGTTGTAGGAGTGGGGACACTCTTAGTTGTAAGAACCTGGATTGGTGTTCTGAGCTGTAAGATTTGAGGATCTGAGGAGAAGTGCAGAAGTTAGGCCGAATATAGTACACTACTAGATAGGCGAAGGGGGAAAGTGGATGTACCCAGACCTTGGGGAACCACTATAAACACTGTGTGCACTCTGTGAATGTTTGTTTCTGTGGTTGCTGTGTTGTGATAACTGTAGAATTTGCATTTGCTGCTTAAAGTACAAAACAGTTTGTCTGCCTTATAGTAAAAAGAAAAAGTATACCTATTCACCCCCCCCCCTTCTAGGTGGTTAGTCACCATTTCTTTCAGTTTTTGTATAGTTACGCGAACAAGTGGCGCGGTTGGTTGGAGACCGTGGAGTTTGCTCGATGTGGACGGTCACAGCAGTGTGACAAGTCTAGTTGTTGCCTAGTCTGCGGAGACCACCTGGTGCGCGGTCTGGTTGCAGTGTCCGCCGATCTGTGTGGATTGGATGTGGAGTTCGGCAGTTCATCCTAGCACGAGATGGATCAGGATGCGTGACCGGTGTCTAAGTCCATGCTAACTGATGGTGTTATCATTTCAGCTATGCAGACTGTCGAGTTGTCTGCATTATCTTGCGGGTTGGTTATGCGGATAGAGTGGTGTGTTCACACTTCTTGTGGACAGCTCTTTCTTTATTGGCGGACTGATGCATGTATCCGCATTTGTGCGGATAAGTGATTCTAGTTGCAGGTTTGGCGGGCGGTTATCCTATCGCTATTAGTGGTGACGACACTCCTCACACATATAAATAGGAGTTCTCGGCTCATTATTATACATAGTGAACAATGAGAACTTGCTCGTGCTTAAAATTTGAGGTTACGTTTTTCTAACCGCTGCGACTAAGTGAAGTTGACTCTATGCAGGCTACGCGGCTAGCATCAGGCGGCTAGACAACTAGTGGAAGCTTGGTGTGGAACAGTCTGCGGATAGCAGTACGCGGATAACAATAGGTCACGGTCTATGCGTACTTGAAGTTTTTTCCTCCGAGTTGTGGTTAAGCAGAGCAGTTCGCCCGGTCTATCAGCGTGTTCTGTTCAAGTCCTTCAGTTTTCAATAACCACAAGTTCGCGTGGCTAGTTGCAGTTAGGCGACTTCAACGGTTTTGGCGGACTCAGCGTACGAGTTGGCGACTTGTGCTGTTACAGTTTGTTGTCCGCGCGGTTAACATCTTGCTGCAGTTTTCTGTTTCCTTTGATTACATTGTGAATCATGTCTCGCAATTTATATCTCGTTTTGTAAAGGAGTTTTTTTTAATTCCACTCGGGGACTCTTGTGCTGCTGTTGTTACTGATAACTACTTGACTTTGATTGTGGTTGAGTGTTCTTGTGAGCTCCTACAACTTTCTTCTTAAATTTTTTTCACAAAGTTGTTACCAAACATACAACAATTAGCATATTATTATTGCAACACAATTTTTTTACTGTAGATTAGAGAGGGATTAGAAAATCGAGTCAAAAGGGGCATGTGATGCATTCTCTTTTTTCACAAATAAAAATTGATCATAATAGCCACTTATACAGGTTGCACTGCATATTACGTTTTTTTTTAGAATTTGATGGTTCCCTATTAACATAAATAGAATGGAACATTATTTTTGTGTCTGGTTCTTTCTTGCTTCCATGAGGCGATACTCAGCTAGATTTTTAGGTTTGGATGTGAAGAGTACTCGTTGATATGCTCAAGTAAGTTTGAGTGCTCGTTAGTTTCCTTGATTATGCGGTCTACTTAGATGCCTGCTGCTTTGGTTGAGTAATGAGATTACTCTCCTATTAATACTTGCGGGGAGGGAAAATACATTTGGTGGGGGCAGTTTCAAATTAACCAGATCGCAGAACACTCAATCAAACAAGTCAAATAAACCAGATGAAAATGAAGGAACAAGCAAACCTTGTACTATTAATCTTCTTTACAATACGAGACATACATGACGAGACATGATATGTCAATGTACCCGATGGAAGTAAAAACATACAAGGCAAAAACAAGTTGGGCAGACAGTTTCGGTAACCGCCGCTACTACCGAACTGCACAAGGAAGTTTGCTGAGACCGTTAAGTCTTCAAACCGCAACTTAACCTCGCGGATACCTCGTTATTCCAAGCTGAAGAAACTCTGTCCGCAATCTGGAAGCTGCCTAACTGCGAGGTCTTCTAGCCTCCAGATTACGGCGAACGGCTGATGCCGAACTGAACAGACAGACCGCCAATTGGCGGAGAGCCTTATTGAACCAGGAAAGATTACCGATGAGAACACCTCCTGGTCGCAAGCCGCTACCTGATGCAAACAACCCGAGCTCACTTACTGTTCATTCGTTCATTTTATGATGTGATAGGGGGTCTGATTTATAGGCATCGAGAGGAGTGTGGTCGCCTCCCTAACCAACAAAATCACTACCCTTCTCGCTGCTAGCACAAGACCTATGCGCATAGTGCGGACACAAAACCAGTCCGCCAACGTCTCACCATGACATGGCCGAATAAGCCAGTACGCCAAGGTTGCACCAACAAGACCGGATAGAAAACCTATCCGCCTTGAACACCACCGTCAAGGACAGAACTAGAGACTGGGTTGGAGTATCTTATTTCAGAACCAATCAAGATTTGGAAGAAAGAGATCCTTGAATTCTTTAGTGCAGCAACCCTTGATGAAACTGGACTCAAGATTAAGTACACAGTCCATTGGGCAAAAGTAAAAATCACCCAAAAAAGTTTAAGAAAGATTCTACATCTACCTAGAACTAAAGAAGAGCAAGATGTACCTGCATCAAAGATAAGGGAGGCCCTACAATGGTGTGGATTAGATTCAAGCATGAAGATTGGATCAGTTTTTAACAAGAAAGAGATGAACATACAAGGTAAGTTTTTATCTGAAGTAGTTGGGAAGGTAATTCTGAGCAAGCCAGGTGGGCATGATAGAATATCAGCTCACATGTTCAGTTTAATGACAAGGATAATTTTCCAACTTAAAACTGATTGATCAGCAGTAATGTTTGACAAGATTAAGGAAAGTCTGAAGAAGCCCAATCTGGGTAGGATTATAAGTTTATACTTAGCTGGAAGTATTCTAGAAGTGATGAACCAAGCTGCAGATTCTAAGATAAACCATATGAGGAGAATGGATGTTATAATTATCTCAAGGTGGGATAGAGTCTTGACAAAGGAAATGCCTACTCCTGAAAAGGTAGTTTCTCATCAAAAGAAGAAGAAGAAAGCCATTGTGGCTCCTGAATCCTCCAGTAGCTCAGAAGAGCAGGTATTTTTTAGTTCTGATGATGGAGAGGCTGGAAATGCTGGACAGTCACCAGTAAGACCTGAAGATGCACAGAGGCAGGGGGAGCTACCATCTACTAGCCTCATTCACCTGGATCCACTCCAGGGGGAGGTTCAACATATGGATGAGTCAACTCACTTAGATAGTGAAAGGGTAACCCAAACAATTTTTGAGGTAACAAATGAAGTTAATCAATCTATTTTCAATATTGAGGATGAAGTTTTGACTGAATCATTACTTGATGTTGATCAGCAAACTAAGATACATAGTCAATCATAAGATATTGTCATGGAAGACACTTCAGTTGCAGAAAATGCTCCTGAGATAAGAAATTCTCCAGTCCATTCTCAACAGGAGTTTACACTAGAAGAGCTATTCCCTGATTTACTACATACTGATTTTGAGTGAGAGAAAGCAGCTGTTGAGGGGGAGTCAGCTAACCTTAAGGGGGAGAATGTAGAGTTTCATGAGGAGACTGCTAGAAATGAGACTGAGAAGCAAAGGAATGCTAAGGAGCTACCAAGAGCAGAGAAGGAATTGCCCTCTACTCCACAGGATAGAGTAGACATTGCTAGTACTTCTGACTTTAAAGATGAAGAGGCTACTAGAGCCAAGAAAAGAAAGCTACAGGTCTTCAAGAGAAGAAGCCAGAGTTACAAGAAAGCATTGCAAACTGTGGCTCCACAACAAGCTCCAACTACTGATTATAGTTCTTTGTTGGTGGCTTTGCAAATCAAGATGGATGAGCAAAGGAAAGCTCTAGAAAAGTATATGGATGAAGAACATAAATCACTTCACTTTGATCTGGCTCAAGACATGAAATCTATAAGATTTAAAGTGAATCAAAATAAGAAAGAAATGACTGGCTATTTTCATAAAGGAGGTAATGCAGTGGTATATCTGGCCACTCATCAAGAGCAGATAAAGACAAGGTTGATGACATAGCAGTAAAGTAGGGCTATGTCTTAGAAAATCAAATAAGAATGAATGAAAACTTGACTGAATCACATAATGTGATTGTCACAGAAATGAAAAATATAGCTACTACACAGACTGCAGTAACTGCTATTGCCAAAGAAGCACTTGATAAGCAATTACAAGAAAGTCTAACTGCTGTTAAAACTGTCATTGAAGATTCTCAAAAGGCTATTACTGACAAGCTTCAAATGTTAAAACATTTTTATATAGATGGTGTTAACTATCTGAATGCTCAGATCAGGTTTCAGAAGGATGATCTTAGGGATCATATAGAAAGAGAAGTCATAAATGGGTAGAGGGTATTAGTCAAAGCAGGCTCTGACCATGCTAAATGGATTTCAAACAGTATCAGAGCTACTCTTGGATATCCACACTTGTGTGATGATGATAATGTAGCAGAATATGGGATAAATCCTGCATATTTTGGAGGAGAACAAGCTGAAGTAGCTCAGGTGATCTATCCTCCTGCAGATTTTGACATGATACATCAAGAGATACAATCTATATATAGCCCTCCAGAAGGTGCTCAAAATGTGATCATTGAGAAAGTAGTACAGCCTGTGCCAGAGGCAGTATTAAAAGAGCAAGAAGCAGTATTAAAAGAGCAAGAAGCTCAATTATCTAAGAAGAGGTTCAGAGAATAGGCAGAGTTAAGGCCTGATTTTGAACAGTGGAGCCCAACTTCTAGGAATATCATATTGACTGCTTGGAAGGCTGCAAAGGATAATTTCCTAGAGAGGGGTAAATGGTACTCTGACCAAGAATGGAGAATACATGAAGCTAGGCAAGAAGCCATAGTACATTACAGAAGAAAGGCTAAACTAGGGAAGCTACCTCCTAATGCACAGGAGCCTAGCAAGTATTTCCCTAAGCCTTATCATTATTTTGAGAGATAGAAGATAAGGGCTAAAGAACAGAAGAGGAAAGATCTTAAGGGAAAGAAGCCTGCTGATGACAATGATGCTCCAGTTCAAGCCAAGATTCAATCTAGAAAGGGCATTGCTATCAAGGAGCCAGAGAAGCCATAGGATAGAATTTTGTTGGAACCTTAGGTTCTGATTTGGGTTAGGATCACTATTAGGATGATTAGTTTGACCCAAAATGTATAGTCTAAGGGTCATAGGGCTTTCCAAGTATTCCTCAGAAAGAATCCCAGAAGAAGTGCAGAATAATTCCAGAGAAAATCAGTTTTGAAGTTCAGAAATTTTAGCTCACAGAAATAGTCGAACGGAGTTCAACTATTGCAGTCCAGAAATAGTCGAACAAAGTTCAACTATTGCAGTCCAGAAATAGTCGAACAGAGTTCAACTATTACAGTCCAGAAATAGTCGAACGGAGTTCCACTATTGCAGTCCAGAAATAGTCGAACGGAGTTCAACTATACTCGAACGGAGTTCAACTATTTCTGTGTTTAGCTCTAAGAGAACAAATAACTCAGATGCAGGTCAACTATAGTTGAACGGAGTTCAACGATAGTCGAATGGAGTTCAACTATAGTCGAACGCAGATTGGAGAAGCTTTTTAGATTAAATTTTGGTGATTTCCTGTGCAGTTATTGGAGACAGCTGGCTAGAGTTATTCAAGGCTTAAGTAAAGGAATTTACAGCTAATATATTTAATGCTAAATATTCTTATGAATATAGCCGTTGGGAGGCTGCATTAAATATGAATCAATTCAGAGGTTTATTGGCAGTTACCTTTCCAAGACAGTTTCCTTTCTTGAAAATGTCTCTGCCGCATCAGACAAGAATTAAAATGACTTTCCTCAGCCCAGTGGATACATATATATATATATATATATTATACAAAAGATAAAAGTGATAGCAAGATAGAAAAGATATATAGCAGAGAGGCTCAGAAATAACAACAAGAGATAGAGAGAAAAAGTAGGAAGACTTTTTCTCTCTACAAAAGAAGAACTCTGCAACAACTTTTCAAACAGAGGAAATCAACTTCATCTTCTTCTTTCTGATCCAGGCTTTCAAGAGACAACATATTCAGACTTGTCTACAGAGCTTGCTGGAGATTTTCATCTAGTTGAAGGCCTACACCCTGAAGCAAAGCTTCCCAGCATTCATGAACTAATACATATTCTCAGGGGGAGCTTTGACACCATCAATCCACATAGTCTTCTCAGCTGATCTGAGAAAGAGAAGACTGCCATCACTCTCTCACCCCCACTCTGTAAAGGGTTTCTCAAACTCCCTTCAAAAGTATGAGCTTGGTTTTTGAGCACCTTGTCAAAAGCTCATTGGTGGCAAGACACCTGATCAAAAAATCTAATTTGGTTTTTGAGCACCTTATCAAAAGCTCATTGGTGCCCAGGACACCTGATCAACTCATCCTGCAGTGGATTCCTACCAGGGTGGTAGAAGAGTGGATGTACCCAAGTTTAGGGGAACCACTATAAACTTCCTTGTTTCTTTTGTGTTGCTTGATTTCTTTCTGAATTTCTTATTTTATTTTGTGCTGTGATTCAACTCTAGTGTTTTGTTAAGATCTATCACTTTCAAATTTTCTTAAGTTTACAACTTTGTAATCATTTGCATTAAACTCCATGTAAACTTTTGATTAATGAAACTATTGGAAGTTATAACAAAACAATGTTTGATGTCCAATCTGTTACATTTTTATTCTGCGATGATTGTTTATACATGTTTTGTTTAGTATTTACCCTATCATATAATACTGTTATACATCATATTGAGTATTTGTTATGTATGGTGTATATCATTGACTAAGGGTTATGACTTCTCCAAATACGGGGAGATTGTTGGTTACATTGGAAAATGTGTACCAGATTTGAAGAAGCCTCACCCTACTCAATGATATACATCAAGGTGTATTTGATGTACTTTGAGTTTATATGCGTAGGTTAAGTAATTGCAGGAAATGCAGAATAGTTTCTAAGTCCATGTGTCGACACCTAGAGGTGAAGTGTCGACACTTATGAAGGCTTGTGTCGACACCTAGAGAAGCTGTGTCGAAACTTGGAGTAATTGTGTCGACACCAGGAAAGGCAGAGTCGACACCAGAAGAAAAGTGTCGACACATACAGGTAGTGTCGACACACTGTGAAGAATTGTCAACATAATCTTTGTCGACACTTAGAGGCAGTGTCGACACCCAGAGAAGCTTTGTTGACATCAAATGTGTCGACACCAGGAGGCTGTGTCGACACTCACCAAGCTTCAACAAAGTTAAAGTACTTATGTCGACACAAAGGAGATGTGTCGACACTCAGCAAGTTTCAACACAAGAAGACATGTGTCGACACAAAGGAGATGTGACGACACTCAGCAAGTTTCAACACAAGAAGGCATGTGTCGACACAAAGGAGATGTGTCGACACACAGCAGAATTCAACTAAGTGTTAAAGAGGAAGTACTTGTGTCGACACACTCAATCAGTGTCGACACATTCTACAGAAGGATTGTGTCGACACACAGAATCAGTGTCGACACATTCTGAAGAAGCAGTATCGAGAAGCTGTTACAACAACACAAGGAGTTGTGTCGACACCATTAAGGCTAGTGTCGACACTTAGTTCACTTGTGTCGACACTTGGTCTATTTGTGTCGACACATAATGAAGATCAGTCTCGACACTTTCAGACAGAGATAGTATTTTCAAGAAGTGACTGGATGACTTGATAGCTGCCATTTCAACCGGTCAACTGCAACTGTCAGAGCTGTCAGAAGTTCGTTAGAAACCTGATCAGCCGGTTACCTTGGAGGAAGACTATATAAAGACATTTCTCCTTCAACAGAAGATGATTAATCTATCAACATACAGAACACAACTATAGAATTAATCAGAAGATTAAGAAGATCAATACAGATCCAGAGAAAACTATAAATCAGTATTCTGAAGAAACTTAGATTTACTTGGAGAGAGCGAACTCCAGTAATTGAAGTTAAGAAAGAGACTTGTTAATCAAATCTCTTAAGAAGCAGATTCTGAACCAGACTGCAAAGTAGGATCCAGATTTATTTCTCCATCCTAAGAAGGATGTTGTCAGCCTGTCTACTTCAAGAAGAGCATCTTTACTGAGTTCAGACTGAAGAAGCCTTGAAGAAAGCAAAGACAAAGTTGATCTCAGGAATCAGTGATATTAAGAACTGATCAAGAAGATTGCCCTCTTCATTCTCTCAAACTGAGTGGTGATCTAAAAACATTTTATTATCTTTTTGTAGAATCCTAAGGGATCTGAGTTGTAAGCCTAAATCTATAAAGACTGAGGTAGGGCTTTTGAGCCTGAGTGTAGGAGAAACAATTCTCTGAGTGTAGGCCTTGTTGAAGACTGAGGTAGGGCTGTTTAGCCTTAGTGTAGGTCTTGTTGAAGACTGAGTGGTAGGGCTTTGTGCCTGAGTTGTAGGAGTGGGGACACTCTGAGTTGTAGGAACCTGGATTGGGGTTCTGAGCTGTAAGATCTGATGATCTGAGGAGAAGTGCAGAAGTTAGGCCGAATCTAGTACACTACTAGATAGGCGAAGGAGGAAAGTGGATGTACCCAGACCTTGGGGAACCACTATAAACACTATGTGCACTCTGTGAATGTTTGTTTCTGTGGTTGCTGTGTTGTGATAACTGTAGAATTTGCATTTGCTGCTTAAAGTACAAAACAGTTTGTCTGTCTTATAGTAAAAAGAAAAAGTACACCTATTCACCCCCCCTCTTGGTGGTTAGACACTATTTCTTTCAGTTTTTGTATAGTTACGCGAACAAGTGGCGCGGTTGGTTGGAGACCGTGGAGTTTTCTCGATGTGGACGGTCACAGCAGTGTGACAAGTCTAGTTGTTGCCTAGTCTGCGGAGACCACCTGGTGCGCGGTCTGGTTGTAGTGTCCGCCGATCTGTGTGGATTGGATGTGGAGTTCGGCAGTTTATCCTAGCACGAGATGGATCAGGATGCGTGACCGGTGTTTAAGTCCATGCTGACTGATGGTGTTATTAGCTCAGCTATGCAGACTGTCGAGTTGTCCGCATTATCTTGTGGGTTGGTTATGCGGATAGAGTGGTGTGTTCACACTTCTTGTGGACAACTCTTTCTTTATTGGCGGACTGATGCATGTATCCGCATTTGTGCGGATAAGTGATTCTAGTTGCAGGTTTAGCAGACGGTTATCCTATCACTATTAGTGGTGACGACACTCCTCCTCACACATATAAATAGGAGTTCTCGGCTCGTTATTATACATAGTGAACAATGAGAACTTGCTCGTGCTTAAAATTTGAGGTTACGTTTTTCTAACCGCTGCGACTAAGTGAAGTTGACTCTATGCAGGCTACGCGGCTAGCATCAGGCGGCTAGACAACTAGTGGAAGCTTGGTGTGGAACAGTCTGCGGATAGCAGTACGCGGATAACAACAGGTCACGGTCTATGCGTACTTGAAGTTTTTTCCTCCGAGTTGTGGTTAAGCAGAGCAGTTCGTCCGGTCTATCAGCGTGTTCTGTTCAAATCCTTCAGTTTTCAATAACCACAAGTTCGCGTGGCTAGTTGCAGTTAGGCGACTTCAACGGTTTTGGCGGACTCAGCGTACGAGTTGGCGACTTGTGCAGTGACAGTTTGTTGTCCGCGGGGTTAACATCTTGCTGCAGTTTTCTGTTTCCTTTGATTACATTGTGAATCATGTCTCGCAATTTATACCTCGTTTTGTAAAGGAGTTTTTTTTAATTCCACTCGGGGACTCTTCTGCTGCTGTTGTTACTGATAACTACTTGACTTTGATTGTGGTTGAGTGTTCTTGTGAGCTCCTACAACTTTCTTCTTAAATTTTTTCACAGAATTGTTACCAAACATACAACAATTAGCATATTTTTATTGCAACACAAATTTTTTAATTGTAGATTAGAGAGGGATTAGAAAATCGAGTCAAAAGGGGCATGTGATGCATTCTCTTTTTTCACAAATAAAAATTGATCATAATAGCCACTTATACAGGCTGCACTGCATATTACGTTTTTTTTTAAGAATTTGATGGTTCCCTATTAACATAAATAGAATGCAACATTATTTTTGTGTCTGGTTCTTTCTTGCTTGCATGAGGCGATACTCAGCTAGATTTTTAGGTTTGGATGTGAAGAGTACTCGTTGATATGCTCAAGTAAGTTTGAGTGCTCGTTAGTTTCCTTGATTATGCGGTCTACTTAGATGCCTGCTGCTTTGGTTGAGTAAAGAGATTACTCTCCTATTAATACTTGCGGGGAGGGAAAATACATTTGGTGGGGGCAGTTTCAAATTAACCAGATCGCAGAACACTCAATCAAACAAGTCAAATAAACCAGATGAAAATGAAGGAACAAGCAAACCTTGTTCTATTAATCTTCTTTACAATACGAGACATACATGACGAGACATGATATGTCAATGTACCCGATGGAAGTAAAAACATGCAAGGCAAAAACAAGTTGGGAAGACAGTTTCTGTAACCGCCGCTACTACCGAACTACACAAGGAAGTTCGCTGAGACCGCTAAGTCTTCAAACCGCAACTTAACCTCGCGGACACCTCGTTATTCCAAGCTGAATAAACTCTGTCTGCAATCTGCAAGCTGCCTAACTGCGAGGTCTTCTAGCCTCCAGATTACGGCGAACGGCTGATGCCGAACTGAACAGACAGACCGCCAATTGGCGGAGAGCCTTATTGAACTAGGAAAGATTACCGATGAGAACACCTCCTGGTCGCAAGCCGCTACCTGCTGCAAACAACCCGAGCTCACTTACTGTTCATTCGTTCATTTTATGATGTGATAGGGGGTCTGATTTATAGGCATCGAGAGGAGTGTCGTCGCCTCCCTAACCAACAAAATCACTACCCTTCTCACTGCTAGCACAAGACCTATGCGCTTAGTGCGGACACAAAGCCAGTCCGCCAAGGTCTCACCATGACAAGGCCGAATAAGCCAGTACGCCAAGGTTGCACCAACAAGACCGGATAGAAAACCTATCCGCCTTGAACACCACCGTCAAGGACAGAACCAGGACCAGTCTGCCACACCTGCGGACACTGCGGATACAACAACCAGTCTACAGCACCCTATGGACACTGCTCTAGTCCGCACACTTCGAGCCCGTGACTAGAGCACAAACCAGGCTCTGCCAAGCTGCCGAACTTGGAGGATAGATAAGTAGTACACGCTACCCGTGCAAACTCTCGGACTGAGCACAACCAGACTTGGTACACATCGTTACCAAGTCCAAATAACCAGCAATCCTTGGTGCGAACACAAGACCAGCGGATACAAGAACCAGACCGCGCTAACCGGCGATCACGGCGGTCTCAACCAAACCGCTCCACCAGAGAACAAGATCAAAGGCACAAGACCATGTCGATCTCATGAGCTGCAGAAGAATCCGCAATAATCCGGACTCGACAAACTCTAGATGAGTCCGCGGCTCTAGTCCACGCAGTCTGACCAACCACGCCGCTATATCTGCTTTCCTTCTTGCAAGCCAGAGCCTGCCAAACTTGGCAACTCCAAAGGAGTCTACGACTACCCACGGATAATAAACCTATCCACCAAGTTACTCTACTAGGGTGCCTACTGGTCCAGACAGCCCGATAAGAACCACAGCCAAAACTGGTTGTCTGATTAAGCTATCTGTCAAGGCTATCCGCCTTGTCCGCGCAGTCTCTGTGGTCTATGGGTACTGCCCATTCAATCCGCCCGACTACCACCACTTCACACTTCAACAATTTCAACACTTATCCTTGAAGTGAGAAGTGGAAACCAGCTCAAGCAGTCCTCGTAACCGTTCAAATAGTCCCTTCGACTGCGGCTTTGTGAAGATATCCACCTTCTTCTTTAGCTTGTACACCCACTTGGACGACACAGGAGTAACACCGTCGACCTTGGGCACAAGGTCCCTAGTCTCATTTCTTTTGAGGGCTGTCATCTCCTCATCCATGACATTATCTCACTCCTTGACTCCAATGGTGTCTTTAAAGCTAGAAGTCTCTCTCTCTCGACCAGAGGGCCTGCGATGAAATAGGAGACGAAACTCACCATGTTCCATTCGATATACCGAGCTGGTGGTTTGATGCTCCTCTTTGACCTCCAAAGGACCTGACCATGGTTGACCACCTCCGCTGCTTCTTCTTAACCAGCTCTGATCTCGGTCATACTTAGAGCATCGCTCCCCCTGCTTCCTGAACTAGAAGCCTCCTCCACAGAGCTAGAAGCACTTGGATCTCCTGGTGATACATGAAGCTCCATTAGAAGATCCTTAGCAGCTTCCTCTTGCCTGCAGTCTGACCTACTTTCCTGTAGTTCCACAGAAGAGTTACCTCCATACGATGTCAGTTCGTCGAAGACAGTATCTCTGGAAACGACGAAATTTTTCGTGGCAGGATCAATACACTTCCATCCCTTCTTCCTCTCATCATAGCCTGTAAAGACAAGTTTCATTTCCTTCGCATCCATCTTAGTCCTGAGAGTATTTGGGATATGAAAGTAGCAGTTCGACCCAAAACCCATAGGTGTTCAATGTTGGACTTCTCCTTAAACATCAGCTCATAAGGAGAATTTATATTGATCGGACTCAGAGGCGTCCGATTGATGACGTATGCTGTGCAAACCATCCCTTCTGCCTAGAAGGACCTAGGAATGACTTTGACATGAAGCCGACACTTAAAGTTCTTCGTCAGATGATGGATCTTTCGCTCTGCTACTCCATTTTATTGTGAAGTATGCGCACAAGTGAGGTCTCTCCATATTTTGTACTTCTTACAGAAGTTAGAGAACTCATTTGAAATGAACTCATCTTCTTTGGGTAACATTCCCCACACTTCCAGACTCCCTAAAGTTAGGGTTAGGGCTTGAGTGATGCATGGAGGTCATAGTGTTCCCCTAGCCCAATTTGAGCTTAGGGAAATGATTAAGAGCACCCCCAATGTTTACAAGTCAACCTATGTCAATTAACACTCAAATTAACTCACCACCTCAAGATAAGCTCACTAACACTTCCCTAACCCTAAGAGAGAGGCAACTGAGCAATGGACTCAAGGTTAGGTCAATCTAGTGGGCCGAATTGACCAAAGTCAACCTTAGGTCAATATATGTCAAACGTTCCCCTAAGAGGTCCTATTGGCCTCAAAACCTTAAGTCGTTCCCGCCCATATCCTTGTAACGTCATTACGGGTGGACCCAAGAGCCCCATCATGGTTGTTGGGTCCATTGTTCCCAATGTCCCTTATTTGTGAGAAGTCAAACAAGTCAATGTCACACACATCAAATGTATTTGATGTGCATTTGAGTTCTTGAGTGCAGGATAGTTCATTTCTTATGGATTGGACATGTGGACACAAGATGTGGATGCTGGACACCTCAAAAATCGACCAAGTCAACATGTGTTGAGTGGAGCAAGCTCACTTAATACCAGAGGTATGGATTCAATATTATCCAGTAGAAATTTGCCTAAGTACAAAAGTGATGTAGGGTTATCCGGAAACGGAGATCTCCGCGAAGCTAACGCTCTCCCTACGCACAACACGTCGTAGATCTACCGCACCTACACAGCACCTATCGCCCACAATATTTCCTCGTCACAAAACGCAACACAAACAACAAAGGAGGAATGGTCGACTCGAAAACAACGATCGGAAATTTGAGTCGGATTATTCCCCAAGAAAACACAAAGGTTGCCACTCCTTTTTGAGAGCAAGACCAAGGCTATAGGCCAAGATCCGCTCAAGCAAATAGGATCCACCCGATCCGGAAATAAAAGCCTTGCAACGGCGATTTCGATTCAAAACTTGCAGCGATTAAATTAAAGATCCGGAGAAAACGATGAGCGAAATCCACCGCAACTAAAGAGAAGAAATCACACAAGGGAGGGGAAAGAGATTACCCAACCGGAAAACTTTCACACGAGATAACTGTGGGAGAATAACTCTCTCCACGGATCCACCGGCGTCGCACCGAATGGTTTGCAACCATCTTCCAAGGAGTCGCACCGAAGGAAGCCACGCCGGAGTCACACCGAACGGGGATGGAGGAGGCAAGGCTTGGCTTCACACCAAAGGGGAGGAGGTGGCTATGGACTTCTCCATGGTGGCCGAAATTTTCACAAGGGTTTTTTTTTTAGGTTTCTTTCCAATTGCCTTAACTCTTCATGAAAGCCTCCTTTAAATAGGAGTTACAAATAAGCCTTAGCCCTTCATGATGGAGATTTAATCTCATCCATCTGAATGGCTAATTGCACACCAAAACTAAAATAGTTCAAATTGAAAATGCAACAACACATGCAATGAATATAAAATTATCACATAAGCATAGGATAATTTTATATTCCAATTATAAAATAGAGTGTACGAAAAGGAAAAAAATAAAACTAAGGCGTTGCCGTGGCGGTAGCACAGCGCGGGCGGAGGTTGTAGCGTAGCCGTCCGTTAGCGTCATCGTGCCGCCTCACGTCCTTGAGTCGTATGGCCTTAGCAACCGGATCATCAACAGCATCATCAGCATCGTCTTCAACTGGTGGAGGAGGGGCCGCGCCATCAATCCTCCCCCGCTCAAATGCACGCATCTCCGTTGCGTGGTCCAAGCGATAGCGGTGAAGGAGAGCGGCATCCAAACTCTGCAGCTCTGTCTCGAGTACCCAAGAGTCATTCGAAGGGGGCCGATCACGCCAACGGATGAGAAAGCGGTGGGTGTCGCCATCAGCAGTGGTAACAGGCTCAGCATCAAGTATCATCTCTGGAGTGGAGAACGTCCGTGGAAACCTGGGGAACATATTAGCAGTAGGCAGGAAAGAAGGCAACTTACCATCCGATGATATACCTGTGGGGACCGAAAGAGAGAGATCATCCGTACTACCACTCCCCAACCCATGAGAATTTTTAGTGGGAGAAGAAGACGACAAAGAAATCAACTCTTGTGGTGGTGACACAAACATCGTTAAATCCGAAACATTAAAAATGGGGGAGATACCCCAATCAGCAGGCAAGTCCAAAATGAAAGCGTTGTCACCTAGCTTTTTAATAATCCGAAAAGGGCTGGCGCGCTTTGGTGCTAACTTTTTAACGGTGCCAGTTGGCAAGCGTTCGGGAACCAAACGGACTAAAACTAGATCGCCAATTTTGAAGTCTGATACTCTCCTATGTAAATTATCGTGCACTTGATAAGAGTCGTATTGCGTAGTCAAGGTGTCCCGTATACGTGCGTGTAAATCATGGATGTGCTGGGCAAAGGATTATGCAAACTGACTTGCCTTGTACGTTGGGGGCAACGACACCAAGTCAAGCGGCACAGGAGCCTTATACCCGTGGACAATCTCATTTGGAGACAGACCCGTAGACCGATTCTTGGAATTATTGTAGGCTAATTGGGCATGGGGAAGGAGAAGATCCCAAGTGCTCTTGTGATCACTCACGAGGCATCGTAACAAATTTCCTAAGCTCCGATTAACCACTTCCGTCTGCCCATCAGTTTGGGGATGATAGGCAGAGGAAAACAATAATTTCGTTCCCATTAATATCTAAAGAGTCTTCCAAAAATAACTAGTGAATTTTATGTCCCTATCCGACACTATGGTATTGGGCACTCCATGGTGACTAACGACTTCTTTAAAATAAAACTTAACGACGTGAGATGCATCATTTGTCCTACTGCGCGGGATGAAATAAGCCATCTTTGAAAACCTATCCACAACTACAAAAATTGAGTCGTGACGACGTAGGGTAATGGGGAGGCCTAATACAAAATCCATACTAACGTCGACCCAAGGCATGGAAGGAATAGGCAATGGTGTATATAATCCTACGTTGGTTTTACTACCCTTAGATAACTGGCATGTGCGGCAGCTACTCACTACCTGTCCCACCATAACCTTCAGTTTTGGCCAATAGAATTTGTCTTCGACTAACGTAATGGTCTTATCTCTACCGAAGTGGCCACTCAACCCTCCGCTATGCAACTCCCATATAATATGTAGTCATAACGATGACTGCGGAATACATAGCTTTCCGTTCCTAAACAGGTAACCATCCTTGATGACGTATGCAGATATCGTCGTGGGGGAGCTATCCTGGGCAGATAAATAGAAGTCCTGGAATTCAGGACACATGGCGTACTCATCCTTAATCCGCTCAAAGCTTATAACATGTACTTCCATAGAGGTGAGTAAAAGCGTAAGACGACTAAGGGCGTCCGCGACTCGGTTATCGGCTCCCTTAAGGTGCTTGAGATTAAATGTGTAGCCTTGTAAGAACGATACCCACTTAGCGTGTCGTTGGCTGATCTTATGTTGGCCGTTGATGTAACGTAGAGCCTCATGATCGGAGAGGATCACAAACTCCTTGGAGAGGAGATAGTGCCTCCAATGGTGTAGACATCAGACTACAGCATAAAATTCCCTATCGTAATTGGAATAGTTCAGCTTAGGGCCGGACAGCTTCTCGTTAAAATAACTAACGGGATGGCCCTCCTGGCTCAAGACACCTCCAATCCCGACCCCAGACGCATCGCATGTGAGCTCAAAGACTTTAGCAAAGTCAGGTAGACGTAAGACAGGTGCCTCCGTCATAAGCTCTTTGATTCGTTCAAAAGCATGGGTGGCGGACTTCGTCCACGTAAACTCTCCCTTCTTCATACAGTCCGTGATAGGCGCCATAATACTACTGAAGTCTCGTATGAAACGACGATAAAACGTGGCTAACCCATGGAAACTACGCACCTCACGTAGGGTGGTTGGCACGGGCCAGTCCTTAATGACCTGAACCTTGCCCGGATCAACTCGAATACCCTCAGAGCCGACTATATAGCCTAGGAAATCTACCTCCGAGACATAGAAAGTGCATTTCTTAAGGTTAAGAAATAACGTCTCCTTCCGCAGGGTGGAAAGGATCACTCTCATGTGGGAGATGTGCTCGATAGTAGAGGTGCTATAAATCAGAATATCGTCAAAGTATACGACAACGAACTTTCCCATAAATGGCTGAAAGACGTGTGTCATCATCCGGGAGAAGGTACTAGGGGCATTGGACAACCCAAAGGGCATCACAAGCCATTCGTACAGACCATCCTTCGACTTAAACGTTGTCTTCCACTCATCGCCCTCTCCTATCCTAATCTGGTGATAGCCACTCCGAAGATCTAATTTGGAGAATACGGTGGCTCCAGACAAGACATCCAACAAATCATCTAGGCGGGGAATGGGGAACCTATACTTGATGGTGATTTTGTTGATAGCCCGGCTATCAACGCACATCCTCCATGTACCATCCTTCTTGGGGGCAAGTAGGGCTGTTACAGCACATGGACTCATACTAGTCCTAATAAAACCTTTCGCTAGCAAGCCCTCGATCTGAGACTGCAACTCTAGGTGAGCCGTGGGGTGGAGTTGATAATGGGGCTGGTTTGGCAAGGAAGACCCCGGGATGAGATCTATCACATGCTGGATATTCCTAAGCGGGGGTAACGTGGGTGGCAACTCATCCGGGTCTACGTCCCTATACTCTTCCAACAGTACCCGTAATTCACTAGGTAGCTCATTCAAAATGCTAGAATCGGGCTTCGCACTTAAGAGGACTAGCGCATACATAATTCCATCAAAGAACGGATCTCTCTCAAACTCTTTACTACCAACGAGATTCAACGTTTTCCGTTCTACCGGGATAGTGGTGTCCTTAGCCAAGACTACGGGCTCCATTGGGATGGTCGGCTTCAAAGTGATGGTTTTGCCATTGAATTTGAACTCATAAGTGTTGGCTCTACCAAAATGTGTAACATCACGGTCGTATAGCCAAGGGCGGCCTAACAACACATGGCAAGCGTCCATCGGAAGGACATCACACCACACCTCATCAATGTAGGATTTGAATGAGAGTGGGACCAGGCATCGCTTGGTAATGGGTATAGAGAGCTTGTTGATCCAAGCGACCTGGTATGGGGTCGGGGTGTGGTTCCGTGACCAAGGACATACGTGCTACGGCGTTCTCAGATATGACGTTCACGCAGCTACCACTATCAATAATCATCTTGCAAAGCTTCTCGCCACTCTTAAAAATTAGAGAAAATATGCTCGTCCTCTTCCAATCATCTAATGGACGAGGAGTGGTCAAAATACAACGCATCACCATAAGGGGGTGATCGTCCTCTAAGTCACTAGGGACTCCTTCGGGGTCACTCTCCTCTGCGGCCTCGTATACGTAATCGTCAGGGTCGGTGGTTGGCTCTAATAAGGCTAGTGTTTTTGTCTTTGTTGGGCATTCGTAGGCATAGTGGCCTTGAATGCCGCAAGAGTAACAAGTGGTGTTAGCCTTGCTCACCTTCCCGATAGGGACACGCTCACTCGAAGGGTTCTTGGAGTTCCTAGCGGTGATCACGATTGACTTCGACTCGGTAGATTTAAACTTTCCCTTATCAGGATATGTGGAAGATGCCCCAGTGGTGGACTTGTGCTTCGCATGAGCGTAACAGGAGTGAGCCTTAGAGGCTAGGTGTTTTTCAATGTCCAAGGCGGCATTGAAAGTCGTGTTCAAGTCCGTATGCCCATATCGCAAGAGCTTCCTTTGGATATCGGGGTTTAGGCCCTTTCGAAATCTAGATAAAGTGACTTCGGGAATCTCCCTATGGTCACATCGCACCATTCGGTTCTTAAGTTCACCCATATATTCAGCTACCGAGCTTGAGCCCTGCCGCAGAGTGGTAAGCTCATCGAACATCTGTGTCCGATGGTACGCGGGAACGTACTGATCGGTCAACAGGTTCTTCATTACCGGCCAACCTATAAGGGGGGCTCCGTGTCCAGTTCCTAGCCTTCGCTCCTCATTCAGCCAAAACGTCTTTGCACGACCTGTTAACTTCATTTGGGCAACTTGGATCTTTTGGGGATCCGTCAGGTTGTGCCACTCGAAGTAACAATCCATGTCCACAGTCCAGTTCAGGAAGATTTGGGGGTCTCCCATGCCATCGTAAGTGGGGGCATTTATTTTAATGGTCCTAGTAATGTCGAAGTCTCGCTCGGGGCGGTGTCCTCTAGGGGGCACCCGCGGAGAGACCCCATCAGAATCCGAATCAGAGTTATGTTGGTGCCGGTGGGGCCGGTCAACATTAACGGGTGGCGGAGGTGGCCTAGCTTGGTTTTGTAGGATCTGGGCTAAGGCGTTCCTAAGCTCAGCCATTTCAGCACGAAGACCCTCTATAGCCGCGGTGTTGGGATCACCATGCTCGTTCGCAGCCATACTAGACGTAGACGGGGTTGCGTACTCCGTTCCTAGCCTAGTGCGCATTCAGGTTTGGGAGGCCCCGGGCAAGATGAATTTTCCTAGGGCTGTAGCTATATTGAAAATAAGATATTTTTATATATTCTCAAAGTGAATAACACGTAGATCGTTAAAATTTTTTTTTTTTGAAATTTTGCTGAAAAATAAAGATTTCAGCCCGCTATTGGCAGACCAAAGAAAATAATTTTTTTGATTTTTTTTAGATCCGATCGACCAACAAGGAACGCAGAGAGGATGTTTGCAACGTGGGAGTTGAAACAACCGCCTCTGATACCAAATTGATGTAGGGTTATCCGAAAACGGAGATCTCCGTGAAGCTAACGCTCTCCCTACGCACAACACGTCGTAGATCTACCGCACCTACACAGCACCTATCGCCCACAATATTTCCTCGTCACAAAACGCAGCACAAACAACAAAGGAGGAATGGTCGACTCGAAAACAACGATCGGAAATTTGAGTCGGATTATTCCCCAAGAAAACACAATGGTTGCCACTCCTTTTTGAGAGCAAGACCAAGGCTATAGGCCAAGATCCGCTCAAGCAAATAGGATCCACCCGATCCGGAAATAAAAGCCTTGCAACGGCGATTTCGATTCAAAACCTGCAGCGATTAAATTAAAGATCCGGAGAAAACGATGAGCGAAATCCACCACAACTAAAGAGAAGAAATCACACAAGGGAGGGGAAAGAGATTACCCAACCGGAAAACTTTCACACGAGATAACTGTGGGAGAATCACTCTCTCCACGGATCCACCGGCGTCGCACCGAATGATTTGCAACCTTCTTCCAAGGAGTCGCACCGAAGGAAGCCACGCCAGAGTCGCACCGAACGGGGATGGAGGAGGCAAGGCTTGACTTCACACCAAAGGGGAGGGGGCGGCTATGGACTTCTCCATGGTGGCCGAAATTTCCTCAAGGGGTTTTTTTTAAGGTTTCTTTCCAATTGCCTTAACTCTTCATGAAAGCCTCCTTTAAATAGGAGTTACAAATAAGCCTTAGCCCTTCATGATGGAGATTTAATCTCATCCATCCGAATGACTAATTGCACACCAAAACTAAAATAGTTCAAATTGAAAATACAACAACACATGCAATGAATATAAAATTATCACATAAACATAGGATAATTTTATATTCCAATTATAAAATAGAGTGTACGAAAAGGAAATAAATAAAACTAAGGCGTTGCCGTGGCGGTAGCACAGCGCGGGCGGAGGTTGTAGCGTAGCCGTCCGTTAGCGTCATTGTGCCGCCTCACGTCCTTGAGTCGTATGGCCTTAGCAACCGGATCATCAACAGCATCATCAGCATCGTCTTCAACTAGTGGAGGAGGGGCCGCGCCATCAAAAAGCATTGTGTGAAGTCAACTCACTCAATGTCATATAACACATAGTGTTGAGACTATCTCAGCCTAATTGAAAGATAACCAAAAAATTGGCTAAGTACAAAAGCGTTGAGTGTAGTATACTCACTCAACGACATACAACAAAAGGATGTGAGTCAGACTGATTTAGTCTAAGTCTAGAACAAATTTGCTAAAAATGTGGCTAAGTCCACAAGCGTTTAGTGTGGTCTACTCAATCAACGCCTACAACTCAAAGCGTTGAGTGTTGCTGTGCCAGTCAACTCCATAAAAATGTTGAACAAAATTTGACTAAGTCCACAGGCGTTGAGTGTAGCTTACTCTCTCAATGTCAGATAATAGAAAAATTCTGTTAAGTAGTTTGGCGTTGAGTGGAGCTTACTCTCTCAACGCCAAGACACAAAAATAGCTGCTAAGGCAAAAAAGCGTTGAGTGATGAAGACACATTCAATGCTCTCAATGCCTAAGATGCTGCAGAGATCGAAAATTTGCTAAAGCAAAAAGAGTTGAGTGAAGCGTACTCTCTCAACGCTCTCAACGCCTAAGTTGCAAAAAAATTTTCTAAGGCAAAAAACATTGAGTGAGGCATGCTCTCTCTCAACGCTCTCGGCGCCTTGATGCAGAAATTTGGCAAAGTCCAAATGCATGCCCAGTTTCGTCGAGCCAAGCTCGACGTTCGTCAAACTGAGCCTTGTATTTGTCGAATTGAGCCTAGTGTTCGTCAAACTGAGTCTAACAAAACGTCGAGCTGAGAACTGACTTTATGATTTCGCCGAGCTCATTTTCGTCGAACTGAACTCAGCATTCGTCGAAATGAGCCCGCAGTTCGTCGAACTGAATTTTATGTCCTTGTAGAGCTGAGCTCAACGTTCATCGAACGGAGCTCAGAGTTCGTTAAGCTCAATACCTAGACAGACAGAATTTTGTCTAAGTGTTGAGGCGTTGAGTGATTCCTACTCACTCAACGCCTTTGGTATTAATGATTGAATTTTGGCTAAGTACACAGATGTTGTGTCATGCTGACGTCAATAAAGTCGAAAGTCATAAAAAATTCAAATGTTACGAAAATGGTGTCAAAGACGTTAGTGGGGCCATCAGTTGATATCTTTTGCAATTACCAATGATTATTTCATCATGAAGTGCTGGGCCGCACTTATAGCAAAGAGCCATTGAAGCAGGAATTAATGAAAAGCATGGGACCGATTGGTTCAATCTCGGTCATCAATCCTGGTGATGGGACCCATTGCTTAATCAGCCAAAGATATAAAAGATAATATAATCGAATCAAAGAACAAGCAAGTCTAGGGTTTTTTGAAAGACTAAAAGTACGCCTGATCATCATCTTCTGTCTCACCATTTTATCGAGCTTGGAGAAATCGTCAGCACAGAGAACCTTGCTGAAAAAGAGATAGGTGAACCAAACCCCATCTGCATCAGCAGGAACCGAAATATTTCTGAAGCAAGCAGATCTATAAGTTCTGCAAGGAAGAGAAGCTGTTTGAAGAGAAGAACTTTACTGCCTACACATTGTCTTCAACAACAGGTGCTTGGATCTGATACCTGCTCAGTCCAAGATGAAGGAGACAAAGAGCTTGCTCTGGTGTCTAAAAATCACTTTCTTTATTTCTGTTTACTGTAAAGATTCTTTGTGAATCTGGTGTTGTAAGCCTGTACTATAAAGGCTGAGGTCTTAGTGACTTGAGTGTTAGGCTTTATGCCTGGTGGTAGATCTTTGTGACCTGGGTTGGCTTTGTACCTAAGTTCTTGGTCTGAGTGACTTGTATGGGATCCCAAGGGATTGGTATTGTAAGCTATTTAGTAGCTATGTTCTGGAGGGAGAGCCGAATCTAACACATTGTTAGATAGGAGCAGAGGGACAGTGGATGTACCCAAGATTGAGGAACCACTATAAATTGTTGTGTCGTATGTGATGTTCTTGAAAGCTGAAAAATAATTTAATCAAAATACACTGTAACCTAATAAACAGCTTATAAAATTTAAAAGAGATAAAAACCTATTCACCCCCCTCTATGTGTTTAGCTAGCCTTAAAAACAAGACTTTAAAGTGGTATCAGAGCCAGGTTGCTCTTTAAAGGCTTAACAGCTTGAGTAGATCTCCAAGGTTATCTAGAAGTCTGTCTCCATGGGTTCAGGAATGACCAATAGGGATTTGAGTGCAGCGAGACTTCCAATCTGCAGGAAGGAAGTCTTTGGCATCTAGAAAGCAGGGTAAGGCAGTTTATGGAGGCTACAGACCGTAGGATGTATATTACAGTTGAAGATGGACCTTTCATCCCTATGAAGGTCACAGTACTGGATCCAAATGTCAAGACCCCCAAAACTTATGATGAGATGACCAAGGATGAGTTGTCCCTAACCTTAATAGACAAGAGGGCAAAGAACATCATCATGAGTGTTATGGATGATTATACACTCCAGAATCTGATCCATTGACAAATAGTAAAGGAAATGTGGGATACCCTAGTGATTTACATGGAGGGGACAGATGAAGTCCGAGATGACATGAAGTCCATGCTCAACCAAGAGTATGAGGCTTTCAGGCAATCCAAGGGAGACAACATAACCATCTGTTATGAGAAATTCTTCAGGATTATCAATGAGCTGAAGACTTATGGAAGAGTTTTCAGCAACTATGAAATAAATAACAAGTTCCTTAGATCTCTCTCTAGAGAATGGGACACAAAAATCTGTGCCATAAGAGAAGTGGCAAAGCTGGGTAAAACATCTCCTCACACCCTCTTTGGAAAGCTGCTTTCATATGAAATGCAGCTGGCTGCCAGGAAAGATGAGGAGAATAAGGCTCTATTTGTTTGGGCGTTTCGGAGCTCCGTTTTGGGCAAACGCCACCGGAAGGCGGGTAAACAAATGAACCTCCGGTGTCGTTTGCTCCGTTTCCACCTGCCCACCTTGAGAAACGCCCCAAAAAGCTCCGTTTGGAGCAGCCACCTCCCCCCTCCGTTTCGAACACTCCGTTTCCACCCGCCGGATCGATCCGCCACCGCCGAAACAAATGAAGCCTAACAACAAGGCCCAGGAAAGGGACAAGTCTGTGACATTTAAAGCTGAAGGATCTAGCAGAAGCAGAATGAAGTCTCCCTCTCCACCAAGGAGAGATACTGAATCTGTGTCTAGAAAATCACTGCAAATGGTCTGATGAAGACTTTGTTGCCTTCACCGGGCAATTCCATAAGTTCCTGAAGAAGAAGCATTGGAGAGGCAGGCCTTCCTCCTCCTCTCATCCTAAGGATGACTACTACAAGGGAAGGAGAAAATCCTCTAAGGAGGATATGTATGTTTCTAAATCTGGTAAACATATTTCCTCTAACATGACCTGCTATCATTGCAGAAAACCTGGGCATGTGATAGCTGACAACCCAGTCAAAAGGAAGGAACATAGTGAGAAAAAGGATCACCAACAAAAAGGCAAGAAGGAGAAATCCCTCCTTGACAAAAAGCAAAAGAGCTGGACTGACTCCTCCTCATCAGAGTCAGAAGAAGAAGAAGAAGCCTACATTGGGCTGTACTCTACTGAAGAAGGAGGTGTTGAAACAGACTGCATCAAAAGGCTGGCTGCTTTAGAAGAAGAAGCTGAGGAGATGCATCCTGCTGTTAGGAATGAAGACAGGGCCCCTCTATCACAATTAGATAGTGATTTAGAGGTGTATTCTGAAGAAGACAACTGCTGCCTTGGGCTGATGGCCAAGTCAGATGAATAAATCAGCCAATATCAGCTTGGTCCAAGCAATGTAAATTCTGTCACTATCTCTTCATGTTCAGATTATGAATCTATTCCTGATTCTTGTGCCTCTACATCAAATGATGATGATGGCTCAGGATCTGAGGGAGACATTAGTCAATTTATTGATAATTATGGTGCACTTATGCAGGCCTTTAAGAAGAGCAAGCTCCTGGCCAAACAACAGGCTTAGGAAATTGCCTCCTTGAAGCTTGCTGCTTTAGATTCAGCAAAATTGCTGGATCTGAAGTCTGAATAAGTCAGCAAACTGAAGAATGTTACCATCCTTCAAATGAGCACCATAACCTTCAAGAATAATCATATCAGGAATCTTGAGGGAAGGATCCAAAAGGAGAGGGTACTTGTGGCTAGCTACTCCAAGCCTAGCACAGTTTGCCCTTGATAGACTCATTCTCCTCCCAAAAGGGAAGAATGGGTTGGGATTCATGGGAAAGACAAGAGCTGCTAATCCTAAGGGAAAGGGCAAAGCTCAAGTGGAGCCACTAGCCTCTAAGGCTCCTGTCAGGTTTAATAATGTTCAGTTTCCTTCCAATAGCCATGACCATGAGAGTATTTATGTTCATTGGAATCATGTTAAACCATCTTGTGTGAACAAAGATGTTCCACAAAATGGCGACCTTTATAGCAAAGGTGCTAATGCCAACGAGAAAATACAAATGGCCCATCCTCGACCATTTGTGTTTAGTGCTACAACCCCTTCAGTCAAGGGTAATGCTACATCCTGCTCTAAAATTCCTTCAGCCCACTCTAAGACCAAGGGAAAGGCTGTCAGTAGACCTGACCTGGGCATCTCTGAGGCCATCAAGAGTATGCTATCTGAAAAGAAAGCTGCTGCTAGAAGGGCTCAAGATATCCCAAGCACTTCTACTGCCAGACCGACCACTGTTCAAACTTAGGCTGGGAAAGCATGGAACAGGACTGCTGCTACTCCTTCTAGAGCCAGAGCAGCTGGTAAGACAACCAGTAGAACTTATCCAAAAAGAAGGTACAACATCCATGAGTGTTGTTACTATGGCAAGGTAGACCACTTTGCTGTTGATTGCTGACATAATCATATTGTGCAGAGAGGATATGCCAGCTTGCCTATTAGAAAAGCTGCAGGCAGACATTATTATTTTTAGCTTAACATGCACCAAGGACCCACTAAAAATTGGGGTCCTAAGGTTAACTGAATTATGTTTTGCAGTTTAGTCCAAGTTCCCATACCCCTATATGGTACTTAGACAATGGATGTTCCCAGCACATGACTGGAATGAGGAGCATGCTGAAGGATTATGCTCCTGTAAAGAATGGACCAAAGGTTATCTTTGGTGGATTAGAAAAAGGGGTGACTAAAGGTTATGGTAAGATCTCTAATGGCATAGTCACTATCACTAGAGTAGCTTATGTGGAAGGGTTGCAACACAACCTGATAAGCATTAGCCAACTCTGTGATCTTGGCTATGACATAGTATTCCACAAGGATGAGTGCCAAATTAGGAGGTTAAGTGACCAAGTGGTCATCTTAACAAGAACTAGGAGTGGAAATGTATATTGTTTAGATTTTCTATATTCTAGCAAAGACTCACCTGTATGCCTAATTGCGAATGAGAAAGCCTATTCTTATGTCCAGTGGCACAAGCGGCTAGCCCATCTAAATTATCGGACCATTGGCAAGCTATTCAACGAAGAGCTAGTTAGGAATGGGCCTAAGTCTATATGCACTAAGGACGGTATCTGCTTGCATGCTAAAAGGGGAAACAGGCTAAGACCTCCTTCAAGAGCATTGGCTCCAAAGATTCAGTGAGGTGCTTATACCTCCTGCATATAGATCTATTTGGTCTTATGCCAGTTCAAAGTCTAGGTAGGAAAGTCTACACCCTTGTGTTTATTGATGACTTTTCCAGGTTTGCCTGAGTGTTCTTCTGAAGGAAGAAATCTGAAACCCCTGATGTCTTTCAGACATTTGTCAAGAAAGTTTAGAATGAATTCAATAGCTCTGCGGTCAAAATTAGAAGTGACCGCGGGACAGAGTTTCAGTCTGAGTGTATGACAAGGTTCTGTGAAGAGCATGTGATTCATTAAGAATTTTCCTCTCCTAGAACCCCCCGAAAAAATGGAATTGCTGAGTGGAAGAATAGGACTCTCATAGAGGCTGGTAGAACCTAATTAAGTGACTCATCTATCCCAGAATACTTCTATGCTGAGGCAGTTAACACTGCATGCTATGTCCTTAATAGGGCTTCTATCAACAAGATCCATAAGAAGACTCCTTATGAGATTTTGAAGGGCAGAAAACCAAACATGAGCTATTTCAGAATCTTTGGTTGCAAGTGTTATGTGCTCAACAATGGAAAAGTCCATTTAACTAAGTTTGCTGACAAGTCCCATGAAGGGATCTTTGTTGGGTACAACACTCATAGTAAGGCATATAGAATCTACAACTTAACTACCCAAGTTGTAGTAGAGTCAATGCATGTTGTTTTTGATGAATCCAACATGGTTAACTGTGAGTTATCAAGCTCCTCCTCTTCTAGTATTGTAGGTACAGAGCAGATGATGGACAAGCTGACCATCAAGGAAGCTACCCCCACAGTCCAAGATAATGATTATGGACTGTCTGTTCCAAGAGAAGGGGAAGACACACCTGAAGAAAATGAAGACCAGCCAGCTAAAAACACTGAAGATCAGCATACTACAGCTAGATTTCCTCCAACTATCAGGCATCTAAGGGACCATCCAATTCACCAAATCATTGGTGATGCACATCATGGGGTCCAGACCAGGAACAGGAGCATGAATACAACTTTCTATTCAAGCTACATGTCATAAGAAGAGCCAAAGAAGTTGAAGAAGCAATCAAGGACCAGTTCTAGATTGGAGCAATGCAAGAAGAACTGGACCAATTCAAGAGATGTAAGGTCTGGAAATTGGTCTCCAGACCTCAAGGACATAATATTATAGGGACTAAGTGGATCTACAGGAACAAGTTGGATAAAGATGGAATTATTGTCAAGAATAAGGCTTGACTGGTGGCTAAAGGCTACAGAAAAGAAGAGGGCATAGACTTTGATTAGACCTTTACCTCAGTAGCCAAATTGGAAGCCATAAGGATCTTTCTTGCATTTGCTGCTAATTAGGGATTCAGAGTTTACCAGATGGATGTCAAATCAGCATTCCTAAATGGGGACCTCAAGGAGGAAGTATATGTGGCTCGTCCACTAGGTTTTGTAGATCCTAACTCACCTAATTTTGTGTATAAGCTTAGGAAAGCTCTATATGGGCTAAAACATTCCCCTAGGGCTTGGTATGAAACCTTGTCCAGCTTCCTCATTGAGAATAAATTCTTAAGGGGGAAGATAGACAAGACCCTATTTCTTAGAGAATCAAAGGACACGTTTATCCTAGTCTAGATATATGTCAATGACATTATCTTTGGATCAACTGATGACAACCTCCGCAGGAAGTTTGCTAAACTTATGCAAGGGAAGTTTGAAATGAACAGCATCTGTGAGCTCAAGTTCGTCTTGGGACTCCAAGTAAGACAGACTGATGATGGTTTGTCCGTATCGCAGTCCAAGTTCATCAGGGAGCTAATCAAAAAGTATGGTATGGACAATTCCTCCACCATGAGAACTCCCATGGGATCACGTATGCATATAAGCAAAGATGAGGCATGGAAACCTATTGATGAGTTTTTGTATAGAGGGATAATTGGCTCCCTTCTATACCTAACTACTAGTAGGCTTAACATCATGTATGCCACATGTATCTGTGCTAGGTATCAGGCCTGCCCTAAAGAATCTCATTACTCTGCTGCAAAGATAATCTTGAGATATCTTAAGGGCACAACAAATCTTGGCCTATAGTACCCTAGAAATAGGGATTTTGATCTAATAGAATTTCAGATGCAGATTTTGCAGGCGCAAAGAAGACAGGAAAAGTACTACTGGAACCTGTCAATTCTTTGGAAGAAGGCTAGTTTCATGGAGCAGTAAGAAGCAAACTAGTGTGGCCATATCCACAGCTGAGTTAGAATACATATCAGTAGGCATTTGTTGTGCTCAGCTGCTATGGATCCAACATCAGCTCCAGGATTACAACCTGCAGGTAAGTAGAACTCCTCTTTATTGTGATTCTACAAGTGCTATTTCTATTGCTACGAATCCTATCTCACATAGCAAGACTAAACATATAAAAATAAGATATCATTTTATTAGGGAACATGTGGAAAAGGAAGACATCAGTCTTGAGTTTGTCCCCACAGACAAGCAAGTGGATGATATCTTCACTAAGCCGTTAGATGAAGCAAAGTTCAATACCCTCAAATTTTAGTTGGGTATGTTGAACTTGGCATAGCTTCAGGCACTCACTTTTGGTAGTATTTTTTTATGTGCATGTGTTGTTCCTCTTGCTGGACATACAGACTCCCCAGTTGCATCAGTTTAATGATGCTTATACTAAGGGGGAGTAAGCTACTCTGGACATAAGAAAGAAGGAAAACCAATGAAAGGCGAGCCCCTATCTGCCTATTCTACAGAAGTCAAAAAGTGGGATAGAAGAGAGAAGGTCCTATCAGAGAGAAGAGAAGAGAGAAGGTCCTAGCAAGGGGGAGTCATAGCAAATTGGAAAAATGACAAATTGGAAAGATGAAAAAGTGAAAGAATGGCACTCAAGGAAGGACAAACACCTTACATAAAAAATAAGGGGGAGTAAGTACATGAGGTACACTTACTCATAGCTTATCAATATTTCCCTATTTATGGTTGCTATTTAGGTTGTGTATGCCATTGACCAAGGACAGATATAAGGTTTTGACTTTTTCAAATAAGGGGGGATTGTTGGGTCCATTGTTCCTAATATCCCTGATTTGTGAGAAGTCAAACAAGTCAATGTCACACACATCAAATGTATTTGATGTGCATTTGAGTGTGACCTAGCTTGAGACTATCTCAGCCCAACTGAAAGATAGCCAAAAAATTGGTTAAGTACAAAAGCGTTGAGTGTTGTCTAATCACTCAACGCCATAAATCAAAAGGCGGTGAGTCAGGCTGAGTCAGTCTAAGCCTAGAACAAATTGGCTAAAAATATGGCTAAGTTCACAAGCGTTGAATGTGGTCTACTAACTCAATGCCATACATCTCAAAGCGTTGAGTGTTGCTGTGCCAGTCAACTCCACAGAAATGTTGAGCAAAATTTGACCAAGTCCACAAGTATTGAGTGTAGTTTACTCTCTCAACGCCAGATAACAAAATTTTTTTTTAAAGTAGTTTGGCATTGAGTGGAGCTTACTCTCTCAATGCCAAGGCGCAGAAATAGTTGCTAAGGCAAAAAACGTTGGGTGATGAAGACACACACAACGCTCTAAACGTTCTCAACGCCTAAGATGTTGCAGAGACCGAAAATTGGCTATGGCAAAAAGCATTGAGTCAAGCATACTCTCTCAACGCTCTCAACGCCTAAGTTGCACAAAACTTTTATAAGGTAAAAAGTGTTGAGTGAGGCATGCTCTCTCAACGCTCTCGACTCCTTGATGCAAAAATTTGGCTAAGTCCAAATTCGTGCCTAGTTTTGTCGACCGGAGCTCGACGTACGTCGAACTGAGCCTAGTGTTTGTCGAACTGAGCCTAGTGTTCGCCGAACTGAGTCTAACAAAATGTCGAGCTGAGAAATGTCTTTATGATTTCATCAAGCTCAGTTTCGTCGAACTGTATTCAGCATTCGCCGAACTGAGCCCGCAGTTCGTCGAACTGATTTTTATGCTCTTGTCGAGCTGAGCTCAATGTTCGTCAAACGGAGCTCGGAGTTCATCGAGCTCAATATCTAGACAGACAGAATTCTGTCTAAGTGTTGAGGTGTTGAGTGATTCCTACTCACTTAACGCCTTTGGTACTAATGATTGAATTTTGGCTAAGTCCACAGATGCTGAGTCATGCTGAGGTCAGGAAAGTCAAAAGTCAACAAAAATTCAAATATTGCGGAAATGGTTCCAGAGATATTGGTGGGGCCAGCTGTTGATATATTCTGCAATTACCAAGGATTATTTCATCATGAAGTGCTGGGCCCCACTCACAGCAAAGAGTTGTTGAAGCAGTAATTAATAGAAAGCATGGGACTGATTGGCTGAATTTCGGCCATCAATCCTGTTGATGGGACCCATTGCTTAATCGCCCAGAGATATAAAAGATCACATAATCGAATCAAAGAACAAGCAAGTCTAGGGTTTTTTGAAAGACTAAAAGTGTGGCTGATCATCATCTTTCTTCTCGCCATTTTCGTTGAGCTTGGAGAAATCGTCAGCACAGAGAACCTTGCTGAAAAAGTGATAGCTGAAGCAATCCCCATCTACATCAACAGGAACAGAAGGCTTTCTGAAGCTAACAGATCTACAAGTTCTGCAAGGAAGAGAAGCTGTTTGAAGAGAAGAACTTTACTGCTTACATATTGTCTTCAACAGCAAGTGCTTGGATCTGATACCTGCTTAGTGCAAGAAGATGGAGAAATAGAGCTTGCTCTGGTGTCTAAAAATCACTTTCTTTAATTCTGTTTATTATAAAATCCTTTGTGAATCTGGTGTTGTAAGCCTGTACTATAAAGGTTGAGGTCTTAGTGACCTGAGTGTTAGGCTTTGTACCTGGTGGTAGGTCTTTGTGACCTGGGTTGGCTTGGTGCCTAAAGTTCTTGGTCTGAGTGACCTGCGTGGGATCCTGCGAGATTGGTGTTGTAAGCTATTTAGTAGCTGAGTTCTGGAGGGAGAGCCTAATCTAATGCACTGTTAGATAGGCGTCGAGGGACAGTGGATGTACCCAAGATTGTGGAACCACTATAAATTATTGTGTCGTTTGTGATGTTCTTGAAAGCTGAAAAATAATCTAATCAACAGACACTGTAACCTAATAAACAACTTAGAAAATTTCAAAAAGACAAAAACCTATTCACCCCCTCTAGGTGTTTAGCTAGCCTTGAAAACAAGACTTTCAATGGGGTCACAAAGTTGACCAATTTGACCAAAATCAAACTTAGCCCTACTTAGATCAAATCATATTATTTAGCAAAGTGCGCCCAATTGGGGAATCAACATGATCCAATCAACATTGGACAGTGTCAAGAGACTCAAGACACATCTCTTAGACCAGTCAACCCATCAAGTTGACCAAAGTCAACCCCAAAGTCAACCATGGTCAAATTTACCCTAAATGTTAAATGAGAGAGCCCAAGCCAATTCAAGTGGCCTAAGTCCTCGCCCAAGGCCCATCCTAGGACAACTAAATTTTCAGATTTATTTAATCTATTTTATTATTTTAATTAAGGGATTTAATGGTGGTAATTAGGAGGGAAGTTTAATTTGGAGGGGGAATAATGGACGAAGGCCAAGTGGCACTCCCTTCTTCTTCACCAACACATCCTTTCATCTCTCCTGATGAAGAGGAGGAGTTTCCAATAGTTATTGGTCTGCCACCATCAAGGAGGGCCTTTAATGGCCTTGAACATAACACCCAAAAGTTGGATCTCCTACATAGAGGCCTCCAAAGTTCAATTCGACCATTTCATCACCTTCAGAAGGCCTCAAGCAGTCGAAATCGACTCATACATCAAAGATTTCGGTGGAGAATCGAGATCGGGAAAGGTTCGCCGGAAAACGCCAAAAACCATGGCCACCCACCGGAGTAGCCGCATCCAAGCTAGAAATCAGGCATGCTTCTCCTCCTCTCCTGTTGTGCTAGCTTCCTAGATCAAAAGGACTTGAGGTCAAGATCAATTGAGATGATTCCAATTTTGAAATCCATGGAAAAACATGGTTTTGCTTCCTCTCGGATTAGCCAGAAACCCCCTCTCCGGCGGTCGTGCCGCCGCCCGACGATAGCCACCACCTCAACGAGGGTGGTGGGGGTGGTGGCCGGCCGGGGAGGGGGCTAGATCACCAGAAAATGTATCTAAAAACTGCTCGAGGTCGGGAAAATCCCGCCCCTTGGCTGGATCTTGAAGACAAAATCACAGCCCTTAATTATATTTAATATACAAAATGTTATATATAATATATTATATTTACCCCTTATTTCATGATTTTTGAACTAAAAAAATAAGTCCCTTGGGCACTGAACCATAAAAGGTTCCCAACATGAAAAAGGTATGTCTTTGAGTCTAATTTAAGTAGAAATTGAAATCAGGTCATTTGGAGCAATGTAGCTCCATATAGGGCTATACTTGTGGGACAGGTCCTTAGGATAGGACAGTTACTATATCCTTAATAACTATTAATCGAATAAGAGAATTGACTTGAAATTTGGGTAATATCGGAACATACACTAAATACACTTACAGTCCAAAATGGGAATTTTTGAACAAAAGTTTCCTATTGTTTTAGGTAAAATGTGATTTTTAATAAAACATAAATTTTTTGGTGAAAGCTAATTATTTAAACCCCAAATATTGGTGAGAGGTTCATTAGGGAGGTATAAGGCATTGGTAAAAAGTTTAGGTCCTTTAGACCTCTGTAGGTTAGTGAATCCCACTTACAGGTTGTCATGTTGTTTGTGATGTGGTGTGCATTTAGGCAAAAAGGTGTATCTTGTGAATTTAGCAAGATTGGCTTGGTCAAATCCAGTGAAATTTTGTACATGGAATTACTTAGTGAATGCACACCTCCTCATGAAGTTTTATAACATTTGGAGTTGATTTGCTTATCAAATGAATTAATTAGTATATTTTGTTACACAAATGTATTAATGAAAAGAGGGTGACTAAATAGTTGAAAAAATTATGAAACCTTTTCAATTGCAATTATTTAGTATTATAAACACTGGATGAATTAGTTGGAATTTTTGAAAGTCATAATCTTAGGGTTGCAGTTATAATTACCATTTTGCTCCTTCTATATTATTGAGATAATTGTGCTCAAATTGGCTTATAAAATTATAAATTTTTGAAATAAATAATTATTTACCATTTGTAACTTCCAGTAAGTTTTTTGAAATTATTTAATGAGTATTCATAGTACCTCATGTGTAACTTGAACTAGTGGATCAGATTTTTGTTGAAATTTGTGAAGTGGAAGTGGTTGAAAGGACAGGCCGGGCGGCCTGGGGCGGACAGCTTTGGCGGACTAGGCGGACTGGGCGGACTGGGATGTGCAGCCTGGTGGAAGGTCTAGTGGAAAGCCGGCTGTTCTTCTGAGCGGTTTGTTTGCATGGAGTCCGCGGATTATGCGGCCTGGTTTCTGCGGATTTGGTGTTTGCTGATTGACTTTGCTAAGGAGAGGCCTGAGCGGATGGAGGCTTACGGACTGGTGCACTGCTCAGTGGCCACGGGTGCAAGTTTGTGCTGATAGGCGGGTTGACTCATGTCCGCGGGAAGCTTGCGGACTGATTTGTCCGCGGTATTGGCTGTGCGGACTGAGCTTAGAGCTTGGCTGAGGCCTTGTCGAGCTCTGATGGCACAGCAGGCGATTTGCTGTGGAGATCGATTGGCGGACTGGTTTTGGAGTCCGGGGATGGCTGCTGCGTTGGACAGGAGTGCGAGGAGCTCGCGGACTAATGGCGGTCTGTGCTAGGGTGTTTGGCAGACGGGAGTTTGTGTCCGCCATGCTCGCATTGGCCTTTGATGGTTTTTGACTTGGTCACACTTTGTGCCAAGACCATGGTGTCCGCAGTATCCGCCAAGTCCACTGTGACCGGGCTGACTGTTGCTGTCTGCCTTTGGTCGTGGACTTGTGGTGGATTGAGGTGTGAGTCCTGCGGACTGCCTCGGGTTGGTGCGGACTGCCATTGAAAGGGGTTGCTGTCCTGCAGTGGTTGGAGCTGTGCGGGCTGATGCCTTGTCCGCATAGCTTGGGCGGACTGGAGAGGGTTCGTCAATTGTTGCCTTGCTCCTGGCGGTTTTCCTTGGTATCCGGCTAAGTTCTTGCGGACTCGGCGGACGGAGTATTGCTATCGCGCGGGCTGGGGTGGTGTCGCTATCTCTTGGGCGGTGACCACACTCCTCACCGTGCCTATAAATAGGACCCCCTGGCACATCTACAGTAACCTAAGTAACTTGAGTGAACAGTAAGTTGGGGTGTGCAAGGAGCTGCGGTCTGTGTTTGTCAGTCCGCGCGGATTGTTTCAGGCTGACGGTTTGCTGTGTACAGGTCGCGCGGATAGCTTCAAGGAGCCAGGAGTTTGGCTGTGACTTCGGTCAAGTGCTTGGAAGTGTGCGGTCTCTGCGGACTCATCAGGAGGTCGCTCTGCGGCTTGTCAGTTCTGTTTCATCCTTGCCAGCTTCAATAACCTGTCCGCCGGCTTCAGGCAGGTAGGGGTGTTCCTCAGTTCAGGTTCAGCAGGAGACGAATAACGGTGTGTCCGCGCGGCCTCGCAGCTTCGGCGGACTCCGTGACTATTCTGCGGATTGCAGCTTAGCTTGGGCGTGCTCAGCAGACTCGGCGACCTCGGCGACCTCGCGGTCTCGGCGGACTCCGGTGCTGTCCGCCCAGCTTGTTTTTTGGTGCTTTCTGTTTACAACTGTTATACTAGCGAAATCATGTCTCGCTATGTATGCCTCAGATTGTAAAGAAGTGAATGTATAAAAGACCTGCTTGTGCTTCCATTGTTTGTTGGGTGTAACCTTTGATCCTTGGGTTCCGCTGGTTTAACGTGAGAACTGGGTAGTTCCGAAGATATTAATTTGGCATTTGGGCTATCTTACTGAACACGTTGAGAAAATTTAACATGGTATCAGAGGGAGGTTCCTGAGGTTCAGTTGCGTGAGCGGAAGTCAGCCAGTGTTGTTACTCAGTGATTCAGTGGTGATCAACCTGTGTTGTTGCTCGGAGCTTCTGAAAGGTTACCAACAGGTGTTGCAATGGAAGGGAGTTTTGCAAGGGGTCTTGGCATTGAACTCTTAACGCCGACTAACTTCAAGAAGTGGAAGTCGTGCATGAAGAGTTATCTTCTTGGCGAGGAGCTGTGGGAAGTCGTCGGTGGTGACGATAGGCAGGAAGTCACTGCTGCTTTCAGTACTACTGAGCAAGTTAGGCTCTGGAGAAGAACAAATGCTAAGGCGGAGTTCATTCTGAAGAGAGCCGTGTCTCCGGAACTGTTTGATCACATCGTTGGGTGTGAGTCGGCTGATGATATTTGGACAACCATTGATGAGTTGTTCAATAGGAAGAATGTGGCGCGGCTTCAGTTCCTAGAGAATGAGTTGGCCAGGGCAACTCAGGGAGACCTTTCCATCTCCAAGTACTTCTTAAAGATGAAGAGCTTGTGCGCTGAGCTGTCGGCACTGGATCCTGATGAGCCTATCTCTGAGGCAAAGATGAAAAGACACATTATCCGCGGCTTGCGGAAGGAGTATGTGGCATTTGTAACATCTGTTCAAGGGTGGGCTACTCAGCCGTCGTTGCTGGAGCTGGAGAATCTGCTTGCCTCGCAGGAGAGCTTAGCAAGGCAGATGGCTGGAGTGAACTTGAATCAAGAAGGAAGTGAGGCTCTCTTCTCAGGCGAGAAGAAAGGATGGGAAGGGAAGAAGAAGAAGAAGGTGCAGGTCGCTGTTGAGAAGGAGACTTCAACTTCATATCCACCGGAGAGAAGCAATGCTCCTAAGGACTGGAAGAAGAATCTGTAGTGCTACCGGTGTCATCAGCGAGCTCACTTCAAGCGGGACTGCAAGGTCAAACTGCAGCCTGGGCATGCTGCGGGAAAGGAGGAAGCTTGCTCGAGAAGTGAAGAAGCAGAATGGGGCGGAGCTTTCATGACGGGCACTTGTGTCCGGGCCTTGTCTGCTGAGGACTTCAACAGCGAGTGGATCGTGGACTCCGGGTGTGGTCATCACCTCACTGGAGACAAATCGAAGTTCACCTCTATGCAGGCTTACTCAGGTAATGAAGCTATTATCACTGCTGATAATACTGTTTATGCAGTAGAGAAAGAGGGGGTCGTGTCTTTGGGTAGTGATCAGGGGCCACTCACGTTAAGGAGTGTGTATCACGTGTCGGGCATGAAGAAGAACCTCTTCTCGGTGACCAATGCGGTGGACGCTGGGTATCACGTTCTGTTTGGGCCAACAGACGTGAGGTTCCTTCGCAACGTATCAGCGGTGAAGGCTGATGTTGCTCATGTTGGGAGGAGGGTGAAGAACTTGTTTGTTCTTTCCACCAGTGCTTATGTTGATAGAATGAGGGCCAATGATAGTACTGCTATCTGGCATGAGAGGCTGGTGCATGTTGACATGGACAAGCTGAAGGCGATGGCTAGTAGAAGTCTGGTGAGGGGGTTGCCGAAGTTGTCCTCCTTTGGTGATGGGCATGTTTGTGCGGGCTGTCAATACGGTAAGGCACATCGCCTTCCGTTTGATAAATCACAAACAAGGAGCAAGAAACCATTGGAGTGTATTCATGGCGACCTGATGGGACCGACGGTTACTGCCAGCCTTGGTGGAAGCAGATACATGCTTGTCTTGGTTGATGACTACTCAAGGTATACTTGGGTGTACTTCTTAAAGGATAAGTCGGAAGCCTTCCGTTTGTTCGTGGAGTTCAAGGAGTTGGTAGAAGGCCGGCTTGGCTTGCGGATTAAGAAGCTTAGAGCTGATAACGGGGGTGAATTTGTTTCCTCTGAGTTTTCTAACTTCTGCAGGAAGCACGGGATCCAACGGGAGCTTACTTGTGCTCACACTCCACAACAAAATGGGGTAGCGGAGCGGAAGATCCGTGATCTGACGGAAACCTGCAAATGCTGGCTTCATGCGAAAGATATCCCAAGGTCCTTTTGGGCGGAGGGAATGTCTTGTGCTGCGTATGTTATCAACCGGATGCCACTCAGCCCTATCAACATGAAGACTCCAATTGAGCTGTTGCTGAAGGAGAAGCCGAGTGTTGGACACCTTAGGGTGTTCGGTTCAACTTGCTATGTGCATGTCCCGGATGCTTCACGGACTAAGCTGGATGCGAAGGCAAGGAAACTTGTCTTTGTTGGCTACGATGAGCGGAAGAAGGGATGGAAATGCATGGATCCTGTGACGAAGAAGTTCGTGGGGTAAAGAGACGTTCTCTTTGACGAACTGACGTCATATGGAGGTGGCTCAGTGGAGCTAACCGGAAGTAGCAAGGTTGATGAAGCACCGGTGGTGGCTGCTGAAGGCTTGGAAGAGGAGCTTGCTGTTTCACCAGCAGCTCCTGTTGCTTATAACTCTGAGGCTGAGCCTTCTGGCTCAGGAAGCAGGGGGAGCACTGCTCAATGCTTGCCCCAGGTAGGAGTGGAGCCCGAAGAAAAAATGGAAGCCGTGAGCAAGGAGCCCTGTCTTCGGAGATCGAAGAGGGTGGTTAAGCCACCAGCTCGGTACTGTGATGGGAATGCAATGAGCTTTGTCTCCTGCTTCTTTGCAGGTACTCTGGATGAGCGAGAGCTGGAAAACTTCAACGAGGCCACTGGAGTGAAGGAGTGGGAAGGTGCCATGAAGGAAGAGATTGATGCTCTGAAGAAGAATGAAACCTGGGACCTTGTGCCCAAGGTTGATGACATTACTCCGGTTACTTGTAAGTGGGTGTATAAGTTGAAGAAGAATGCTGATGGGAGCATTGATCGTTTCAAGGCTCGCCTGGTCGCTATAGGATTCTCACAGCAGTATGGAGAAGACTATGAGGAGACATTCAGTCCAGTTGCGAAGATGACTTCAGTAAGAGTGGTGATCGCCTTGGCTGCTAGCAAGGGATGGAGGTTGTGGCAACTCAATGTGAAGAACACCTTTCTTTACGGAGAGATTGACAAGGACATCTTCATGGATCAGCCGCTTGGTTTTGTCTCTGAAAAGCATCTGGACTATGTCTGCAAACTCAAGAAGGCTCTCTATGGGTTGAAGCAAGCTCCTAGAGCGTGGTATGGGAAGATTGCAGAGTACTTGCAATTCTGTGGATACCTTGCTTCCAACTCGGATTCAAGCTTGTTCGTCAAGAAGAAGGGGGAGCTACGAGTCTTGGTCCTGCTGTATGTGGATGACATGATCATCACAGGGAATTCGGAGGAGGAAGTAGCAAGGCTCAGGGCTGAGCTTGCTATACGCTTCGAGATGAAGGACTTGGGAGAGTTGCATCACTTTCTCGGTCTGGAAGTGGATAGGAAGGAGTGCGGGGTTCTCATTAGCCAGAAAGGGTATGCTGATCACATTGTGAAGCGGTTCAACATGGGCAAAGGGAAGAAGTGCTCTACTCCACTGGAATCTGGGCTGAAACTTCGACGAGATGAGGGAAGGATTCTTCATGATCCCTTGGTGTTCAGGGCTCTTGTTGGGAGCTTGATTTACCTGACGATTACAAGGCCTGACATTGCTTATGCTGTTTGCCGAGTAAGTCGGTATATGGCTGAACCAAGGCAATCTCATCTAGTGGCGGCAAAGGGAATTCTGAAGTATGTCAAGGCTTCTTCTGATATGGGACTCCTCTATAGAAGGGACGCGGAGTTTGTGTTTCTCGGCTACACGGATGCTGACTATGGCAGTGATTCGGATGATCGAAGGTCTACTTCAGGTTATGTGTTCACTTGCGGTTCAGCTAGCATCTCGTGGTGTAGCAAGAAGCAGGACTCGGTGTCAGTTTCAACCACGGAGGCGGAGTATAAGGCTTCGGCCTTGGCTGCTCGGGAAGCCGTTTGGTTGAGGAGGCTTATAGAGGATGTTCATGAAGAAGTGCAAGGGCCTACTTTACTACGGGGTGACAATGAGAGTGCTCTCAAACTGGTTAACAATCCAGTGTGTCACGCCAGGACCAAACATATAGAGATTGATCACCATTTCATCAGGGATAAGGTGTTGGAAGGATCTCTGCTGGTCGGGCATGTTCGGATGAAGATAATCTTGCTGACATCTTCACAAAGCCACTATAGAAGGGGCCCTTTGAACGCTTGCGCAGCTTGCTGGGCTTGGTCACCACTTCCCACTTCAAGGGGGAGTGTTGAAATTTGTGAAGTGGAAGTGGTTGACAGGACAGGCCGGGCGGCCTGGGGCGGACAGCTTTGGCGGACTAGGCGGACTGGGCGGACTGGGATGTGAAAGTCTACCTAGTGTCAACTATCTTCACCTATGGGGGGTGGGGGAATAGGTGACGTGCAACGTTTTTGCGGAATTTAAATTGTACCTGCACACGAAAATAAAACAACACAGCACAAAAGAGTACACAAGCTATTTATAGTGGTTCCCCGATCTGGGTACATCCACTTTTCCCCTTGGACCTATCTCCCAACCAGGGACGATTCAGTCACTTCTCCAACAGGATTGAAATCCAATCCTTGCACTATCAGAAGGAACCCTTCCACACGTAGGAGTCAACACTCCCACAACACGGGTTGCACTCAACCCTTACAACTAGGAACCAACGTTCCTATACAACAAAAGTAAAACTAGAATGTACAAGAGATACAAACTACGTTTGGAGACTAAAGTGTCCCTCTTCGTTGACGACGTGTTTCTGAAGTCCACGAAGAGTCCACAACCCTAGATCTCTCTTGGAGAGAATCTCCCCGGAACCGGCGGCGGCAAGATGGGCGGCGGCTAGGTTCACGGGATCGGCGGCGACAACGATGTGCGGCTGCTGTACTTTGGAGATCCAAACTTCGCAGCGAAGCTAGCTAGGACTACCAACGGTCACACTAGGATCAATCGTCTCTATCGATTCGGATGGGGAAGATTTTCCTGATCTACAAATCAAGAGACAAGAGATCTCTGGTTAGACGCGTGAGACTCTAAGCTTGGCTAAGCTTCTGTCGCCGGAAGATCAGGAAGAATCGCGATCAACAGCGGCGACCAACTAGCGCGAGCGGCGACGGCGGCGCCGGAGCAATTTCGCGATTTTAGGTTAAGATCGGCTCGGCTTCTTTCTGTGTGTTTACTGTTCAAAAATACCCGTATATATATACACAAGTAAACACCTTAAAGACCGTTGTGGGTCCTACAAGAAGAACCCTAAATCCGGTTCAAAATAGTGCCAGCGGCAGAATCTGGTCCAACTTTTTCCCGAAAATTGCCCAAGTAAAAATCGGCGAGAATCACCTGTGATTCTCGTCGAATCGTCGAGAATCAAGGGTGATTCGCGACGATTTGGCGAGAATCACAAAGTGATTCCCGACGATTCATCGAGAATCACAAAGTGATTCTCGTCGAATCTGACTTGATTGCACTCTGATTTAGCCGTCGAGAATCAGCCAGTGATTCTCGACGATTTGGCGAGAATCACTTGGTGATTCTCGTCGATTCTTACTTAGATGATTTTTCATCTTATGCCTCTGAGCTGCTCTTTGACTCATCCTTGCTCCTTGTCTGCTCTTGCATAAACACAACCCTGTACTTGAAAGTAAGTGCACTCCAATAGAGAGAGTACACGTAGGCCAACACACTGATCTGCTCAACGAGGGATTACGTCGTGCAGACCCGTGTATATTGACCTACTGCACCCTGACATTGGTGTGCACTTAGCGTGGAAACACTGCAAGCACAACTTGAAATATTTTGTCAAAAACATTGCCTATTTACCTTAGCTTGTTCAGTGGCTTCTTCAAATCAGGTACGTTGTGGATACAATACCCAACAATCTCCCCCTATTTGAAGAAGCCTAAACCCTACAAGCTAAGGTGAATAAAGCGTATGGGAATGAAAATCATAACCTTGAAATTAAGTTGAGAGAGATATTCATTACCGATACCAATTTGATACCAATTTTGTGCGAGCAACCTTTGGAGCCACCTTAGCCTTAGCCGAGAGGGTAATCTCCCTCTTTTCGGCTTCTACAAATCTGGGTCTGTAGCATTTGACCCCTTGCTCCCCCTCAGGTCTTGCATCTGTGCTCACACTTGAGTCCCTTGCTCCCCCTCAGTTCTTGCACGAGCCTGGAGCTTCTGTAGTCTTCATTCCTCATAGTTTAGCATTCCCAATTCAGTTTTGAAAAGACTGAACTTGGCTTCGTCTAAGGGCTTTGTGAATATATCTGCAATCTGCTTGTCCGTGGGGACATAACAGAGAGAGATGTCCTTGTTCTCCACGTGTTCCCGAATGAATTGGTAGCGCACTTCAATATGCTTCGTTCTGCTGTGCCATACCAGATTGTTGGCAATCGCAATTGCACTGGAGGAGTCGCAGTACATCGGCACTTCCTTGAACTGAAGGTCGTAGTCGGCTAACTGGTTTCTGATCCATAGGAGTTGTGCGCAACAACTGCCAACCGAGATGTACTCAGACTCTGCTGTGGAGGTAGCTACACAATTCTGCTTCTTGCTGTTCCATGAGATAAGCCTTCTTCCGATGAATTGACACATCCCGGAAGTACTTTTCCTGTCATCCCTACTCCCTGCAAAATCAGCATCTGAAAAACCTATTAGCTCGACTTCATTGTTTCTCGGGTACCACAAGCCAAGATTGGGAGTACCTTTAAGGTATCTTAGAATTCGCTTTGCAGCGACATAGTGAGATTCCTTAGTGTTCACCTGATACCGGGCACAGACACATGTGGAGAACATAATATCCGGTCTACTGGCAGTAAGGTAGAGCAGGGATCCAATGATGCTTCTGTATTTGGTTTCATCGAAAGGTTTACCTTTCTCATCCTTATCCAGAGACATAGTGGATCCCATTGGAGTCCTCATAGAGGTTGCACTCTCCATGCCGAATTTCTTGAGGTGTTCATTTGTGAACTTCGTCTAAGAGATGAAGATTCTATCCTCAGATTGTTTCACTTGAAGTCCCAAGAAATACTTTAGCTCTCTCATACTGCTCATTTCAAACTTTCCTTGCATAAGTTTGGAAAACTATTTGCAAAGATTGTTATCCGTTGAGCCGAATATTATGTCATCGACATAGATTTGCACCAGCAAAATCTTGCCTTTGACTTCCCTGAGAAACAATATCTTATCTATTTTACCTCTAGAGAACTTGTTCTCAAGAAGAAAACTAGATAAAGTCTCATACCAAGCTCGTGGAGCATGTTTTAAACCATATAAAGCTTTATTAAGAAAATATACATGATTGGGATAAGTAGGATTGACAAAACCTGGGGGTTGAGCGACGTATACTTCCTCTTTCAGGTCTCCGTTCAAGAATGCTGATTTCACATCCATTTGATAGACTGTGAATCCTTTGTGCGAAGCATACACCAGGAATAATCTGATTCCCTCGAGCCTTGCTACCGGTGCAAAGGTCTGGTCGAAATCAATCCCCTCCTCCTGTCTGTAACCTTGAGCCACCAGCCTGGCCTTGTTCTTTATGATGACACCATGTTCATCCAGTTTGTTTCTGAAGATCCACTTGGTGCCAATCACATTCTGCTTGTGTTGTCTGGGAACCAGCGTCCAGACGTTGCATCGTTCGAATTGATGTAGTTCATCTTGCATGGCCAAAATCCATGCCGCGTCTTTGTTCGCCTCGTCGAACTTCTTTGGCTCAACCTGTGACAGGAAGCTAAGATGCAAAACTTCATTAATAGTACTTCTTCGAGTTCTGACACCGACACGAGGATCTCCGATGATCTGATCTCTAGGATGATCCCTCACGTGCCGGAGCTCTAGAAGTCTAGCGTCTGGAGCTTCGACTACTTCTTGGGCTTCTCCTTCTTCTAAGAGATTTGTTCCGTTTTGATCTTCAACATTCCCAGATGACGTGGAGGTGGAAACTTTGACATACTTAGGAGTTTCATCTTTAGCGGTCTCATTGAGACTCAGCTGTTCAAGTCGTGCACCTACATCTTCAAGAATACCACTGGAAGAATTGCTGTTAAGCAAACTTCCTTCATCAAATACAACATTAATTGATTCTTCTACCACTAGGGTTTTCTTATTGAAGACCCTATATGCCCGACTGTGGGAACTATAGCCCATGAATATGCCTTCGAAGCATTTTTCACCAAATTTAGTACGCGGGTACTTCCCATTATTCAGTACATAGCATCTGCAACCAAAGATCCTCAAGTAGGACATGGTTGGTTTCCTACCTTTCATTAGCTCGTAAGGCGTCTTACGATGATGCTTGTTGATCAATGCTCGGTTTTGTACATGACAAGCTGTGTTGACAGCCTCTGCCCAGAAGTATTCTGGGAGAGAAGCGTCTTTCAACATTGTCGTGCAGGCTTCAATGAGAGTTCTATTTCTCCTCTCCGTAACTCCATTTTGCTGAGGAGTGCGCGGGGAGGAAAACTCATGAAAGATACCTTGTTCTTCACAAAACTCTGTCATAACACCAGATTCGAATTCTGTTCCATGGTCACTTCTGATTTTGACCACTGGGCAGTTAAATTCGTTCTGAACCTGCTTGACAAAACTAGTGAAGATGTCAAACGTATCCGACTTTCGTTTTAAGAAGAACACCCATGTAAACCGAGAATGATCATCAACTATCACTAGCGTATAGGACTTGCCTCCCAAGCTATGAAATTGCATTGGACCAAATAAGTCCATATGTAGAAGGTAAAGACATCGGGAAGAGTCTTTGTCTGCAATGCTCTTAAAGGTAGCCCGAGTCTGTTTGCCCATCTGGCATGCAGGACAGGGGCTATCTTTGATGCACTTGATAACGTGAGCATCCCTTACTAAGTTTTTAGAAAACAGCATACTAATTGTTTTGAAATTAATATGTGCCAATCTCTTGTGCCATTGTTCACAAAGAGATGTACTGTCTGTTGCCACAAGGCATACGGGGGTAGATGAATCTAAACTGAGAAAATCTAAGCTGAAGATATTTCTGCTCCTAATGCCTGATAATACCATCTCAGAAGAGATACGTGAAATTATCAGACATTTATCCTTGCAGAACTTAACGTCATAACCTTTGTCACATAACTGACTTACACTGATCATGTTATGGTTTAACCCTTCAAGATAAGCCACGTCGGTGATAGAGATTATACCGTTGGAAATCATACCATAACCTCTGGTGACTCCTCGATCTGACCCTCCAAAGATGACTTTGGGTCCATTCTCGACTGGAGTGTAATCACACAGCAGGCTTCTTGTCCCAGTCATATGCCGGGAGCATCCATTGTCCAAATACCAGATCGGCGTTTTGGTGGCCTTTGGACATTCCTGCAAAACAAAATTAATTTCCCTTAGGAACCCAATCGAACTTGGGTCCTAGATTCCTGGTTAGCATAGTCCCCCTCGGTTGGTTAACCCTACGAGTGGTCGGCCTCGCATTGCTAACATAGGGAGTCTCGTAATGCCTTGGATTAAACCAACAATCCACGGCAAAGTGACCGACTTTGCCACAGCACCAACAGTCGAATCTTTTGTACCTCTTCCTAGGCTCCTGCCTTACCCTAGGAATGGTGGGTACAGCCGGGGCCTTGGATCTGGAAGTGGAGGCCTCATAGTGATTGCAGTCACATGACTTCTTCACCTTCTGTTTCGTCAGTATAACAGGCTTGACTCTTGGTGCCTGCTTTCCATTATGACCGCTAGAGAATTGACCATAATTTCTCATGTGGATTTCCTCATAAGGTACCTTGAGGGCACTCTCACCGAAGTTCCGGGGAAAGGTCCAACCATCATATCGGTATTTGGCTTTGCAACCGAGGGCCGGAAATGATGACCAAAGGTTGATTCAAAGTCATGTTGGTTGCAAGGAAAGCTAGGATTTCTGAATGCAACAGGACTAAGCGGAGCCTTTCCCTTTTCAACAGCAGAGGCCTTCTTGGCGGCCTTATTCTTCCTCTGGTTCCTGTTTCTCCTGGATGAGGAACCAGATATCCCTACATGCCCCAAGCCAGCTCCTTTGGCCTGAGCAGAGAAGGTATCAACTACTGGAAGAACAGTTTTTGGCATAGAGAAGCTCTTGACGATCTTCCTTTCTGCCGCAAGTTGTTCTTCCAACTTGTCGACTTCCTCCTGCTTAAGATCAAGGAGTTTGAGAGACTCTGAATGCTTTGAAGTTAGGTCAAGGTGCTCCTGTCGGAGAGAAATCAAACTGGTGACCTCTTCCCTTAGGGAGACACACTCACCCTTAAGGAATTTCACTTCCTTTTTCTCAGCCTTCAATCTCTTACGGCACTCCTCGAAAGTGTTGAGCAGAAGCTCATACTTCTCGAGGAGCTCTGCTTCGCGGGCTGAAAGGCTATATTCAGGTTCATCATCCTGAGACTCAGGATCAGATTCAGAGTCGGAGAGAGGGGTGTGAGCTTTTACCTTCCCAGTAAATGGGGGGCATTCTCCTTCTGAGTCGGAGCGACCCACCAGCCCGAAGTAGGCTTCCTCATCATCACTGGAGTCTGAGGAATCAGACTCACTCAGTGTCTTTGGCCTTTTGGCGATGTAGCTCCGCTCTTTCTTCTTATCTCTAGAGGATTTCTGCTCCTCTCCTTTCCCTTTTTCTCTCTTGCCTTGATAGCAGTCGGCCACGACGTGTCCTGGCTTATTGCATGCAAAGCAAATAATGTTAGAGGAGCGATGTTTGTTCGGTTTAGAAGCATACCTGTCAGAAGAATAATTTTTATTCTGATGCCTGGAGGAGGAGCCTTCTTTCTTTCTTTGATTCCTCATCTTGAGGAACTTCTTGAACTCTCGGGTGATGAGGGAGAAATCCTCCTCCGACAGCTCTGAGCTGGAGGAGCATGGCTCGGAGTCCTCCTCCTCATCCTTTTTCCTGGCACGGTATGAAACCGCACCCTTGCCTTTTCTCGAGTGACTGGCTTTTAGAGCCACAGTCTTTTATTTGGAGGTAGCCTTCTCTGCTTCTTCTTCTGCTTTCCTGGTGTTCAGTTGAAGCTCATAGGACATCAGCTTCCCGAACAGAATTTGTGGGTCTGTTTCAGCTAGTCTGCCAAACTCTCGGATGGCGCAGATCTTTGTGTCTCATTCCTTAGTAAGGGACCTAAGGAATTTATCATTGAGTTCACCATTAGTGAACACTCTTCCGTATCCTCTGAGCGCATTGACAATCTTGAGGAAGTTCTCGAAGGTGACTCCGATCTCTTCCTTAGGCCCTTGTCGGAAGGCCTCATATTTCTGGTTCAAAAGGGATCTCCGATCATCCCTCACTTCATCAGTGCCCTCCATTAGGATAATCAGACAGTGCCAGATCTCCTTTGCTGTCCTGCAGTTGCTGAAGTTCTGCATCATTGAGTCATCGACCGCGCTGACCAGAATGTTCTGCGCCTTCTTGTCAAGTCCCACTAGCACCATCTCGTCCTTGTTCATTTCAGAAAGTTTCTTCGGCACTTTCTTGGTAGGATCAATGGTGGAGACCTTAGTGGGGACATAAGGCCCCTCCTCCACGATCATGAAGAGTCTGATCCTTTCCTTCCAGATAGGAAAGTTGAGCCTGGTGCACACGGGGATCTTGCCTGTGAACTTGAGCCCGTCCATAGTAGATGTTTGCCTTCTTCTTGACACTAGCGGTAGGATTCAACTCAAGTTGTTAACCTTTTTGATGAGTAACCTCCCTCTTATACCACTTGAAAGTCCACCTAGTGTCAACTATCTTCACCTATGGGGGGGGGGGGGGGGAATATGTGACGTGCAGCGTTTTTGCGGAATTTAAATTGTACCTGCACAACAACACAGCACAAAAGACTACACAAGCTATTTATAGTGGTTCCCCGATTTGGGTACATCCACTTTCCCCCTTCGACCTATCTCCCAACCAGGGACGATTCGGTCACTTCTCCAACAGGATTGAAATCCAATCCTTGCACTATCGGAAGGAACCCTTCCACACGTAGGAGTCAACACTCCCACAATACGGGTTGCACCCAACCCTTACAACTATGAACCAACGTTCCTATACCACAAAAGTAAAACTAGAATGTACAAGAGATACAAACTACGTTTGGAGACTAAAGTGTCCCTCTTCGTTGACGACGTGTTTTTGAAGTCCACGAAGAGTCCACAACCCTAGATCTCTCTTGGAGAGAATCTCCCCAGAACCGGCGGCGGCAAGATGGGAGGCGGCTAGGTTCACAGGATCGGCGGCGACAACGATGTGTGGCTGCTGTACTTTGGAGATCCAAACTTCGTAGCGAAGCTAGCTAGGTCTACCAACGGTCACACTAGGATCAATCGTCTCGATCGATTCGGATGGGGAAGATTTTCCCGATCTACAAATCAAGATATAAGAGATCTCCGGTTAGACGCGTGAGACTCTAAGCTTGGCTAAGCTTCTGTCGCCGGAAGATCAGGAAGAATCACGATCAACAGCGGCGACCAACTAGCGCGAGCGACGACGGCGACGTCGGAGCAGTTTCGCGATTTTAGGTTAAGATCGGCTCGGCTTCTTTCTGTGTGTTTACTGTTCAAAAATACCCGTATATATATACACAAGTAAACACCTTAAAGACCTTTGTGGGTCCCACAAGAAGAACCCTAAATCCGGTTCAAAATAGTGCCAGCGACAGAATCTGGTCCAACGTTTTCCCGAAAATTGCCCAAGTAAAAATCGGCGAGAATCACCTGTGATTCTCGTCGAATCGTCGAGAATCAAGGGTGATTCTCGACGATTCGGCGAGAATCACAAAGTGATTCTCGTCGAATTTGACTTGATTGCACTCTGATTTAGCCGGCGAGAATCAGCCAGTGATTCTCGACGATTCGGCGAGAATCACTAGTGATTCTCGCCGAATCGGCGAGAATCACTTGGTGATTCTCGTCGATTCTTACTTAGATGATTTTTCGTCTTACGCCTCTGAGCTGCTCTTTGACTCATCCTTGCTCCTTGTCTGCTCTTGCATAAACACAGACCTGTACTTAAAAGTAAGTGCACTCCAATAGAGAGAGTACACGTAGGGCAACATACTGATCTGCTCAATGAGGGATTACATCGTGCAGACCTGTGTATATTGACCTACTGCACCCTGACATTGGTGTGCACTTAGCGTGGAAACAATGCAAGCACAACTTGAAATATTTTGTCAAAAATATTGCCTATTTACTTTAGCTTGTTCAGGGGCTTCTTCAAATCAGGTACGTTGTGGATACAATACCCAACAGGATGTGCGGCATGCTGGAAGGTCTAGTGGAAAGCAAGCTGTTCTTCTGAGCGGTTTGTTTGCATGGAGTCCGCGGATTATGCGGCCTGGTTTCTGCGGATTGGGTGTTTGCTGATTGGCTTTGCCAAGGAGCGGCCTGAGCGGATGGAGGCTTGCGGACTGGTGCATTGCTCAGTGGCCGCAGGTGCAAGTTTGTGCTGATAGGCGGGTTGGCTCGTGTCCGCGGGAAGCTTGCGGACTGATTTGTCCGCGGTATTGGCTGTGCGGACTGAGCTTAGAGCTTGGCCGAGGCCTTGTCGAGCTCTGATGGAACATCAGGCGATTTGCTGTGGAGATCGATTGGCGGACTGGTTTTGGAGTCCGGGGATGGCTGCTGCGTTGGACAGGAGTGCGAGGAGCTCGCGGACTAATGGCGGTCTGTGCTAGGGTGTTTGGCGGACGGGAGTTTGTGTCCGCCATGCTTGCATAGGCCTTTGATGTTTTTTGACTTGGTCACACTTTGTGCCAAGACCATGGTGTCCGCAGTATCCGCCAAGTCCGCTGTGACCGGGCGGACTGTTGTTGTCTGCCTTTGGTCGTGGACTTGTGGCGGATTGAGGTGTGAGTCCTGCGGACTGCGTCGGGTTGGTGCGGATTGCCATTGAAAGGGGTTGCTGTCCTGCAGTGGTTGGAGCTATGCGGGCTGATGCCTTGTCCGCATAGCTTGGGCGGACTGGAGATGGTTCGTCAATGGTTGCCTTGCTCCTGGCGGTTTTCCTTGGTATCCGGCTAAGTTCTTGCGGACTCGGCGGACGGAGTTTTGCTATCGCGCGGGCTGGGGCGGTGTCGCTATCTCTTGGGCGGTGACCACACTCCTCACCGTGCCTATAAATAGGACCCCCCTGGCACATCTACAGTAACCTAAGTAACTTGAGTGAACAGTAAGTTTGGGTGTGCAAGGAGCTGCGGTCTGTGTTTGTCAGTCCGCGCAGATTGTTTCAAGATGACGGTTTGCTGTGTGCAGGTCGCGCGGATAGCTTCAAGGAGCAGGAGTTTGGCTGTGACTTCGGTCAAGTGCTTGGAAGTGTGCGGTCTCTGCGGACTCAGCAGGAGGTCGCTCAGCGGCTTGTCAGTTCTGTTTCATCCTTGCCAGCTTCAATAACCTGTCCGACGGCTTCAGGCGGGTAGGGGTGTTCCTCAGTTCAGGTTCAGTAGGAGACGAATAAAGGTGTGTCCGCGCGGCCTCGCGGCTTCGGCGGACTCCATGACTATTCGGCGGATTGCAGCTTAGCTTGGGCGTGCTCAGCAGACTCGGCGACCTCGGCGACCTCGCGGTCTCGGCGGACTCCGGTGTTATCCGCCCGGCTTGTTTTTTGGTGCTTTCTGTTTACAGCTGTTATACTAGCGAAATCATGTCTCGCTATGTATGCCTCGGATTGTAAAGAAGTGAATGTATAAAAGACCTGCTTGTGCTTCCATTGTTTGTTGGGTGTAACCTTTGATCCTTGGGTTCCGCTGGTTCAACGTGAGAACTGGGTAGTTCCGAAGATATTAATTTGGTGTTTGGGCTATCTTGCTGACCACGTTGAGAAAATTTAACAATTTTTATAATTAGAAATTAAATATCAAATATTATTGAAATGATGTGAAATTTGGTCCGGAGCCATTAGTACTTAAGATGACGTTAGAATAATTTTATCTTGCTGGTTTGATAATATAAAGTGACACTTCAAGTTCAAAATCACATATAACAATAATTTGAGAAAATTATAATAACTGATGATTATTTTAAGAAAATTATAAATCTTTGGAATTAGGTCTAAGATGTCAAGATATGTCTCAGGAAAAAAATCTTAGGTACTTGGGTCAAGTGTTGGAGGATTCCTATTCATACACACATACAAATCATTTGGTCTAAAATTAATAATTTTGGAAAATTAGTGTTTTCAATAGTTCATGCTTTGGACAGGTCACACACTTAGTAAACCTGGGAGTGGATTTGGTTAAGGGTAGCATAACATTACTAAGTGACTTGATAAAGAGAGCAACGAGCTTCAACCCATCATAGTTCATAGTACCGTTGCGAGCCCTTCACAGGGTAGACCTTGGGAAGACCAAGGTTAACCATAAATCGCTAAGTAATATGGAAGTTAGACAAGAGTAGTCTGATAGGATTAAGGAATGTTATAGCGATCTCACCCATGTGTAGGTTGGAGTGATATAGGGCTTGTTGGTTCTACGAGCTGGTGTCTCGGGTTGTTGGTCGATATCAGGATGGGTTGGTCCTACGAGCTGGTGGCTCGGGAGGTTATTATAATACCTGGTTTGTGTTTATGTGGTGGGTCACTCGGTACTGGTCCAGTCGCCACACCGACGGAAGTACGATGACTCTGGTGCAATGTAGACCTTTGGGGAGACTGGTAGGATGTTTATACCGAGGTCTGGAGGACTATGTCCCCTAAGAGCGCATCCTACCACAGAAGACTGGTAGTTGCCAGTAAGAGTATGCAGGGGCTCCACTGTTGTGTTCTTAGCATTGAGGCATACGAGAGGTCTAGGCCCGGTAGTGTGTCTGGCCGACAAGGAGTGGAGACACCAGCTCCACTTGTAAGACTCCCCTCTCGGAACACAAGACACGACCGAGGGGAGTATAATGCCTAGAATAGCCGCCTTACGGTAACTCCAACACACGGGTTAACCGATAATACAAGACGTCTATCCTGCTGGCCAATACCAATATCATCCATGCCAACCCAACATAAATAACAAACAGAAGTCAAAATCCACAAAAGTATAAAAGTCCACAAGTACATCAATAATAAGAAGCATTAACAAGCTTCTATAATATCAGAGTACATAAAAACTTTGTCTAAAGGGCTACAACTAGAATCTCTCAAAGACTCACATCTGTAACCGACGACAGCGATGGTAATGTAACATCAGGCCCTGTTACCCTGGCCTGCTGCCCTCCTGTACAACCTGCTGCTGCTCTATATGTGGGGTTTCCTACTAAAAAGGAAGACGTAGAAACCATTAGTCATAAAGACTAAGTAGCTATCACATTCGCTCCCCCAGCGTCTTTTAGGCACCGGGCAGATAAAAGGAACAAGGGTACAATATATATAAGCAGTAGTACAAGCAGGTGGAGAATGTATAAAACATGAGTAACAACAACAGTAAGGGTATAATATTATTATCAACATTATATTGTTGCAGTTCTACTCAAAACATATCTATCCATCAAAGTAAATAGGTCCACAAAAGGAAAGTAACTTAACTTATAAAAATACACATACTGATTTATAAGTTAAGGATTTGCTTAACAGTAAAGTAACTCATCATATAAGAGTGCCCATACAAACTTATAAGACAAGGATCTTATGCGTATCTAATGCAATGAAATCTGATGACTCGCCCATGTACACACAGGCACAGTGCTATGTCGATACAGACTTATAGTTCTCACTTTTCGAGCAGGTAGATAACCTCTCAAGCATCACCCGTCATGGCTAGACGGTGACAGTAGAGCGGGCTTCTTGACTACTAGACGGGCATCCACACTACCAAGCCTAGTCCTCTGTACGCCTCAATGCTAAGAACACAACAGCGGAGCTCACATGAGTACTACGGCTCAGAGGGGTCTTGGGTAGATGTGCACCAAGAACATATCCCTACGTTGGCCTATCATTGTGGCACAGAAGGTGCCTCTAGGAACGTATCACCAAAGTACCAAGGCCAACTATCCACTGGTATGGAGGGTGCATCAGGAAGTAAGCACCGAGGACCAAGGCGCAACCATCCAAGTCTATCTATCAACTCCCATCGGTGTGATGACTGGCTAGTCGTAGACCTGCTACAATATCCTTAACCCAAAATTATGACACCGCATGTCAACTCACACCATATGCAATTTCACATTTAAGGGCTCCATACTGAGTCCCTTTTTATTATTCACATCCCATGCTCTACAGCACGCAAGGGCTCCACACCGCGTCCCTTATCAACACATCATTCCAGTATGACACACACACACACCTCCAACCCTTCCAAATTTCCAAACCACATAAGGGTTCATCATTTACACAAGTGTCAAGCCACCTTATATAGCATACCAATCCCACACTGCTACTTGTAGGGAGACACAACTCTAAGCATTGGACTATTATACATATTCCATTAATCATCATAACGCATGGCCATGCATTAACCTCATCAAATTCCTTTCCACATGATCAGGCATTCACAACAAGTATAACTCCATATGATAACCACAACAATATAACGACACTTCACATATCCATCAAACATATACATCACATGCAATTATCGGGCGTTGCACCCTCTTCTAAAACCTGTTTCATTCTGCTGATTATAATCATGCACATCCTTACTGGATTTCATAAGAACATCAATTGTACAACCAAATCGTATCAATTCATTTGTTCACCAAATTTTCCCAAACCATTTGTTTATTAAACTCCTTCAAACTGTTTCTACAAACATGTTTCACAAAACCATTGTTCACTTAAGGATCTAACAACCGAATCCTATCAATCACTTGTTTATAATGATCACCAATAAACTAAGTTCACGAAAACCTCAACACCTTCCTGTTACAACCCTCTACTGAGTCCAAATCTTATTATACAATAACCTGAAAATAATGTGCACTTAAGAGATACTTTGCAACGACTTCGACTTGACTTTTTTGAGGGTACATGACTCATATGAAAATGTGTAACCATCCATTGGAAAGGTCTTTCCAAGGGCTATGACTTTTGTGTTTAGACACCAAGATCTGGCATAACAAACTCGAAATCGACCTCGAACACTGTTGCATGCAAAAAGCAGATTTTTGCACGCATCTTAAAACAAGATGAACGACATCGATTCATCTTCTTCCCCTAGCTATTTAGTCAAAACCACATACAACACTTCCTCCTCCCTAATTCACCCTCAATAGACCATTTCTCTTCACGAAACCAAGTCCATCATCTTCACACGAAGAGAGGAGAGGTTGAAGACATCAAATATCTAGGTAAAAGCCCTGGCATGGTCTCTCCCTAGGATATCTTCATCTCTCGTGAGTCAAACTCCTTTGAGTCGACATCTCTCCTAGAAATAATAACTAAAGATTCAGCACCAAGGGAGAGGGTAGGAAGCTCAACTAGTTTCCATCCATAGATCTATTTATCCTGCTCGGCATCTTCCTCCTCGTTGGTATTGTTCTTCCCAGAAAGGTAGATTGGCTCTTCTTCCAAAAAATCGACTCCGACAACTTCTTCACTTCCGACGATTTCGGCACAGGTAACGACTCGGCAAGGGGATGAAGTGACGACTAGGGTTTTCCCGTAAATCTCCTTTTATAAGAGGAATTAGGGTTAGACCGCCTGCCACGTTTCACCCTAACATTGGACCGCCTATTATTACTTTAAATAAGTCCTGTTGAAAAGAACGGGTCCAAATAAGTCAATTGGCGCATTTCCTGAAAACCCGATTCAACCCATTTATATGAACCATCAAACAGTCTGAGATGGAAAAATCCTCTAACTCCAAATCATCGATTATACATGTTGAAATTTCACAAGTCAATCAACTGGTAGTTCTGGTATCAAGAAACCACTTCCAAAACTATCAGGCTGATCACAAGATCAAGCGAAAACGAGAACTATGCGCACAAACACTCCAACCATAACTGAGCTATGTATCGGAGGCAATGAAGAGCAAACACAGATGTTGCATTAATTCACTACTAACTTTACAAGGCAAGGTATGCAGTGCGAGACATGATTTCGCCAAGTACAATGAGAAGAAAACAAGCAAGAGCAAACTATAAGCCGGGCGGACTGCCTCCAAGACCGCTGAGCCCGCCGAGACCGCCGAGACCACCAAGACCGCCGAGACCACCAAGCCACTGCTACTCTGATTCTACGGAGTCCGCACAAACCGCGCGGATGACCCGTTATTCTGCTGACGTCTGCTCTACAAGCCGTCGCCGAACTGAATGAACAGACCACCAATTCCGCCTAGACATGCGACCTTGTTATTGAACTTGAATCAAATTGAGGAGATAAACTGGTTGGCCGCCACCTGCGACCTGCTGCAACTGCTGATTATAAACCGCAAGCTTCACTGCTTCCTGACCTTGTTCAGAACCGGATGCCCGGCTTCACAGTGCTAGCCACATAACCTGCAAATAACAACCAATTAATCTCAAACCGCGCGACCTGGAAAACTGAATCCACAACAATTGATCTGCGCTCAACTTATTGTTCACTCTGTTACTGTTGATGTGCTGGGGGGGGGGGTCTATTTATAGGCGGGGTAAGGAATGTGGTCACCGCCCTACTGAATAGAGTCACCACCCCAGCTCGTGGCTAACAAACACCATTCCGCTGAGTCTGCAAGGACTTAGCCAGACTTCAAATAACCCGCCAGGCGCCAAGTCAAGGTCAGTCCACCACTAGGCAGACACCGCGCCAGTACACACACATGCAACACGCGGACACAGTAACATTCCATTCACTGCGTCGGTCCGAACGCTACATGCAGACACGATAACAACCCACACAGCTTAAGAACAACGCAGCCCGCCGCAAGAATCCACGACCAAAAGGCAGACAGCCCGGTCAACAGCGGACTCTGCGGACACCGCGAACACCCTGGACTTGTCACAGTATGTGACCAAGTCCAGCAACCCACCAAACAACTGATGCGAGCTTGGCGGACACTAAACCCAGACCGCCAATTCCATGGACAGTCCGCCACCATGAATGCGGCTATCATCCACCGCATCATCGGGGAGCTCGGCAAGGACCAATGCCGATCTCCAAAACCAGTTCGCTAAAACGGACTCCACGGACTCAACCAAGTCCACCACAATACCCGCGGATAACCTCCAATCCGCCCGGTTACCTCAAGAACTGGCTAAAATACAGAAATGCAGGCCGAGCAGAGCACCGCAATCAGACCGCCAAAGATAGGCCCCTCTACAAGAACAGCTAAGCCACCAAGTCCAACCAGGCGTCAGTCACCCAGGCAGCAACATCAGTCCGCCCAGGCCGTGGACTCAGGCCGCTCAGACTGCACGTTCTGCTCCATCACCCACTTTCACTTCAAATTTTCAACACTCCCCCTTGAAGTGAGAAGTGGTGATCAAACCCAGCAATCCTCGTAATCGAGTAAATGATACCTTCGGCAACGGCTTCGTGAAAATGTCCGGAACATTATCGTCACTCCGCACATGCTGCACCATTAGAGATCCCTCCAACATCTTCTCCCGTATGTAGTGGTGCTCAATCTCGATGTGCTTGGTTTGAGCGTGACAAACTGGATTATTTACCAGTTTCAGGGCACTCTCATTGTCATCGCTCAACAGAGTAGGACCGTGCACTTCTTCAAAGACATCCTCTACTAGTCTTCTAAACCAGATGGCTTCCAAAGCTGCCAAGTCTGAGGCCTTGTATTCCGCTTCCGTAGTAGAGACGGACACCGAGACTTGCTTCTTGCTGCACCAAGAAATACTCCCTGATCCACAAGTGAAGAAGTAATTAGATGTTGACTTCCGGTCGCCTGAATCTCCCCCGTAATCAATATATGAGTACCCTTGAAGAACAAACTCGTTACCTCTCCTATACAGGAGACCCATGTCAGAAGTGGCCTTCACGTACTTCAAGATATTCCTAGCCGTCATCAGATGAGGCTTCCTGGGTTCTTCCATATACCGACTTATGCGGCCAACTGCATAAGTAATGTCTGGCCTTGTAATCATCAAGTAAATAAGACTCCCAATTAGAGCCCAAAACACCAAAGGATCCGGAAGAATCCTCCCCTCATCCCGCCGAAGTTTGATGCCGGAATCACATGGAGTAGAGCTACTCTTCCCCTCCTGCATGCCGAATCGTTGAATGATCCATTCCATATAGACTTTCTGGGACACAAGTGTGCCGCTCTCCTTCCTCTCCACCTCAAGTCCAAGGAAATGGTGGAGTTCACCCAGATCCTTCATCTCGAACCTGATAGCTAGCTCTGCCCTGAGCCTAGCTACTTCCTCCTTGAAATTTCCCGTGATGATCATGTCATCCACGTACAACAACCCTAGGACTAGAAGCTCCCCCTTCTTCTTAATGAAGAGTCTCGAATCAGAGTTTGAAGCCAGATATCCGCAGAACTGAAGATATTCTGCAATCATCCTATATCTGGCTCGAGGAGCCTACTTCAACCCATAAAGCGCCTTCCAGAGCTTGCAGACGTATTCCGAATGATCCTTATAAACAAATCCAAGAGGCGTATCCATGAAGATGTCCTTATCAATCTCTTCGTAAATAAAAATGTTCTTCACATCAAGCTGCCACATCCTCCATCCCTAGTAAGCAGCCAAGGAGATCACCATCCGAATTGAAGTCATATTTGCCACCGGACTAAACGCCTCCTCATAATCCTCGATGTAATGTTGTGAAAAACCCCGAGCTACAATCTGAGCCTTATACCACTCGATGCTCCCATCAACCTTCTTCTTCAACTTGTATACCGACTTGCAAGTCACTGGAGTAATGCCATCAACCCTGGGCACAAGGTCCCCGGTTTCATTCTTCTTAAGAGCAATCATCTCCTCTTCCATGGCATCTTCCCACTCCTTGACTCTAGTGGACTCATTGAAGTTTGAAGGCTCTCGCTCATCCATAGGGCCTGCAAAGAAATAGGAGACAAAACTCACTGCATTCCCTTCACAGTATTGAGCTGGTGGCTTGACAACCCTCTTTGATCTCCGAAGGGTCTGGCCCTTGCTCACCACCTCCACTGCTTCTTCAGCACCAACTCTATTCCCGGGCACACTTGGAGCAACGCTCGCCCTACTTCCCAAACTAGAAGCTTCAGCCACAGAGTTTGAAATACCTGGAGCTCCTGGTGACACATGCAGCTCCACCTAAAGATCTTCAGCAACTTCCACCTGCCCTTCATCAACCCTGTTCTCCTGCAACTCGACAGTGCCACCTCCATACGACGTCATCTCATCAAAGACAACGTCTCTTGAAACAAATAACTTCTTTCTCGCAGGATCCATGCACTTCCATCCCTTTTTCCACTCATCAAAGCCCACAAAGACGAGCTTCCTTGCCTTTACATCAAGCTTGGTCCTCTGAGCATCCGGGATATGAACATAGCAGGTTGATCCGAACACCCGAAGGTGTTCCATACTCGGCTTCTCCTTGAACATCATTTCAACCGGAGACTTCATGTTGATCGGACTTAGAGGCATCCGATTGATGACATACGTTGCGTAGGCCATTTCGTCTACCCAGAAGGACCTGGGAATGCCCTTTGCATGAGGCCAGCATTTGCAAGTTTTCGTCAAGTGACAAATCTTCCTCTCTGCTACTCCATTTTGTTGTGGAGTATGAGCACAAGTAAGCTCCCTCTGGATCTCGTTCTTCCTGCAGAAACTAAAGAACTCAGATGAGACAAACTCACCACCGTTGTCTAATCTGAACTTCTTGATCCGCAAGCCAAGCTGGCCCTCCACCAACTCCTTGAACTCCACAAACAATTGGAAAGCTGCCGACTTCTCCTTCATAAAATACACCCAAGTGTATCTTGAGTAATCATCAATCAACACAAGCATATATCTGCTGCCTCCAAGACTAGCGGTTGCTGTTGGCCCCATCAAGTCACCATGAATGCATTCCAATAGTGTTTTGCTCCTTGTTTGAGACTTATCAAACATAAGGTGATGAGCCTTACCGTACTGACATCCCGCACAAATGTGGCCATCTCTGTAGGAGGACTACTTTGGCAAGCCTCTGACTAGGATCCTCATTGACATAGCCTTGAGCTTGTCCATACCCACGTGCCCTAGTCTCTGATGCCAGATAGCCGCGCTATCATTGGCTCTCATCCGATCAACATAAGAGATTGTTGATAGAACAAACAAGTCTCTTACTCTTCTCCCTACATGAGCAACATTAGCCTTTACCGCTGATACGTTGCGGAGAAACCTTACCTCTGTTGGACCAAACAGAACATGAAAGCCCACGTTGACCGCATTAGTCACTAAGAAGATGTTCTTCTTCACGTCGGGTAAATGATACACACTCCATAGAGTAAGCGGACCCTGAGTACTCTCCAAAGAAACAACGCCTTCCTTCTCTACAAAATGAATAGAATCATCAGTGGTAATAATTGCTTCGTTACCCGTGAACAGTTACAGAGATGAGGACTTCGACTCGTATCCAGTGAGGTGACGACCACACCCCGAGTCGGCTATCCAGTCATCTTGGTAGTCAACGTTGGCAAGAGCACAAACACACATGCTTGTCAAGAAGGCTCCTCCCCACCTGGCTTCCTCAGAACTAGAACAAGCTCCCTCCTTGCCCGCAACATGCCCAGGTTGCAACTTGACCTTGCTGTCGTGCTTGAAGTGGCCTGCCTAATTACATCTATAACACTTCAACTCTTTCTTCCAGTTCTTCTTAGGAGCAGAGCTCCTCTCTTGCTGATAAGAGGTTGAAGGCCCTTCTTCAGTAGCAGACTTCTTCTTTTTCTCAGATCTCTTCTTCTTCTTCTTCTCAGTGATCAGAGATTCACTACCTCCTTCAGAGATAGTCACACCGGCCATCTTCCTGGACATTCTCTCCTATGATACTAACAAGTTTTCCAGCTCCAGCAGAGAAGGTTGAGTTGCCCACCCTTGCACGAAAGTCACAAAGGCCACATATTCCTTCCACAGCCCGCGAACTATGTGCCTCTTCAACTTTGCTTCAGAGATGGGCTCATCAGGATCCAATGCTGATATTTCAGCACACAGATTCTTCATCTTCAAAAAGAACTTGGAGATGGAAAGATCACCTTAAGTTGTCTTAGCCAACGTATTCTCTAGGAATTGCAGCCTAGCCACATTCTTCCTGTTGAACAACCCATCAATGGTTGTCCAAATCTCTGCAGCAGACTCACATCCTAAGATGTGATCAAAGAGCTCATGTGAGATAGCCCGTTTGAGAGAAAACTCTGCCTTAGCATTAGTTCTTCTCCAAACTCTCACTTCCTCAGCAGTACCAGTAGCAGCAGTAACCTCTTGCTTGTCGTCACCACCGACGTCCTCCCATAACTCCTCGCCCAAGAGATAGCTCTTCATGCAGGACTTCCACTTCTTGAAGTTAGTCACTGTCAGAAGCTCAATGCCAACACCTCTTTCGTAGGCTCCTTCCATTGTAACAAACACGGATCACAAAGCTTCCAGAAGTGCCGAGCACAATTTGAGGTTGATCACAGCTCACTGCTCAAGCCACTGTTCCCTCTGATACCATATTGAAATTTCACAAGTCAATCAACTGGTAGTTCTGGTATCAAGCAACCACTTCCAAAACTATCTGGCTAATCACATAATCAAGCGGAAACGATAACTAGGCGCATGAACACTCCAACCATAAACTGAGCTATGTATTGGAGGCAATGAAGAGAAAACACATATCTTGCATTAATTCATTACCAACTTTATAAGGCAAGGTATATAGGGCGAGACATGATATCGCCAAGTATAATGTGAAGAAAACAAGCAAGAGCAAAGTACAAGCCGGGCGGACTGCCTCCAAGACTGCTGAGTCTGCCGAGACCGCCAAGCCGCTGCTACTAGTCTGATTCTACGGAGCCCGCACAAACCGCGCGGACAACCCGTTATTCTGCAGATGTCTGCTCTACAAGCCGCAACCGAACTGAATGAACAGACCGCCAAGTCCGCCTAGACAGGCGACCTTGTTATTGAACTTGGATCAAATTGAGGAGAGAAACTGGTTAGCCGCCACTTGCGACCTGCTGCAACTACTGATTGTAAATCGCAGGTGTACAACCCCGTATTCGCGAAGATTGGGCCCCAAAACAAGGTAAGCAAGTTTTTAAGCTTTTTGGGAGTTTTGCACTCCTAGGGGCCAATTTTTGGTGAACTTGAAAGACATACTAGTAGGGGGAGGAAATATTTCTCCCCCCAAGGCGCTCTTGGCAAGCCGTCACAAGCCGCCTCAGGCCGCCAGGCCGCAAGCCGCCCAGTCCGCCAGGCCGCAAGCCGCCTCAGGCCGCCAGGTCGCAGGCCGTCAGTATTTCGAACTCTTGGCGGCCTAGCGGGGCGAGACCGGCCGGGTGCCAGGGTCTCGCCCCCGCCTCTTCTTGCTCGGCGGCCTAGCGGGGCGAGACCGGCCGGGGGCCAGGGTCTCGCCCCCGCCTCTTCTTGCTCGGCGGCCTAGCGGGGCGAGACCGGCCGGGGGCCAGGGTCTCGCCCCCGCCTCTTCTTGCTCGGCGACCTAGCGGGGCGAGACCGGCCGGGGCCAGGGTCTCGCCCCCGCCTCTTCTTGCTCGGCGGCCTAGCGGGGCGAGACCGGCCGGGGGCCAGGGTTTCGCCCCCGCCTCTTCTTGCTTGGCGGCCTAGCGGGGCGAGACCGGCCGGGGGCCAGGGTCACGTCCCAGCCTCTTCTTGCTTGGCGGCCTGGCGGGGCGAGACTGGTCGGAGGCCGCGGTCTCGCCCTTGCCCCCCTGCAGTTTTACCTTCTTGCCCTCGGGGGAAATTCCACCTTTACCCCCGGCGTGGCTGTTTTCTATTGGCCCAAGGCTTTTTGGGCGTGAGGGTATCTCGGTCATTTTGGTCCAAGGGGTTTTGGAAAACTATAAATAGACCCCCTTGGGTGCCTTGGAGGGGGACTTCATCTTCTTCTTCTTGCTTGCTCCTCCCTTGACTTCTTCTTGGTAGAGTTGAGAGAGCTCCTCCAAAGCACCCTAGCTCGAGCATTGGCTAGGGAGGGGAAGTGCTCAGGTAGCCTTCCAGGTGTGAGGTGGGACCTCCACGCTAGAGCCGAGGGTCTGTTCCTAGTTTCTTGATCCTTTGGTCCGTGACGTTCTCTCGAGTGTAGTAGGTGTGAGGTCACCCCTTTCAAGGGACCCCGAACTCCACAGAGATCAAGTTTCTGGTTTCAACATTTTGGTGCGGTGAGCGTGGAGAGTGACCAGCACAGAAGATCTCAGGAGAGTGTCATGACGGGAGGTCAAGGAGGTAGTGATGATCTCGGCGAGCTCCCCACCCCAGGACCCTTTGTGGGGAGGCAAGAGTTCATGGCCTCCATCCAAGGCATCATGGAGATGCTGCGAAGCATTGCTCCTCAGGGTGGCAGCTCCACCCCGACCCCCCAGGAGCTAGCTCCCCCCCTCGACGAGTCGACTCCCAGGGGTATAGGCGAGATGACCCCAGTAGGGGGAGAAGGAAGTATTCCAGGAAGAAGGCTCGGGAAGGAGAGGATGGGCGATCGGGTCGAGCGAGACCTCACCGGCTGGGAGTTGTTCTCCAGCCCGGCGAGTACCAACCTTCAAGGAGAGCAGGTCGCGCGAGTGGAGGTGGCGAGACCACCCCTTAGGGGGTCACCCTTCAGCGAGCTAATCATCTCAGCTCCCGTTCCCGAGGGGTTCAGAGAGCCAGACATGGCTTACTATTCCGGGAAGGATGAGCCTGTTCAGCATCTGCAGTGGTTCGAGGATGCTGTCTCCATCAGGCTGATGACGGATGCCTTCAAGTGTCGCCTCTTTGCGATCACGCTGAAGGAGAAGGCAAGGAACTGGTTCCATCAACTCCCTCCGAGGTCGATCTACGGGTTCGAGGACTTGAGCCGAAGCTTCCAGCTCCGCTTCTCCACCTCCAAGAAGTGGAAGAGGAGTCCTGAATCCATCTTCTTGATAAGGCAGGGGGCCGAGGAGTCATTGGCCCGCTACGTTGACCGGTTCCAAGAGGAGATCCTGGAGGTCCAGGAGATGCCAGGGTATGCTCTCCAGATGGCCTTCACCGTTGGGCTGAAGGAGGACTTCTTTAAGATGAGCTTGACCAGGAAGGCCCCCCTTTCCTTCGAGGAGCTGATGGAAAGGGCGACAGAGGAGATAGCCATGGAGACGGCCAACCCGGTGTTTGTCAAGAAGTTGGCAAAGCTGACAGAGACAGAGGCAAAGGAGCAGGGTGGCTCAAGGCATCAGGAAGGAAGAAGGAGAGAGGATCACAGAGCTCAGGGGTTCCAAGGACAGGAGGGTCCGGAACCAGGCTGGAGGCAGCAAGGAGGACCTGCCCAAGGTCCAGGAAGAGCTCTCATCCAAGGAGGGGGGAACTATCATGGGGGCCAAGGGAGGTATAACTTCTAGAGGCAAGCCCCAAGGCAGCTCTTGCCCCCGCCGCAGCAAGCCTTGGCGATAGGAGGGGGAAGAGGTAACAGGCGAGAGCGTCCAGCCCGCCAAAAAAGGGGAGGAGCGCTACCATACTGCGACTTCCACCAGGTGGAGGGGCACGCCACAGCCACCTGCCCCGAGTTCTTGGAAGTGAGGGGGGCGAGAGGCCCTGCCCAGCCGCAGCCTCCGGTGCGGGTAGAAGAGGTTCTACCCGGAGAAGGAGGTGATGATATATGCGAGGACCGGGTCGACGTGGGAACCCGAGGTGGTATATGAGTGATCCATGGTGGAGTGGGGGTTGAGGCCACTCGGAAGGCAAGCGTCAATGTCATGTACCGAAGGAGCGTCGCCTCAACCTCCCAGACCCCGCCCCCAGAAGAAAAGATCACCTTCTCGGTGAAGGACCTGCCGGATCATGAGGATCCGTTCTGCGATGCGCTGGTCATCCAGACGGCCATCGAAGGCTACACCGTCTCCCGGGTCTTGGTTGACAATGGAAGCTCCGTCAACGTCATTTTCAAGAAGGCGTTTGACGAGATGAAGGTAGAGCCAAGGAGGGTGTTGGCCTCGGATGGACCCCTGTTCGGATTCTCAGGAGAGAGGAAGGAGGTCGAGGGCGGAGTGTGGCTCCAAGTAAAATTGGGAGGAGTCTCGAGGAACTGCCGGTTCGTCATTGTTGACGCTCCAAGCAGCTACAACGCCATCTTCGGAAGACCCCTCATCAGCGCCTTCCGTTGTGTGCCGTCTTCATTCCACCAATGCCTCAAGTTCAGCTCAGGAGGGATCCAGGTTAGGGTCAAGGGAGACTCCAGGATGGCACGGCAGTGCTACGTCACGGCCGTGAACACCATCTCTTGGTTAGCCAAGGCAGAGGAGATGGAGAAGATCATGGAGAGCCTGAGCAGGATAGAAGTGTCCGGCGAGCAGGAAGCGGATGAGGACCACCAGGCCCAGACCCCCTGAGGAAGCCTCGCCTCGGCAGAGCCCTGTATGTATCTTGTCTTGTAATGAGTCTAACCCCCGACCAACTGAGTCGGGGGAATCATGTAACCCATCTTTTTTCCCCGTTTGAGGATGTAGGATTTGGCAAGGTTTGATTGTGTAGCCTAAGACCTTTGCTCCGATGATGATTCCGCCGTCAGGCTCCCACTAGCTGGCTGGGTAGGTTGATCTCTCGTGGTAGCCCAAGTCCTTAGCTCCGATGATGATTCCGCCGCCAGGCTCCCACTAGTTGGCTGGGTAGGTTGATCTCTCGTGGTAGCCCAAGTCCTTAGCTCCGATGATGATTCCGCCGCCAGGCTCCCACTAGCTGGCTGGATAGGTTGATCTCTCGTGGTAGCCCAAGCCCTTAGCTCCGATGACGATTCCGCCGCCAGGCTCCCACTAGCTGGCTGGGTAGGTTGATCTCTCATGGTAGCCTTAGTCCTTAGCTCCGATGATGATTCCGCCGCCAGGCTCCCACTAGCTGGCTGGGTAGGTTGATCTCTCGTGGTAGCCCAAGCCCTTAGCTCCGATGACGATTCCGCCGCCAGGCTCCCACTAGCTGGCTGGGTAGGTTGATCTCTCATGGTAGCCTTAGTCCTTAGCTCCGATGATGATTCCGCCGCCAGGCTCCCACTAGCTGGCTGGGTAGGTTGATCTCTCGTGGTAGCCCAAGTCCTTAGCTCCGATGATGATTCCGCCGCCAGGCTCCCACCAGCTGGCTGGGTAGGTTGATCTCTCGTGGTAGCCCAAGTCCTTAGCTCCGATGATGATTCCGCCGCCAGGCTCCCACTAGGTGGCTGGGTAGGTTGATCTCTCGTGGTAGCCCAAGTCCTTAGCTCCGATGATGATTCCGCCGCCAGGCTCCCACTAGCTGGCTGGGTAGGTTGATCTCTCGTGGTAGCCTAAGTCCTTAGCTCCGATGATGATTCCGCCGCCAGGCTCCCACTAGCTGGCTGGGTAGGTTGATCTCTCGTGGTAGCCTTAGTCCCTTAGCTCCGAGATGGATTCCGCTGCCAGGCTCTCACTAGCTGGCAGGGCAGGTTGATCTCTCGTGGAGGCTAAGTCCCTTAGCTCCGAGATGGATTCCGCTGCCAGGCTCTCACTAGCTGGCAGGGCAGGTTAATCTCTCGTGGAGGCTAAGTCCCTTAGCTCCGAGATGGATTCCGCTGCCAGGGTCTCACTAGCTGGCAGGGCAGGTTGATCTCTCGTGGAGGCTAAGTCCCTTAGCTCCGAGATGGATTCCGCTGTCAGGCTCTCACTAGCTAGCAGGGCAGGTTGATCTCTCGTGGAGGCTAAGTCCCTTAGCTCCGAGATGGATTCCGCTGACAGGCTCTCACTAGCTGGCTGGGTAGGTTGATCTCTCATGGTAACCTTAGTCCTTAGCTCCGATGATGATTCCGCCGCCAGGCTCCCACTAGCTGGCTGGGTAGGTTGATCTCTCGTGGTAGCCCAAGTCCTTAGCTCCGATGATGATTCCGCCGCCAGGCTCCCACCAGCTGGCTGGGTAGGTTGATCTCTCGTGGTAGCCCAAGTCCTTAGCTCCGATGATGATTCCACCGCCAGGCTCCCACTAGCTGGCTGGGTAGGTTGATCTCTCGTGGTAGCCTTAGTCCTTAGCTCCGATGATGATTCCGCCGCCAGGCTCCCACTAGCTGGCTGGGTAGGTTGATCTCTCGTGGTAGCCCAAGTCCTTAGCTCCGATGATGATTCCGCCGCCAGGCTCCCACTAGCTGGCTGGGTAGGTTGATCTCTCGTGGTAGCCCAAGTCCTTAGCTCCGATGATGATTCTGCCGCCAGGCTCCCACTAGCTGGCTGGGTAGGTTGATCTCTCGTGGTAGCCCAAGTCCTTAGCTCCGATGATGATTCCACCGCCAGGCTCCAACTAGCTGGCTGGGTAGGTTGATCTCTCGTGGTAGCCCAAGCCCTTAGCTCCGATGATGATTTCGCCGCCAGGCTCCCACTAGCTGGCTGGGTAGGTTGATCTCTCGTTGTAGCCTTAGTCCTTAGCTCCGATGATGATTCCGCCGCCAGGCTCCCACTAGCTGGCTGGGTAGGTTGATCTCTCGTGGTAGCCCAAGTCCTTAGCTCCGATGATGATTCCGCCGCCAGGCTCCCACCAGCTGGCTGGGTAGGTTGATCTCTCGTGGTAGCCCAAGTCCTTAGCTCCGATGATGATTCCGCCGCCAGGCTCCCACTAGCTGGCTGGGTAGGTTGATCTCTCGTGGTAGCCCAAGTCCTTAGCTCCGATGATGATTCCGCCGCCAGGCTCCCACTAGCTGGCTAGGTAGGTTGATCTCTCGTGGTAGCCCAAGTCCTTAGCTCCGATGATGATTCCGCCGCCAGGCTCCCACTAGCTGGCTGGGTAGGTTGATCTCTCGTGGTAGCCTTAGTCCCTTAGCTCCGAGATGGATTCCGCTGCCAGGCTCTCACTAGCTGGCAGGGCAGGTTGATCTCTCATGGAGGTAAAGTTCCTTTGCTCCGAGGTGGTCCCGCTGCCATGCTCCCACTAGCTGGCAGGGTCGGTGGTACCTCTCGTAGAGAGTAAGTCCCTTTGCTCCGAGATGGTCCCGCTGCCAGGCTCCCACTAGCTGACAGGGCCGGTGGTACCTCTCGTGGAGACTAAGTGTTTGCACCCCGAGGCCGTCTCGCCACCCAGGCTCCCATTAGCTGGCATGGCAGGTTGACCCCGAGGGGAAGTTGCACTCCGCGAATACGTTGGGTTGGATGTTTCTTTCCGAGCTTGTGCCAACCTCGAAAAGAGCGGGGATTGTGTACAACCCCGTATTCGCGAAGATTGGGCCCCAAAACAAGGTAAGCAAGTTTTTAAGCTTTTTGGGAGTTTTGCACTCCTAGGGGCCAATTTTTGGTGAACTTGAAAGACATACTAGTAGGGGGATAAAATATTTCTCCCCCCAAGGCGCTCTTGGCAAGCCGCCTCAGGCCGCCAGGCCGCAAGCCGCCCAGGCCGCCAGGCCGCAAGCCGCCCAGGCCGCCCAGGCCGCCAGGCCGCAAGCCGCCCAGGCCGCCAGGCCGTAAGCCGCCTCAGGCCGCCAGGTCGCAGGCCGCCAGTATTTCGAACTCTTGGCGGCCTAGCGTGGCGAGACCGGCCGGGGGCCAGGGTCTCGCCCCCGCCTCTTCTTGCTCGGCGGCCTAGCGGGGCGAGACCGGCCGGGGGCCAGGGTCTCGCCCCCGCCTCTTCTTGCTCGGCGGCCTAGCGGGGTGAGACCGGCCGGGGGCCAGGGTCTCGCCCCCGCCTCTTCTTGCTCGGCGACCTAGCGGGGCGAGACCGGCCGGGGGCCAGGGTCTCGCCCCCGCCTCTTCTTGCTCGGCGGCCTAGCGGGGCGAGACCGGCCGGGGGCTAGGGTCTCGCCCCCTCCTCTTCTTGCTAGGCGGCCTAGCGGGGCGAGACCGGCCGGGGGCCAGGGTCTCGCACCCGCCTCTTCTTGCTTGGCGGCCTAGGGGGGCGAGACCGGCCGGGGGCCAGGGTCTCGCCCCCGCCTCTTCTTGCTTGGCGGCCTGGCGGGGCGAGACCGGTCGGAGGCCGCGGTCTCGCCCTTGCCCCCCTGCAGTTTTACCTTCTTGCCCTCGGGGGAAATTCCCCCTTTACCCCCCGGCGTGGCTGTTTTCTATTGGCCCAAGGCTTTTTGGGCGTGAGGGTATCTCCGTCATTTTGGTCCAAGGGATTTTGGAAAACTATAAATAGACCCCCTTGGGTGCCTTGGAGGGGGACTTCATCTTCTTCTTCTTGCTTGCTCCTCCCTTGACTTCTTCTTGGTAGAGTTGAGAGAGCTCCTCCAAAGCACCCTAGCTCGAGCATTGGCTAGGGGGGGGGGAGTGCTCAGGTAGCCTTCCGGGTGTGAGGTGGGACCTCCGCGCTAGAGCCGAGGGTCTGTTCCTAGTTTCTTGATCTTTTGGTCCGTGACGTTCTCTCGAGTATAGTAGGTGTGAGGTCACCCCTTTCAAGGGACCCCGAAATCCACAGAGATCAGGTTTCTGGTTTCAACAGCAAGCTTCACTACTTCCTGACCTTGATCAGAACTAGACGTCCGGCTTCACATTGCTAGCCGCACAACCTGCAAACAACAACCAGTTAATCTCAAACCGCACGACCTAGAAAATCGAATCCGCAACAATTGATCTGCGCTCAACTTACTGTTCACTCTGTTACTGTAGACGTGCCGGGAGGTCTATTTATAGGCGGGGTGAAAAGTGTGGTCACCGCCCTACTAAATAGAGTCACCACCCTAGCTCGCGGCTAACAAACACCAGTCCGCTGAGTCCGCAAGGACTTAGACGGACTTCAAACAACCCGCCAGGCACCAAGTCAAGGTCAGTCCACCACCAGGCAGACACCGCGCCAGTCCGCACACATGCAACATGCGGACACAACAACCTTCCATTCACTACGTCAATCTGCACACTACATGCGGACACGGCAACAACCCACATAGCTCAAGAACAACGCAGCTCGCCGTAAGAATCCACGACTAAAAGGTAGACTGCCCGGTCAACAACGGACTCTATGGACACCGCGAACACCTGGACTTGTCACATTATGTGACCAAGTCCAACAACCCACCAAACAACTAGTGCGGGTTGGAAGACACTAAACCCATACCGCCAACTCCATGGACAGTCCTCCACCATGAATGCGGCTATCATCCACCACATCACTAGAGAGCTCGGCAAGGACCAATGCCGATCTACAAAACCAGTCCGCCAAAACGGAGTCCGCGGACTTGACCAAGTCCGCCACAACACCCGTGGATAACCTCCAATCCGTCTGGTTACCTTAAGAACCGGCTAAACCGCAGAAACGCGGGCCGAGCAGAGAACTTCCACCCGACCACCAAAGACAGGCTGCACAGGCCGCTCAACAAGAATAGCCAAGCCCTTAAGTCCAACCAGGCGTCTGTCATCTAGGTGTACAACCCCGTATGCGACGAGTAGGGTCCACATGAACCAGACCCAGCGGTGCAGATCGCTTAGAGGCCAGGGGAGCTCGGCATGGAAATCAGAAGCCCGAGCTCGGCACCCGCCGACCCCGAGCTCGGCATTCGTCGAGCTCATTCCAGGTTTCGTCGAGCTGAGATCGACTAATTATAGCCGACTGATGGGCGAGCTCACCATCCTAGCTCGCTCCCACACAAAGAGCTCGGCATTAGCAGGCGAGCCGGATCTTCAGGGTTGGCAGGGCTCCCCAGCTCGCCCAGATCTACGAGGTACTTTTTACTATTTTGCACTCGCTGGTCTGCCCATAGCCCTTAGAAACAGTGGAATTTGGCTGTTGGCAAACCCAGGCAAGGGTATTTTTGTAATTTCAGGTTCGTGGAGGTTGGTTATTTGCAGGACATTTTCAGAAATCTATAAATATGACCCAAGGGGTACCCCAGAAAGCAAGGCTTCTTGTGCTCTATTTCTCTAGTTTTCAAGTGCTTTCTGAGGGTACTTTAGCTAGGCCATTGGCTAAGGAGGGGAATCGCTCTCAGATCTTCCGGGTGTGTGGTGGGTCCTCCCCGTCGAGCCCTTGGGTCTGTTCTTTCCTGTTTTCCTTTATTATTTTTCTTGTAGGAGCGAAGTATGTGCGCGATCACCCCTTCCCCAAGGGTGAACACCATGAGAGACCGTTTTTCGGTTTCAACATTTTGGTGCGGTGAGCGTGGAACGTGGTCAGCACAGAAAACCTTCAGCGAGATCGATGACAGGAGGACAGGGATCTGACAAGTAGGACTCGCCACCCCCCACCTCTGGCAAGGGTGGGGATGTTTGAAGATTTCAGGAATGAGGTGCTGGGACTCGTCAAGTTCGCACTCGGCATGCACGCTGAGTGCTCGACTCCAGCTGTCCAGATCGTGGCCTCCCCTTCTCTTGGCAAAGACGCCCTCGACAGGCGAGCTGGGAAGGAAGTAGCCAAGGAGGTCCGGGGGTGCGAGCTCCCCGGGCGCGAGCTATTCCACGGCTTGGCAGGCAGAGGCCAGGTTGGCGAGATGGGCCAGCTCGCCCAGTGGGGGGAGGCAGCCCCTTCCGTGACTTGGTTTCTTCTGCCCCAGTTCCAGAAGGGTTCAGGGAACCCGAGATGTCTTACTACACCGGGAAGGGGGACCCGGTCCAGCATGTCCAATAATTCGAGGACGCAGTCTCAATCCGGCAGATGTTGGATGGGTTTAAGTGCCAACTCTTCGCCATGACCCACAAAGAGAAGGCGAGGGAGCAGGCTCAACAGACTAAGCACATGGAAGAACAAGCAGATCTTATATTCATTACACTTCTTTACAATGCGAGGTATACATAGCGAGACATGATTTCGCTAGTATAAATAGCTAACAACAGAAAGCACCAAAATACAAGCCGGGCGGACAGCAACGGAGTCCGCCGAGACCGCCGAGGTCGCCGAGTCCGCTGAGATCGCCAAAACTTAAGCTGCAATCCGTCGAATAGCCACGGAGTCCGCCGAAGCCACAAGGCCGCGCGACCACACCATTATTCGCCTTCTGCTGATGAACTGAGGAACAGACCGCCTACCCGCCTGAGACCAGCGGACAGGTTATTGAAGTTGGTAAAGTTGAAATAGAGCTGACAAGCTGCAGAGTGACCTCCTGCTGAATCCGCAGAGACCGCACAACTTCCAAGTACTTGACCGAAGTCACAGCCAAACTCCTGGCTCCTTGAAGCTACCCGCGAGACTTGCACACAACACACAGTTAACTCTGAATCAATCCGTGCTGATAGAAAAACTGAGACCGCAACACCTCGCCAAACCCAACTTACTGTTCACTCGGTTACTGTAGACCTGCCAGGGGGGTCCTATTTATAGGCAAGGTGAGGAGTGTGGTCACCGCCCAAGAGATAGCAACACCGCCCCAGCCCGCGCGATAGCAAAACACCGTCCGCTGAGTCCGCAAGGACTTAGCCAGATACCAAAGAAGAAACCGCCAGGAGTAAGGCAACATTGGCGAACCCTCTTCAGTCCGCCTAAGCTATGCTGACAAGGCATCAGCCCGCAAAGCCTACAACCACTGTAGGACAGCAACCCCCTTCAATGGCTGTCCGCACAAACCTGAGGCAGTCCGCAAGACTCAAGCCTCAATCCGCCAAAAGTCCACGACCAAAGGCAGATAGCAGCAGTCCGCCCGATCAACAGCGGACTTGGCGGATACTGCGGACACCGTGGTCTTGGCACAGAGTTTGACCAAGTCCAAAACCATCAAAGGCCAATGCGAGCATGGCGGACATAAACTCCCGTCCGCCAAACACCCTAGCACACAGACCGCCAGCAGTCCGCAAGCTACTCACACACTTGCCCAACACAGCAGCCATCTCCTAGACTCCACACATTAGTCCGCCAACAACCTTCACAGCAAAGCACCTGTTGTATCACCAAAGCTCGACAAGGCCTCAGCCAAGCTCTAAGCCCAGTCCGCAACAGCCCATACCGCTGACACACTAGTCTGCAAGCTTCCCGCGGACATGAGCCAAACCGCCAATCAGCACAAGCTTGCACCACGGCCACTGAGCAAAGAACCAGTCCGCAAGCCCCTATCCGCTCAGGCCGCTCCTTGGCTAAACCAAACAGCCAACGTCCTATCCGCCGATAACAGGCCGCATAGTCCGCGGACTTCACCCGTACAACCTGCTCAGAAGAACAGCCAGCTTCCACTTGACTTTTCACCAGGCCGCACACAGCAGTCCGCCCAGTCCGCCTAGTCCGCCAACGCTGTCTGCCCAGGGTGCCCGACCTGTCCCGTCAACCACTTCCACTTCACAAATTTCAACACTCCCCCTTGAAGTGGGAAGTGGTGACCAAGCCCAGTAAGCTGCGCAAGCGCTCAAAATGCCCCATCGACAGTGGCTTCGTGAAGATGTCAGCAAGATTATCTTCACTCCGAACATGCCCGACCAGCAGATACCCCTCCAACACCTTCTCCCTGATGAAATGATGATCAATCTCTATATGCTTGGTCCTGGCGTGACACACTGGATTATTAACCAGTTTGAGAGCACTCTCATTATCACCCCGGAGTAAAGTCGGCCCTTGCACTTCTTTATGAACATCCTCTATCAGCCTCCTCAACCAGATGGCTTCCCGAGTAGCCAAGGCCGAAGCCTTATACTCTGCCTCCGTAGTTGAGACGGACACCGAGTCCTGCTTCTTGCTACACCACGAGATGCTAGCTGAACCACAAGTGAACACATAACCTGAAGTAGACCTCCGATCATCCAAATCATCACCATAGTCAGCATCCGTGTACGCAAGCAATGCAAACTCCGAGTCCCTTCCATAGAGGAGTCCCATGTCAGAAGTCACCTTGACATACTTCAGAATACCCTTCGCTGCCACTAGATGAGATTTCCTTAGTTCAGCCATAAAACGACTTACTCGGCCAACAGCATAAGCAATGTCCGGCCTTGTAATCGTCAGGTAAATCAAGCTCCCAACAAGAGCCCTGAATACCAAAGGATCATGAAAAACCCTTCCCTCATCTCGTCGAAGCTTCAGCCCAGGTTCCAGTGGAGTAGAGCACTTCTTCCCTTCGCCCATGCCGAACCGCTTCACAATGCGATCTGCATACCCTTTCTGGCAAATAAGAATCCCGCACTCCTTCCTCTCCACCTCAAGACCGAGAAAGTGATGAAGCTCTCCCAAGTCTTTCATCTCGAAGCGTATAGCAAGCTCTGCCCTGAGCCTTGCTACTTCCCCCTCCGAATTCCCTGTGATGATCATGTCATCCACATACAGCAGGACCAATACTTGTAGCTCCCCCTTCTTCTTGACGAACAAGCTTGAATCCGAGTTGGAAGCAAGATATCCACAGAACTGCAAGTACTCTGCAATCTTCCATAGCACGCTCTAGGAGCTTGCTTCAACCCATAGAGAGCCTTCCTGAGTTTGCAGACATAGTCCGGATGCTTTTCAGAGACAAAACCAAGCGACTGATCCATGAAGATGTACTTGTCAATCTCTCCATAAAGAAATGCATTCTTTACATCGAGTTGCCACAACCTCCATCCCTTGCTAGCAGCCAAGGCGATCACCACTCTAACTGAAGTCATCTTCGCAACTGGACTGAATGTCTCCTCATAGTCTTCTCCATACTGTTGTGAGAATCCTCTAGCGACCAGGCGAGCTTTGAACCTATCAATGCTCCCATCAGCCTTCTTCTTTAACTTATACACTCACTTGCAAGTAACCGGAGTAATGCCATCAACCTTGTGCACAAGGTCCCAGGTTTCATTCTTCTTCAGAGCATCAATCTCTTCTTTCATGACACCTTCCCACTCCTTCACTCCAGTGGCCTCGTTGAAGGTTGAAGGCTCTCGCTCATCCAGAGGACCTGCAAAGAAGCAGGAGACAAAGCTCACTGCATTCCCATCACAGTACCGAGTCGGTGGCTTAACAACCCTCTTCGATCTTCGAAAGGGTCGGCTCCTTGTTTACTGCTTCCGTTGCTTCTTCGGGCTCAACTCCTACTTGGGGCAAGCATTGAGCAGTGCTCCCACTGCTTCCTGAGCCAGAAGGCTCAGCCTCGGAGTTATAAGCAACAGGAGCTGCTGGTGAAACAGTAAGCTCCTCTTCCAAGCCTTCAGCAGCCACCACCGGTGCTTCATCAACTTTGCTACTTTCGGTTAGCTCGACCGAGCCACCTCCATATGACGTCATCTCGTCAAAGACAACGTATCTTGACACCACGAACTTCTTCGTCGTAGGATCATGCATTTCCATCCCTTCTTCCGCACATTGTAGCCAACAAAGACAAGTTTCCTTGCCTTCGCATCCAGCTTTGTTCGTGAAGCATCCGGGACATGCACGTTGCAAGTTGCAACAAATACCGAAAGGTGTCCCACACTCGGCTTCTCCTTCAGCAATAGCTCAATAGGAGTCTTAATTTTGATAGGGCTGAGCGGCATCCTGTTGATGACATAAGCAACACAAGACATTCCCTCCGCCCAAAAGGACCTTGGGATATCTTTCGCATGAAGCCAGCATTTGCAGGTCTCCGTCAGATGACGGATCTTCCGCTCTGCTACTCCATTTTGTTGTGGAGTGTGAGCACAAGTAAGCTCTCATTGGATCCCGTGCTTCATGCAGAAGTTAGAAAACTCGGAGGAAACAAACTCACCCCCGTTATCAGTTCTAAGCTTCTTAATCCGCAAGCCAAGCCGGCCTTCAACCAACTCCTTGAACTCCACAAACAAATGGAAGGCATCTGACTTCTCCTTGAAGAAGCACATCCAAGTATACCTTGAGTAGTCATCAACCAAGACAAGCATGTATCTGCTTCCACCAAGGCTGGCAGTAACCGTCGGTCCCATCAAGTCGCCATGAATGCACTCCAATGGTTGCTTGCTCCTTGTTTGTGACTTATCAAATGGAAGGCGATGTGCCTTACCGTATTAACATCCCGCGCAAACATGCCCGTCACCAAAGGAGGACAACTTAGGCAACCCTTTCACCAAACTTCTACTAGCCATTGCCTTCAGCTTGTCCATGCCTACATGCCCCAAACTCTCATGCCAGATAGCAGCGCTATCGTTGGCCCTCATCCAATCAACATAAGAATTTGTGGCAAGAACAAACAAGTTCTAAATCCTCCTTCCAACATGAGCAACATGAGCCTTAACCGCTGATACATTGCGAAGAAACCTCGCGTATGTTGGCCCAAACCGAACGTGATAACCAGCGTCCACCGCATTGGTCACCGAGAAGAGGTTCTTCTTCATGCCTGGCACATGATACACACTCCTTAACGTGAGTGGCCCCTGATCACTACCCAAAGACACGACCCTCTCTTTCTCTACTGCATAAATAGTATTATCAGCAGTGATAATAGCTTCATTACCTGAGTAGGCTTACATGGAGGTGAACTTCGACTTGTCTCCGGTGAGGTGATGACCACACCAGGAGTCCATGATCCACTCGCCGTTGAAGTCCTCAGCAGACAAGGCACAGACACAAGTGCCCGTCATGAAAGCTGCGCCCCATTCTGCTTCTTCACTTCTCGAGCAAGCTTCCTCCTTTCCCGCAGCATGCCCAGGCTGCAGTTTGACCTTGCAGTCGCGCTTGAAGTGCCCTCGCTGATGACACCGGTAGCACTTCAAATTCTTCTTCCAGTCCTTAGGAACACTGCTCCTCTCCGGCTGATATGAAGTTGAAGTATCTTTCTCACCAGCGACCTGCACCTTCTTCTTCTCTTCCCTTCCCATCCTTTCTTCTTGCCTGAGAAGAGAGCTTCGCTGCCTTCCTGATTAAGATTAACTCTAGCCATCTGCCTTGCCAAGCTCTCCTGCGATGCAAGCAGATTCTCCAGCTCCAGCAAAGACGACTGAGTAGCCCACCCTTGAACAGATGTCACAAATGCCACATACTCCTTCTGTAAGCCGCAGATAATATGCCTTTTCATCTTAGCCTCAGAGATAGGCTTATCAGGATCCAGTGCCGACAGCTCAGCACACAAGCTCTTCATCTTTAAGAAGTACTTCGAGATGGAAAGGTCTCCCTGAGTTGCCCTGGCCAACTCATTCCCCAGAAACTGAAGCCGCGCCACATTATTCCTATTGAACAACTCATCAATGGTTGTCCAAATATCAGCAGCCGACTCACATCCAATGATGTGATCAAACAGTTCCGGAGATACGGCCCTCTTGAGGATAAACTCCGCCTTAGCATTTGTTTTCCTCCAGAGCCTAACCTGCTCAGCAGTACCGAACACAGCAGTCACTTCCTGTCTGTTGTCACCACCGATGACTTCCCACAGCTCCTCGCCAAGAAGATGACACTTCATAAACTACTTCCACTTCTTGAAGTTAGTCGGCGTTAAGAGTTCAATGCCAAGACCCCTTGCAAAGCTCCCTTCCATTGCAACACCTGCTTGGCTAAGCCTTCAGAAGCACAGGGCACCAACATAGGTTGATCACCACTCAAACACATATCATAACACTGGTTGACGACCGCTCAAGAAACTAAACCTCGCTTTGATACCAAGTTAAATTTTCTCAAGGTGGTCAGCAAGATAGCCCAAACGCCAAATTAATATCTTTGGAACTACCCAGTTCACACCTTGAACTAGCGGAAACCCAGGGAGTAGGCTCAACACACCAAGCACATGGAAGAACAAGCAGATCTTATATTCATTTCACTTCTTTACAATGAGAGGTATACATAGCGTGACATGATTTCACTAGTATAAACAGCTGACAACAGAAAGCACCAAAAAACAAGCCGGGCGGATAGCACCGGAGTCCGCCGAGACCGCCGAGGTCGCCGAGGTCGCCAAGTCCGCTGAGATCGCCCAAACTTAAGCTGTAATCCGCCAAATAGCCACGGAGTCCGCCGAAGCCGCTAGGCCGCGCGGCCACACTGTTATTCGCCTCCTGCTGATGAATTGAGGAATAGACCGCCTACCCGCCTGAGACCGGCGGACAGGTTATTGAAGCTGGAAAAGTTGAAATAGAGCTGACAAGCCGCAGAGCGACCTCCTGCTGAATCCGCAGAGACCGCACAACTTCCAAGTACTTGACCGAAGTCACAGCCAAACTCCGGGCTCCTTGAAGCTACCCGCGCGACCTGCACACAACACACAGTTAACTCTGAATCAATCCGTGCGGACAGAAAAACTGAGACCGCAGTACCTCGCCGAACCCAACTTACTATTCACTCAGTTACTGTAGACCTGCCAGGGGGGTCCTATTTATAGGTAAGGTGAGGAGTGTGGTCACCGCCCAAGAGATAGCGACACTGCCCCAGCCCGCGTGATAGCAAAACACCGTCCACTGAGTCCGCAAGGACTTAGCCGGATACCAAGGAAGAAACCGCCAGGAGTAAGGCAACATTGGCGAACCCTCTTCAGTCCGCCTAAGCTGTGCTGACAATGCATCAGCCCGCAAAGCCTACAACCATTGTAGGACAGCAACCCCCTTCAATGGCTGTACGTAGAAAACCGAGGCAGTCCGCAAGACTCAAGCCTCAATCCGCCACAAGTCCACGACCAAAGGCAGATAGCAATAGTCCGCTCGGTCAACAGCGGACTTGGCGGATACTGCGGACATCGTGGTCTTAGCACAGAGTGTGACCAAGTCCAAAACCATCAAATGCCAATGCAAGTATGGCGGACATAAACTCCCGTCCGCCAAACACCCTAACACACAGACCGCCAGCAGTCCGCAAACTACTCGCACACTTGCCCAACGCAGCAGCCATCTCCCGGACTCCACACATCAGTCCACCAACGACCTCCACAGCAAAGCACCTGTTGTATCACCAGAGCTCGACAAGGCCTCAGCCAAGCTCTAAGCGCAGTCCGCAACAGCCCATACCGCGGACACACTAGTCCGCAAGCTTCCCGCGGACATGAGCCAAACTGCCAATCAGCACATGCTTGCACCACGGCCACTGAGAAAAGCACCAGTCCACAAACCCCTATCCGCTCAGGCCGCTCCTTGGCTAAACCAAACAGCCAACATCCTATCCGCAGACAACAGGCCGCATAGTCCATGGACTTCACCCGTACAACCTTCTCAAAAGAACAGCCGGCTCCCACTAGACTTTTCACTAGGCCGCACGCAGCAGTCCGCCCAGTCCACCTAGTCCGCCAACGCTGTCTGCCCAGGCCGCCCGGCCTGTCCCGTCAAGCACTTCCACTTCACAAATTTCAACACTTTTTACTGTTTTGCACTCGCTGGTCTGCCCATAGCCCTTCAAAACAGCGGAGTTTGGCTGTTGGCAAACCCAGCAAAGGGTATTTTTGTAATTTCAGGTTCGTGGAGGTTGGTTATTTGCAGGACATTTTCAGAAATCTATAAATATGACCCAAGGGGCACCCCAGAAAGCAAGGCTTCTTGTGCTCTCTTGCTCCAGTTTTCAAGTGCTTTCTGAGGGTACCTTAGCACGGCCATTGGCTAAGGAGGGGAAGTGCTCTCAGATCTTCCCGGTGTGTGGTAGGTCCTCCCTGTCGAGCCCTTGGGTCAGTTCTTTCTTGTTTTCCTTTATTATTTTGCTTGTAGGAGCGAAGTAGGTGCGCGATCACCCCTTCCCCAAGGGTGAACACCACAAGAGACCGTTTTTCGATTTCAACATTTTGGTGCGGTGAGCGTGGAACGTGGTCAGCACAGAAAACCTTCAGTGAGCTCGATGACAGGAGGACAGGGATCTGACAAGTCGGACTCGCCACCCCCCACATCTGGCCACGGTGGGGATGTTTGAAGATTTCAGGAATGATGTGCTGGGACTCGTCAAGTTCGCACTCGGCATGCACGCCGAGTGCTCGACTCCAGCTATCCAGATCGCGGCCTCCGCTTCTCTAGGCAAAGACGCCCCCGACAGGCGAGCTGGGAAGGAAGTTTCCAAGGAGCGCCGGGGGTGCGAGCTCCCCGGGCGCTAGCTCTTCCACGGCTCGGTAGGCAGAGGCCAGGTCGGCGAGCTGGGGTCGCGAAATGGGCCAGCTCGCCCAGTGGGGGGAGGCAGCCCCATCAGCGACTTGGTTTCTTCTGCCCCGGTTCCGGAAGGGTTCAGGGAACCCGAGATGTCTTACTACACCGGGAAGGGGGACCTGGTCCAGCATGTCCAATGATTCGAGGATGCAGTCTCAATCCGACAAATGTCGGATAGGTTCAAGTGCCGACGTTTCGCCATCACCCTCAAAGAGAAGGCGAGGGAGTGGTTCCACCAACTGCCGGCCAGCTCCATCTACTGTTTTGAGGACCTGTGTCGGGGGTTCTTGTTGAGGTTCACTACCTCGAAGAGGAGGAAGAAGGAGTCTGAGTCTCTGTTCCACATTGTTGCAGGATGGAGGCTCGGCGGTCTGTTGTTGTTCGGAGACCGAGCGGTCTGGTGGTTTCTCCTAGCCGGTCTGTGTGTCGGGCTATTGATGTTTGGTATCCCAGCGGTCAGGCGGCTTGCCTCAGATGACTTGGTGACCGGGCGGTCTAGCGGTCTCTTGTGGCGACTTGCTCTCTGTGTTGCATGTTCTCTCATTCTGGTTGTGGTCGGGCGTTTAGCCGGTTTGTCTAACCGCACGGCTTGTCCGGTTTGTTATTTTGTAAAGCTGCATATACTTGTAAATTTTGTGCCACATTGCTTATTTGTAATCTCTCTCATCTCCTCCATTCTATAAAAGGGAGGCTATACCATTGTAATTTATACCATTTTTAGATAGTAAAGTTTACATTACTCCAATTTTTTGGTCTGTTATTTTCTGTTCGCACATGGTATCAGAGGACTCAGTCCTTTCCACCTGATTGTCTGCGCTCTCTATGATCTCGCGGATTGTTTCTTCTTTCTATGACCTATCTTCGTGGATTTATTCCTCTTCTGCCCGTTGAACTGTTCGCGCGTCTTGTTCCTTCCCGCGACCTGTCTTTGCGGCTTGTTTCCTTGCTTCCCTTCCCTAGCCACTCCTCTTCCTTGTTGCTGCGACCTGTCTTTTAAGTCGCCGCGACCTGTTCTTGCCGCTCTCCTCCTCTTAGTCATCGTGACCTATTTCTTGTCGTCGCGACCTTGTTAGCCGCCAAGACGCAACGACCTATTCTAGCCGCTCTTCTCTTCTTAGTTGTCGCGACCTGTTTCTTGTCACCGTGACCTTGTTAGCCGCCCTCCTTCTAGCTACGACTTGATTCTTCTGCTGTTTTCTTCTATGGCCCAATCCGATATCTCCACCACCACTACTCCCATTGCCGCTCTTCCTCCTACACCTCCCACTCCTTCTGGTAATCTGGGCACCACTTCCAAGCTTATTGGTCCCAACTATTCAGATTGGAGTGTCTCCTTCACCTTCCTCCCCTCTAAATGAAAATGTCATCATCTCACCGATGACCCTCCTCCACTTGATTCCCCTCTCTTTGATGACTGGGATGTCAGCGATGCTCTTGTCCGCACATGGCTGGCTAACAGCCTTTCTGATGAATGCCTTCCTGTCATCCGTCATGATGAAACCGTCAAGGCCGCTTGGCTACATGTTGACTCTCTATACTCCAAAGTGGCTCAGACTGAAAGTGCAGCTAGATCTGATATACTCTAGAGGGGGGGGGGGGTGAATAGAGTATATGGTGCTTGAAAACTTTTTACAACAATTGTTGTAATGTGAGTGAGTAGGGAAGCAATTATAAATCTAATTACAGAACTAAACTAATCATAAGCTAATCACAAAACAATCACAGCCAGAAACAAAAATAAAGACAAGTGAAACCAGATGACACAAGGAAATATAGTGGTTCCCCTAAACTTGGGTACATCCACTCTTCTACCACCCTAGGTAGGAATCCACTGCAGGATGAGTTGATCAGGTGTCTTGGGCACCAATGAGCTTTTGATAAGTTGCTCAAAAACCAAATCAGATTTTTTGATCAGGTGTCTTGCCACCAATGAGCTTTTGACAAGGTGCTCAAAAACCAACCTCAAACTTTTGAAGGGAGTTTGAGAAACCCTTTACATAGATGGGGGTGAGAGAGTGATGGAAGTCTTCTCTTTCTCAAACAGCTGAGAAGACTATGTGGATTGATGGTGTCAAAGCTCCCCCTGAGTCCTTGAGATCTTCAGGAAAAGAGGCTTTGCTGTAGGGTGATAGGCCTTCAGAAGTTGAGCTCCAACAAAAGATGATTTCAGCAACTGCTGAAATGTTAGGTGTCTGGAGTCTTGAAATATGTTGGCCTTGAACACTTGAGACAAGAGAGATCTGAGGATTTCAGAAAATTTGATCTCCTTGGATGTGTGTTCTTGAGAGAATTCTTTGAGACAGAATATTTTTTTATGTGCTTGATCTTCTTGTCTGTGTGTGTGTCTGTGTTACAGAGATATTCAAAAATTCTTCTCTTTTATTCTCTGGTACTGAATAGAAAAACATCCTCTGTCAAGAATAGCCGTTGGTCTGCATTAATTGCATCCTTAATTGCAAAATCTCTTCTGGAGGAAAGTCCATAGAAATATTCCTTGAAAAGTCCCTTGAAACTTGGTCCAGAAATAAATGAAAACGGCTAGAAAATCTTCTAAATTAATTGCAGAATAACTCCTTAACTGATTTGAATTTGAATCTTGAAACATCCTTGAAGTTATCTGAAAACGTCGAACTGAGCTCTACTATCGTCGAACTGAGCTCAGCGATATGGATTTATACTGCAACAAAATATCGTCGATCTGAGCTCAAAGATCGTCGAACTGAGCTCACCGATCGTCGAATGGAGTTCGACGATATGAAGAAGTTGAGCTCAACGATCGTCGAATGGAGTTCGACGATCTGTCGAAGTTGAGCTAGACGATCGTCGATCGGAGTTCGACGAATCGTCGTGCTGAGGTCGACGATATGACTTAGTCTCAAACTGAAAGAATCTTGGTCTTGAGGGCAGCTTCCAAACTTAGACTTCTAACCCTTAGACTCAATTCTAATTGACCTTTAGACTATACAGGAGGTCAAACATTGTTTCCTAGAGACATAGTGATCCTGACCCAAATTAGTAATAGGGTGTTTCAACAATCTCCCCCTATTTGGGTTAGGATTACTATTTACAGAGTTTGGAAAAAAAAACATACAAGCAGCAATACAGAAAAAAACAAAAAGCTGGACATTGCAGGACCACAGATATATATATATATCATCCCAGATAATAATCAGAAGTTAGACAGATTGTCACCTTACATTGTCATTTCTTTTCCTTTCCCTTAATAAGTTTGATTTCTCTGTTGGGATTGAGGGCTTCCTTCATTGATCTAGTATCATCTACTGCACCTAAAGTGGTTTGCTGTTTGGGCCTGGGAACTACAGCTTCAGGATGCAGTTCCATGTACCTGTCAGAATCAAAAAATTTGCTTGATGCATATCTTTCCAACTCTTTCTTTCTTTGTTCAGACATTGTAGAGATGTTAGATGAGTCTCTTCCTTGCTCTTTAGCTTTCTTGATTTGATCTAGTGCAGCAAGTTCTTTCATCCTTGCAGTCCAAGCAGCTGGAGTGTTCTTAGGGTCTTCAAAAAGTACTGGTGGCTCATATCTATTAGAAGGATTGTCTTGAGCAGGCCTGGAAGAAACAGTTTCCTTTAATTTATAGGGAAAAGGACCAGAGGTGGTGTCAGATGAAATTTGTCCTTCCCTGGAGTATGGATGTTGCCTTGAGTATCCTTTAGAGTAAACTTGGACTTCTCTTTGATTGCCTCTGTATCCTCCTCTCCTGGATTGAGAACCCCTGGATTGGCTTCCCCTATTGTAGGATCTAGCATGTGGCTGATAGGGAGTTTGACTTCTAGCAGGGGGTTGAGCAGCAGAACTTCCACCTGCACCTACATCAGGAGGAGGAGGTGGTGGAGGAGGATGAGAGTGTTGGAATTATGAAGAGCCCTTTTCATATTTCCTTTTCTTTTTCATTGCTTTGAGTTGATTCTTAGAGAACTGCATCCAGTGCTCAGTGATGGGGCAATCATGAAGAATATAGTATGGGATATCATTGTTATCCTTGACCTTGGCAGGAGGTACTCTCTTCATGGCTTTGCTCCTTGCCTTTCTTTTCCTGGCAATGGTAGCAGAAGAATCATCAGAGTCTGTTCTGAACTAATCACTTTCAGAACTCTGATCATCATAAAGGGCATCAATTTTCATCATCAAATCTTTCTTGAGCTGTATAGAAGCAGATGAGGCAGCAGAGGGTGTAGCAACAGAAGTTGAAGCAGTTGAAATAGAAACAGTAACAACAGCAGCAGATACTACAGGTTCTGGAGAAGTAACAACAGCAGCAGCAACAGTTTCACTAACAGCAACATCAATAGTAGAAATATCAGTAGAAAATTCAGAAGGCTCAAACTCATGTGCCTCTGTCATAAGGATCTCCTTAGAATTTGGGTCATCAGCAGTAACAGCAATAGTATCAACAGAATTTTCAGCAGCAGGAGGGGCAGCAACATCAGAAACAACAGCAATGCTTTCAACAGAAGTAGCAACAGCATACACTGAGTGGACAAATGAGGTGATGATGCTGGGGTCACAGCAAGAGAATGGCACAAGGGCCTTAGACAGATCCTCTGGGGGGCTGGATAGACACTGTCTCTGGAAGACAAGCTGTCTCTGGCAGACATCTAAAATATATAGAGTCAAAATCTGAGAGCAAAGACCTGAGGTCTATTGCAAAGACTGCAGCTGGAGCAGGAGGAACTGGATCTTGAGAAACAGCAGCAGGAGCAGTAGCAGTAGCAAGAACTGAAGAAACAGCAATAGCAGCAGCAGACAGGCTCACTGAAATAGCAGCAACAGCAGCAGTAGGCAGGCTCACTTCATAGGGCATCTCCCCCAGCCTAAATTCAGACATGGCTGGATCAAGGCACACTACTAAAGGGGCTGCCTGAGGGAAGAGAGAGGAGAGCCTGGCAGAAAGGGCTGCCACTGACAGGAGTAATGGAGCCAAGGAGGTCTCCAAAAGAAGAGATAGCCTGGGGGCTAGCAATTCATACAGCCTGTCAGCAAGAGCTGGAATATCTACTTGCTCAGTAGTAACTGGAGCAGAGGTAGAGGATGGAGGAATAGCTGTTGGTGATGGTAGTGTAGAGCTGGTGAATGGGGGAAGAGATGGCTGAGGTGTGGGTAAGGTGAATATGGAGGACATTGGGATGGAGATATATGGGGTGAAGGTGGGTTGATCAATGATTTGTTGCAGAAGATCTTGATAGGATGTGGAGGATGAGGGTAGCTCAGGAGGAGAGGATGGTGAGTCATCCATAAAGGAATCTTCAATGAGGGTTAAGGATGGAATGGATGGTGATGAAGTGATAATGTCTGTTGGAGGGTAGGTGAATAATGGATGGAATTGTGCTTCTGTGGTTGGAAGAGTAGGGATTGGAGATGGTGTGGATGTTGGAGAGGGGCTGGAGATGATGATGGTGGATGGAGTTTGAATTGTAGATGGAATGGTAAGAGATGGAATTGGAGGTGGAGGAGGAGAGGCATCAGCAGGCAGGTCATCTGTAGGGGCAGAGACTTGTGGGGAAGTGACTCCGAGAGTCCTGGTGCCTGAAGGAGTGCTGGAGGAGGGCCTGCAGGGCTTGATGATTTGTCTGTCCCATTTACCAAACAGGGCACAAGACAGTCTCTTGGATGCATTAATGTGTATTCCAGAGGAGACCAGCAATGCAGGACACCTATTCTGCAGAAACACCCCTAGAATTCTTCCAAAGTTTACAAAACTTTTGTTGATTTTCTTCTTAATGAGGTCAAAGAATACCTCTCCCCAATTTAGATTCTTCCTGTCTACTAGGGCTCCCATTAGGCAGAGCTAATACCTGGAGATTGTATCATGAGCAGAGTGCTTAGCCAGTAGCACTTTCCCAACTACATCAGCCAAGAATCTGTATTCCACAGAAAGATTCTTTTTCAAGAGCTTGCTAGGGTTAGCCTCAGAATGACCCATTCTGGCAAGCAAGTCAGTAAATTCTTCTCCAGACAAATCAGTAGTATCTCCACCAGTTCTTAACTCAAAAACCTCTGTTAAAATTGCTGGGGTCATGGGTACCTAAGTGCCAGATATTGATCCAACAATGGTGTTGTTGTCCTGATTGTGGGCAGTGTAGACCCATTCCTTAATCTCATCAGATGCAAGCTTAATCCTTGTGGTCATGATTGCTGCCAGGTTCTGCTCTTTGAATAACTCTAAGATATCCTGAAAAACCTGGTTGGTTGTGCTGAAGGATTCCATGTCGATGTCGAAGCCAGCATCAAACTTCATGGCGGCGAGAACAGCAACAGAAACAGCCATAGTTACCTGCAAAAATGCAACAAACAAAACGACCAAGTGCAGAATTGTTTGGAGGGAAAGAAGGTTTTTGCAGAGAAATCGAAAGCGCAAAGGAGAACGACGACGAAAAATGAATTTTATATTAGGGTTCGACGCAGAATTGGAAAGATCGTTGAACTCAGTTCGACGATCGAGGCTTCTAAAGGAATCTGAAGAGTCTTCAACATCGTCGATCTCCGTTCGACGATATTGAAGAGCATCGATCTCTGTTCGACGATCGTTCAAAGAACAAAATCGTCGAGCGCCGTTCGACGATCGTTGACCGAAAGAGATAGTTCATACTATCTGAGACATGCTGAACTCAGGTCGACGATTTCAGAAATCGTCGATCTCCATTCGACGATCTGGGGAAAAATCGTCGAGCGCAGTTCAGAGACCAGAAAAACTCTAGACACTAAGAAAAATCAAGATGTTTGCCTAGTCTTGGTCAATTTTTAAGCTTTCAAAATCTTGGATATTATTTAAGACTTCCTCCATCTAACATTCCTAACTAATTTAGGAAGAAGGTTTGTTTCTTTTCATCCAAGGACTTGGTGAAATATCTCCCCTTTGTAAATCAGTTGGGATATATTGTAGTTCAATTTTATTCTTTTCAATATTATCCCTTAAAAAGTGATGCCTAATCTCTATGTGTTTTGTCCTACTATGGAGGACTGGATTTTAAGCTATAGAAATAGCACTGGTGTTATCACAAAAGATTTTAGACTTCTCTAAGTTGTAGCCATAGTCTAGGAGTTGGTTTTGAATCCACAAGATTTGTGAACAACAACTGCCTGCAGCCATATATTCAGCTTCAGCAGTTGAAGTTGACACAGAAGTTTGTTTCTTACAAAACCAGGAGACAAGTCTGTCACCAAGGAACTGACAAGTTCCACTGGTGCTTTTCCTGTCAATTCTGCATCCAGCATAATCAGCATCAGAAAATACAGTTAAATCAAATGCTGAATCTTTTGGATACTAGAGACCTAGATTTGGACAACTTTTAACATACCTGAAAATCCTCTTTACTAATGTTAGGTGCGACTCTCTAGGGCTTACTTGGAACCTAGCACATATACATGTAGCAAACATTATATCTGGTCTACTAGCTGTAAGGTACAGTAAAGAGCCAATCATTGCTCTATATGTTGTCTGATTAATAGGTTTCCCATGTTCATCAGCATCCAATACAACATTAGTAGGCATAGGTGTTTTCATACAAGATGCTTCAGACATGCCAAATTTCTTAACCAATTCATTTGCATACTTGGTTTGAGAAATAAAGATGCCTTCAGCATGTTGCTTGACTTCCAATCCTAGGAAGAAGGATAGCTCACCCATGCTACTCATTTCAAATTTAGAATGAATTAGGTTGGAGAACCTTTTGCACAATTTTGAGTCAGTAGAACCAAAAATAATATCATCTACATAAATCTGCACGAGTAGGGTATGAGACTTATGGGTTCTAATGAAAAGAGTTTGGTCTACTCTACCCCTTATAAATCCATTTTCCAAAAGAAAGCATGCTAGGGTCTCATACCATGCTCTAGGAGCTTGCTTGAGACCATATAATGCTTTGTTCAATCTAAAAACATAATCAGGATAAGTTGGAGAGATAAAACCTGGAGATTGTCTGACATATACTTCCTCTTTGATGTCTCTATTTAGGAATGCACTTTTGACATCCATCTGATATACCTTGAATCCTTTATGTGCTGCATAAGCTAAAAATATTCTGATGGCTTCCAATCTTGCAACTGGTGCAAAAGTCTGGTCGTAGTCTATTCCTTCTTCTTGAGAATATCCCTGAGCAACTAGCCTTGCCTTGTTCCTTACAATTACTCCTTGATCATCCAGTTTGTTTCTGAATACCCACTTTGTTCCAACAATGGAGTGATCCTTATGCTTTGGCACTAGTTCCCATATTTGTTCCTTTGAAATTGATGCAACTCTTCTTGCATTGCAATGATCCAGTGTGGATCTTGCTCTGCATCTTGAATGGACTAAGGTTAAATTATAGATAGGAAGTAGGTGTGCAACAAGTTTTGGTTGACCTGATTTCTGGTTTGCACACCAGCTGAGATGTCTCCAATTATTTGGGAAATTGGATGGTCTCTTGATGTTACTAAATCAACAGGGGGTGTTGATTGTTCACCAGCCTGTGTTGTTGTTTCCTCTTGTGGTACAACAACTGGCTCTTCAAGTTGTTCTGCAATATGTTGAACACTTTTTTCATCTTCACTGCTTTCATCCCTTTGGGTAACCTGTAACTTGTTCAAGTCTTCAACAAGAGAATGTTCCTGCAAAGGTTCTATGGTAGAAGGGATCTTCTCCTTGAAAGACATGTTAGATTCATCAAATGATATGTGAACAAATTCCTCAATTTTTAGAGATGATTTATTATAAACCCTATAAGCCTTGCTGATCATAGAGTATCCCAGAAACACTCCTTCATCAACTTTAGCTTGAAATTTTGCTAAGTATTTCTTGTCATTATTATGTATGTAGCAAATACAACCAAAAACTCTAAAATAATCAACTTTAGGTTTCTTCCCTTTTAGTAATTCATAGGGAGTCTTTCCTTTTAGTTTATGTATTAAACTTCTATTCAACACATAGTTGGAGGTGTTCACTACCTTTGCCCAAAAGGATAGAGGAAGATGAGCATCTGACAACAATGTAGTGGCAGATTCAATAAGGGTTCTATTTTTCCTTTCAGCTACCTCATTTTGTTGAGGAGTTCTAGGAGCTGAGAAAGTATGCCTGATCCCTTCACTCTGACAGAACTCTTGCATAAGAAGAGAATCAAACTCTGTCCCATGATCACTTCTGATACGGGCAATGTGAGTATTGAACTCAATCTGTATACATTTGAGAAACTCTGTCAGACACTTAAAGTTATCAGACTTCTTCCTTAGAAAGAACACCCAAGTGAATCTAGAGAAGTCATCTACAACTACTAATGTGTAAGATTTCCCTCCTAGACTTTGTACTGTGATGGGTCCGAAAAGATCCATGTGTAACAGATATAATATCCTAGGTGAATCACTCTTATTAAGAGACTTAAAGCTGTTTTTAGTTTGCTTGCCTAATTGACAAGCCCTGCAAAGTCCTTTCTTCTTGTAGGGGCCAGAAGGTAGTCCTCTAACAAGGTTGTCCTTGGATAGCCTAGCGATAGTTCTAAGGTTTAGGTGTCCTAGTCTCTTATGCCATAAAATATTTGGTCTATAAACAGAATTAAACATGCAAATATCTACAGCAGTTGAAAGAAAATCTACTAGATAGATGTTACCTTTCCTTTTACCTGTCAACACAGTTGTGTTGTCCTCTGACTTGATTTTGCATAAGGCTTTGCTGAAGGTCACCTGGTAGCCTTCATCACAGAGCTGACTGATGCTTATTAAGTTGTGCTTCAGTCCTTCCACATAAGCTACCTTCTTGAAAGTTACTGATCCAATCTGGACTGCACCATATCCTTTAGTCTGTCCAAAGTTTGAATCACCAAAGATAACTTTGGGTCCAAGCTTGTCTCTAAAGGATGTGAGGTTGTCCTTGTTCACTGTCATGTGCTTAGAGCACCCACTATCCAAGTACCATTGCTGGTTAGATGTTAGATAGGTCTTCACCTGCACATAAAATAATTCATTTGTTTTTGACCCAGTTTACATTGGGCCTAGGTTAATAACCTTTAAATTCTGAAATAAAAGACATCCCAGGTTGACTCTTATATCCTTCAGGATGATATCTCCTTGGAGGTATAATCCATTCAGTATAAGGGTTAAAGATTTGGGACGAAGGACCCTTAGGATTGGATTTTGATTTTCCCTTGAAAAAATTTCCAGAGCTTTGACCTCTGTTCGACGATCTTAAAGCTGCGTTAGACGATCTTGGGTCAGATCGTCGAGCTCCGTTCGACGGTCGACTATGGCTGAGTTCAGGTACTTGAGATCGTCGACCTGAGTTCGACGATTTTGCCTGAGATCGTCGATCTTCGTTCGGCGATCGTCGATCTGCATTCGGCGATCGTCGATCTCCGTTCGACGATTTCTGCTGGGACTTAGTTTTCTTGGGCAGATCAGAATTTTTCCTAGCTACCTCTACAACTCCCTTTCCTTTATCAGAAATGAATTTGATTGGAGTTGTTAGAACTATGGGTTGGCTAGATGAAGAACCCAAGCCCAGTGTACTATTAAATCTGGAGTTCACTGTTCTTGTGATGTCCATCAGCTTGATGCTTCTCCCATTAAGGGTTTCTTCAAGCTTCTTGGCCTCAGATAGCTCACCTTTCAGTGAAGTTATCTGCTCCCTACAACACTACAACTCCTGAGAGAGTTTGAGGTTTTCTGACTTTAAAGTATTATGTTCAGATAAATGATTTCTGAGAGAGATAATTTCTATCCCAGATTTTAGCAGGTCTAAACACAATGCTTCAAATTCAGATTTAAAGTCCTCTGAATTAAAATCAAATGAACTGATTATCTGGTCTTCTTCAGGCTGAGTCTCTGAGTCTGAGTCTGACGCTTCTTCATCTGAGTTATGTTGTGAGACATTGATTGCCATCATGCAGAACTCTTTTTTTTCTGCATCATCTTCATCATCACTGGAGCTGGATGAGGCTTCTGACTCCTCTTCAGTCTCACTCCAGGATTCAGCAACAAACCCCTTTCTTGTGTGTTTGTTTTTGCTTGATGTGGGTTTCCCATTGCCATTCCTCTTGGAGTCTTTCTCCTTTCTTTTTTCTTTCTTGTCCCTTCTGTCCTTGTTTTTGTTTTCTGGACAGTCAGGAACTATGTGCCCTGGGTTCCTGCAACCAAAGCAAACAATCTCTTTATTATTAATTGACTTATCATACCTTGGCTTATCACGCTCCTTGTATGATCTCCTTCTAAGGTCCTTTCTGGCCATATTGTAAAATCTTTTGGCCAACAAACTGAGCAGTTCATCATTGCCTGTGACTTTGTCTTCAGGCTGATCTTCAGTTGCCTTGAAGGCTATGGTCTTCTCTTTTCTTGTGGCTGGTGAGGCAGCCTTCTGTTCTTCTTCTCTATTCTTGATGAGTAGCTCATAAGATTTGAGCTTACCCAATAGAGCTTCAGTGGTGATCTCATTCAAACTTCTGGAATCCTTGATTGGCTAGATTCTTGAATCCCAAGTGCTAGGGAAGCACATTAGAATTTTGTCATTGAGTTCAGTTAGTGAGATCTCTTTATCCAATGTACTGAGTTCACTGACAATTAGACTTAGCCTGTTGTATATATCTCCCACTGACTCAGTTTCTCCCTTCTTGAAATTCTCATATTGAGATATGAGGTGGGATCTCATGTCCTTTCTCTCATCAGCTGAGCCTGAGACTATTTCAGAAAGTTTGTCCCAAATTTCCTTTGCTGAATTGCATTCAGCCACCTTTTGAAATATGTCATCAGACATTGTCTGGGCTAAGATGTTCATAGCCTTGGCATCAGCTACCTTCCATCTCTTGATGTCAGCATCTGTTCCTGATGAAGGTGGAACAACATTTGTACTTGATTTCTCTAGAGGTCTTAGACACACTGTCAAAACATAGTTAAAAATATCCTCGTCAATAGAATTCATGTATAGTCTGATCCTTGCTTTCCAAAGTGCAAACTTGGATAGATTGCACACTGGAGGTCTGGTGCTAGCATAATCTTTGTTTTGGGCCATGATTTGTGAAAACAAAATCTAAAACTAAATTCAAAAGAAAACAGATCTAACTTGGGATCTTTGGGTTCAGGTGTTAGCCTGTGCAACCACCAAGGTGTGGTATGTTTAACCAACCTCGCTCTGATACCAATTGAAAGTGCAGCTAGATCTGATATACTCTAGAGGGGGGGGGGGGTGAATAGAGTATATGGTGCTTGAAAACCTTTTACAAAAATTGTTGTAATGTGAGTGAGCAGGGAAGTAATTATAAATATAATTACAGAACTAAACTAATCATAAGCTAATCACAAAACAATCACAGCCAGAAACAAAAATAAAGACAAGCGAAACCAGATGACACAAGGAAATATAGTGGTTCCCCTAAACTTGGGTACATCCACTCTTCTACCACCCTAGGTAGGAATCCACTGCAGGATGAGTTGATCAGGTGTCCTGGGCACTAATGAGCTTTTGATAAGGTGCTCAAAAACCAAATCAGATTTTTTGATCAGGTGTCTTGCCACCAATGAGCTTTTGACAAGGTGCTCAAAAACCAACCTCAAACTTTTGAAGAGAGTTTGAGAAACCCTTTACAGAGATGGGGGTGAGAGAGTGATGGAAGTCTTCTCTTTCTCAAACAGCTGAGAAGACTATGTGGATTGATGGTGTCAAAGCTCCCCCTGAGTCCTTGAGATCTTCAGGAAAAGAAGCTTTGCTGTAGGGTGATAGGCCTTCAGAAGTTGAGCTCCAGCAAAAGATGATTTCAGCAACTGCTGAAATGTTAGGTGTCTGGAGTCTTGAAATATGTTGGCCTTGAACACTTGAGACAAGAGAGATCTGAGGATTTCAGAAAATTTGATCTCCTTGGATGTGTGTTCTTGAGAGAATTCTTTGAGACAAAATATTTTTTTGTGTGCTTGATCTTCTTGTATGTGTGTGTGTCTGTGTTACAGAGATATTCAAAAATTCTTCTCTTTTATTCTCTGGTATTGAATAGAAAAACATCCTCTGTCAAGAATAGCCGTTGGTCTGCATTAATCTCTTCTGGAGGAAAGTCCATAGAAATATTCCTTGAAAAGTCCCTTGAAACTTGGTCCAGAAATAAATGATAACGGCTAGAAAATCTTCTGAATTAATTGCAGAATAACTCCTTAACTGATTTGAATTTGAATCTTGAAACATCCTTGAAGTTATCTGAAAACGTCGAACTGAGCTCTGCTATCGTCGAACTGAGCTCAGCGATATGGATTTATACTGCAACAAAATATCATCGATCTGAGCTCAAAGATCGCCGAACTGAGCTCACCGATCGTAGAATGGAGTTCGACGATATGAAGAAGTTGAGCTCAGCGATCGTCGAATGGAGTTCGACGATCTGTCGAAGTTGAGCTAGACGATCATCGATCGGAGTTCGACGAATCGTCGTGCTGAGCTCGACGATATGACTTAGTCTCAAACTGAAAGAATCTTGGTCTTGAGGGCAGCTTCCAAACTTAGACTTCTAACCCTTACACTCAATTCGAATTGACCTTTAGACTATACAGGAGGTCAAACATTGTTTCCTAGAGACATAGTGATACTGACCCAAATTAGTAATAGGGTGTTCCAACACAGACGTCTCTCATCTATACGTTATATGCAGACCTCTTTGCCCGTCCCTCCATGTCTCCCGCGGCCGCTTATAAACATGTTCAGGCTCTCAGAGCCGAAATTCTTCAAAACCGCCCCTTCTCTGCTGATCTCGCTGAGCAACACAAACACTTCCAGGAGCTTCTGGTTGTGTGTTATCTTCTCCATCTTCCAGAGTCCTATGACATGATCCGTCAACAGATCCTTGGTGAGGCGGAGTCTCCTACCCTGGATGCCACCGCTGTCGCATTGCCGCTGTCACTTCTTTGCTCCAACGTCCGCGATTATCCTTCCCTCCTCAATCGGACAACTTTGCTCACCATACTCAGCACAGTAGCTCTGTTGGCCGCCATCTCCCCTCCAGTGAACGTGGTGCTGCTCGCTTCCTGTGCTCTCATTGTGGCCGTACTGGCCATACGGTTGATCGTTGTTGGAAGAAGCATCCTCATCTTCGCCCTTCTGACGACGCTTCCTCTTCCTCTACATAGTCGTCCGCCTCTGTGGTCACGTCTTCAGGTAGTGCCCATGTCGCTACTCAAGGTAAATGGCTGATCGATTCTGGTGCTACCAATCATATAACCGGCAATCTGCATTATTTTTGTCTCCTACACCAGCATGATCGGTTACCCCCGGTGCTAGTTCCGGACGGCTCTCCCTCATCGGTCAATGGAATAGGAGTTGTTCAAGTAACTCTGTCTCTTCAATTGGCGGATACCCTCTATGTGCCCCAGTTCCCATGCAACTTGTTATCTGTCACTTCTGTTTGCAAACAACTACAATGCTCTGTTACATTCACATCCACTTCTTGTTCTTTTCAGGATCCGGGCACCAAGCGGACGATTGCTACTGGGACTGAGAGTGGCGGCCTCCACTTCCTCGACAACGTCTCTGCATTCTCCACCTTCTCTACATCTTCTACTGATCTTCTCCAGTGGCACCTTCGCCTTGGTCATGCTCCTCCCCGTCTTCTTCGTCAGCTTCTACCACATCTTCCACTACAAGGCCCACCGCTCAACTGTGAAGCATGTCAACTCGGCAAGCATCACCGCTCTTCCTTCCCACCGAAGCAAGGCTGTGGCTCTTCCCTGCCGTTTGAACATATTCACTCCGACATTTGGGGTCCGGCTCCTACCTTCACCGTTGGTCGGGGTAGTTCAAATGTTGTAACATTTATCGATGATTTCTCTAGATGTACATGGGTGTATCTTTTAAAAGATCGCTCCGAACTTTTTTCTGTATGGACATCCTTTTATCATATGGTTAAAACTCAATTTGATGTGTCCATTAAAATTTTTTCTTCTGACAACGCTAAAGAATATCTTAGTCATGCCTTCACTTCCTTTTGTGTGCAAAATGGTATTATTCATCAAACTACCTGTGTATATACCTCGCAATAAAATGGGGTGGCGAAATTCAAGAACCATCACCTTCTTGATGTCGCCCACACTATGATGACACAAATGCACGTTCCTCACTCATATTGGGGATACGCTGTCCTCCTCGCTTGTTACCTAATTAATCACATTCCATCCATGGTTCTCCACGAACAAACTTCATTCTCTCTTCTCTATTCTGGCAAGGATGCGTTTCCTCTTCCTCTGCGTATCTTTGGGTGCACGGCCTTTGTACACATTCCTTCTGCAACCCATGACAAACTTGAATCACGTGCCACCAAATGTATCTTTTTGGGTTACTCAACTACCCAAAAAGGCTACTATTGTTTTGATCCTGTTCAGCGGAAACAATTCGTCTCCGCGGATGTCACCTTCTTCGAGATTGTTTCTTATTTCTCCTCCAACCCCACTCCACCTCCACCTCCTTCTCTCACCATCCCCTCCACCCCGTCTCCTCTTGTCGAGCTTTTCCCACCACCACCTCCACCATCTCCTCCTTCCCTCCCTTCCTCATCACTACCCCCATCTCCTTCTTCTCCGCGGACGTCTCTCTCCTCTCCCGGGCCAGCTCTCTCCGCCACAGATGCCCTGGTTGCTGCGGAACATGCCGACCTGGATCTACCCATAGCTCTTCGCAAAGGGGTGCAGACGTGTACCCAACACCCGCTGGCTGCTGTTGTTTCATATGATCTTCTGACTCCTTCTTGTAGGGCGTTTGCATTGGCTATCTCCGAGACCACCACTACCCGCACCCACCAGGAGGCTCTCACTATTCCTCGTTGGAAGACTGCCATGGATGAGGAAATTGCTACCCTCACTGAACGGGGGACCTGGACCCTGGTTCCCCCACCGTTGGGCACATATGTTGTTGGTTGTCGTTGGGTCTTTGTTGTGAAATTCCATCCCGATGGCAGCGTGGATCACTACAAGGCTCGCCTGGTGGCCAAAGGTTTCACTCAAACCTACGGTGTTGATTACTTCGATACCTTCTCTCCTGTGACTCGTCTCAGCACCATTCGGGTCCTTCTCTCTATCGCTATCAACAGGGATTGGCCCATTTCGCAGCTGCATGTTAAGAATGCTTTCCTCTATGGTGATCTGCAGGAAGATGTTTACATGGAGCAAGCTCCTGGGTATGTTGCTCAGGGGGATACACGAGTATGCCGGCTAAAGAAGGCTATATATGGCCTCAAGCAGAGTCCTCGTGCCTACTTTGATAAGTTCAGTGGCATTGTTACAGCCATTGGTTTTATAAGAAGCTCAGCATATCACTCCTTATTTGTTCGGAAACCGCCTCTGGTCTGGTTGTTCTTGCGGTTTATGTTGATGTCATTCTTCTTACTGGCGATGATCAGGATGGGGTATTATTGATAAAGAAACACCTTCGTCAACACCTGGTCACAAAGGATATGGGATCCCCGCAATACTTTATGGCGATTGAAATCTCTAGGAAGCCCAACTCCATGGTCCTTTCCCAACGGAAGTATGCTCTTGATCTTTTAAAGGAGGCAGGATTGACTGGTGCTAAACCTTCCCATTGTCCTATGACTGCTGGAGAAGACAAAACTTGGACAGATGACTTGCCTCTTCTATCCGATCTTACGAGGCACCGGTGTCTGGTGGGCAAGCTCATTTATCTCACGGTAACCAGACCCGACATCTCTTATGCTGTTGGCAAGGTGAGCCAGTTCATACAAGCTCCTAGGGAGTGTCATCTACAATCTACCCTAAGGATATTAGAGTATATTAAAAGCAGCACCAGGGAAAGGACTCCTCTTTTAGAAGAATGGTCACCTAAGGATTGAAGCGTACTCTGATTCAAGTTATGCTGAGGACAAAGAGGACCGCAAATCGACATCAGGTTTCTGCATGTTTGTTGGAGGCAATCTTGTGAGTTGGAAGAGCAAGAAATAGTCTGTGGTCTCCAGGTCTAGTGCAGAGGCGGAATATCGCAGTATCGCGTCGACTACATGTGAGTTGAAATGGTTGCGGGCTCTCATGCTTGACTTAAGAGAGGTTTATAACTATCCTCTTCCTATATTTTTTGACAACAAGGCCGCGATATACATTTCCAAAAATCCAGTCTTTCATGAGAGAACAAAGCACATAGAAGTCGACTGTCATTTTATTCGGGAAGAGATATTGAAGAAACATATTTGCACTCCGTTCATCACTTCCGACAACGAGATGGCAGACATCTTCACCAAGCCGGTGTCTGCTTTCTTTTTCCACATCTGTGACAAGCTGGGCATGGTTGATATCTATGCTCCAGCTTGAGGGGGAGTGTTGTAGGATGGAGGCCGAGCGGTCTGTTGTTGTTCGGAGACCAGGAGATCTGGCGGTTTCTCCTAGCCGGTCTGTGTGTCGGGTTGTTGCTGTTTGGTATCCAAGCGGTCAGGCGGCTTGTCTCAGACGACTTGGAGACCGGGCGGTCTAGCGGTCTCCTGTGGTGACTTGCTCTCCGTGTTGCTTGTTCTGTCATATTGGTTGTGTTCGGACGGTTAGCCGGTTTGTCTAACCGCACGGCTTGTCTGGTTTGTCATTTTGTAAAGCCGCATATACTTGTAAATTTTTAGTCCCACATTGCTTATTTGTAATCTCTCTCATCTCCTCCATTCTATAAATGGGAGGCTATACCATTGTAATTTATACCTTTTTTGGATTGTAAAGTTTACATTACTCCAATTTTTCGCTCTGTTATTTTCTATTTGCACACACATCAAACAGGAAGTGAACGATATATTGGGGAGCTACGTCGACCGGTTTCAGGAAGAGGTCACCCAAGTCTTGGAGATGCCAAGCCACAGTCTGATGATGGCCTTCATCCTAGGGCTGCAGCTGGGATTCTTCAGGATGGAGCAGAAGAGAATACCCCCCTGTCCTACAAGGAGCTGAGGGTGGCAAGAGAAGTTGACGGGGAGGCGTCAAACCTGAAGTTCGCCCGAAAGCTGGCCAAGTGGGCCACGGAGGAAGAGAAAGAGCCAAGTGGAGTAAGAGGACAGGAGGAGAGGAGAGTCGAGCTCTGAAAGAGGGAGCAGAGGCAGCTCCATGGGTAGCAGCAGACTAGGTGGGGGCGTCAGGAGCCTGACCGTCGGATGGGCTGGAGGCCCAAGTGGTAAGGTCAGGGGCCATAGAGAGGGTACCAAGGAAGGGATCGCCATCAAGAGGGGCAAGATCAATTCCACCCCCGGGCTGGAGGCAGGCCCAAAGGCCTCGACTCACCGATCAAGAAGAGGCTATGGCCATAGCCATAGGGGAGAGGAGGAGAGTAACAAGGAGGAGGAGGAGAGAAGTTACGGTGGAGTTGCCCTACTGTGACTTCCATCAAGAGGAAGGGTATGCCACAACCATGTGCCCAGAGTTCCTCGAAATGAGGGGAAACAGGGAGCAGCAGCAGCAACAGCAGTAGGGGCATCAGGAAGTGAGGATTGAGGAGATACTACCTCGGGTGGAGGTGCAATGTTGCGAGAATCGGGTGGACATCGGGACCCGAGGAGGGATCAGAGTGATCCACGGGGGGGTGGGGGGGGGGGGGGGGGTAGAGGCCTCCTGGAAGGCGAGCCTCCACACCATGTATCGCCGGAGTTTGGCTCCACATCCCGAACCCCACCCCCAGAAGAGAGGATCATCTTCTCGAGGGGTGATATGCCGGATCATGAGGATCCATTTTGTGATGCGCTGGTCATCGAGACAGCCATCGAGAATTTTACCGTCTCTCGGATCCTCGTAGACAACGAAAGCTTCGTCAACGTCATCTTTAAGAAGGCATTTGACGCGATGAAGGTGGAGGCGAAGAGGGTGTTTGCCTCGGATGGGCCCTTGTTCGGATTTTCGGGGGAGAGGAAGGAGGTGTAAGGAGGAGTGGGGCTCCACGTCACCCTGGGGGGGGGGGGGGGCAGTCCAGGAACTGTAGGTTCATCATCATAGATGATCCCAGCAGCTACAGCGCCATCTTCGGGAGTCCTCTCATCAGTGCCTTCCACTGCGTCTCCTCATCGTTCCATCAGTGCTTGAAGTTCAATGTAGAGGGGATTCAGGTCAGGGTCAGGGGGGACCCCAAGGTGGCGCAAGAGTGCTACGTCGCTGTCGTGAATTCCATCTCTTGGCAGGAGGGAGCCAACGAGATATGTTGAAGGATGGAGCAGGCGGTGTAGGATGCTGGCAGGGAGGAGCTGGAAGTGAAGAGCTGCATCGAGGTTGAGGTGGCAGGAGGAGATCGGGAGGAGTCGGCTGAGGTGATGGCCGTAGAAGATGAGGTGGAGGCGGAGGTCCTCGTCCCAGAGGAGAGGGATGTTGAAGAATGGGGGCAGCAGTCCAGGCTAGAGGCTGCGGAAGAGGTGGTGGAGCTGGAGGTCCTCACCCGTGAAGGCAGGGTGGAGAAGGTACGCGTCAGAGGAGGCCTGACCCCGGAGGATCAGGGCAGGATGCTGGAGTGCATCCATAAGAACGTGGACATCTTCGCATGGAGTGCCGCGGAGATGACGGGGGTTGACGAGGATGTGGCTTGCCACCGCCTCAACTTGGACCCGGGAACACGCCCCGTCCAACAAAAGAAGAGGTCCACCGCGGACAAGCTGGTAGAGCCCATCAGAGAGGAGGTGGCAAATCTTCTCAAAGTCAGTTTCGTCTCCGAGATCCAATACCTCGGCTGGGTCTCCAATGTAGTCATGGTTAAAAAGGTAGATGGTTGGTGGCATATGTGTATCGACTTATCTTTATTTAATAAATCTTATCCTAAGGACTGTTATCCCTTGCCTTGGATCAACGCGCTGGTTGACTCAGTCGTTGGTTTTTCGGTAATGAGTTTTCTAGATGCATTTTCAGGTTATCATCAAATTAGGATGCACCCCCCAAACGTCAAGGACGTCTCGTTCATCACGGGGGATGGATGCTACTATTACAAGATGATGCCATTTGGGCTAAAGAATGCAGGGGCGACCTACTAGAAGATGATGGATAGGGTATTCAAAGTTTAGAAGGGGAGGAACCTGGAGGTGTACGTGGATGATCTCATGATCAAGAGTCAGGATGTGGACTCTCACCTCCAGGACCTATAGGAGACCTTTGCTTCCATGCGCAAGTACAAGATGCAGTTTAACCCCCTGAAGTGTTTTTTCGGGGCCAGCAGAGGGAAGTTCTTGTGGCATCTCCTCACCCCCGCGGGGGTCGAGCCGAATCCCGATAAGTTCAAGGCTACCATGGAGCTCGGGTCGCCGCAGAATACTAAGGAGGTACAATGGCTGATGGGGAAGCTAGCAGGGCTAAGTAGGTTCCTCTCCCAGGCAGGGCAGAAGTGCCCCGCCTTCTTCAAAAGACTGAGTGGGTGGGGGGTGGGGGTCAAAAATTCGAGTGGACCAAGGAATGCGAGGAGGCATTCCATGCCCTCAAGATGCAGCTGACGCAGGATCCATTGCTCCAAGGGCAGAAGGAGGGGGAGGACCTGTTTTTGTATCTTGGGGTCGGGGCGGAGGCCCCGAGCTCCATCCTAGTTCGAGAAGAGGGGAAGAAGCAGCTCCCTATATACTACGTGAGTCGGGTCCTGAGGAAGGCCGAGCTCCGATATCCAATTTTGGAGAAGGTTACCTTCGCCCTGATCATCTCAGCCCGAAGGATGCGGCCCTATTTCCATGCACACTCAATCCGAGTGGTGACTAACCATCCCCTCCGCAACATCTTTGAGGGGGTGGAGCATTCTGACAGGCTGGCCAAATGGTCGGTGGTGTTGAGTGAGTTCGACGTCTCCTTCGTCCCCCGCCTCTCGATCAAACCTCAAGCAATGGCCGACTTCTTGGCAGATTATGTGATTGAGGTGGAGGAGGAAGAGCTCACTCGTCCAACTCCTTGGAAGGTGAAGGTAGATGGCGCCTTGGGAAGGCATTCCCTAGGGGTGGGGGTGATCTTGGAGAGTCCCCAGGGAACTAGAATTGAGCAGATGGTGGCAGTGCACTTCCCTATCACCAACAATCAAGCGGAGTACGAGGTTGTGATAGCGGGTCTGTGCCTGGCCAGGGAGCTGGGGGTGTTAGACGTAGAGGTCCTCACCGACTCCATGGTGGTGGCTTCCTAGATCAACAGGGAGTTTGAGGCAAGAGAGCCTACCCTACGGATATATTTAGCCAAAGTAAAGGGGGTCATTTGTGCATTCCAAACTTTTTCCATCCAGCACATGCCCCGGAAGGAGAATAAGCAGGTCGATCAGCTAGCGAAGCATGGTCCCCGGGTGGGGGGTACCATCACCGACCTATTCAGCCCTTCCATCGAAGAGGGGAAGCTAATTGAGATAGATCAGCAGCCCTCATGGATATACCCGGTCAAAAACTTCCTTTCCACGAGAGAGTATCCGGAGGGGGTGGACAAAAAGAAGCTCAGGTACAAATCGGCATACTACCTCCTCCGAGACAGGTAGTTGTACCGGAAGACTCTCTCGGGGATGTTGGCTCGTTACATGGCCGAGGGGGAAGTACAAAGAATCTTGGAAGAAGTCCACTCCAAGGAGTGTGGGAGTAACTCCGGGAGTCGGACCCTGGAAGGAAGGATCGTCAGGTAAGGGTATTTCTGGTCCACCCTGGGCTGCGATGCGATAGAGTTCGCAAGAAGATGCCACAAGTGCCAACTGTTTGACCCCGTACAACTACAGCCTGCTCAGCGGCACAAGAGTATCACAACCCCCTGGCCCTTTGCCATTTGGGTAATGGACTTGGTTGGACCATTCCCCCATGCTAGTGGGCAAAGGAGGTTCCTACTAGTGATGATTGATTATTTCTCTAAGTGGTTGGAGGTGAAGGCGCTGGCCAAGGTAACCTCCTAGGTCATCAGAAACTTTGTTTGGGGGGAGATCATATGCCGCCACGGGCTGCCCCACGCCATTGTCACAGACAATGGACCCCAGTTCGCCAGCGCAGAGTTTACCCGGTTTGCGAGCAACTTGGGATCGACCTCAGGTTCGCCTCAGTCCACCACCCCAGGAGCAACGGGCAGGTGGAGGCCGCTAATAAGATCATTGTCAACCTCATAAAGAAGAAAGTGGAAAATCTGAAGGGGAGCTAGGTGGAGAAGCTTTCCGCGGTTCTCTGGGCCCTGAGGACCACACCCAACACAACTACAGGAGAGACCCCCTTCAAGCTCTCCCATGGGTGCGAGGCAGTGCTCCCCGTAGAATTCGAAGTTCAAACAGCTCGAGTTGTTACGGTCGGGGAAGGCAGGGAAGAATGGCAGGCTGAGAATGAGGAAGAGCTGTGACTCTCTCTTGACATAGTGGAGGAGCTGCGGGACCTTTCCGCCATCCGATAGGAAATGGTGAAGAGGAGAATGGCCAATTACTTTGACAAGCATGTCAGAGTCAAGCAGTTTGCGGAAGGGGACTTGGTACTAAAGAAAGTGGATGCAGCGGGAAGGTTGGAAACTGTGGGGAAGCTTAACCCCAACTAGGAGGGTTCATTCATCATAAAAGTGGCCTTGAAGTCAGGAGGGTATCAGGTCCAAAATGTGGAGGGCGTGACCCTAAGTCTCACACAGAGTGGTCACGACTTGAAGCGCTTTTTTCCTTAAAACATGTAAGCGGTACTTTGATTCTCAATAAAATTCTTTGACATACCACTCCTATCGCCATAGTTCGAACAAAAGGAAGAAGTGTACTTGGACCCCGAGCAGATCCCGCTGTCAGGCTCTCACCTAGCTGACAGGGCTGGAAGTCACTCGGTATCATCCTTAGACCCCGAGCAGTTCCTGCTATCAGGCTCTCACCTAGATGGCAGGGCTAGAATTCACTCGATGATGTCACCCTAGGACCCCGAGAGGATCCTGCGGTCGGGCTCTCACCTAGCTGATAGGGCTGGAAGTCACTCAATGTCATCCTTAGACCCCGAGCAGATCCCGCTGTCAGGCTCTCGCATAGCTGGCAGGGCTAGAAGTCACTCGATGGTGTCACTCCTGGACCCCGAGCAGATCCCGCTATCAGGCTCTCACCTAGCTGACAGGACTGGAAGTCACTCGGTGTCATCCTTAGACCCCGAGCAGATCCCGTAGTCAGGGTCTCACCTAGCTGATAGGGCTGGAAGTCACTCGGTGTGATACTTAGACCCCCATGCAGATCCCGTTGTCAGGTTCTCACCTAGCTGACAGGGCTGAAAGTCACTCGGTGTCATCCTTAGACCCCGAGCAGATCCCGCTGTCAGGCTCTCACCTAGATGATAGGGTTGGAAGTCACTCGGTGTCATCCTAAGACCCTAAGCAGATCCCGTTGTTAGGCTCTCACCTAGCTGGCAGGGTTTGAAGTCACTCGATGGTGTCACCCCTAGCCCCCGAGCAGATCCTGCTGTCAGGCTCTCACCTAGCTGACAGGGCTGTAAGTCACTCGGTGTCAACCTTAGACCCCAAGCAGATCCCGCTGTCAGGCTCTTACCTAGCTGGAAGGGCTGAAAGTTACTCGGTGTCATCCTTAGACCCCGAGCAGATCCTGCTGTCAGGCTCTCTCCTAGCTGACAGGGCTGGAAGTCACTCGGTGTCATCCTTAAACCCCAAGTAGATCCCGCTGCCAGGCTCTCACCTAGCTGACAGGGCTGGAAGTCACTTGATGGTGTCACTCTTGGACCCCGAGCAGATCCCGCTGTCAGGCTCTCACCTAGCTGACAGGGCTGGAAGTCACTCAGTGTCATCCTTAGACCACGAGCAGATCCCGCTGTCAGGCTCTCACCTAGCTGGCAGGGCTGGAAGTCACTTGATTGTGTCACCCCTAGACCCCGAGCAGATCCCGCTGTCAGGCTCTCACCTAGCTGACAGGGTCAGAAGTCACTCGGTGTCATCCTTAGACCCTAAGCAGATCCCGCTGTCAGGCTCTCACCTAGCTGACAGGGCTGGAAGTGACTCGGTGTCATACTTAAACTCCGAACAAATCCCGCTGTCAGCCTCACCTAACTGGCAGGGCTGGAAGTCACCGGGGGAAGTCCTGCACTCTTGGCATTTCTAAGAAGGGGAGAGGGCTCTACATAGGCGAGTCCGGGCTCGCCAACCCTGCTTGGCCTCGGCAGAGCGGGTGGCGAGGCAGGCCTTTGGATCTCGCTAAGGAGAGGCGGATCCTGCTAACACGCCTCGTCCCCCATTTTGTTTTACTTGGGAAAATTTCGTGAATTTGGTCTTATAGTGAGAAGGTTATAGGCAGCCCACGAGCGAGCTGGGGCGAGTCCTAAGGATCGGCGCGCCCTCAAGGTGTGCTCTCAGGGGCGAGTCCTAACGACGATCATATTCGCAAAATCTATCTACGCGAGATCGCCAAGGGAAGGACTCGCGGGCATGCAAAACACAACAAAGACAGAAAAAAGATAGAAAAAAATAAATATATGACCAAGGCTATAATCATAAATGTATTTCATTAAACAGTAATGTTTACAGGTGGAGCTTACCTCGGCCTGGAAACAAAAAAGAAACAATGTATACAATTATCCCTTGCCCCCTCGCCGGATTGACGATCCTCCTCCCCTCCGCCAGATGGGTCCTGAAAGCTTTTCCCAAACAGCGCATCCAGGCTATCCTCCTTCTCGTTGGGCGGCATCGCCAGGAAAAAGCTCAGCATCAGGTCACAGACTGAGATCTCCTCGCACCCCTCCACCAGCACTAAAGTATCCTTCATCATCTGGAGGGTGCATTTGGGGGCCTGGATGGAGTTGATGCACAGCCTCTTGGCGAGGTCGGCCTCGCCAAAGATCCTTGGGCTCTTGTCGGGGAAGCCGGGCTCGACGTCGCGAGCTGGGAAGAAGATCTCGGCCTGGCAGTGGACCTCGCGGCTGAGGTTTGTGTTCTCCTCCGTCAGCTTCGCGTTAGTCCCCTCCAATTCGGCAAGGCGTGCGTGCAGCTGACCAATCTCCTCTTCCTGCCCAGTGGCGCAAGCTCGCAACTCTCCAGCAACCTTGGCATCTTGATAGGGAAGTGTATCAGCAACAGCTACAAAGAAAGAATCCTACGGGAAAAAGATAAGCAATAGCTTGATCATTACCAGTCCGTCGGCGGCCTGGGCGAGAAGACCCTCAGCGATGCCGAGCTGCCTCGCCTGGTCGGTGACCTTGTCTTTGGCAACGTCACGGGCCTGCTCGGGTTTTTGAAGTTGGTTGCTGAGGCTGAAGCTGCGGCGGACCAACATGTGATGGAGCTCCATGGTACGCAGGTGGGCCTACAGGCCCTCGTGGCCGAGCTGCCACATGTTCATGCCCTTGTAGGCCTCAGCTTCCTCCCGCTTATAGAGGCCGAAGCCGAGGGCGTAAGCGTGAATGGTGGCGGGCTCACGGTCATTACATGAGGGGTGAAGGGTGGAGATGGAAACCCGGTGGGCCATCTCGTCCCACCACTCCATGGGATCACCCGCTGAGTCTTTCCACCGCCCCCAAAGCTGAAGAGGGAATGTTCTTTCGGCACGCCGGGCTCACGAGCCGTCCTCTTCGCCGAAGGAGGTGGAGAGCTCTCCGCAGGGGGATTAGAGGTCTCGCCACCCTTTTGCCCCTTGCTGGTGATTTCCTTCATCGGGCTCTCCAGCGACGTGTCAGGGATATCTTCAGGCGAGCTCAGGAATTTGGGGCTGGATTGATGTTATTGTTGTTTTGCCGCGGAGCCAGCAGGGCTCTCCGCATATTTTTGGGTGGTTGTTGGCGATGGTGCGGGTTCGATCCCGCATCCTCAGATCGCCTCTTGCTGGAGGAGGGTTGGGAGAATGCCTCTTCATCTCGGCAGGCCGCAGCCGCTGCCTTCTCGCGAGCAAGAGGGTCTGTGTATAACTCCGAGTCCGCAAACGGCGGGTTCACGGGGATCAGCCGCTCTCCTGCATAAAGTAATTTAGAAAAATTTCGTTGGCAAATATAGCGAGCAGAGCAGTAGAGTAGACAGTACCTTCGCCGGGTAGGACGTGGTGGAGTGCGTCGAGGCCCCTTCGCAGGAAGGCGACCTCGAAGTCCTTTTGGAGGAAGTACTTGTGGAGGTCGACATCATTGCCGGACACGGCCTGGGGGCGGTAGACCTCCTCGCCCTTTCTGCTGTGGCGCGTAAGGGATGTTTCCGAGATCGCCCTTGATGAAGGCGATCTTGGTCATCCAATTATGGTGCTTGTTTGTGATCTCGCGAACTTTGATCAGCGAAACCCTCGAAGTAGGCGATCCCATCCGGCGTCTCCTTATAGGAAAAGAGTTTCCTGAACACAGTCAGGTTGAACTCTATCCTTTCTTGATGGAGGTAGCTCGCGAACGCCACCATCATGGCTATGGCGTTGGAATTCAGCTGCGCGGGCACCACGCCGTAACACTTCAAAATCTGCCGGATCTCCGGCTAGAGGGGGAGGCCCAACGCCACCTCAAAGTGCGAGATGGGTAAGGCGAGCTCGTCATCATAAAAAGTGTTGATGGCCTCCCCCTGCCTCGGTCGGCGCGCCTTGAAGCTTGGCAGCACATGTTTGGCCACAAACTTGGCGAGCTCGTCCTCGCTGGTGTGCCCTTCAAATAAGAAGTAGTCCGTGAAGTGTTGGGCGCACTTGGTACGGCCGTCGGCGTCAGGGTTGGTCTTGCCCATGCTCGCCGAAGAGGGGGTGAGGCCCGAGTAAGGAAGAGAGAAGTGCAGGAAGAGAGAAGTGCAGGAAGAGAGAGAACAAGCAGTTAAGGCTCAAGTACGGGGTTGGTGGGGGGGGGGGTCTATTAATAGGAAAATATCTGGGGTCAAGCTATCCAATCGGCCCAGCTCGCCGTCCCAGCTCGCCGTCCCAGCTCGCCAACTTCCGGTGTGTTCCATCTCAAGCCAAGATTAATAAAGAGCAATACTTATTATTTGAATACCACGTATCTAAGAATGTTTATGAAGTTATTTATTACAAGTCAAGTGCAGGAATAAGCAAGAGGGGCGCGCGGGCAGGGGGAGTGCAGGGGGCGAGTACTGTTCGACTCCGCAAGGGAGCCTCCTTTTATCTACCCCGGCCTCACGGCCCCCGTCCCCTAGACTGCCGCGTACGGATCAGCTCGCGGATCCTCCCCGAATTCCTCTGCGCCACCGAGAGGTCGTCATCTATCTCATCCAGGAGCCGGGAAGGAGATGTCATCTCGCCAGCCTGGCCGCTTCGCACCTTGTCAGCAAGACACGCGAAGTCACATTGTAATGCCTCGTTGAATTCCCGCACCTTGCGCAGCCCGCACACCAGTTTCTTAAAAAGCTTGATCGCCCTCCTGGTCAGCTCGCCTTGCTCCACTTCAGGGTCTAAGTAAGAGTCTAGCGAGCTCGGGGAGGGGAGATTAATGGGCTTCCCGCGATGATTCCTCGACAACGGATTGGCTGGGGGGAGCTGTGAAGACAAACATCAATAAATGGAGGTGTGCCGGAAAAACACTTGACAAGAATCCAAGACAAAATTTACCTGACGAGCTCGATAACTCTGAGGAGGTGCGGAGAGGGACAAACCTCAGGTCCTTCCCGCGCCCTGGGCCACGTGTTCCCGGTGAGAGAAGCTCGAATCCCGGGATGGGGATGGTCTCCACGCCTGCCCCCGTGGTCACAACATCTCGCTTAGGGGAAGGGGCGCGCACCGGCGAGCTCGGCTTCTGCGAGCCCACCCCCAAGTTCCAAAAGGGATGGGATGGGTCCCAGGGACGGTTCTCCGGAGTCATGAATCGTGAGTCCCCAAGCGTGGTCTTGGCTCGCGGGGTGGAGTCTCGCGGTGTGGCGCCCCCATACCATCAGGTTGGTTGTTCGGGCCGTCGCAGACTACGACAATATTCTTGCCCTTTTCAGGGGCAGGCAGAGTGGAGGAGCCGGTCCCGTGCTCCAAGGTGGTCCTCAGGTCATCATAAATAGGCTTGGACACTTGAGGAAACAGCTTTGCCCTCTTGACGGAGTCGGGCTCGGCCGAGCCACACTGCGGCACAGCGACTGGGACCGCTATCAGGGCGGCCACGCTAGCAGAAGAGGCCTGACGAGCTCGGCTAAGGCGCTCTTGGATCTCCTTTGGGATCGGCATCGCAACCGGACTATAGCAAGGGGAATGGAAAGAGTTAGGCAGGTATGCATGTGTATTTATATAGCCACAGGTGGACCCCACCCAAAGATTCCCTCTGGCTCACCCCGCACTCGCCGAACTCTTGGGGTTGGATGTTTCATCCGAGCTTTGCCAAGCTCAAAAAGAGCGGGGATTACGTACAACCCCATATCTGGTGAGTAGGGTCCACAGGAACCAGACCCAGTGGTGCAGATCGCTCAGAGGCCATGGGAGGTCGACAGGGAAATCAGAAGCTCGAGCTCGGCACCTGCCGACCCCGAGCTCGGCACCCGCCGACCCCGAGCTCGGCATTCGTCGAGCTCATTCCAGGTTTCGTCGAGCTGAGATCGACTAATGATAGTCGACCGATGGGCGAGCTCGCCATCCCAACTCGCGCTCACGCAAAGGAGCTCAGCAACCGCAGGCGAGCCGGATATTCAGGGGTGGCCGGGCTCCCCAGCTCGCCCAGATCTACGAGATACTTTTTACTGTTTTTCCCCCGCTGGTCTGCCCATAGCCCTTCAAAACAGCGGAGTTTGGCTGTTGGCAGACTTAACCAAGGGTATTTTGGTAATTTCAGGTCAGTTGAGGTTGGTTATTTGCAGGCCATTTTCAAAAATCTATAAATAGGACCCAAGGGGTACCCCAGAAAGCAAGGCTTCTTGTGCTCTCTTGCTCCAGTTTTCAAGTGCTTTCTGAGGGTACCTTAGCTCGGCTTTTAGCTAAGGACGGGAAGAGCTCTCAGATCTTCCGGCTGTGTGGTGGGTCCTCCCCGCTGAGCCCTTGGGTCAGTTCTTTCCTGTTTTCCTTTGTTATTTTTCTTGCAGGAGCGAAGTAGGTGCGCGATCACCACTTCCCCAAGGGTGAACTCCACAAGAGACCGTTTTTTGGTTTCAACACCAGGCCTCAACATAAGTCCGCTTAGGCCGCAGACTCAGGCCACTCAGAGCGCATGGTCTGCTCCATCACCCACTTTCACTTCAAATTTTCAACAATACATACACTCACTCGATGAATCGTCGAGATTCATCGTGACCACTCGATGCCTATAAAGTCCATCACAGTTTTCTAAGTCAATTTTTTATTCGTCGAGTATTACTTCACAATTCATCGAATGATGTCAAGTTTACTCAACGCACTTTACACTTCATCGAGTGACGTTGAGACCACGCAATGCCTACTTTTTCAGGATAATTTCAAGTCAAAATCGTCAAGTATACAATACTCACTCGACACCTATAAAATCCCAATTAATTCTAAGTCAAAATTTGTTGAGTGGTGTTGAGACCACTCAATGCACTCGACGCTTTGTCGAGTCCAGAATTATTCTAATTCAGAATTCGTCGAGTGGCGTTCAGACCACTCAACGCACTCGATGCTTTGTCGAGTCCATGTTTATTCTATGTCAGAATTCATTGAGTGGTGTTGAGACCACTCAACGCACTCGACTCTTTGTCGAGTCTAGATTTATTCAGTCAGAATTCATTGAGTGGCATTGAGACCACTCAACGCAATCGACGCTTTGTCGAGGATAGAATTATTATAAGTTATAATTCATCGAGTGGCATTGAGAACACTCAACGCAGTCGACGCTTCGTTGAATGGCGTCAAGTTCACTCAACTCCTATTAAGTCCAGAATAATTCTGAGTCAAAATTCGTTGAGTGACATTGAGACCACTCAATGCACTTGATCCTTCATCGAATGGCGTCGAGTTCACTCAACGCCTATAGAATCCAGAATAATTCTAAGTTAAAATTTTTCGTGTTGAGACCACTCAACTCACTCGACGCTTTGTCGAGTCCAGATTTATTCTAAGTCACATTTTCCCTATATGTCTAGTGTCACTTGACGCCTATTACTTATGCACCCCGATCTTGAGTCAGCTTTCTTGACTCAAAACGAGCGTGAGGGGTCTAGCATGAAATGGGATGTTACCAATCCTATAAACAAAATAAAATATTTCTTCCCCGAAATCAGGCTAAGGCTATGAGGAAAATAAGGCATGAAAATACAATATGTTTTAAATTTTACCTTGGTAAAATAACTCAGGGTAGCACTTCCGCATTAAGTCCACCAGCTCCCAAGTATATTCTTCTTTCCAATGGTTAGAACACAAGACCTTCACCAAAGGAACACTCTTCCGACGCAAGTTCCTTATCTCATGGTCCACTATCCGCACCGACTCTAGTCGCATAGACCTATTGGTTGTCACTGTTCCATTTGTGATGGGGACATGCTGATCGGGCCGTAGAAGTGCTTTCCGAAGTGACGACACATGGAACATGTCGTGCAAATTTTTCAGCTCTGGTGGTAGCTCCAGCTGATAGGCCAAAGGGCCAATTCTCTCCAATATAACATAAGGCCCGACATATCTCGGGTTGAGCATCTTTCTACCACACACTCGTGACACTCCATGCATCGAACTGATCTTCAAGTACACCTTTTCACCCACTTGAAAATGCACCATCTGGTGCTTCTCATTGTAGTACTTTGCCTACAACTTTGAGCCTCCAACATGCGCTCTCGTATCAGTCTAACCATCGCATCGGTGTCATCAATATACTCTATCCCAAAAATCTTTGGATACTCATCCTGCACCCATGACAATGGAGTTCTACACCTTCCATAAAGCACTTCGTGGGGTGCCATTCCGATGCTAGCATGATGACTGTTGTTGCATGAAAAACTCCACCAATGGTAAGAGCCTTTCCCATGGCTCCCCTCTATCCAATATGCACAATCTCAACAAATCTTCCATAGTTCTGATGCTCCTCTCAGAATGACCGCCTGTCTGGGGATGAAAGACTGTGCTAAAGGTAAGGCGAGAACCCAAATATGCTTGAATCGCCTTCCATTCCTTGGAGATAAAGCGACCATCATGGTCAGAGACTATCATCTTAGGCACTCCATGGTACCGTACAAACCGTTCTACAAAGAGACATACCAATTCATCCACATATGTCTCTCTCTTCATTGGGATAAATCTAGCGAGCTTAGTCAAGCGATCCACAATCACCTAAACTCAGTCATTCCCCGATAGTGATTGGGGAGGCCGTGAACAAAATCCATGGATATATCTTCAAACTTCCACTCTGGAATGGGTAACGATTGTAACAATCTTCCAGGGCTTTTGAACTCCACCTTCACCTTCTAGCAAGCCTCGCAGTGTGTAACATAATACTTAACAACACTCTTCATTCCTGGCCAGAACATGGTTTTTCGTAAATCACTATACATCTTGGAAATCCTTGGATGCATCGAATACTTGGAGCAATGTGCTTCTCTTAAGATAAATTTCTGGATTTCACCGCCCATGGGAATGTAGAGCCTAACACGGAAATGAACGAGGACGTCCTTCAGAGTATACTCTTCAGTAGAACCATCCTCAATTGCTTTAGTCACAAGGGCCAGAGCAGCATCCTCCCCTTACTGTGCCAGAATTTGATCTCGAATATCACATACTATACTCATAACAGTTAAGTACTCAGTATACTTCTCAGAATGATCCTTGCATACTAACGTGATCTCCATCACCTCGAGCACTCGAGTCAATTCCATACTCATCAACCGAGACCCAGGGCTCGACTCTGGTACTTTTCTGCTCAATGCATCAACTACCGAGTTTGCTTTCCTGGGGTGGTAGTTCAATGTAAACTCATAATCACACAAAAATTCTAGCCACCGTATTTGCCTCAAGTTAAACTCCTTCTCAGTGTGGACATACTTCAAAGTTTTATGATCCAAAAAGATTTTGTAGTGAATGTCATATAAATAATGCCTCCAGACTTATAAGGTGAACACCACTGCTCCCAACTCCAAATCATGTACCAAATAATTAACTTCATGTTTCTTCAACTGTCTTGAAGCGTAAGCGATCACATGCCCCCGTTGCATCAACACTGCTCCCTTCCCTTGATAGGACGCATCAAGGTCCCTCGTTAACTGTAATAAAGATCCTTGGGTCAGATGCTTCCATAAAGAGTCTGACTCTCCCCTTCCAGATTCCAAAGTTCTCCTTCCTACAGATAGGAAGCTTCGTGGAACCCATCTCCTTATGGTTCTCTCCTGAACCCATAAATACTATACTTTCAGCAACTCTTTGAGATCTACTAAGACTATTAAGTCCTTCTTGAGCAACCTCCATCTAATATCACCTGAAAGTCTTTAGTTTCAAGGATAGCTAAACACCTAGAAGGGGGTGTGAATAGGTTTTTCAGTCTCTTTATATTTTTCCTTCTTTTAGTGTGTTGTGAGTTAGTTATTTTCTACTTTCAAGACAAACCACAAAAGCACACACAAAATCTATAGTGGTTCCCCAGATTATGGGTACGTCCACTTTCCCTCCCACCTTTCTAATATTTGATGACTAATTTTAATCATCGTTTTTGGTATAGTTTAGTTTAAGAAATTCCTAAGTTTATTGGTATTTTTGCTTACTTTATTCTTGTTATGTTTATTTTCATATCTTATTTGTTTTGTTTTGAATATAATTTTTTTATGTTATGTTATGTTTATGTTATGTTCAATTTTATTTTTATTTTATGTTATTGTAGGTTATGTTATAATAATTAATGTTTTGATATAAAATATGTGTCTAATTTGTTATATTTTATTTTGTTTTGCAGCCCATACCCGAGCCTTCTTCATTAGTGCAGCCCTCAAGTCATGGTGCAGCCCTCAAGTCATGATGCAGCCTACATGGAGCAGCCTGGCCCCTCCTTCATTGATCCAAATCGAGCCCATGCCTCTCCTTGGTACAGCCAGGCCTCCCATCTACTTCAATAATGCAGCACTCTTCAAAGATGCAAGCAGCCCGAGCTCCTCTTCAAGCCCAAAACCGTGAGCCACCTTTGCATGGCTTGCCCATTTAATGCATGGCCGGCCCCCTCCCTCCTTTTCATCAATTTATTTTCATTCATGCACTTCCCCCACCATACATGGCCGGCCACCTCTCTCTCTCTTATTTATTTCTCATTCATCTCCCCCTCTTCATTTTATATTATCTATTTTATTTCCTTAAAAATAAAATACAATGAACCTCCTTTCTCTCTCCACCTCATTAAATATCATGCATGCATTCTCTCCACTTCATTTAATTCATGCATGCACCCTCTCCCCTTTACATGGCCGGCCACCCCCCCTTGCCCCCTCTTCTTCATTTCATTCTAGAACCTTATCCCTCTCCTATAAAAGGAACCCATGTCTCATGCATTGGGATGTTGGATTGGAGGGAAAGCAAGTGAGATAGCTAGTTCAAGTGCAAGTTTTCTTCTTTCTTTGTTAAGTAGATTTCTTTTTCTTGTTGTTGTAATTTCTTCTATTAGCATAATCTTGTCTCTTTCATTATCTTGTACCCTTTTTTTATATATCAATGAAAATGAATTTCTTTTATCTTTTCGTGCTTTCTTTCTTAACCATGCGTAGCTAATCTTCCTTTAGCATTTGATCATGAGAATCCAGGATTTGAGATAGGAATTCTTTTTTTTTACTTCGTAATTTTATTTTTTGCTAAACTTCACTCGATCCCTCTTTGATTTATTTTGAGCGGACTCCGTATTTCTGGTATACGGTAGTAGGCCTTTGATCTCATTTCATAGTAGTCGAGAGACTCGTTGATTTGAAAGATCACTCAAAGAAGGAAGGAGTTGCACGCAATCCTATAGATAGGATGACGTAAATCCTCCGGATTGGAGTCAAATCCAATAGTGCGGATCGCCTCGATAATGCAACTTTAGGCCTCTTTGATTTGTAAAGAGATTTCGATCAAAGTGTCTATAAGTTAGGAGACTTAATGCTCTAGCGAGATTTTGTCTTATTTTCGGATCCGTGGCAGTCGAGTTTAATTCGCAATTATAAAATTATATTTTTATTTCTGTTATCTCTTTTCATGGTGAATCATAGATCAAGTGCTATCTTTTAATCCATAGTTTCATTTTAATTTCGTTTCAGTTTAATTTTAAATTCTCAACCAACCAACCATCATTCGGTAGGATAATAGAGTCGTTGTGAGTAATAGTACTTGCCTGCCCCGAGTTTTAATACGACCTTGGTACTACAATTTGATAGATACACTTGCCTTTTCGAATTCATAGCAATCAACACACCAAGTTTTTGGCGCCGTTGTCAGGGACTATTTTGGCAATATTACAAAAGCATCGAGTTTATTACTTCTGCTAAAATTCAAAAAAAAAAAAAAAAACATTTTTTTAACAAAACAAAAAAAAATCAAAAAATTAAATTTTCTCTTTCTTTTTGCTAACAGTTTTTTTTATGGAAGAATCTTCTTTTGGCGCTTTTTGTAATTTTTGCGTGTCGCCCGACCACTTTTATTCTGAATGTCTTTCGGGAACCCCTCCCTCTTTTGATTTCAATTTTTCTGGAGCAGGTCAAAGTGACCAATTTGAATCTTACTCAAATTTTTATCCTACTTGGGAGATGGGGAACCCGTCTTATTTTTCTTATGATTTTGCCCCGCAAAGCGCCGTGCCTCTCAATTTTCATTCAATAGATAATGCGTATTTTGAATTGCAAACTTCTCTTGATAGTATTAATTCGCATTTGAAGACCATTCTCGATTATTTTTCTCGTGAGGCCGCTTCATTTTCTTCGTCTTATTCTCTGTCTCCTCCAATTTCATCGTGTAATGAGTCACCGGATATCCTGGCTTGTCTTTTTCCTCTCAAGGGGGATAACTATTCGGATATTCCGGATTGTTTCCATCCTCCTTTGGTTGACGCCCATATGGATACTCCAGCATGCTTCTTACCTTTTGAGGATGGCAAGACGTCTCATCATTCTCTTTCTTTTTCTGAAGACGTGTGTGATTCCTTTTCGCTTCAAACTTTAACTGTTCCAACTTTTTCTAGTTTTAGCGAGTCTTTTTCTTCTTCTTCTTTTATTTTAGATAATTCTTCTTTAGCCCTCTCTACCCCTTCTTCTCCCGAAATTTCACAAGTCTCTCCTTCTCCTTGTGAAATTTCCGCTGATGAAATTTCTTTTTCTAGTTCTTTTATTACTCTTTTTATTTCTTCTTTTTTTTTCTTCTTCTTCTTTTGACGACCCCTTCTTTCCCATTTTTCATACGGCAGAGTTCTTCTATAACTTCGTCCGTTCATTTTCGGGCGTCATTCCATTGAAAATTCCACCCCATGTCGGTGCAATTCTTCAATTTTTCTCCTTTTTGATGGACTCTCGTAAGCGCATACTTAGGGAGTTACCTCTTCACTTTAGTTTTTATTTTCCATTTAGCTCACCAATAACGTCAAGCTCAGACGCCGTTAAACAAAGAGCGCCCTTGGGAGGCACCCCTTGCTTATCACTTTTTTGTTCTTTCTTTCTCTTTTTGTTTATTTCTTTTGTTTTGCATGAATAATGCCCCCGGCGGTTCGTTTGGCTCCTTCCTTTCCTCTCTTCCTTAGACCTGCGCCGGTGTCCAGCTCAAGTATAGGGGAGCGACATCTGCATTCGGCCTTACGAATCCGGGGAAGTCGTTTTCTTTTTAAGTATTCACTTTATTGCATCCCCCCTCCCTTTTCTTCTACCTTTTTCTTTCTTATTTTTATTTATTTTTCATTGAGGACAATGAAATATCTAAGCACGGGGGAGGGTTTCGTTATTTTTCTTTTTTTCCTTTCTACAAAAACAACAAAATCAAAAGCCTAAGAATGGGGGAATTTGATGACTACTTTTAGTCATCATTTTTGGTATAGTTTAGTTTAAGAAATTCCTAAGTTTATTGGTATTTTTGCTTACTTTATTCTTGTTATGTTTATTTTCATATCTTATTTGTTTTGTTATGAATATAATTTTTTTATGTTATGTTATGTTTATGTTATGTTCAATTTTATTTTTATTTTATGTTATTGTAGGTTATCTTATAATAACTAATGTTTTGATATAAAATATGTGTCTAATTTGTTATGTTTTATTTTGTTTTGCAGCCCATACCCGAGCCTTCTTCATTGGTGCAGCCCTCAAGTCATGGTGCAGCCCTCAAGTCATGGTGCAGCCTACATGGAGTAGCCCAACCCCTCCTTCATTGATCCAAACCGAGCCCATGCCTCTCCTTGGTGCAGCCGGCCTCCCATCTACTTCAATAATGCAGCCCACTTCAAAGATGCAAGCAGCCCGAGCTCCACTTCAAGCCCCAAACCATGAGCCATCTTTGCATGGCTTCCCCATTTAATGCATGGCCGGCCCCCTCCCTCCTTTTCATCAATTTATTTTCATTCATGAACTTCCCCCACCATACATGGCCGGCCACCTCTCTCTCTCTTATTTATTTCTCATTCATCTCCCCCTCTTCATTTTATATTCTCTATTTTATTTCCTTAAAAATAAAATATAATAAACCTCCTTTCTCTCTCCACCTCATTAAATATCATGCATGCATTCTCTCCACTTCATTTAATTCATGCATGCACCCTCTCCCCATTACATGGCCGGCCACCCCACATTACCCCCTCTTCTTCATTTCATTCTAGAACCTTCTTCCTCTCCTATAAAAGGAACCCATGTCTCATGCATCGGGAGGTTGGATTGGAGGGAGAGCAAGTAAGATAGCTAGTTCAAGTGCAAGTTTTCTTCTTTCTTTGTTGCTAAGTAGATTTCTTTTTCTTGTTGTTGTAATTTCTTCTATTAGCATAATCTTGTCTCTTTCATTATCTTGTACCTTTTTTTATATATCAATGAAAATGAATTTCTTTTAACTTTTCGTGCTTTCTTTCTTAACCATGCATAGCTAATCTTCCTTTAGCATTTGATCATGAGGATCCATAATTTGAGATAGGAATTCTTTTTTTTTTACTTTGTAATTTTATTTTTTGCTAAATTTCACTCGATCCCTCTTTGATTTATTTTGAGCCGACTACGTATTTTCGGTATACGGTAGTAGGCCTTTGATCTTATTTCATAGTAGTCGAGAGACTCATTGATTTGAAAGATCACTCAAAGAAGGAAGGAGTTGCACGCAATCCTAGAGATAGGACGACGTAAATCCTCCGGATTGGAGTCAAATCCAATAGTGCGAATCGCCTCGATAATGCAACTTTAGGCCTCTTTGATTTGTAAAGAGATTTCGATCAAAGCATCTATAAGTTAGGAGACTTAATGCTCTAGCGAGATTTTTTCTTATTTTCGGATCCGTCACGGTCGAGTTTAATTCACAATTATAAAATTATATTTTTATTTCTCTTATCTCTTTTCATGGTGAATCATAGATCACGTGTTATCTTTTAATCCATAGTTTCGTTTTAATTTCGTTTCAGTTTAATTTTAAATTCTCAACCAACCAATCATCATTCGGTAGGATAATAGAGTCGTTGTGAGTAATAGTACTTGCCTGCCCCGAGTTTTAATACGACCTTGGTACTACAATTTGATAGGTACACTTGCCTTTTCGGGTTGATAGCAATCAACACACCAATAATGTGTTAGATAAGGCACTTCTCCAAAACTAGGCTCCTAAGAGCTTACAATACAGATACTACATGATCTCTCAGTCTCTTCCAAGACATACAGCTCGAGCACAAATCCCTACCTCGGAGCAAGCTTGCTCCTACAACATAGTGATCAAAGATTGATCACCTACCTCAGAGTAACTTAGTAGTCTTACAGCTCAAGCTAGAATGTTAGCCATACAACTTAGAGAGGATGAATCTCCTACAGCTCAGACACAAATGCCTTACCTTAGATCAACAGGAGGATCCGACAACTCAGGTATAAGAGGCCCTACCACTCATAGATAATGACTCTCCTACCTCAAACAAACTGTCATACCTCAAATCCACACAGGATCCTACTTCAGATCAATAAATGATCCTACACTCAGGCTTTATAACATAGGCATACAACTCAGATCCAAAGGATTCTACAAAAAAGAAAGAGTTTGTGTTGATTTGACTCCAAAGAAATGTCTCTGAGCCTTCTGCTTCCTGAGCCGAGAAAATCCCAGCACTAACTTCTTCTCAGCAATAAGAATGTTGATCTTCAAGAAACTGCAACTTGTGCTGGAAGTAACTCAGAAACACAAGTTTTTAATCTTGTTGTTGAAGACATAGGAGTAGATAGTTTTTTCTATTCTTCAAACAACTAACCATGACTGCAGAAATTTGAATGCTCTGCTTCTTCTTTCTCAGAAAACTCTTCTGAACTTGTTGTAGTAGGTGAAGATCGCTACAGCTAACTGTGTGAACTTTTAGATCTGCACTGTGAACTTTGTTCTTCAGGCTCTGCAACTTTGTCAAGAGGAAGAAGATGAAGTCGTGCCTCTTTGCAAAAAGATATAACCTTAAAAGTTGATTTGCATCTGCCGATATTATTCCTTTTATCTTCCACCGTCTAACGGATCTTTGATGTGTTGTCCCACTCATATTTGCACGCTGCAATCTCGCTTTTGCATTAAATGCAGCATGGAAGGCAAGCGGCGCCATTGTCACGTATTATGGCAGTTCCGCAATAATTTGAAACTTTGCTGACTCATGCTGACGTCAACATCTGTGGACTTAGCCAAATTCTCAGTTTCATCCTAGGTGTTGAGTGCGTTGAGTGAATAGCATTCACTCAGCACAAAAACCCTTAGTCAGATAATTTGCACTTCCAAGAGTTGAGTGTGTTGAGTGAATAGCCTTCACACAATGCTTTTGTCCTTGGACAATCTTTCTGTTGTTTAGGCGTTCAGTGCATTAGGTGAGCCTTCATTACTCAAAGCCAACTTAACTTAGCCAAAACTTCTACATTGTCAGATGTTGAGTGTGTTGAGTGAACCTTCATCACTCAATGCCCTTGGACTTAGCTGCTTCTCTGAATCCTTGCCATCTTTCTGAGGCATTGAGTGAACTAGCTTCACTCAACGCCTCTGTACTTAGCCAATATTCTTGATGAGCTTGTGTTGAGTGAGCTTTCCTCACTCAACGCCTCTAAACTTAGACGGATTTTTTTGTCTATGTTCTTAAGCTTTGACTGGACACTATCATGTCGACGCTTTCTTCTTTGTACCTTGAGTAAGCTGTTCTCACTCAACGCTTTTGGACATAGCCAGAATTCTTAACAAATCTTTTTGGCTACTTGAGCTTAACTCAACGCTTCTTTCTTCAGGCGATGAGTGAGCTATCCTCACTCAACAATTCTGGACTTGGTCAAATTTCTCCCTTGCCAATGCTGAGGCCTTGACAGACTCGGCTACACTCGCCACCTTTTATTATATGGAGTTGAATGAACTGCATTCACTCAACGCCTGTGAACTTTACCGCAATTCTCCATTTACAAACTGTTGGGCTTTGACTGTCCAGCTTTTCTCAGCGCTTTTTGGCATATGGCGTTGAGTGAACTAACTCCACTCAATGTCTGTGGACTTAGATGATTTTTGTCATTCCAGCATCCTTTCTTGATATCTGGCATTGAGTGAACAGGCTTCACTCAATGCCTGTGGATTCAGACAGATTTTTGTCCCTCCACCTTCATATCTTGTGACCACCTGTCACAATCACTTAGACAACATGACTAAACTTGTTCTAAGGAACATCCTGCACATGATGTACTTGAACAACATCAAATACAATTATTCTCTTAGTATTGATTATGATGCCTCTTCAAATCTTGGGAACATTGAGGGCAATATTCCCTACAGTCTCTTTACTAGAATAATTCCCTCTTTAACATCACCTCTAAGGAGGATGTCATCCACATAGATATCAAAAATAACTATAACTTTAGAAGTTTTGCATATAAAAAAATGATTTGCTGAACTTCATGCAAAACCAATAATGAATATAACTGTGCTGAACTTGTTGAACCAAGCCTGTGGACTTTGCTTTAGGCCATATATTATCTTGCTTAACTTACATATCTGAGATTCCCCCTGAGCAACAAACCTAGGAGGTTGCTCCATATATACCACCTCTTGCAGATCACCATAAAGAAAGTCATTTTTGACATCCAACTAAAATATCTTCTAGTGTTTGTTAACATCCACAAATAAAAGGATGCAGATTATTCTAATTTGAGCAACTGGGGAGAAGGTGTCAAAGAAGTCCTTGTTATAAGTCTGAGTAAAGCCTTTGGTAAATAGTATAGCCATATAGTGATCTATAATACCATCATGATAGTACTTGATGACAAAGACCCATCTACAACCAACCACATCCGTCGCCGGAGGAGTAGGGGCAAGAGTATATGTACCACTTTTGGTCAGGGTCATTATTTATTCATCTAGTATAGCTTTTCAATGAGGTGCAAGAGCTTATGATTGGTACCCAGAATGATAGTAACCGAGAGAGCAAGAGCAAAACATTTTCCAACTTGGGAAAGACAAGCATACGGGAAAACTTCATCAATAGAATATTAGGTGCACATCTGAACTCCTTTTCGTAGAGCAATCAGAAGATCAAGATCTATCTTGTTTTTCGTATTAGATCCATCAATTAGAGAGATTACTAGTCCATGCACTATCAGCGACGACTCCAAAGGTATAGAATTAGTATTAGGAGAAAGTGATGGGGAAACAAGAACTTGTGTGGTAATAGCAGGAAGAGATGATACAGATAGAGGATCATAGATAACCGATATAGTAGGTGATTCACTAACTAGAGAGAGTAGAACAATGAGAAAAGTAAGGTGAATCTTCAAAGAAAGTTGCATCAGTAGAAACATACTATTTTCGGAGGAGATGATAAAAATACTGATACCCCTTCTGAGTCGGACAATAACCAAGAAAGATGCACCTAATAGATTGAGGAGAAAGTTTGTCACGACCAGGAGAAGGTGAGTTGAAAAATGTCATACAGCCCAAGACACGTAGAGGTAAGGGAAATGACATGGCTCCTGGATAAGCGTTGAGTGAACATCCTTCACTCGACGCATTTACATATAACATAATTCTGCCTTACTGAAGAGGCATTGAGTGAATGTTGATCACTCAATGCTTTTGACTTCAACTGCTTTCAAAGGCAACCATTGAGTGAACTACCTTCACTCAATGCATTTGCACTTTGATAGCTTCCCTTTCTGCATGCGTTGAGTGGACGGCCTTCACTCAACGCATTTACACTTAGCAGAATTTCTAAGTTGGCGTTGAGTGAATTGCCTTCATTCAACGCTTTAGAAATTTGCTAAAATCTTTGTGAAGGTGTTGAGTGAAGCTTCTTCAATCAACTCATTTGCACTTAGTTCAATTTAAGTCCTACTCCACTAAGTATTTTAGTGATTGAATATTTGTTGATGCTTTTTGACCTCTGCCATTGAGTGATGTTGAATATTGTATCATTAATAACCCTGATTTGAAGAGGAGTCCAGTTAAGCTAAGAGGAATTGTGATTGTATTTGATATGATATTCTAGTTATGTACTTGCAGTTTTACAATGCTAAGAACACACCAATGTCAGTTTACAGTGGGTCAGTAAACACGGGACTATATAATATAATCTTCCATTGTATAAGACATGGTATTGACTCATGTGTAATCTCTCTATTGGGGTGTATTTCTATCCTAGGTATGTGAGAAGGTTCAAGGAAGAAGAAGAGCTTCAATTCAGAAAAAAACGGAAATTTTACCCAAGTAAAATTCGTCGAGTATCATAAGGGATATTCATTGAATTCTTCGAGTATCATTGATATTTGTCGAATTCGTCGTATATACTTACTATTACTCGTCAAATTCTTCATATATACTTGTATAGAATTTCTAAAATAATTGGAAAAATAATTAAGTAAAATTCGTCGAGTATCATCAAGTATACTCGTCGAATTCGTCAAATGTATCTAACGATAATCACCAAATTCGTCGAATATACATGACGATACATGTCGAATTCGTCGAGTCATCCCGATGCTACTTCTCTGATTTTTCTTAAGGCAAATTCGTCCAGTGCATCTTGGCGCCGAGAGCGTTGAGTGCATCTTGGCATCGAGGGCGTCGTGTCGAAAACATCGTGTTCATGGATAGCCTCAAGAGCTTTGAGTCTGCTATCCTATACTTGTCAAATTCATCGAGTATACTAGATGATACTAGACGAATTCATCGAGTATGACTTGAGCCTTGACGTTGAGTGTCTTGCAAGCTTGAGCTAAATCTGTACAAGTCAAATTCGTCATATACTAATGAATATTCGATAAGTATACTAGCGATACTCGACGTTATTCGACGAATATGACTTAGGTCATATTTCTGAAAAATTTTATTCCAGGCTCCGTTTGCGGCAGCCATGCACAGTAATTTTCGAAAGTTTATTTTTGGAATTTCTTTTATAACCGTTGTATTTGAAGATGTTTATAAATACTTAGGGTTGATTTTCTTCAATCCTAATCTTGAAAATAGCTCTCATTTCAAATCAAGAATCTTTCCAAAAAGAACCCGTCGGCCTCCTCTGCGACAAGCGAGCTCCGATTTTTCGATCACAATGAAAATTACACGATTCAATCTTCATCGACCTATACAACTGGATTTCTTCTCTCTGAAGATCTCAATTGCTCCAGATCTAGTCGATTGAAGATTCAAGATTCAAGGTCTTTGAAAGATTTCCGATTTTTCCGTGTTCACCAAGCGTATTCAAGTTCAACTATTTTTGAAGAATGACGGATTGAGGTTTTCAGATCTTGTCAAGGATTGTGTGTAATATTATTTTAAAATATTCCTTTTCATTTGTAGGAGATTTCTCTCTGACTCGTAGATCTGTTTGTGGATCGAGTGGTAGATCCGTTTGTGGATCGAGTCGTAGATCCGGTTACGGATTGAGTTGTATGAGAGGTTGTTCTCCGAGTGGTAGGAGGTTTGTCTCCGAGTGGTAGGAGTAGTGGCTCCAAGTTGTAAGATTTGTTGAAATCTAAGTTTGGTGAGGTAGCTTAATCTAGCCTTTCGTGGTATATAGGCGAGGCGGGAAAGTGGACGTACCCAACTTGGGGAACCACTATAAAATCTCGGTGTTTGTATGCTTAATTTTTTAAGTATTTTTATTCTGCACAAAGACACAGACATCACATATTCACCCCCTCTAGGTGATTTAGGTAGACGCTAGATACATTCAATTGGTATCAGAGGGGCATTTCGTTCGATATATGGTTAACACCTTGAACAAGATCCCAGATCTAGCATTAAGAGATTCCACTTAGTAACAATGGACAAAAGTAAAGACATGTCTTCTATGAAGTTACCAGTGTGCACGAAAGAGAACTTTCCCATGTGGAAAGAATGAGTCAGGTTATTCATGGAAGCGGTAGATCCGAAAATTTTTCAAATTGTGGAAGGACCGCATATACCTACACAAGCCTCAGCTCTGAACCCATCTATCATGATCCCTAAGAAGATGATGTATCTCACTAAATATTAAATTGCCCTAGTCTACTTGGACAAAAAGGCAAAGAACATTATAGCCATTGTAGTGGATGATTCGATGTTTAAAAATTTTCTCCACTGCAAATCTGCCAAGGAGATGTGGGACTGCCTTGTAGTTCAGATGGAAGGAACAAAAGAATTTATATATGATTGTAGATTATTGCTGAATTAAGAGTACGAAGTGTTCAAGCATGGACCAAATGACACCATTGCAGACAACTTCAATAAATTCTTCAAGATTGTCAACAGTCTTAGAAACTACGACTGCACCTTCACTAAGGGTGAATTGAATGACAAATTCCTCAGATCCTTGACAAAGGACTGGGACACTAAAGTGGTAGCCATTAGGGAGTTTCAGAAGCTTCCTGAGAATGACCCTCAGAACCTGTATGGAAAGCTGCTCTCCTACGAGCTTCAAATAAACACCAGAAAGAAGGAGGAGCAAAGCAGCAGGACTTCAAGTAGAGAGAAGTCAGTTTCCCTGAAGGCTGAAGGTTCGAGGAAGTCTAAAGTCACGTCATCAGTAAGGACACGTGCTCCAGATACCGTAGAAGACTCTGAGCCAAGCTCATCAGGCTCTGAGCTATCTGATGGGGAGTTCTCTCTCATCTCTAAGTAGTTCAAGAAACTGTTCAGTAAGAGGAGATAGATGAAGAATCATTCATCCTCTACCGACTTTAGAAGATCACGTTGTGATGGTGATCTCTCCAAGAAAAGATACAATAAGGAGGACAAGTATACATCTAAACTAAGTAAACATTTTTCCTCTAACATTGTTTTCTACTATTGTAATAAGCCAGGACACATGATTGTGAAGTGTCCCTACAAGAAGAAGGAAGGATCCAAGAGATAGGAGAAGAGATCTTTCAAGGGCAAGAAGAAAGAAGAAAAGAGCTTTGTCTCCAAGAAGTCCAAGACTCTGAGCGATAGTGACTCGAGTGAGTCGAGTTCATAGAATAAGGAAGCGTACTTCGGGCTTATGGTTCGATCGAACGAGCAAGTTGGCTACTCAGAGTATCACGGGAAGGTAAATTCGCACACAATACTCTCAGAATCAGAAACGTCAACTATTGGTCTTGAAGGCATTTTCTTCTAAGGAAGAGGATTCTGAATTAATAGTACAACATGAGATCCTTTTGAAAGAATTTGACAAATACCACAAGGTAGTCAAAACACAGTTGAAAGAGATTACCTGGAAACCAGTCTGAATGAGGAAATTACAAAATTACTTCCTTTTAGAGAGGAAGTCCACTCCTTGAAAGTGTAACTCAAATTCTCTGCTGGAATATTGAGTCTGAAGGAGAAATACCTTGATGAGCTAGAGGAAATTCTCTTGGTGGAGAGAGAACTTGTGGAAAGTTACTCCAAGACGAAGACTATTCTACCCCTCATCGATAAGTTTTCAGCTCCGAAGAAGGGTAGTGGTCTTGGCCACATAGCTGGTAAAGGTAAGGCTGCCAAGAAAGCCAGTGCCAAAGAAAAGGGAAGGACACCACTTGGTCAACCCTCATTGTTAAATTTTCTCAACGTGGTCAGCAAGATAGCCCAAACGCCAAATTAATATCTTCGGAACTACCCAGTTCGCACGCTGAACCTGCGGAAACCCAAGGACTAGAGGTTGCACCCAACAAAACAATGGAAGCACAAGAAGATCTTATTATGCATTCACTTCATTACAATCCGAGGCATACATAGCGAGACATGATTTCGCTAGTATTACAGCTGAAAACAGAAAGAACCAAAAACAAGCCGGGCGGACAAAACCCGGAGTCCGCCGAGACCGCCGAGGTCGCCGAAGCCGCCGAGACCGCCCAAGCTATGCTGCAATCCGCCGAATACCACGGAGTCCGCCGAAACCGCGAGGTCGCGCGGACACACCGTTATTCGCCTCCTGCTGAACCCGAACTGAGGAACTCCCCTACCCGCCTGAAGCCGGCGGACAGGTTATTGAAGCTGGGAAAGTTGAAACAGAACTGACAAGCCGCAGAGCGACCTCCTGCTGAGTCCGCAGAGACCGCACACTTCCAAGCACTGACCGAAGTCACAGCCAAACTCCTGGCTCCTTGAAGTTATCCGCGCGACCTGCACACAGCAAACCGTCAGCCTGAAACAATCCGCGCGGACTGATAAACACAGACCGCAGCACTCGCCCAACCCAAAATACTGTTCACTCACGTTACTTGTGGTTACTGTAGATGTGCCAGGGGGGTCCTATTTATAGGCCAGGTGAGGAGTGTGGTCACCGCCCATGAGATAGCGACACCGCCCCAGCCCGCGCGAACACAAAACGACTGTCCGCTCAGTCCGCGAGGACTTAGCCAGTCACCAAGGGAAACCGCCAGGAGCAAGGCAACCATTTGACGAACCCTCTCCAGTCCGCCCAAGCTAAGCGGACAAGGCACCAGCCCGCAAAGCTCCAACTGCTTCAGGACAGCACCTTCTTCAATGGCAGTCCGCACCAACCCGAGGCAGTCCGCAAGACTCACACCTCAATCCGCCACAAGTCCACGACCAAAGGCAAACAGCAACAGTCCGCCCGGTCACAGCGGACTTGGCGGATACGGCGGACACCATGAACTTGACACCAAGTGTGACCAAGTCCAAAACCATCAAGGGCCAGTGCGAGCATGGCGGACACAAAGTCCCGTCCGCCAAACACCCTAGCACAGACCGCAACCAGTCCGCGAGCTCCTCGCACTTGACCAACGCAGCAGCACCAAGCCGGACTCCAAACATCAGTCCGCCAACCGGTCTCCACAGCAAGACCTGCTGTAACACCTGAGCTCGGCAAGGCCTCAGCCAAGCTCAAGGCTCAGTCCGCAACAGCCCCAACCGCGGACACACCAGTCCGCAAGGCTTCCGCGAACTCGAACCATCCCGCCAACAGCTCAAACTTGCACCCGCGACCACTGAGCAAAGCACCAGTCCGCAAGCCTCTCTATCCGCAGATACCAGGCCGCACCAAACCGCGGACACAATGCAACAACCCGCTCAGAACACAGCCGGCTTCCACCAGACTTCTCACCAGGCCGCAACCTCAGTCCGCCCAGTCCGCCCAGTCCGCCAAAGCTGTCCGCACAGGCCGCGCTGCCTGTCCCGTCACCCACTTCCACTTCACAAATTTCAACACTCCCCCTTGAAGTGAGAAGTGGTGACCAAGCCCAGCAAGCTGCGCAAGCGTTCAAAGGGCCCCTTCGACAGCGGCTTCGTGAAGATGTCAGCAAGATTATCTTCACTCCGAACATGCCCGACCAGCAGAGACCCCTCCAACACCTTCTCCCTGATGAAGTGGTGATCAATCTCTATATGCTTGGTCCTGGCGTGACACACTGGATTGTTTACCAGTTTGAGAGCACTCTCATTGTCACCCCGGAGTAAAGTAGGCCCTTGCACTTCTTCATGAACATCCTCTATGAGCCTCCTCAACCAAACGGCTTCCCGAGCAGCCAAGGCCGAAGCCTTATACTCCGCCTCCGTGGTTGAAACCGACACCGAGTCCTGCTTCTTGCTACACCACGAGATGCTAGCTGAACCGCAAGTGAACACATAACCTGAAGTAGACCTTCGATCATCCGAATCACCGCCATAGTCAGCATCCGTGTACCCGAGCAATGCAAACTCCGCATCCCTTCCATAGAGAAGTCCCATCTCAGAAGTCACCTTGACATACTTCAGAATTCCCTTCGCCGCCACTAGATGAGATTGCCTTGGTTCAGCCATATACCGACTTACTCGGCCAACAGCATAAGCTATATCCGGCCTTGTAATCGTCAGATAGATCAAGCTCCCAACAAGAGCCCTGAACACCAAGGGATCATTAAGAACCCTTCCCTCATCCCGTCGAAGCTTCAGCCCAGATTCCAGTGGAGTAGAGCACTTCTTCCCTTTGCCCATGCCAAACCGCTTCACAATACGATCAGCATACCCTTTCTGGCTAATGAGAATCCCGCACTCCTTCCTCTCCACTTCCAGACCAAGAAAGTGATGCAACTCTCCCAAGTCTTTCATCTCGAAGCGTATAGCAAGCTCTCCCCTGAGCCTTGCTACTTCCTCCTCCGAGTTCCCTGTGATGATCATATCATCCACATACAGCAGGACCAAGACTCTTAGCTCTCCCTTCTTCTTGACGAACAAGCTTGAATCCGAGTTAGAAGCCAGGTATCCACAGAACTGCAGGTACTCTGCAATCTTCCCATACCACGCTCGAGGAGCTTGCTTCAACCCATAGAGAGCCTTCCTGAGTTTGCAGACATAGTCCGGATGCTTCTCAGAGACGAAACCAAGCGGCTGATCCATGAAGATGTCCTTGTCAATCTCTCCGTAAAGAAAGGCATTCTTCACATCGAGTTGCCACAACCTCCATCCCTTGCTAGCAGCCAAGGCGATCACCACTCTTACAGACGTCATCTTCGCAACTGGACTGAATGTCTCCTCATAGTCTTCTCCATACTGCTGTGAGAATCCTCTAGCGACCAGGCGAGCCTTGAACCGATCAATGCTCCCATCAGCCTTCTTCTTCAACTTATACACCCACTTGCAAGTAACCGGAGTAATGCCATCAACCTTGGGCACAAGGTCCCAGGTTTCATTCTTCTTCAGAGCATCAATCTCTTCCTTCATGGCACCTTCCCACTCCTTCACTCCAGTGGCCTCGTTGAAGTTTGCAGGCTCTCGCTCATCCAGAGGACCTGCAAAGAAGCAGGAGACAAAGCTCACTGCATTCCCATCACAGTACCGAGCCGGTGGCTTAACCACCCTCTTCGATCTTCGAAGACACGGCTCCTTGCTCACGGCTTCCGTTGCTTCTTCAGGCTCCACTCCTACCTGGGGCAAGCATTGAGCAGTGCTCCCCCTGCTTCCTGAGCCAGAAGGCTCAGCCTCGGAGTTCGAAGCAACAGGAGCTGCTGGTGAAACAGCAAGCTCCTCTTCCAAGCCTTCAGCATCCTCCACCGGTGCTTCCTCAACCTTGCTACTTCCGGTAGGCTCCACCGAGCCACCTCCATATGACGTCAGCTCGTCAAAGACAACGTCTCTTGACACCACGAACTTCTTCGTCACAGGGTCCATGCACTTCCATCCCTTCTTCCGCTCATCATAGCCAACAAAGACAAGTTTCCTTGCCTTCGCATCCAGCTTTGTCCGTGAAGCATCCGGGACATGCACGTAGCAAGTTGAACCGAACACCCGAAGGTGTCCAACACTCGGCTTCTCCTTCAGCAACAGCTCAATGGGCGTCTTCATGTTGATAGGGCTGAGTGGCATCCGGTTGATAACATATGCAGCACAAGACATTCCCTCCGCCCAAAAGGACCTCGGGATATCTTTCGCATGCAGCCAGCATTTGCAGGTTTCCGTCAAATGACGGATCTTCCGCTCCGCTACCCCATTTTGTTGTGGAGTGTGAGCACAAGTAAGCTCCCGTTGGATCCCGTGCTTCCTGCAGAAGTTAGAAAACTCGGAAGAGACAAACTCTCCCCCGTTATCAGTTCGAAACTTCTTAATCCGCAAGCCAAGCCGGCCTTCTACCAACTCCTTGAACTCCACAAACAAACGGAAGGCATCCGACTTCTCCTTTAAGAAGTACACCCAAGTATACCTTGAGTAGTCATCAACCAAGACAAGCATGTATTTGCTTCCACCAAGGCTGGCAGTAACAGTCGGTCCCATCAGGTCGCCATGAATACACTCCAATGGTTTCTTGCTCCTTGTTTGAGATTTATCAAACGGAAGGCGATGTGCCTTCCCGTATTGACAGCCCGCACAAACATGCCCATCACCAAAGGAAGACAACATCGGCAACCCCCTCACCAGACTTCTACTCGCCATTGCCTTCAGCTTGTCCATGCCAACATGCCCCAGCCTCTCATGCCAGATAGCCGCACTATCATTGGCCCTCATCTTATCAACATAGGCACTGGTGGAAAGAACAAACAAGTTCTTCACCCTCCTCCCAACATGAGCAACATCAGCCTTTACCGCTGATACGTTGCGAAGGAACCTCACGTCTGTTGGCCCAAACAGAACGTGATACCCAGCGTCCACCGCGTTGGTCACCGAGAAGAGGTTCTTCTTCATGCCCGGCACGTGATACACACTCCTTAACGTGAGTGGCCCCTGATCACTACCCAAAGACACGACCCCCTCCTTCTCTACTGCATAAACAGTATTATCAGCAGTGATAATAGCTTCATTACCTGAGTAAGCCTGCATGGAGGTGAACTTCGACTTGTCTCCGGTGAGGTGATGACCACACCCGGAGTCGACGATCCACTCGCTGTTGAAGTCCTCAGCAGATAAGGCCCGGACACAAGTGCCCGTCATGAAGGCTCCTCCCCATTCTGCTTCTACACTTCGTGAGCAAGCTTCCTCCTTTCCCGCAGCATGCCCAGGCTGCAGTTTGACCTTGCAGTCCCGCTTGAAGTGCCCTCGCTGATGACACCGGTAGCACTTCAGATTCTTCTTCCAGTCCTTAGGAGCATTGCTCCTCTCTGGCGGATATGAAGTTGAAGTCTCCTTCTCAACAGCGGCCTGCACCTTCTTCTTCTTCTTCCCTTCCCATCCCTTCTTCTTGCCTGAGAAGAGAGCCTCGCTGCCTTCCTGATTCAGATTCACTCCAGCCATCTGCCTTGCTAAGCTCTCCTGCGAGGCAAGCAGATTCTCCAGCTCCAGCAGAGACGGCTGAGTAGCCCACCCTTGAACAGACGTAACAAAGGCCACATACTCCTTCCGCAAGCCGCGGAAAATGTGCCTTTTCATCTTTGCCTCAGAGATAGGCTCATCAGGATCCAGTGCCGACAGCTCAGCACACAAGCTCTTCATCTTTAAGAAGTACCTGGAGATGGAAAGGTCTCCCTGAGTTGCCCTGGCCAACTCATTCTCCAGGAACTGAAGCCGCGCCACATTCTTCCTATTGAACAACTCATCAATGGTTGTCCAAATATCAGCAGCCGACTCACATCCAATGATGTGATCAAACAGTTCCGGAGAGACAGCTCTCTTCAGAACGAACTCTGCCTTAGCATTAGTTCTTCTCCAGAGCCTCACCTGCTCAGCAGTACCGAAAGCAGCAGTTACTTCCTGTCTGTCGTCTCCACCGACAACTTCCCACAGCTCCTCGCCTAGAAGATAACTCTTCATGCACGACTTCCACTTTTTATAGTTAGTCGGCGTTAAGAGTTCAATGCCCAGACCTCTTGCTAAGCTCCCTTCCATTGCAGTCACCTGTTGGTACCCTTCAGCAGCTCCGAGCAACAACACAGGTTGATCACCACTCAATCACTGAGTAACAACACTGGCTGACCTCCGCTCACGCAACTGAACCTCCAACCTCAGTAACCTCGCTTTGATACCATGTTAAATTTTCTCAACGTGGTCAGCAAGATAGCCCAAACGCCAAATTAATATCTTCGGAACTACCCAGTTCGCACGCTGAACCTGCGGAAACCCAAGGACTAGAGGTTGCACCCAACAAAACAATGGAAGCACAAGAAGATCTTATTATGCATTCACTTCATTACAATCCGAGGCATACATAGCGAGACATGATTTCGCTAGTATTACAGCTGAAAACAGAAAGAACCAAAAACAAGCCGGGCGGACAAAACCGGAGTCCGCCGAGACCGCCGAGGTCGCCGAAGCCGCCGAGACCGCCCAAGCTATGCTGCAATCCGCCGAATACCACGGAGTCCGCCGAAACCGCGAGGTCGCGCGGACACACCGTTATTCGCCTCCTGCTGAACCCGAACTGAGGAACTCCCCTACCCGCCTGAAGCCGGCGGACAGGTTATTGAAGCTGGGAAAGTTGAAACAGAACTGACAAGCCGCAGAGCGACCTCCTGCTGAGTCCGCAGAGACCGCACACTTCCAAGCACTGACCGAAGTCACAGCCAAACTCCTGGCTCCTTGAAGTTATCCGCGCGACCTGCACACAGCAAACCGTCAGCCTGAAACAATCCGCGCGGACTGATAAACACAGACCGCAGCACTCGCCCAACCCAAAATACTGTTCACTCACGTTACTTGTGGTTACTGTAGATGTGCCAGGGGGGTCCTATTTATAGGCCAGGTGAGGAGTGTGGTCACCGCCCATGAGATAGCGACACCGCCCCAGCCCGCGCGAACACAAAACGACTGTCCGCTCAGTCCGCGAGGACTTAGCCAGTCACCAAGGGAAACCGCCAGGAGCAAGGCAACCATTTGACGAACCCTCTCCAGTCCGCCCAAGCTAAGCGGACAAGGCACCAGCCCGCAAAGCTCCAACTGCTTCAGGACAGCACCTTCTTCAATGGCAGTCCGCACCAACCCGAGGCAGTCCGCAAGACTCACACCTCAATCCGCCACAAGTCCACGACCAAAGGCAAACAGCAACAGTCCGCCCGGTCACAGCGGACTTGGCGGATACGGCGGACACCATGAACTTGACACCAAGTGTGACCAAGTCCAAAACCATCAAGGGCCAGTGCGAGCATGGCGGACACAAAGTCCCGTCCGCCAAACACCCTAGCACAGACCGCAACCAGTCCGCGAGCTCCTCGCACTTGACCAACGCAGCAGCACCAAGCCGGACTCCAAACATCAGTCCGCCAACCGGTCTCCACAGCAAGACCTGCTGTAACACCTGAGCTCGGCAAGGCCTCAGCCAAGCTCAAGGCTCAGTCCGCAACAGCCCCAACCGCGGACACACCAGTCCGCAAGGCTTCCCGCGAACTCGAACCATCCCGCCAACAGCTCAAACTTGCACCCGCGACCACTGAGCAAAGCACCAGTCCGCAAGCCTCTCTATCCGCAGATACCAGGCCGCACCAAACCGCGGACACAATGCAACAACCCGCTCAGAACACAGCCGGCTTCCACCAGACTTCTCACCAGGCCGCAACCTCAGTCCGCCCAGTCCGCCCAGTCCGCCAAAGCTGTCCGCACAGGCCGCGCGGCCTGTCCCGTCACCCACTTCCACTTCACAAATTTCAACACTCATTTTAGAAGGTAATCTTCCCGACAAAGAAGTTTGACCTTGAGTCATCCTATGGTCATCTTGCTAGGTTTACTTATGTAGAGCCACGAGATACCAGGGATGGACTGTCCCCGAGACTATGGTGCCAGTGTTTTCAAAGCACCTTATGAATAGATTCAACTTCAGAATTATGGTCCATATTTTCATGAAAATAACTATAAGAAGGCACCGAAAGCCAAGGCTTTTGTACATAAGGCTAAGTAGATGGAGAAGCTCTGTATTTGTTGCCATCAGGAGGCTTCAACCTCTAAGTATGTTGCCCCTGCTAGACCTCATATTCAAAGGGTAAAGCAGGAGTGCAAGAGAGGGTACAACAAGTTTGAATGTTGGTACTGCGAAAAAATTGGTCATTTTGGCGCAGATTGTTGGTTTAATCTTGCAAATTTTGAAACTCCACAAGTTAACCATGTGAGAGCGACCACTCGCCATGTTAATGTTCCTAGTGTTCGTAAGATGACAAGGAACCAAGGACCCAAATATGTTTGGGTTCCTAAGGTAAAATGATTTATGGTTGCAGGTATGTCCAAAGGTCAACAAAACTCTGATATGGAATTTGAACAGTGGACACTCTCGGCATATGACCGGGACAAGAAGCTTGTTGCTTGATTATACCTCAGTCAAAGACGAACCAAAAGTCATCTTTGGAGGGTCAGATAGGGGAACTACTAAAGGCTACGGTATGATTTCAACGACATAATTTTTGTCACAGACATGGTTATGTTAAAGGATTACAACATAATCTGATAAGCATAAGTCAACTATATGACAAAGGTTATATCGTTGAGTTCTACAAGAACAAGTGTCCGATAAAGTCATCTGCTAATTTGGAGACAATCTTAACAGGCACTCAGAGTAGAAATATATTTTGTTAAAATTTTCTATGTTTAAACAATTCTACCCAGTGTGTTTTTTGGCTAAAAGTAGTGCATCTCTTTGTGCCAATGACACAAGAGATTAGCACATATTAAATTAAAACCATAAATATGTTTTTTTCTCACAACTTAGTGCGAGTTGCCCTGACATTAAGTTCCTTAAAGAGAGTCTGTGTCACTCATGCCAAATGGGTAAGCAGACAAGGGCTGCCTACAAGGGTATTGCTGAAAAAGATTCTTTGAGAAGTCTTTACTTAGTGCACAAGGACTTATTTGATCCTATGCCAATTCACAATTTAGGAGGTAAAGTATATACATTGGTAATTGTGGATGACTACTCTCATTTTACTTGGGTGTTCTATCTGAAACACAAGTCAGACACCTTTGATTATTTCACTAATTTTGTCCGGCAAATTCAGAATGAATTGAACTGCTCAGTGGTCAAAATCAGAAGTGACCACGTAACAGAATTTGATTCTGGTGTCATGATAAAATTCTATGAATGCCAAGGTATCTTTCATGAGTTTTCCTCCCCGCGAACTCTAGAGCAAAATGGAGTTACTGAGAGAAGGAATAGAACCATCACTGAATCATGTACAACTATGTTGAATGGCGCTTCACTACCAAAGTACGTCTAGGCTGAAGCAGTCAACATAGTTTGTCACGTGCAAGACAGAGCTCTAATCAACAAGAACCACTGTTTGACTCCCTATGAACTATTGAAGCGTAAAAAACCGACTGTGTCCTACTTTAGGATATTTTAAAGTAAATGCTTCGTACTTAATAATGGGAAGTATTACCGCACGAAGTTTAGTGAAAATGTTCTGAAGGTATTTTCGTAGGATATAGTAGACATAGTAGGGCATATAGGATTTTCAATAAGAAACCCCTGGTGGTAGAAGAATCTATATATGTTATATTTGTTTAGACAAGCATGCTACAAAGCAGCTCATCTAGTGTTATTTGTGTAGATGCATGTACTAGGTTCAAGGAACTAAGATTAGATGATGCAGTCGAGGAAGAGGATCCATGCTCAGTCATGGTCATCGATCCAGGTATGGTGGATGAAGAATAACTAGAAGAACCAATCCTAGAGGATGCATCAGATGTTTCAGAACCTGCAGGTAGAAGAGGAAGAAACCTAGTATTCAGAGACCTAAGAGATCACCCAGCTGATCAAATTATTGGAGAGGCAGACGACGGAGTTAGAACCAAAAGTGGTACAAGTAACGAGTTATTGCATCTTAGTTTTCTGTCTCAGTTTGAGCTGAAGAAGTTTGAAGAAGCAAACAAGGATGCCTCTTGGATCATGGCAATGCAAGAGGAGCTCAACTAGTTCGAACGATGGAAAGTCTGGGAGTTGGTCCCCAGACCCAAGGGACAGAAAATGATCGACACTAAGTGGGTTTTCAGAAGCAAGCTGGATAAGAATGGCATAATCATAAATAACAAAGCTTGACTTATAGCTTAAGGATATAAAGAAGAAGAATGGATCCACTACGACCAGACCATTGATCGAGTGGCTAGGCTCGAGGCGATCAGGTTATTTCTTCCATATGATGCCCTCAAAGGCTTCATAGTCTATCGAATGGACGTGAAGTCAGCATTCCTGAACGAGAATCTACGTAGTGCAACCCCCAAGTTTGGTAAATTCTACTTTCCCTGATTATGTTTTCTTTCTAAACAAAGCTCTATATGGCTTAAAACAAGCTCCACGAGCTTGGTAAGAGACGTTGACTAGCTTTCTTCTTGAGAAAAAGTTCACAAGAGGAAAGATAGACAAGACATTATTTCTTAGGGAAGTAAAATGCAAGATTCTACTAGTGCAAATCTATGTCGACGACATTATATTTGGATCTATGGAAGATAACCTTTGCAATAAGTTTTCCAATCTTATGCAAGGGAAGTTTGAAATGAGCAGTATGTGAGAGCTGAAGTATTTCTTAGAACTTCAGGTGAAACATTCTGAAGATAGAATTTTCATCTCTCAAACGAAGTTCACCAAGGACCTTCTTAAGAAATTCAGAATGGAGAACGAAACCTCGATGAGGACTCCAATGGGTTCAACTATATCTCTGGACAAAGATGATAAAGGAAAACCTTTTGATGAAACTAAGTATAGAAGCATAAATGAATTCTTGCTCTACATCACTGGCAGTAGACTCGACATATTGTTTTCAACATACATCTGCGCTAGATTTTAGGTGAACTCAAAGTAATCTCATTACGTCGCTGCAAAGCGAATTTTAAGATACCATAAGGGTACACCTAATCTTGGCTTATACTACCCGAGAAGTAATGATGTCGAGCTAATTGGGTTTTCAGATGCAGAATTTGCAGGAAGTAGGGATGATAGAAAAATCACTTCCGGGACGTGTCAATTCCTCGGAAGAAATCTTATTTCATGGAGCAGTAAGAAGCAAGCTTGTGTGGCAATCTATACTGCCGAGTCAGAGTACATCTCTGCGAGTTGTTGAGTACAACTTCTATGGATCAGGAATTAACTCGAATACTACAACCTAAAGTTCAAAGAGATTCCTATGTATTGCGACTCCTCCAGTGCAATAGCGATCACGCATAATCCAGTCTCTCATAACCGAACAAGACACATTGTATTGTGATACCACTTCATCCGGGAGCATACAGAGAACAAAGATATAGCCCTCAGCTATGTACCGACGGATAAACAAGTGCAGACATTTTTACGAAGCCGCTGGATGAGGCCAAGTTCTTGTTCTTCAAAACGGAACTGGGCATGCTGAACAAGGATTCATGAAGAAGGCCAAAAAAAGGAATTCAATCAGGAAATTCATCAAGAAAGAAATTTGTCTAAGGCAAAATCGACGAGTATTGGTCGACAAAAGTCGCAGATTGGTTGAATATTCACGTATATACACGCCGAAACTTGCCGAATCTGACTTTGCATCCGGTGAAACTCGCTGAATTTCAGTTAGGTCAAAATTTCTCTCTCTATATTAGATTCGAAGAGCCGCTGAATATCAGGTATGCACCTTTCTGGGTCAAATTTAAAATTATATATAAGTATAAATCTAGAGTTGGGCAAACAAGACACTTTTCGTCAAACCAAAACAACGATATTTGCCGAACTATCCTCCTGACCCTTCGGCTCCAGAGCAAGTGTCGTCATCTCCATCCAGTGGCACTGCTCCCATTCTCCTCAATTAGGTCAATTCCAGCAATTCGTGCAAGACTTTCCGATTTCCAGAAGCATTTCCCCTAGAGATTTGGTTTCCTCCAGTGATTCCGACGGCCTGTTCATTCCAGATTTCTGTTTATTCTCCGCTTCTCCATGGCTCCTAGAAGCACCAGTGGTTTGCTTGGGGAGGAGAATTAGTTCAAACAAGTTTTACCTCGACATCTAATGAGTTCAAAAATGTGATCCTGATGCTTGAGACAAACAGACTATCCTTTGTCCTAGAACACCCCTGCAAGGTGCTGGACAAAGATGTCCTTGAATTCTTCCAGAATGCAAAGCTCGACATAAAGATACAGTAATCAAGACCAAAGTTAGTTGAACTTCCATTAAGGTGAAGGTATTTCACCTCATACAGCTCTTGAAGCCTCCAGCCTATGAAGAAGCAGATCACCTCGAAGAGGAAGACTTTTCAAGGGCGTTGTTGTTCTGTGGATTTCCAAGGGGAACTAAGGCTGTTAAATGGAAAGGAATGAACGAAGAAGGAAAGCTACTGTCATATATCATCGGAAAAGTGCTGCTAGGCAAGACTGGTTCACTCGACTATCTATCTTCAGAAATGTTCAAGGTTCTGGTGATGATCAAATGCATAAAGAGAATGGACTGGGGTGCGATGCAATTTGAGAAAATCAAGGACAGTCTCTGAAAACCCAACTTTTGAAGGATTATCAGCTTGTACTTGAATCAAATGGATGGTGACAAGTTCGATATGACCAAAGGTGTGCCCATCCATCACCTGAAGAATATCAAATCCACTATCTTCTTAAGGCGGGATAGGAGGATCCTTAGGAAAGGGGGAGCCACAGATTAGCCTGTGGAGGAAGAAGATCAAGCTCCTAAGGATAGGATTCCTATTGGGTCTATTGATCTCAATGTCCTAGATTTACAAGAACTCAAACTGGTCAATGACATACGCACATAATGTATTTGACGTGTGATTTAGTTCATGCATGCAAGTTGTCCATGATTGGACAAGTGAAGAAAAAGAGTATGCTGGAAAACTCAGAATTCATCGAGCTTAGTTCAGAATTCGTCGAGACAGGTGTAGAAAAAGAGTATGCTAGAAGATTCAGAATTCGTCGAGCACAGCTCACAATTCATCGAGCTCAGCTCGCCATTCGTAGAGCTAAATTCTGAAGTGTGGGACTCAGAATTCGTCGAGCTCAGCTCACCATTTGTCGAGCTGAGCTCACCATTTGTCAAGATAAATTCAGAATTTGGGATTCAGAATTTGTCGAGCTCAGCCCACAGATCGTCGATCTCAGCTCAACATTAATCGAACTAATGCCAGAAAAATTGACGACAAAACGCTGAGATAGCTGAGATAGTTGAGAAGAATGTCTAAGTTTAACCTCCGAGAAAAAAATAGCTGGATTTCTCTAAGTCCAGAAGCATTGAGTGAAGAAGATTCACTCAGCGCTTCTAATAAAGAAGGAAGCCCTGAGACAGTTGTGAGAAAAACCACTGAGATAGAAGATAGTCTCAGTTGTAAAGCAAAAACTGCTGAGACTGCTGAGAAGAAACCGCTGAGACAGAAGATAGTCTCAGTTGTGAAGAAGAAACTGCTGAGACAGTTGAGAAGGAACCGCTGAGACAAAGCCAGCAAAATTACTCTAAGTCCAGAAGCGTTGAGAAGGGCAGGTTCACTCAACACTTATAATGAAGAGCCAAGACAGATGGCGTTAAGTGGCTTAACATCACTCAATACTTATTAAAGATTTGAAATTTTTTCTAAGTCCAGAAGGTGATGACCACTGCTGACGTCACCAAAACTCAACAAATCATAGTTTCTCATGCCGATACGGGAAAGCTACAGTAGCATAGGATGACCACTGATGACATCACCAGAAGTCAACAAAGTCAAAAATTTCGTGTCGTTGCGGGAAATCTGTAGTAGCGCCGAAAGCTTATTTGTCCTTTTTGAGGAAGGTGGCTATCACCATCCTTGGCTGGGCCCACACTCCAATTGTATCATTGATTCAAATCAACACATATAAAAGGAAGAAAGAAAAGGGGATTAGGGTTACAGAGAATAAACGTAGAACACACAATGGAAAAATAGAAAATAGAGGCCGCTGGACTTCATCTTCTCCAACAAGCTTGAAAGCAAGTCCAGCAGAGCAAGCCAGCAGGCAGAAAAAGTTAGATGAAGTTCTTTCAAGTTTAGTAAGAGTGTTCTCTCAGGAAAAAGGAAGCTGATTCTTTTGATCAGCAAGGAGATAGCTATGTGAATGGAAATCAGTCTTCAACAGCATTTAGATGTTCACTTGTGCAGCAAAGAAGCAGTTGGTTGTAGAAGAAGACTCATCCCTTCTACAATAAGTGGGGTGAGTGATATCTGCTCAGTGCAGCAAGGTAGAATCAGAGATTTTTCTCTGAGTCAGTTGTTTTATATTTGCTTAACATTTTGTATAAACTCCTGTAGGATCCAATTTATCTAAATCTGAGTTGTAGGGCCTTTTGGCCTGAGTTGTAGGTGACTAATTAGTCACTAAGGTAGGTGCCCTGCTGGGGTACTGAGGTAGGATCCAAGTGTGGATTTGAGTGTAGGGTTGTCCTCCTAGCCTGAGTAGTAGACCTTAGAAATAAGGCTGAGGTAGGTGACTGGTGAGTCACTGAGCTATAGGTGACAAGTGGGTCACTGAGTTGTAGGCCATGCAGGAGGCTGAGTTATAGGTGCCTGGAAGGGCACTGAGGTAGGTACCTGGAAGGGTACTGAGTTGTAGGAGTGTTGCAGCACTCTGAGAGTAGGGCTTTGTACCTGAAGTGGTAGGGCTGAAAATCCCGAGCTGTAGGCCTTATAGATAAGGCTGAGGTAGGTGGTTAGTGGACCACTGAGCTGTAGGAGTGAGGTAGGGTTCTGAGGTAGGAACCATTATGGTTCTGAGGTAGGGTTCTGAAGAGAACCTGGGAGTGAGGCTAAGGGCCTGAGGTGTAAGCTATGAGGAGCATATTGGTGAATTTTGTGTCATGTCCAACAAGATAGTTGGATAGGTGGGAGGGAAAGTGGATGTACCCAATTGGAGAACCACTATAAATAACTATATGCTTGGCTGTGTTGTTTGCTTTTATTTTATATTACAGGTGCTAAGTACATGCTCTAGATCACCTAGAAAGAAATAAGAAAAAGACTCAAAAAATTTCAAAGACCTAATCACCCCCTCTAGGTGACTAGCTAACCTCAAGTAAATAACTTTCAAGTGGTATCAGAGGGAGGTTACTCAAAGAGGATCTAACAATCGGAGTATACCTCCAAGGTAAGCTATAAGATATAAGTATGGGGTCTGGTGTAAACTACAAGGAACTGGGAGCTATGAAATTTCCAATCTGCAGAAAGGAAGGCTTTGGCCTCTGGAAGGAAAGGGTCAGACTATTCATGCAAGCTGCTGACCCTAGGATTTACATCACATTTAAAGAAGGACCCGTCATCCCTATGAAGACCTTAATTCTGGATGCCAACATCCAGTCACCTAAATCCTATGAGCAAATGAACAAAGATGAGCTCCTACTTGCCTCCATGGATAAGAGAGCTCAAAATATCATTTCCAGTGCAATAAATGATTCAAACTTCCAGAATCTGGTGCACTGCAAGACCTCCAAGGAGATGTGGGACACCCAAGTTATTTTCATGGAGGGCTCAGAGGAGGTGAGGGATGACAGAAAATCCATGCTCAACCAAGAGTATAAGGCCTTCAGACAAGGAAAGTCTGAGTGCATTACTGAGAGCTTTGAGAGATTTTTCAGAATTATGAATGAACTGAGAACATATAGAAGGGTCTTCAGCACCTATGAGCTGAATGACAAATTTCTCAGGTCCCTCTCAAAGGATTGGGGCACAAAGATTTGTGCCATTAGGGAAATGGGTAAGTTAGATGACACTCCTCCAACTCTGTTTGGAAAGCAGTTGTCATATGAGATGCAAGTTGCAGCAAGAAAGGAAGAATAAAAGAGCAGTAAGTCGCAGGCAAAGGAGAAGTCTGTGGCATTCAAAGCTAAAACCCCATCCAAGAGCAGAAGGAAGAACACTCCACCCGATAAAATTGCTGTGTCAGATTCTTAGAGATCAAAGACCAGCACTTCAGACAGTCATACATCTGATGAGCACCTTGCTGCCTTCTCTAGGCAGTTTTAGAAATTCATGAAGAATGGGCATTGGAAGAACAGAAGGCCATCCTCTTCCTCACGTCATAGAAGGAAATCCTCTAAAGAGGACAGGTATGCTCCTTGTTGAAACCAAAAACATTGTCTCCTGTGGAGTTCACCCATGGGGAAGGGGTGATCGCACACCTACTTATCTCCTGCAAGCCAAATGACAGGAAAACTGACCCAAGGACTCAGTGTGGAGGTCCCACCACACACCCAGAAGATCTTAGAGCGCTTCCCCTCCTTAGCCAAAGGTCGAGCTAAGGCTACCTCAAAAAGTGCTAGAAGACTAGGGAACAAGTGAGCAGGTTTTCTGAGGTACCCCGTGGGTCCTATTTATAGATTTCTGAAAACAGCCTGCAAATAGCCAACCTTTGCTATTCCAAATAGCTATGTGCAGTCCAGGTTGGCCTACCAATAGCGTAACTCCACTGTTCTAAAAGGCCATGGGCAGGCCAGCAGGGGAAAATGGTAAAAAAAACATCATGGGTTGCTGGACGAGTTCGCCCCCTAAAGCCTCTGCTCGTCTAGGGCGGCGAGTTTGGGTTCGGCTGGACCTGCTGGTCCTCGACGAGTATGGGCCTGGCTGGCCCTATTCACCGACTTCATCTGGTGAGTGCGAGACTTTTGGCTCTATTCGCACCTAATGATTTCACCTCGCCTGGGCGAGTTGGTGGTTGTCGAGCTTTAGCCCCTAGATTGCTCTCCTAGGACTTGGAATGCATGATCCTGTGGGTAGGCTCTTGAGAAATTGAGCCGAGCTTTGTTCGACGAACATCGAGCTCTGTTCGACGAACGCCGAGCTCCGTTCGACGATCACCGAGCTCCGTTCGACAAATGCCAGACTCCGTTCGATGAACTTAGTGGACTGGGCAGGTTTCTCTTAATGCCGAGGTAAAATGGCATTGTCTAGATTGGATGGTACTCACCACTTCTACCGGCCTCCTGGTGAGTGCAGGCCCGACTGGCCCTACTCTCCTGCCACGAGCCGGGCTCGCTTGGGCGAGCTGGGGGCTGCCGAGCTCTGCCCCCCCTGGTGCTCGCCCGGAACTTGAGAGAATAGAGTCGACCAGTCTGGTTCCTGGCATCCCCACTCGCCGGATACGGGGTTGTACACAATCTCCGCTCTTTTTGAGCTTGGCAAAGCTCGGAAAGAATTATCCAACCCCAAGTGTTCAACGAGTGTGGCAGGAGCCAGAGAGAATCTTTGGGTGGGGTCCACCTGCATCTATATATACGTGCATGCGTACCTGGTTGACTTTTGCCATTCCATTTGCTCTAAACTTTGCCGATATGCCAATCCCTAAGGAGATCCAAGAGAGGCTCGCCCGAGTTCGTAAGGGTTCCTCTACACGCATTGCTAGCCTGACTGTGGTTCCTCCTGCCGTCCCACAGGGCGGCTTGGCAGAGCCCAATCCCGCCAAGATTCCGAAACCATTTCCTCGGGCGGCCGAGCCCATATTCGATGACCTGAAAATGACCTTGGAGCACGGGACTGGCTCCACCAATCTGCCTGCCCTTGAGAAGGGAAAAAATATCATTGACCTCTGCACCGACCCAGATAGCCAATGTGATGACGCCGAAGATTCCACGCCGTGAGTTAAGAACATCGTTTGCGACTCGTGGCTTAGAACTCCTGATAATCGCTCTCGGAACCCGTCACACACTTCGGGACCCTGGGGCTGGACTCTTAGAGGCTGAACTCGGCGGTTCTCCCACCTTCCCCTCAACAAGTTGCCGGAACCGTGGGGGGAGGAGCTGGATCCATCCCCGTTCCGGGCTTCCATAACCTCTCGCCAAAACCACACTGCCCAGGTCGCGTTAAGAATCTGAGACTGGTCCTTCCCCGCATTTTCTTGGGGGTGCCGAGCTTGTTAGGTAAGCCGGCCTCCGGTTTTCATCCTGTAATTTTCCGGGATACTCACCTTCCATACTGATGCTTAACTGTCTTCACAGCTCTTTCCAGCCAGTTGGAGGCTGAAGCGTCTTCGCATCCAACCCACTATTCCCCCCTCCCCTCTCCGAGCTCGCTAGACTCCTATCTGGGCTCTGAAGTGGAGAACAACGAGTTGACGAGGAGGGGAATCAGTCTCTTCAAGAAGCTGGTGTGCGGCCTGCACCAGGTGGAGGAGGATGATAAGGCACTACAGCGCGACTACGTGCGGCTTGCGGACGAGGAGGGGCTACACGACCGCTAAGGTGATGTCCCCTTCCCGGCTTCTGGATGAGATTGATGAGGGACTCATTGTCGCCCAGCGAAACTCAGGGCAGATTCACGAACTCCTCAACTCGTGGCGACCTGTAGGGAGGGAGATACAAGGTCGGGGTAGATAGAAACGACACAGTTGCCGAGCCTATCGTCACTAGCCTCCTGACTGCTCAGCCCGCACATTTGAATCTGTTCTTTTCTTGTCTGATTTCGCAGTCAACATTCGCTCCTTGGCCTGTAATAACTTGAATATATTTTTTAGATTTTGATGCTTGGTATTCGAATAATAATATATAGCCCTTTATATTCAGCTCGGCATGTGATGGGACCAGTAATAGAAGTCGGCGAGCTGGGGTTGGCGAGCTGCGGCAGGCGAGCTGGACTGATCGGTCAGCTCGGCCTCAGATTTCTTTTTCTATAAATAGCCGTCCTCACCAACCCTGTACCACCTCCTTTACTTCCTTCGTACCCTATTCTCGCTTTCTCTCTCTTTCCGTACCCGCGCTTTTATCCTTTACGCAAGCATGGGAAAGACAAACCCCGATGCCGACGGCTGCTCCAAATGCGCCCAACGCTTCACCGACTACTGCTTTTTTGAAGGGAACGCGACCGAAGTGGAGCTCGCTGAGTTCGACACCGACTACATGCCCTAACTTCGAGGCACGCCAGCGCACGAAGCAGGAGGCCATTGTTGAAGTTGGTGACCGGGCGGTCTAGCGGTCTGTCTTGGCGGGTTGGTGACCGTGCGGTCTGGCAGTTTCCCTTCAGCAGGTTGGTTGCTGTGCTGTTGCTGTTTGGTAGCCGGGCAGTCTGGCGGTTTGTCTCAGCCAGCTTTGAGACCGGACGGTCTAGCGGTCTACCCTGGCGATCTCTCTTTCTCTCTGGTGGTAGCCATGCGGTTAGCCATTCTGTCTAACCGCGCGGCTTGTGCGGTTTGTTCTGTATAGTCTGCTTAGTCCTGTAAATTTTTAGTCCCACATCTCTTATTTATATTCTCTCATCTCTCCTCCATTCTATATAAGGGAGGGCATACCTTTGTAATAGACATCTTTTTGGATAATAAAACTTTGAATTATTAAAAATTCCGGCTTGTTCTTTGGTCGTTTGTTCGCTACTTTAACATGGTATCAGAGAACTCGATTTTATCATCCTGATTCTATGCTCCCTCTCTGACCTCGCGACCTATCCGCGCGGCTTGCTTCATCTTCTCGCGGCCTGTCCTCGTGGCTTGTTTCCTCCGCCTGCTTGCGCCCTGTTCGCGCGACTTCTTCTCTCCTTGTCGTTGCCCTTTGTGTGCGCGACCTCTTTGTTTCTCCTTCTTGTTGCGCCCTGTTTACCTCCCAGCGGACTTTTCTCTGTTCGCGTGGTGTCTCTTTCTTCTGTTCGCGCGGGCTAATTTCTAGCCGCTCGACTTCTTTCCCTCTGCTTGCTTTTGCGGCTTGGTCGTGGTTTTTCTGGCCGCTGGTATCTATCATCGTGACCGCTGTAGATCTCTTTCTCCTAACCGCTGCACTTTCTCTCTGTTCGCGCGGGTTCTTCCTTGTTTCGGCGGCCTCACTGCCTTTCTTCATTTAGCCGCTCCAGCTTGTTAGTCGTCGCGACCTCCTGTTAAGTCGTGCGGCATGTGCTTCCCTCTTCTTCCCCTTTGCCTTGCTATGCACCTTGGTCATGACCCTTCTTGCTGCTGGTGTGCTGTCACCGTGACCGCTGCAGTTTTTTATTCCTCCCTTCATGGCTTTCATATCCTCCTCAATGCCGTTCGCCTCGGTGGTCACGTCTTCTGGTAGTGCCCATGTTGTTACTCAAGGAAAATGGCTGATCGACACCGGTGCTACAAATCATATGACTGGCACTCTCCAGTGTTTTTCTCTCCTAGAAACACATGATCGGTTAGCCCCGGTTATTCTCGCTGACGGCTCTTCATCATCAGTCCATGGGATGGGGATAGTTCATGTCACTCCGTCTCTTCACTTGGCGGATACTTTATACGTGCTCAAGTTCCCGTGCAACTTATTATCTGTTACCTCTCTATGCAAGCAATTATAGTGTTTCGTCATATTTACTTCTACTTCTTGCTCTTTTCAGGATCCGGACTCCCAACGGACGATTGCTACTAGGACTGAGAGTGGCGGCATATACTTCCTGGACAACATTTTTGCTTTCTCCACCTTCTCCTCCACATCCATAGATATTCTCCAATGGCATCTCTGCCTTGGTCATGCTCCTCCACGTCTTCTTCGTCAACTTCTGCCCCAACTTCCTCCACAAAGTCCTCTACTCAACTGTGAGGCCTATCAGCTTGGCAAGCATCACCGCTCCTCCTTTCCTCCAAAGCACGTTCGTGGATCTACCCGTCCGTTTGATCTCATCCACTCCGATATTTGGGGTCCTTCTCCTCCTTTACCATTGGTCGGGGTAGTTCATATTTTGTCATGTTCATTGATGATTTCTCTCACTGTACATGGGTGTATCTGTTAAAAGATCACTCCGAATTATTCTCTGTATGGACGTCCTTCTATCTCATGATCAAAACTCAGTTTAATGTTTCTATCAAAGTTTTTTGATCTGATAATGACAAAGAATATATCAGTCATGACTTTTCTACATTCTGCATGCAAAATGGGATTATTCATCAAACCAGTTGTGTCTATACTTCACAACAAAATGGTGTGGCGGAACGCAAAAACCGTCACCTCCTCGATGTAGATCGCACCTTGATGACCCTGATGCATGTTCCTCGCTCCTATTGGGGCTATGATGTTCTCCTTGCCTGCTACCTTATCAATCGCATTCCCTCCACGGTTTTCCACGGAAAAACCCCATTCTCCATTTTGTATCCGGGCAAGGAGCCGCTTCCTCTCCCTCTCAAAATCTTTGGATGCACTGCCTTTGTGCATGCCCCTTATGCCACCACTGATAAGCTCTCCCCTCGCTCCACCAAATGTGTCTTTCTGGGGTACTCCGCCGCTCAGAAAGGCTATTGTTGCTTTGATCCCGTCCTTCGTAAGCAGTTCGTCTCTGCTGACGTCACCTTCTTCGAGAATACCTCCTACTTCTCGGATGACTCCTCTCCTCTTCTCCCAGCTTCTGATTCTCCTGCCATTCCCTTCGTTCCCTCATCTCCTAATACGATCTCCACCCCTACACCGTCTCAACCCACTTGATGGGCTAGAACCCGAACAGGCAAGTGTACCTGTCGAATTGTAGTATCAAGGTCGTATTTAAACACGGGGTTGTCAAGTACTGCTACTCACGCTTGAACTATTATCCTACCGAAAATTGTGTTTTGAGAATTTTTAAACTAAAACGAAAGACAATTTTTTAGACGAAAAACTTTATAATAAAAAGCTAGCATTCGATCGAAGATTCACCATAAAATGAAATGAGAGGGATGAAAAGGCATAGTTTTAAATTTGCAAATCATACTCGACCGTGACAGATCCGAAATTAGGAAATAATCTCGCTAAAAAATTAAATCCCCTGACTTATAGTTGTTTTGACCGAAATCTCTTTCAAGTCAAGAAGGCCTAAAACCGCATTATCGAGGTGACCCGTACTATTGGATTTGACTCCAATCCGAAAGATTTACGTCATCCTATCTCCAGGGTTGCGTTCAACTCCTTCCTTCTTTGAGTGATCTTTCAAATTCATGAGCCTCTCGGCTACTCAAATATGAGATCCCAAGCCTACTACCGTATACCGGAAATACGGAGTCGACAAAATAAAAAAATCAAAGAAGGATCGAATGTAATTTAGACAAAAATAAAACTATGGAATAAAAGAAACCCTCATCTCATTTTATGGATCCTCACGATCGAACGGTAAAGAAAATTAGCTACGCATAATGGAAATTGAAATCAAAGTAGGATGAAAGAAATTCATTTTCATTACTTGCAAAAATAAAAGAGAACACAATATTTAAAAAGGACAATATTGAAAGAAAAAGGGGTACAATAATGAAAAGACTACAACAATAACGAAAAGAAAATAACAACGCACTAACTCTTTTGCTCTCCTACAACTTAACTCCAAAACTTCCCTAAACTTCTTAACATAAATTGCTTACAAAGATAAAATTCACTCTCTCCAAAAATCTCCCTCCAAAGCATGAGACCATGGTGCCCTTTTATAGATGAGGAGGGAAGATTCTAGATGGGAATGAAGAGGAGGAGGCAAGGGGGTGGCCGGCCATGTAGAGGGAGAGAAGTTCATGTATGGCATTAAATGAGGTGGAGAGAATTCATGCATGATATTTAATTAGGTGGAGAGAAAGAGGTGGGTTCAATGCATGGACTTTAAGGAATGATTTGAAAAATATAAAATAGAAAAGGGGGGTGAATAAGAAATAAAGAAAGAGAGAGAGAGAGAGGGGTTGAATGTAGAATAATAAAAACAAGAAATAAAAGAGGAGGGGAGATAGAGGGCATGAGGTGGCCGGCCATGCATGTAATGAAGAGAGTGGGCTGCACTTTGAAGTGGGGAGGAGGCCGGGCTGCATCTATTGGGCTGCTCCAATGAGGTGGGCTGCTTTGGTGGAAGAGGGCTGCATCTATATAGGCTCGATTAGCTTGAAGAGGGGCTGAATGCATCATGTGGGCTGCATGGATGTTGAAGGGCTGCTCCAATCTTCAAGGGCTGCATGTAGAGGGCTGCACCATGATGTGGGCTGCATGTAGGGGGCTGCACCATGATGTGTGCTGCACCATAAGTGGTCGGGCTGCTTGGGTTTCACTTGAAGGAGAAGCTTGGGCTGCATGGTTGCATTTACGTACAAGGGCTGCTCCATGTTGCATGCATTTGGGTCATGATCCTACAAATAACAACACAAAATAATCATTAGAAACAAAATATTTTTCATGAGCATAAAATTATAACAAATAAGACTAAACATCACATAGAATAATATATATATTAATAAGATTAATCATAGCAACAAACATTAAAACTACACTAAACATAACACAACATAAAATATAAAACACAAGATAAATTTAGAAATTATCATAACATACGAGAAATAAAACAAAACAGACATAAAATAAACAAAATTATAACTAAACTTAGGAATTTAGGTTTATAAACTATACCAAAAAACGATGACTAAAAGTAGTCATCACCACTCCTCTTCCTCCGCCTCTCTCTCTCCCATCTCCGCCACCGTCTCCCTCATCTTCGGCACCGTCTCCCTCATCTCCGCCGACGTCGCTCTCTACTCCCGGGCCAGCTTTCTCTACCACGGATGCTCTGGATGCCGAGGGACCCGCTGACCTGGATCTTCCTATAGCTCTTCACAAAGGGGTGCGGACGTGTACCCTACACCCCCTTACTGCTGCTGTTTCATATGATCGTCTTACCCCTTCTCGCAGGGCCTTTGCACTGGCTATCTATGCCACTGCCACACCCCGCTCCTACCAGGAGGCCCTTGCTATTCCTCATTGGAAGCTGGCCATGGATGAGGAAATGGCGACCCTAACTGAGCGGGGTACATGGACTCTTGTTCCTCCTCCCTTCGGCACTGATGTTGTTAGCTGTCGCTGGGTCTTTGTGGTCAAATTTGGCCCAGACGGTACTGTGGATCGGTATAAGGATCGCCTTGTTGCTAAGGGCTTTCCTCAGACCTATGGGGTTGATTACTTTGACACCTTCTCCCCCGTGGCTCGTCTCAGCACTATTCGGGTCCTTCTCTCTATGGCGGTAAATAGGGATTGGCCAATTTCCCAGCTGGACGTCAAGAATGCCTTCCTTTATGGTGATCTTCGGGAGGCCGTCTACATGGAGCAACCTCCTGGGTATATTGCTCAGGGGGAGACACGAGTATGTCGGCCGAAGAAGGCAATCTATGGCCTCAAGCAGAGCCCTCGATCTTGGTTTGACAAGTTCAGCAGCATCGTGGCGGTCATTGGTTTTGCGCGAAGCTCTGCCGATCACTCTCTATTTATTCGCAAAACCCCTTCGGGGCTGGTTATTCTTGCTGTGTACGTCGATGATATTCTTCTCACTGGCGATGACCAGGACGGGGTAGCCCTGACGTAGCGACATCTTCGTCAACATCTGATCACGAAAGATATGGGATCTCCAAAGTACTTTCTGGGGATCGAAATCTCTCGGAAGCCTGACTCCTTAGTTTTATCTCATCGTAAGTATGCCCTTGATATTTTAAAAGAGGCAGGATTGACTGGAGCAAAACCTTCCCGATGCCCCATGGCAACTAGAGAAGACAAAACCTGGACAGATGATTCGCCTCCTCTTTCAGATAGTTCGCGGTACAGGCATCTGGTTGGCAAGCTCATATATCTCACAGTGACCAGGCCCAACATTTCCTATGTTGTGGGCAAGGTGAGTCAATTCATGCAAGCACCTAGGGAGTGCCATCTACAGTCTGCCTTGCGGATCTTGGAGTATGTCAAAGCAGCACCTGGGAAAGGATTACTTTTTCAGAAGAATGGTCATCTGAGGGTTGAAGCATACTCAGATGCAAGTTATGCTGATGACAAAGGGGACCGCAAGTCAACCTCAGGTTTTTGCACCTTTATTGGGGGAAATTTTGTGAGCTGGAAGAGCAAGAAGCAGTCTGTTGTGTCCAGGTCCAGTGCAGAAGCTGAGTATCGCAGTATGGCATCGACCACTTGTGAGTTAAAATGGATGCGGGCTCTCATGCTAGATTTAGGAGAGGTCTACAACCATCCTCTACCTATGTTCTATGATAACAAGGCTGCCATATACATCTCCAAAAATCCGGTCTTCCATGAAAGAACAAAGCACATTGAGGTCGACTGTCATTTCATTCGTGATGAGATCTTAAAGGAACAAATTTGCACTCCCTTTGTCACTTCTGATGAAGTGCTGGCTGACATCTTCACCAAGCCAGTTTCCGCCTCATTTCTTCATATTTGTGACAAGCTGGGCATGATCGATATATATGCTCCAGCTTGAGGGGGAGTGTTGAAGTTGGTGACCGTGCGGTCTGGCGGTCTGTCTTGGCGGGTTGGTGACCGCGCGGTCTGGCGGTTTCCCTTCAGCAGGTTGGTTGCTGTGCTGTTACTGTTTGGTAGCCAGGCGGTCTGGCGGTTTGTCTCAGCCGGCTTGGAGACCGGACGGTCTAGCGGTCTACCCTGGAGATCTCTCTTTCTCTCTGGTGGTAGCCGTGCGGTTAGCCATTCTATCAAACCGTGCGGCTTGTGCGGTTTGTTCTGTATAGTCCGCTTAGTCCTGTAAATTTTTAGTCCCACATCTCTTATTTGTATTCTCTCATCTCTCCTCCATTCTATATAAGGGAGGGAATACCTTTGTAATAGATATCTTTTTGGATAATAAAACTTTGAATTATTCAAAATTCCGGCTTGTTCTTTGGTCGTTTGTTTGCTACTTTAACAGCCATCAACACTTTCCACTCAGACGAGCTCTCCTTCTCCATCTCGCATTTCGAGGTGGGGTTATGCCTTCCACTCTAGCCGGAAATCCGCCAGATACTGAAATACTATGGCACAGTGCCCGCGCAACTTAACTCGAACGCCATCGCCATGATGGTGGTGTTCGCGTGCTTCCTCCGCCGGGAGCGAATAGAGTTCAACCTGACTATCTTCAGGAAACTCTTCACCTATAAGGCGACTCCAGATTGCATCGCCTACTTCGGTGGCTCATTCATAAAAGTTCGCGAGATCGCGAACAAGCACCACAACTGGATGACCAAGATCGCCTTCATCAAGGGAGATCTCGGCAACATCCCCTACTCCCCAGCAAAAGGGCGAGGATGTGTACTGCCCTCCCGCCATGTCCGGCAATGACGCTAAGCTCCACAGGTTTTTCCTCCACAAGGATTTCGAGGTCGCCTTCCTGCGAAGGGGCTCGACTCGCTCTGCCCCCTCCTCCTGAGCGAAGGTATTCTCTTTCGTTTTGCTCGGCTTGCCGAATCAACATGGAATTTCTCTAAGTTTTTTCATAGAGGGGAACAGTTGATTCCCGTGAACCCGCCATTCATGGATTCGGGATTACTCTCTGACCCCCTTGCTTGCGAGAGGGCGGCAGCGGCCTTCCGAGATGAGCTGGCCACCAAGCCCTCATCCAGTAGGAAGCGACCTAAATCTGCGGGACCAAGCCCACCCCTTTACCAATAGTCGCCAAAGAAGAAGAAAGTTGTGGTGGTCCCTCGGGCGTGACAACAATAACAATAACAAAAACCTAAGTATATGAGCTTGCCGGAGACCATCCCGGGCGGATCGCCGGAGAGCCCGCTAAAGGAGATCACGAGCAAGGGGCAGGGTGGCGACGAGTCCTCCGCTCCCCATACTGTGAAGAAGACGGCCCGCGAGCCAGCCGTGCCGAAGGACCATCCTCTCTTCAGCTTCAGGGGAAGGTGGAAAGACTCGGCCGATGAAACCATAGTCCAGTAGGATGAGCTAGCCCACCGAGTCTCCATCTCCACCCTTCACCCTTCCTGGTCCGCTCGCGAGCTCTCCACCGGTCATGCTTACGCGCTCGGCTTTGGCCTTTATGGTAGCGATGATGCTGAGTCCTACAAGGGTATCGCCTTACGATAGCTCGGCCACGAAGGCATGCAGGCCCATATGAGGGCCATGGAGCTTCATCATATGATGATCCGTCGTAGCTTCAACCTCAGTAACCACCTCCAGAAAGCCGAGCAGGCACGCGATGTTGCCAAGGACAAGTTCGTCGGCATGGAGAGGCAACTCAGCATCGCCGAGAACTTACTCGCCCAAGCCGTCGGCGGACTGGTAAGCATCGGGCTGCTTCCTCTCCTTTTTACTTAGAATTTTCCGTCCTTTTATTAGCGTGCTTCCTTTCTCTTCTTCAGGATGCCAAGGCCGCTCAGGAGTTACGGGCTCGCACTACCGGGCTAGAAGAGGAGAACAACCAGGTGTGCGCCCGTCTTGCCAGGGTGGAGGGGGAGAACAAAGCGCTGAAGGAGGAGAACAAGGGCCTCCATCGCAAGGTTCGCCGCCAAGTGCAAATCTTCTTCCCCCCAGGCAGCAGCGAGCCCACCTTCTCGTATAAGAGCCCAAGGATCTTTGGCGAGTCCGACATCGTTGAAATGTTGTGGTTCAACTCGATCGCTTCCGCCGAGTGTACCCTTCATATGATGAAGTACACGGGGGTGCTGGTGGAGGGCTGCGAGTGGAACACGGCCTGGGTTCTGATGCCAAGTCTGTTCCCAGCGACGTCGCCTAGCAAGAAGGATGACAGCCTCGGCCTACTCTTCAGGAAGGGCTTCCAAGATGACTTGTACGCTGGAAGGGGTGAAGATCGCCAGTCCGGCGGGGGAGGCGAAAGCTGATCCTTTCCCCCTTCTTTTTGTAACCTCGCCTAGGCGAGCTCCCTTTTTGTAATCAACATTATATATAATTGAAAACACTTTTGATATGGATCTTGTCATTACTTTTTCTATCTTTTTTCCGGGCTTCCTTTTGTGACGTACTCGCTTGCGAGGTCTCATCCTCGGACGACCTCACGAGGATAGATCTTACCATTAGGATGGATGTTAGGACTTGTACCCGTGAGTAGACCTTGAGAGCTCGCCAGCCCTAGACGATCCAGGGGTGGACCACTCACCGTACCGGGCTCCCCACCCCCCCAGCTCGCTCGCGTGCTGCCTCCTTTTTCACCAATGCAAAGCCAAAGTTGCCAAAAATTTCACTAGTAAAATCGAAGGGGGGTGGGGGGGGGGGGGGTGAAGTACCCTGCCGGAGCTCGCCTTCCTCAGCTGGTGCCAAGGACTCGGCTCATCATCCCTTTGTCGAGCTGGACCCACGAGTCCCGACTCGCCTGTGAAGATTCTTCTCTTCCTATTTTTAGGAAAAAGGCCAAACTTCTTAGGTAACATCTTGGACAATATAGTACTTCCCCGAGTGACATCCAGCCTTGCCAGCTAGGTGAGAGACTAGCCGCGGGATCTGCTCGGGGTCCGGGTAGACGTCATCGAGTGACATTCAGCCCTGCCAACTAGATGAGAGCCATGCAACGGGATCTGCTCGGGGTCCGGGTAGACGCCATAAAGTGACATCTAGCCCTGCCAGCTAGGTGAGAGCCTGGCAGCGGGATCTGCTCGCGGTCTGGGTAGACACCATCGAGTGACATCCAGCTCTGCTAGCTAGGTGAGAGCCTGGCAGCGGGATCTGCTCGGGGTCCAAGTGGATTCCATCGAGTGACATCCAGCCCTGACATCTAGGTGAGAGCCTGGCAGTGGGATCTGCTTGGGGTTCGGGTAGATGCAATCGAGTGACACCCAGCCAAGCTAGATGGGTGAGAGCCTGGCAGCGGGATCTGCTCGAGGTCCAGGTAGATGCCATCGAGTAACATCCAGCCATGCCAGCTAGATGATATCCTGACAGCGGGATATGCTCGGGGTCCGGGTAGATGCCATCAGTGACATCCAGCCCTGCCAGCTAGATGAGAGCCTGGCAGTGGGATCTGCTCGGGGTCCGGGTAGATGCCATTGAGTGACATCCAGTCCTGCCAGTTAGATGAGAGCCTGGCAGCGGGATCTGCTCGGGGTCCGGGTAGACGCCATCAAGTGACATCCAGCCCTGCCAGCTAGATGAGAGCCTGGCAGCGGGATCTTCTCGGGGTCCGGGTAGACGGCATCGAGTGACATCCAGCCCTGCCAGCTAGATGAGATCCTGGCAGCAGGATCTACTCGGGGTCTATCAAATGAACACCTCACCTTCTCACGAGAATTACTGCAGGAGGATTAGCACATCAAAATGCTTTATTAAAAACAAGATACTACATACATACCTTCAAGTATAAAAACATTTCAAGTCATCACCGCTTCAGGTGAGACTTAGGGTCTCGCCCTCCACATTTTGGAGACGATACCCTCCTGATTTTAATATTTCTTTTACAATGTATGGACCCTCCCAGTTGGGGTTGAGCTTCTCTACGGCTGCCGATCTTCCCGCTGCATCTTCCTTTTTCAAGACCAAGGCCCCCTCCATAAATTGTTTGACTCTCACGTGCTTGTCAAAGTACTTAGCCATTCCCCTCTTCGCTTCTTCCTGCCGGATGGCGGAGAGGTCACGCAGCTCCTCTACCATGTCAAGGGAGAGTCACAGCTCCTCATCGTTCTCGACTCGCCATTCTTCTCTGCCTTCCTCTATCGTGATCACCCAAGTCTTTTGAACTTCAAATTCTACGAGGATTACTGCCTCACATCTATGGGAGTGCTTGAAAGGGGTCTCCCCTGTGGCTATATTGGGGGTGGTCCTCAAGGCCTAGAGGACCGAGGGAAGCTGCTCCACCCAACTCCCTTTCAGGTTCTCTACCTTCATCTTCAGGAGATTCACAATAATCTTGTTCGCGACATCAACATGCCCGTTGCTCCTGGGGCGGTGGACCGAGGCAAACCTGAGGTCAATTCCGAGCTGCTCGCAGAAGCTAGTGAATTCCATGCTGGAGAATTAAGGCCCGTTGTCCGTGACGATGGCCTGGGGGAGGCCATGGCGGCAGATGATCTCCCCCCAAACAAAATTCCTGATGACTTGGGAGGTCACCTTGGCCAGGGCTTTCACTTCCAGCCACTTAGAAAAATAGTCGATCATTACTAGTAGGAACCTCCTCTGCCCGCTGGCCTGGGGGAATGTCCCAACCAGGTCCATTCCTCAATTTGCAAAGGGACAGGGGGCCGAGATACTCTTAAGGCATTGAGCAGGTTGTAGCTGGAGGGGCAAACAGCTGGCATTTATGGCACCTCATTGTGAACTCTGTAGTGTCGTGGTCCAAGGTTGGCCAAAAGGACCCTTGTCTGAGAATCCTCCCTTCCAGGGTCCGACTCCCTGAGTGACTCCCACACTCCGCGGAGTGGACTTCTTCTAAGATCCTCTGTACCTCCATCTCGGCCACGCAACGGGCCAATATCCCTGAGAGGGTCTTCCGATACAATTGCCCGTCCCGGAGGAGATAGCATGCCGACTTGTATCTGAACTTCTTCTTTTCCATCCCCTCAGGATATTCCCTTGTGGAAAGGAAGGTCGTGTACAGGTCAGTCCATGAGGGGTGTTGATCCACTTCCATCATCTCTCCCTCTTCAATGGAAGGGCAAAATAGATTAGTGATGGTACCCCCCATCCTGGGGCCATGATTTTCCAGCTGATCGACCTGCTCATTCTCCTCCCTAGGCACGTGACGGATGGAGATTGTCTGAAACGTGTCGATGACCCCCTTCGCTTTTGCTAAGTATAACCGGAGCGTAGGTTCCCTCACCTCGAATTCCCCATTGATATGGGAAGCCACCACCAAAGAGTCAGAGAGGACCTCCACGTCTAGCACCCCCAGTTCCCTGGCCAGACGCAGCCCTACTATTACGGCCACATACTCGGCCTGGTTGTTAGTGATGGGGAAGTGCACAACCACTGTTTGCTCAATCCTTGCCCCTTGGAGGCTTTCCAAGGCTACCCCTACCCCCAAGGAATATCTCCCTGAATCGTCGTCGACCTTCACCTTCCACGAAGTCGGACGAGTGAGTTCCTCCTCTACCACTTCGACCACGTAGTCGGCCAAAAAGTCGGCCATCGCTTGGGGCTTGATCGAAAGGCGGGGGACGAAGGAGTTGTCTAACTCTCTTAGCTCTCCAGACAATTTGAATAGCCTGCCCGAATGCTCCACCCCCTCGAAGATGTTGCGGAGGGGATGGTCTGTCACCACTGAGATGGAGTGTGCCTGGAAGTAGGGCCAAAGCCTCCGAACCGAGATGATTAGAGTGAAGGCCAGCTTTTCCAAGATCGGATAACGAAGTTTGGCCTTCCTCAGAACTTGACTCACATATTATATGGGGAGCTGCCTCTAACCATCTTCAAAAACCATGATAGATCTCAAGGACTCTGCTCCGACCCCGAGATACAAGTACAAGTCTTCCCCTTCCTTCGGCCCTTGGAGCAGCGGAGCCTGGGTCAACTGCCTCTTTAGGGCTTGGAATGCCTCCTCGCACTCCTTGGTCCACTCGAATTTTTTCCCCCTCCCCTTAGTGTCGGGAAGAAGGGGGAACACTTCTCCCCGGCCCGAGAGAGGAACCTGCTCAATCCTGCCAGCTTCCCTATTAATCGCTGCACCTCTTTAGCATTCTGTGGTGACCCTAGCTCTATGATGGCCTTAACCTTGTCAGGATTTGGCTTGACTCCCGTAGGGGTGAGGAGGTGCCCCAAGAACTTTCACCTGCTGGCGCAAGGTGACGAAGGTTTCCTCCAGTTCCTGGAGGTGAGAGTCCACGTCCTGACTGTTGATCATGAGATCGTCTACGTACACCTCCAGGTTCTTCCCATTCCGAAAGACCCTAACCATCATCTTCTGGTATGTCACTCATGCATTCTTCAGCCCAAAGGGTATCATTTTGTAGCAGTAGCACCCATCCCCCGTGATGAACGAGACATCCTTGATGTCCGGGGGTACATCCTGATCTGGTGGTAACCTGAAAATGGATCTAAGAACTCATTACAGGAAAGTAGACGACTGAGTCAACCAGCGCGTCGATCCGAGGTAAGGGATAACATTCCTTAGGGAATGATTTATCAAGTAAAGAAAAATCAAAACACATACGCCACTGGCCGTCCCCTTTTTTAACCATAACAACATTGGAGACTCAGCCGGGGTACTGTATTTCGGATAAAAGCTGGCCTTGAAGAGTTTGGCCACCTCCTCCCTGATGGGCTTGACCAGCTTGTCCGCAGTGGACCTCTTTTTCTGCTGGACGGGGCGTGTTCACGGGTCCAGGTTGAGGCGGTGGCAAGCCACTTCCGCGTCAACCCCTAGAATCTCCGTCGCGCTTCATGCAAAGATGTCCACATTCTTTTAGATGGATGTAAGCATCCTGCCCTGAGCCTCCGGGGTCAGCTCCCCGCCGACGCAATCCTTTTCCACCCTACCTCCAAGGGTAAGAACCTCCATCTCCACCACCTATTCTGCAACCTCCAGCATAGACTGCTCCCCCCATTCCTCGGCGTCCCTCTCCTCCGGGACAAGAACTTCCTCGGCTTCCTCCTCTTCCCCCATGGCCATTGCCTCGGCCAGTTCCTTTTGGTCTCCTGAAACCACTTGGGCGCAGCTCTCTTTTATATTTGTTCCCTCTCTGCCAACATCCTGCTCCAATTCCATTCTCCGCTTCATCTCCCCGGCTTCTTCCTGCCAGGAGATAGAGTTCACGGCAGTGACATAGCACTCCCTCACTATTTTGGGGTCACCCCGAACCCGGACCTGGATCCCCTTGGCATTGAACTTCAGGCACTGTTGGAAGGACGAGGGGACGCAGTGGAAGGCACTGATGAGGGGCATTCTGAAGATGGCGTTGTAGCTACTGGGGGAATCCATGATGACAAATCGACAGTTTCGGGACTGCCCCCCCCCAAAGGGTGACGTGGAGCCCCACTCCCCCTTCTACCTCCTTCTTCTCCCCCTAGAACCCAAACAAGGGGCCATCTGAATCCAGCACCCTCTTTGCCTCCATATTCATCGCGTCGAATGCCTTCTTGAATATGATATTGACGGAGCTCCCATTATCAATGAGGATCCGGGAGATGGTGAAATTCTCGATGGCCGTCTGGATGACCAGCACATCACAGAAGGGATCCTCATGATCTGACATGTCCTTCCTTGAGAAAGTAATATTCTCTTCCGAGGGTGGGGTCTGGGATGTGGAGCCAATGCTCCGATGGTACATGGTGTGGATGCTCGTCTTCAGAGAAGCCTCAACCCCCACCCCTCCATTGATCACTCCAATCCCACCCCGGGTAATGACGTCCGCCCGGTCTTCACATCGGTCCTCCTCCACCTAAGGTAGGACCTCCTCAATCCTCACCTCCTGGTGCCCCTACTGCTGATATTGCTCTCTGTTTCCTCTCATCTCGAGGAACTCCGGGTACGTGGCTGTGGCGTGGCCTTCCTCTTGGTGGAATTCACAGTAGGGTAACTCCACCCTGACTTCTCTTCTCCTCCTTCGCGCCGCTCTCCTCCTCTCCCCCATGTCCATGGCCATAGCCTGATTTTGATCAGAGAGGGGAGGTCTTTCTGCTTGCCTCCAACCCGGGGGTGGAACTAAACCTGGACCCTCTGGTGGTGGTCCTTTCCTGGGTAACCTCTCTATGGCCCCTGGTCTTGCCACTCGGGCCTCCAGCCCAACCAATGGTCTGGCTCCTAACTCCCCCACCTGGGCTGCTACTACCCCTAAATTTGTCGTTGTTCCCTCTATCGGGGTTCGTCTATCCTCTCCTCCTGCACCCTACCGCCTCTCGGCTCCTTCTCTTCCTCCATGGCCCACCTAGCCAGCTTCCGGGCAAACTCCAGATTCAACGCCATCCTGTCGACTTCTCTTGCCGCCCTTTCCATCAGCTCCTTATAAGAGAGTGGCATCACACTCTTCAACTCCATCCTGAAAAAGCCCTGATGTAACTCTAGGGTGAAGGCCATCATCAGGCTATGGCCTGGCATCTCCTGAACTTTGGTGACCTCCTCCTGGAACTGGTCGACGTAACTCCCCAACGTCTCATTCACTCCCTGCTTGATGTGGAACAGGGACTCTGACTCCTTCTTCCTCCACTTCGAGGTGGTGAATCTCAACATAAAACACCCAGTGCAGGTCCTCGAAGCAGTAAATGGAGATGGCCGGTAGCTGGTGAAACCACTCCCTCGCCTTGTCCTTGAGGGTGATGGCGAAGAGCTGACACTTGAAGCCATCCGACATCTACCGGATCGAGACCACGTCCTCTAACCACTGGACGTGCTGGACCGGGTCCCCCTTCCCGGTATAGTAAAACATATCGGGCTCCCTGAACCCCTCTGGAATTGGGCAGAAGAAACCAACTCGCTGAAGGGTCTGCCTCCCCCAGTTGGGTGAGCCGAAGGATATCGCGCACCCATCTCGCCGAACCGGCCTCCGCTTGCCGAGCCGGGGAAGAGCATGCGCCCGAGGAGCTCGCATCCCCTTCCTTCCTCGGTGACCTCCTTCCTAGATCGCCTGCTGGGAGCATCCTCGCCCAGATATGGAGCGACAATGATTGGGATATCTAGAGTCGAGCACTTGGCCCGCACACCGAGTGTGAACTTGACGAAGCTGAGCACCTCATGCCTGAAGTCTTCAAACATCCCCACCATGGCTAGAGATGGTGGGGGCGGTGAGTCGGACCTGTCTGAGCCTTGTCCTCCTCCTGTCATCGAGCCTGCCGACGATATTCTGTGCTGACCACTCTCCACCTCACCACACCAAAATGTTGAAACCGAAAATCGAGTCTCCTGTGGAGTTCATCCGTAGGGAAGGGGTGATCACACACCTACTTCTCTCCTGCAATATAAATGACAGGAAAACTGACCCAAGGGCTCGGCGTGGAGGTCCCACCACACACCCGGATGATCTTAGAGCGCTTCCCCTCCTTAGCAAAAGGCCGAGCTAAGGCTACCTCAGAAAGCGCTAGAATACTAGGGAATAAGTGAGCATTGCTTCTGAGGTACCCCTTGGGTCCTATTTATAGATTTCTGAAAATGGCCTGCAAATAGCCAACCTCCGTTGTTTCAAACAGCTATGTGCAGTCCAGGTTGGCCTGCCAACAGCGTAACTCCGCTGTTCTGAAATGCTATGGGCAGGCCAGCGGGTGCAAAATGGTAAAAAAATATCATGGGTTGCGAGGAGAGTTCCCCCCGTAAAGCCTCTGCTCGCCTGGGGAGGCGAGTTCGGGTTCGGTTCGCCCTGCTCGGCCTTGGCGAGTACGGGCCCGGCTGGCCTACTCGCCGACTACATCTGGAGAGTGCAAGCATTTTGGCTCTATTAGGCCCTGATGATTTCACATCACCTGGGCGACCTGGGGGCTGTCGAACTCTGTCCCATAGAGTGCTCGCCTGAGACTTGGACTGCATGATCCTGCGAGTAGGCTCTTGAGAAATTGAGCCGAGCTCTGTTCGATGAACGTCGAGCTCCGTTCGACGAACACCGAGCTTCATTTGACGTACGTAGAGCTTCGTTCGATGAACGCCGAGCTCCGTTCGATGTACGCTGAGCTCCGTTCGACAAACGCTGATCTATGTTCGTCGAACTTGAGTGGACTGGGCGGGTTTGTCTTAACGCCAAGGTAAAATGGCGTTGTCTGGATGGTACTTGATGCTTCTACCTGCCTCCTGGCGAGTGTGGGCCCGGCTGTCCCTACTCGCGTACCACTAACCGTGCTCGCCTGGGCAAGTTGGTGATGCTGAGCTCTGCCCCCCCCACCCATGGTGCTCGCCCAGGACTTGAGAGAAGAGAGCCAGCCGGTCTGGTTCCTAGCGACCCCACTCGCCGGATACGAGGTTGTATACTCCTAACTCTAGCAAACAAACTTCCTCTAATATTATTTGTTTTTGCTGAAGAAAACCTGGGCACATTGTTGCTGACTGCCCAGTGAAGAGTAAAGAAGAAGGAGTGAAGAAGCACTACAAGGGAAAGAAGAAAGAGAAGTCCCTTGCGGCCAAGAAGGAAAAGACCTGGTCTGACGCATCCTCTGGGTCAAACAATGAAGAAGAAGAAGCCTACATTGGGCTAATGACTGTTGCTGAAGGAGAACCTGAAGAATACCCTGCTGCTAGGATAGGGATCAGGGCTCCTCTGTCACATCTAAATAGTCACTCAGAGGTGGATAAAGATGAAAAATAAGATGTTCAATGTCATGGATTGATGACAATAACTGATGAAGAGCAGTTAGGATCAACCTAGACAAACTCAGGTAAATTCTAAATCTTTGTATTCTATTTCAAGTCATGAACTAGCTTAGATTCTGAGTCTTAATCATCAAGAGATGAAGGGGATTCAGATTCGGAGGATGATGTCAATTCTATAATTGACAAGTATGGAGAATTTCTTGTAGCATGCAAGAGGTGCAAGCTCCTTGCCAAGAGACAGGCAAAAGAGCTTCTCAGTCTTAAAAGCAAGTGTGAAGGCCAAGAAAAGGCTCTCACTGACATGGCTGCATAATCAGCCCTGCTCAAGGAAATCATTGATAGGCGGTCTGTGTAAGAGTATCAAATGAGAAACTTATCCAGAAACTTGAAAATGATCTCCTAACTGAGAAATTACTGGTGTTAAAATTTTCTAAGCCAAACACTGTGCTTCCCTTAATTGACACGCACCTTACCCAAGTGGGTAAGAAAGGGTTAGTATTTAAGGGACCTGCTAGACCTCCCAATCCAAAAGGAAACGGAAAGGGGAAGGCACCAGTAGTGCCTCTAGCCTCATTGCCTCAAATTCTTTTTCAGAAAGTCTTGTTGCCTTCTAACAGGTATGACCATGAAGCTATTATGGTCACTGGGAGAATGGCAGATCCACTGGTATGGAGCAATGTGGCCCTAGCCAAGGTGGAAGTTACAGCCATGTGAGGGCCTTTAAATCTACCCATGAGAAAATTCAAATGACACATCCTGGACCATTTGTCTTTGGTTCCCCAGCCCCAAAACTCAAGGATAATGCTATTACAGGAAATCTGAGTCGTCCAGCAAAAGTTGTGACACAAGGTGAGTCTTCCAGAAAGCCTGGAATGGCAGTTTCTGATGCTATCAGATGTATGTTGGCTGAAAAGAGACATGTAGCTGGTGGCTCTCAAAAAAGACCAAAACAGTCAGCTGAAAGACTTTCCTTCAGTCAAATGGCTGCTGAAAGAAAATAGAAGTATGCAGTAGCTCATCTTCCCACTGTTTAAGGAGCGGTCAGGCCAAATGTTGGTCCTAAATAGAAAAGGAGGTATAATATCCATGAGTGCTAGTGTTGTGGCAAAGTGGACCACTATGCTGTAGAGTGCTGAGATAATCCTTCAGTGTCCAGAGGTAGCCAACCTGTCAGGAATACTGCAGGATGGCAAGGTTTTTTTCAGGCTCATGTGAACCTATGACCCAATAGATATTGGGGTCCTAAGGTGAGATTATTTGTGTTCTTTTCAGGTTAGTTCAGGTACCAATTCCCCTAAATGGTACCTGGATAGTGGATGTTCCAGAGACATGACTGGAACAAGGGATCTGTTGAAGGAGTTCACTCCAGTAAAGAATGGACCTAAGGTCATCTTTGGAGGCTCTTATAAGGGAATAACCAGAGATTATGGTAAGATCTCAAATGGCATAATCACCATCACAAAGGTGGCTTATGTGGCGGGACTGCAATACAACCTCATAAGCATAAGCCAACTATGTGACCTTGGTTATGGCATTTCCTTCCTTATGGATAAGTGTCACATCAAGAGTTTTAGTGACCAAAGTGTCATCTTAATAGGAACTAGGATTGTGAATGTTTATTGTTTAAACTTTTCATGCTTAGATAACAGTTCCCCTATATGTCTTGTTGCAAATGAAAATGTCTTACATTGTGTCCAATGACACAAGAGACTGGTTCATTTGAATTAAAAGACCATTGGTCAGCTCTTTAGTGATGAGCTAGTTAGAAATGATTGCAAAATAAAATGCTCCAAGGAGGGTATCTTTGCTGCTTGACAAAAGGGTAAGCAGACTAAGACCTCTTTCAAGAACATTGGGACCAAGGACTCAGTGACATGCTTATATCTCCTACATATGGACTTGTTTGTTCCTATGTCTATTCATAGTCTAGGTAGGAAGGTCTACACCCTTGTGGTGGTTGATGACTATTCCAGATTTGCTTCGGTGTTCTTCCTTAGAAGAAAGGATGAAACACTTAAAATCTTCATGAATTTTGGCAGGCAGATTCAGAATGAACTTGTATGCTCTGTGGTCAAAATAAGAAGTGACCATGGAACTGAATTTTAGTCTGCTGCCATGACTTCTTTCTGTGAAGAACAAGGGATTCATTAAGAATTGTCCTCTCCAAGACCCCCCCCCCAGCAAAATGGGTTAGCTGAGAGGAAAAACAGGACTCTCATAGAAGCAGGGAAAACATTGTTGAGTGACACTTCTCTCCCTGAATATTTCTGGGTTGAGGCAGTTAACACTGCATGTCACGTTCTCAACAGAGCTTCTATCACCAAAGGCCACAAGAAGACTCCCTATGAGATCTTGAAGGGCAAAAAACTAAACATATCCTATTTTAGAATCTTTGGTTGTAAGTGTTTCATCTTGAACAATGGTAAGTCAAAAGTGACTTAGTTTGCTGTTAAATCCCATGAGGGGATCTTTGTTGGGAACAACAATAATAGTAAGACATATATAGTCTATAACTTGACTAATTAGGTTATAGAAGAATCTTTCCATGTAGTGTTTGATGAGTCAAACATGATTAACAGTGAGATGTCAAGCTCTTTGCCTAGTTCTGCAGTTACAGAAGTCATGATGGAAAAACTCCTCGTCAAAGATAAAGACCCAGCTGTGCAAGAAGAATGTGAAGAGGGATGCTGTCCAGAGGAAGCATAGGATAGTTTAGATGGAGATGAAGACCAACCTGTTGAAGAAAATGGTGCTCAGCAAGAAGCAGTAAGGCTGCCCCCAACAGTCAGATATCTAAGAGATCATCCTGCAGATCAGATAATTGGTGAGGCCAACCAAGGTGTATAGAACAGAAGCAGGAGTTTCAACACAGCTCTATATTCTAGCTTCCTATTACAAGAAGAGCCCAAGAAATTTGAAGAGGCAAATCAAGATCAATTCTAGATTGGTGCAATGTAAGAAGAACTGAACCAGTTCAAAAGGTCCATGGTCTGGAAGTTGGTTCCCAGACCAGATGGACATAATGTCATTGGAGTCAAGTGGATTTTCAGAAATAAACTTGATGAAAATGGCATTATAATAAAGAATAAAGCTAGACTGGTGGCCAAAGGTTACAGACAGGAAGAGGGGATTGACTATGATCAGACCTTTGCCCCAATTGCAAGGTTAGAAGCCATCAGACTGCTCCTTGCATTTGCAGCCTTCCACGGATTCAAAGTCTTCCAGATGGATGTGAAGTCAACCTTCCTGAATGGAGATTTTAAAGAAGAGGTCTATGTAGAGAAGCCTCCATGTTTTGTAGAATTTAACTCTCCTACTACAGTGTATAGACTTAGGAAAGCTCTATATGGGCTCAAGCAAGCCCCTAGAGCATGGTATAAGACATTGTCTACCTTTCTCATTGAGAACAAATTCTCAAGGGGCAAGATAGAGAAGACCCTAATCCTGAGGGAATCTAAGAGCAAGATCATCCTAGTCCAGATATATGTTGATGACATAATATTTGGCTATACTGATGACAACCTCTGCAGGAAGTTTGCAAAACTTATGCAGGAGAATTTTGAGATGAGTAGTTTGGGTGAACTGAAGTTCTTCTTGGGACTACAAGTAAGACAGACTGATGATGGTCTATCCATATTAAAGTTAAAGTTCACCAGGGAGCTAGTAAAGAAATATGGTATGGAGAATGCTTCCACCATGAGATCTCCCATGAGCTCAAGTATGCCTATAAGCAAAGATGATCCCGGAAAACCTGTTGATCCAACTTTGTATAGAGGTATAGTTAGCTTCTTTCTCTATCTCACTGCAAGTAGGCCTGACATTATGTATGCAACATATGTTTGTGCTAGGTATCAGACATGAACTAAAGAATCTCACTACACTACTGTGAAAAGAATCTTGAGATATCTTAAGGACACCCCAGATCTTAGCTTATGGTACCCTAGAAATGGGGAGTTTAAACTAATTAGCCATTCAGATGTAGATTTTTCAGGCTGCAAGGAGGACAGGAAGTGCACTTATGGCTCTTATCAATTTCTAGGTGGAACGCTTGTCTCTTGGAGCAGCAAGAAGCAAACAATTGTTGCAATCTCAACAACAGAGTCAGAGTATATTTTAGCCGGGAGTTGCTGTGCTCAGTTATTGTGGATTCAGCATTAACTTCAACACTACAATATTCAGATAAGTAGAACTCCACTCTTTTGTGATTCTATTAGTATAATTTCTATAGCTAGGAATCCTGTCTCGCATAGCAGTACTAAGCATATAGAAATTAGGTGTCATTTCATTAGAGAACATATGGAAAGGGAAGACATTAGCCTTGAGTTTGTCTCCATAGACAAGCAAGTGGTTGATATCTTCACTAAACAACTAGATGAAGCCAAGCTTAACACCTTCAAATTTGAATTTTTATGTTGAATCTTGTGTAGCTTCAATTCTCTCCTCTACCATATGCTACACTGTCTATTTTGCAGGCAGTACAAGTACTTCCTCAAGATAATGAAGCTAGTGTACAACTACTGAGGGGGAGCAATCCCAACAGCTGCAATGCATTGAGTCAAAGTGGGGACATCATCTCCAGACAGATAGGGGAGAAAAACACCACAGAAATCTCCCTATTGCAGAAGTCAAAAAGGGCGAGAGTAAGCAAGATGCAGGAAGCTCAGAGCCAGGTGCAGCACTGGAATTATAAGGGTGGCAGCAAGCCAGGGGTAGTAAGTAATTCTCCACATAGGCTGGAGAAATGTGGTAACATTTCCAAACTCTAATGGTGTTACTCCTGTTTTAAATTTATATATTGAATATGTTGTGTATGCCAATGACCTGTATTATTGATCAGGCAAAGTTTTGACTTCTTCAAATATGGGGATATTGTTGGGTATTGATCCCAATACCCTAGATTTGCAAGAAGTCAAACTGGTCAATGATATACAGACATAATGTATTTGATTTGTTGTTTTAGTACATGCATGCAGGTTGTCAATTGTCACAACCCTCATTTTCGCCGCATATAAAAATCTTATCAGAGTAAGGAAAAATGCGCGTCATGATGCCATGTCTGCAGGGGATAACTGCGGACGCTCAGGCAGACACCAAACTAATCATGAGAAAGATTCTTTGAGTTAATTTAAGGAAAATTAGTTAAGTGTAATTGCTAGCCGTATCCCTCGGCTTAGTGGCTCATTTAATCCACGAATCAAAATATAGTTATACACTACGAAAAAATACTTATTTAGATTGACTCAAACATCCTACATGAGTATAAACGTCCCCAAAGGACAACTCATGCTATGCAAGACTCAGAATTTATTATAGTAGTAAAGATAGCTTTTACGGTCGCTAAATATAACGAGTTAAAGTTTCAAATTATGCAATGCATGAAGTAATAGTAGTAGATTTTATAGTTGAAAATACCTAACATGCATTCCTAACATAAATACTCCCAGAGAACAAGTAATCCACATCCACATATAAAGAAATAAGCAGCTAGCAAGTATCAAACAATCAACAATTCTGTGGGCACCAACAAACTAACACAAACCCACGAACAAAAGTATGTCTGAACTAGTAAAACTAAACAAGCAACAAACTACCTCGCTATGATGAGGCAACAACAACGGCCAACACTGCCGCCCGGAAACTCCAAAACCAGCTCTGCTAACTGCTACTGCTCTGAACCTGAGGCATTCTAAAAACAGAATACCTCAGCAAGAAGGTATAAATGGTGGCAGGAAAAATAATAAGCCAAAATAAACAAAGGTCAACAGGGGTACCAACCCAAGACCAAAAGCACTGAAGTAAAGTACAAAAAGAAAACAAGCATCAACAGTAAAAGAGTACTTACGTGAATCGTCACGTTCAACAAGAGTACACCAGACGCACGAGGTTATAAGGTGACAACATGAATAATTCGCAAGAAAGAAAATACAAAACCTTTGTTAGGCACATGTGGTCAACTCTACCCAAAAACACGGGCGAGGTGGTCACTCTTGGACACACTACCCAAAAACACGGGCGAGGTGGTCACTCTTGGACACAATACCCAAAAACACGGATATAAAATCCGTCTAACTGTGAGGGAGTCTCATACTCTCCACCATACACCGCAGACATCCAAAAACTAGGTAGACTTCCATAGGGCACTAACGAAGGAAACAAACACTGTGGAGGTGGAATCGTCCACTAACTCCCTCAATCAAGAAACCCAAAGAAACCATAACACAAATACCTCGAGATTTGGCTCGACATACTCTACTTGACATTACCGAACTCAAGACGCGGTTGGTCAACCTCTAGGAGCAATTTACAGTCCTAGATAAATTCTAACGCGATTAATAATGAAAGCTAAGGCATGCATAGACATCATTAAGACACACCAGGAATAATTAACCAAAACCAGACGAGATCGGGCTTTCCAAGACAACACCTTACAACAACAAAGGATCGTTGAAACGATTAATCATAACAACGATTTGGAAGAATAAGCGCAGAAAATTCTAAAGAACATGAAAGTATAGCCATTACCATCAGATCGGACAAAGAGAAATGAGGGAAAACCACCACTTGTCTTGGTTTTACCGGAAAAGTCCTCCGAATCACTCCACGTTGTAGATCGGGGCAAAAGGATGCAGGAAGAGTTGAAATCTGAACAAGAACGGCCGAAAAGGAGGTTAGGGACGAAAAAAACCCTAACGAGAAATCTCAAGAAACGGGGAAGATATTACCACGATAGCGTAGCTCTCGGAGAGGGCTTTCTTGATCTACAATCGGTTTGTGATTTCGAGCACCGGAGCACCATCGACGGCCACTGGAAGAAATAATGACGGACAACCTCTTTCTCGCTCACGACGCTCTGGTTCAGGAGGAAAAAGAATCGGAGAAGATGAAAAAGATGAAGAAGGTATTTATACTAAAGGTGATAATAGGAAGAACAACAAAATAAATCGGGTTCAGCTGAACCGGTTTTCCCGTGACAGAAAGGAATGGATTACTCGAGTACTAAGGGAATTACACGAGTACTAAGGCAACTACACGAGTACTGCATGGGGATTACTCGAGCACTAAGGCACTTACTCGAGTACTGCACGGAGATTACTCGAGTACTAAGGCACTTACCTGAGTACTGCAAGGGGGAACTACTCGAGTATAAGGGAGGAAATCTCTCAAGTACCAGGATGGAAAAATTACTCGAGTGCTAAAGGGTAGACAACTCTGTTCGACTCTTGGTCGAGCTCAGCTCGACGTTCATCGAAAAAAAAAGAAAAAACTCCATTCGACGAATTCTGTTCGAAAATCATCGAACGCAGAACGCAGGGCCTGATCGTCAAACTCAATTCGAAAATTGTCGAACGCAGAACGCAGGGCCTGATCGTCGAACTCAATACCAAGAACCGCTAGACCTACAGCAAGCTCCGCTCGACGATCGTCGACCTCCAAACATCACCCAGAAAATTACAATCGTCGAGCTCCGCTCGACGATCGTCGACCTCCAAACAGCGCCCAGAAAAATACAAAAGTCGAGCTCCGCTCGACGATCGTCGACCTCCAAAAAGCGCCCAGAAAAAAATACAATCGTCGACCTCCAAACAGCGTCCAGAAAATTACACTCGTCGAGATCCGCTCGACGATCGTCAACCTCCATACAGCGCCCAGAAAAATCGAAATAAGGTTTGGTTCGACGAAAACCCACACCATTAGGAGGGCTTCCGAGAATCAAAACAAGCCCAAGGAATTAGTATAGTAATTATCATGTTCAGATAGTTGAACCTGAAAATATGAGATCAAAACAGAGGCTCAAATGCGTCGAATTAAACGAAACTCGCACCGTAGGCAAACATTGACGCTACGAACACAACAGCAAAGTCAAAACTAGAATCCGACGAGCCATTCCCGAGATATTAACCTTCAAAGGTTGGGGTGAACATAAACAAAACCCAAAACTTCGATCGCGCGCCGAGACTTCAAAAATGCTCGGGTTGCGACAAAACTGGACGAGCAAATCCAAAATTACTTTAATCCAAAACTCGACATTAAAAGTAACGACATGACGTCATAAATCTGACGTTGCTCATTCAAATAAAATCATCGAAAAATCGAGGGCATTACAGTTACTACCCATAAAATGATGTTTCGTCCCGAAACTAATCACATCTCCAAAATCAAACCAAAATCGATAAAATCAAACATAACTGAAAACATAGCAACATACCCAAAACTAAGAGAATAGGTGCGGGTGAGATTCCCTCACCGTCGATTCCAATTCCCACGTCGCGCTCTCGACGTCTTGATTTCTCCAAAGAATCTTGACCATGACGATGGTCTTTCTTCACAACACACGCTCTTGAGAATCCAGAACACGAATAGGTTATTCCACATATGTAATGTTGGGCTGAATATGGGGTATCGAGTCGAGGACTTGACGATCATTACGAACACACTTCCGCAACTGGCTCACATGGAACACATCATGGACACTAGGGAAGGTCGCAGGCAAAACCAGCCTATAAGCTGACACTCTGATGCGCTCAAGAATCTGGAAAGGTCCCACATACCGGGGGTCTAACTTGTGGTTCCTTCCAAATCTTTTAACGCCAGACATTGGAGAAACTTTCAGAAAAACCAAGTCTCCAATGACAAACTCCAAATCGACCATTCGTAGATTATCATACTTTTCATAGCGCTCTTGAGCCACACGGAGCTTTTCTCGAATATGAGTCACAGCACAATTCATCTCTTCAAGGGCTTCCGGACCTAGAAACGGTCTGTCACCAACTTCAGCCCAAAACAAAGGAGTTCTACAATGTCTCCCATATAAGGCCTCAAATGGGGCCATCTGCAGACTCTTTTGATAATTATTATTGTATGCAAACTTCATGTGTCTGAGACGCTCATCCCAAGCACCACTATGATCCAAAATATAATACCTGATCATATACTCTAAGATTTGATTCACCCTTTCCGTCTGACCATTCGTCTGCGAATGATAGGCGGTGGAATACCTTAAATCAGTACCCAACCCGTCATGTAAACACTTCCAAAAGCGAGACATATATATGGAGTCCCGATCTGATACAATGCTAACAGGAACACCATGTAACCTGATGACTTCTTCAAGATAAAGCTCAGCTATCTTATTCATCGAGTACCCAATATTAAATGGAACAAAGTTAGCACACTTTGTCAATCTATCGACTATCACCCAAATAGAGTCGTGCCCACGCGGATATTTTGGTAGACCGGTGATGAAATCCATTGAAATACTCTCACATTTCCAACTTGGAATATCAAGCCGTGTCAATTTACCACCAGGCCTTCTATGATCAGCCTTTACACGCTGACATGTATAACATTCGGATACAAACTTTGTGATGTCATTCTTCATCCCTGACCAACAAACAATTTTCTTTAGATCTTTATACATCTTAGTGGAACCAGGATGGTAGGCTATACTGGAACCATGAGCTTCAGCACAGATCTTAGCTGGAATATCGCCAAAGGAGGGGACGCAAAACCTATCCCGATACTTCAAAGTGTCCAACTCGTCCATAGAGAAATCAGGTAGCTCTCCCTTCACAGTTCTATTCCATATGTGTAACAAATCGGGATCATCATTCTGATGTGCTCGAGTAAGAGAAATCCAAGAGGGTTCTTCTGCTTCTAGTCTAGCAGGCACAGTACTACCCCCAACCTCAATATCCATCAACAAAAATTCTTCTACCAAGGACTGTACCGACAGGTTAAAAATCTTAGCGGTCTTTCTACCCAAAGCTTCAGCTACTACATTGGCCTTTCCTGGATGATAAAGAATTTCCACTTCATAATCAGCCACATATTCTAACCACCGATGCTGGCACAGATTTAGTGACTTCTGAGTCAATACGTACTTCAAACTCTTATGATCCGTATATATCTTGCATAACGCGCCGTACAATAAGTGTCTCCAAAGCTTCAGCACATAAATTACAGCCGCAAACTACAAATCATGCGTAGGATAGTTTCTCTCGTGGATCTTTAGTTGCCTCAATCCATACGCGATCACCATACCATCTTGCATTAAAACACAACCAAGTCCGATATGTGATGCATCAACATAGACAGCATACTCAACTTCTTCAGTAGGTAAGGTTAAAATCGGAGCAGTATATAATCTCTTCTTCAGCTCTTGGAAAGCCTCTTCACACTTATCACTCCAAATGAATGCAATATTCTTCTGAGCAAGTATAGTTAGAGGAGCAGACAACATCAAAAACCCTTCCATGAATCTTCTATAATAGCCAGCTAGGCCTAAGAAACTCCTAATCTCCTTAGGTTTAGAAGGTCTCTCCCATTCCATCACAGCAGAAATCTTGGTCGGGTCTACAGAAATACCGTCCTTGCTTACTACATGACCCAGAAAGGACACCTGAGGTAACCAAGACGCACACTTGCTCAACTTTGCATATAGCCTATGCTCCCTCAGGGTCGACAAAACCAAATGCAAATGCTGAGTATGCTCCTCAATATTGCGGGAATACACCAGGACATCATCTATGAACACAATAACAATTCGGTCCAAGAAATCCTTAAACACCTGATTCATCAAATCCATGAAAGCAGATGGTGCATTGGTTAAACTAAAATACATCACCAAAAACTCATAATGTCCATGCCGTGAACGGAAAGCATTCGGGGAATATCTGCCTCATGAATCCTCAACTGGTGGTAGCCTGAATGAAGATCGATCTTTGAAAATACCGAGCTACCACGCAATTGGTCGAACAAATCATCAATCCTTGGCAGGGGATATCTATTCTTAATGGTTACCTTGTTCAATTCCCTATAATCGATGCAAAGCCTCATCGATCCATCTTTCTTCTTGACGAACAAAACAAGAGCACCCCATGGTGAAGTACTTGGTCTAATAAAACCACAACTGAGCAACTCATCGAGCTGAGTACGAAACTCACCCAACTCAAGCGGAGCCATACGGTACGGTGCTTTAGCAATAGGACGAGTACCTGGCTCGAGGTCTATCATAAACTCTATCTCCCTTTCAGGAGGAAGTCCTGGAAGACTATTAGGAAAAACATCTGGAAACTCTCGCACCACCGAGACAAGCACGTACCGTAGAAATGATAGGGGAAACTCTGTCCTGAAATCCATAGGCGCTTATAGGTTGACCGTCGTCCATCCTGAAATCCAATCGCTTAGCCTTGCACTGGATGACCGTATCATACTTGGACAGCTAGTCCATGCCCAGAATCACGTCAAAATCAGACAGATCCAAAATCATCAGATCCGCAAATGGCAGAAAATTTCCAAGATAAATAGGGCATCTCAGAACTCCTTGGTTAGATACCACCGAATCATCGGAAGGGAGCTTGATATTGAAGGAGCCTCCTAATTGGTCCAAACCCAGGCGATGTTTATCAACAAATCTCCGGGCCACAAAGGAATGGGTGGCACCCGAATTGAAAAGAACGCGCGCCCACCTATTCCGCACCTTAAACTCCCCTAAAACCATAACATACATAACTAAATGAACGATAACAATGGCAACAATGATAAATTATAAGGATATATTAAACTGAGGCTAACCCTTATATCACTTGCGTAGAGGTTTAGGCTTCCTCGCTGGTCATCACATTCAGCATTCCTTTTCCTTTATCCAGGTTTGGTGGCGGTAGCAGAGCTCGAAGTGGGGCATGCTACAGTGGGGACTGAGCCTGGGGGCACCAAGACTTCTGGTGTCCCTTCTGCCCATACTGGAAGCAAACCCTTTCTTTCATCCAGCAGCGAGTCACGTCATGACCCTTCCTTGCACAGAATGAGAACACAAGCTCTCCCTTGGGTGCACCTTGGATGGCGTGCACCTGCTGCTACTTCAGAGTGGCAGTCCTCTTGAAACACCTTTCATAGGGGTGGCCAGGACGACCACAAAAGCTACACACTTCCTTACTTTTCTTCTTCGAAGAAGGGCCAGATTCCCTGGAGCTACCATCCTCAACACATTTTCTTTTCTCTTTCCTCGCCACAGCACTGCGGTTCTTGGTGTTTTCAATCGCTTCTACTTTCAAAGCAGCTTCCACTGCTTCAGCATAACTTTCAGCTCGGTAAGCGCATGTCAATTGCTAGACATCGCTTCTTAATCCTCACAAGAAACGTTTCACTCTACCCCCCTCAGAAGCTACCAAATCAGGAGCAAACCTACTTAGTTTGCTAAACTCAATCTCGTACTCGCTCACGGTGAGATGTCTCTGCTTTAGATGAAGGAAGTTATTCATTAGGCGGTCTTGCTCGACTGAGGGTAGAAACTTCTTCAGCAGCATCTCCTTGAAAGATTCCCAAGAACAGCCTTCCTTCAAGCTCTCTCTTTCCCGAATCCACCAACTCTTTGCCAGACCCTTCAACTGATAGGCTGCAATCATCACCTTCTGGGCTTCTAGAATTCCGGAATACGAAAACATCTCCTCGATGGAGATGATCCAATCATCTATAATCATAAAGTCAGCACTCCCGTCAAAGTTGGGGGGTCCCAACCGCTGGAAGTGCGATATGAAATTCATTTCTGGTGGTATCTCCATCAGTGGCACCAAAGGAGCAGGGGTATCGGGCACTGCTTGGCCCAAGGCAGGCTCTTGCCCTGAAGGTTGTTGCGCGGGAGCGGCAGACAACAAAGACTCAATTTGCTATTGCATAGCAACTAATTTCCTTGACAGAGCCTCATTGCTCTAACGCAGACTCTCGATAATCGCATCACTTTACGCACCTGATGACTCACCCTCTGAATTGGGAGTCGACCTCGTCACAGGACGCTTTGGCGGCATTTCTAAAAAGTAAACAAATAACTCATCAAAATCCTAGCTTACAACAAAGCCACACGGCTAGTTCAGACCATACTTAAAAGACACTTGCTTATGCTACAACTTGCTCTGGGATTTTATAATGATGCTATGCCCTGCTTAGGATGATATCCTCTCATCCTATTGACTCTTGTGCCTATGACATGAATGACTCTATTCTTTATTCTCATTTAAAATCATGTGTGTACATGTGTCATCATGTAAACCTTAACTTAGCATGCGTGCTTATGCGATGATATGTAATATATGTAGTGCTATGCATTCTAAAAAAAGGCCCTAATGCATGTTATGAGCGGCATACATATGAAATGTTATGCATCCCATACTACATAACATCGCATGCAACGAGAAAATAAAACGTGTTAATGAGCACCCATGTGATGGTGGTTATGCATCACATACTACATAACCGTCACATGTTGCCACCTATGGTGGATCCATATACAAACACATATTATGCATCTCATACTACATAATATGCCCTGTATACTTCTTATCATACTATGAGTGTAGTGACTATGCTTCAGCTAAGGCGTACTGATGACACATCGGTGTGTGTATGAAATGTCACTAAACAACCTACACTAACAAGGAAAGGTTGCCCGACCAATTGTCAAGCAACCTCCCTCTGATACCAACTGTCACAACCCGCATTTTCGCCGCATATAAAAAGCTTATCAGAGTAAGGGAAAATGCGCGTCATGATGCCACGTCTGTAGGGGATAACTGCGGACGCTCAGGCAGACACCAAACTAATCATGAAGAAAGATTCTTTGAGTTAATTTAAGGAAAATTAGCTAAGTGCAATAGCTAGCCGTATCCCTCGGCTTAGTGACTCATTTAGTCCACGAATCAAAATATAGTTATATGCTGCGGAAAAATACTTATTTAGATTGACTCAAACATCCTACATGAGTATAAACGTCCCCAAAGGACAACTCATGCTATGCAAGACTCTGAATTTATTATTGTAGTAAAGATAGCTTTTACGGTCGCTAAATATAACAAGTTAGAGTTTCAAATTATGCAATGCATGAAATAATAGTAGTAGATTTTATAGTTGAAAATACCTAACTTGCATTCCTAACATAAATCCTCCCAAAGAACAAGTAATACACATCCACATATAAAGAAATAAGCAGCTAGCAAGTATCAAACAATCAACAATTCTCGGGGCGCCAACAAACCGACACGAACCCACAAACAAATGTATGTTTAAACTAGTAAAACTAAACAAGCAACAAACTACCTCGTTATGACGAGGCAACAACCACGACCAACACTGCCGCCCGGAAACTCCAAAACCAGCTCTACTAACTGCTACTGCTCTGAACCTGAGGCATTCTAAAGACAGAATACCTCAGCAAGAAGGTACAAATGGTGGCAGGAAAAATAATAAGCGAAAATAAACATAGGTCAACAGGGGTACCAACCCAAGACCAAAAGCACTGAAGTAAAGTACAAAAAGAAAACAAGCATCAACAGTAAAAGAATACTTACGTGAATCGTCACGTTCAACAAGAGTACACCAGACGCACGAGCTATAAGTTGACTACATTAATAATTCGCAAGAAAGAAAATACAAAACCTCTGTTAGGCACTTGTGGTCGACTCTACCCAAAAACACGGGCGAGGTGGTCACTCTTGGACACACTACCCAAAAACACAGGCGAGGTGGCCACTCTTGGACACACTACCCAAAACACGGATAAAAAATCCATCTAACTGCGAGGGAGTCTCATACTCTCCACCATACACCGCATACATCCAAAAACAAGGTAGACTTCCACAGGGCACTAATGAAGGAAACAAACACTACGGAGGTGGAATCGTCCACTAACTCCCGCAATCAAGAAACCTGAAGAATCCACAACACAAATACCTCGAGATTTGGCTCGACAGATTCTACTTGACATTACCGAACTCAAGACGCGGTTGATCAACCTCTAGGAGAAATTTACAGTCCTAGATAAATTCTAACTCGATTAATAACGAAAGCTAAGGCATGCATAGACATCATTAAGACACACCAGGAATTATTAACCAAAACCAGACGAGATCAGGCTTTCCAAGACAACACCTTACCACAACAAAGGATCGTTGAAACGATTAATCATAACAATGATTTGTAAGAATAAGCGCATAAAATTTTAAAGAACATGAAAGTATAGCCGTTACCATCAGATCAGACAAACAGAAACGAGGGGAAACCCCCACTTGTCTTGGTTTTACCGGAAAAGTCCTCTGAATCACTCCACGTTGTAGATCGGGGCAAATGGGTGCGGGAGGAGTTAAAATCTTAACAAGAACGACCGAAAAGGAGGTTAGGGCCGAAAAAAACCCTAACGAGAAATCTCAAGAAACGGGGAAGATATTACCACAATGGCGTAGCTCTCGGCGAGGGCTTTCTGGATCTACAATCGGTTTGAAATTTCGAGCACCGGAGCACTGTCGACGGCCACTGGAAGAAATAAGGACGGACAACCGCTTTCTCGCTCACGCTGCTCTGGTTCGAGAGGAAAAAGAATAGGAGAAGATGAAGAAGGTATTTATACTAAAGGTGATAACAGGAAGAACAACACAATAAATCGGGTTCAGCTGAACAGGTTTTCCCGAGACAGAAAGGAATGAATTACTCGAGTACTAAGGGAATTAAACGAGTACTAAGGCAACTACACGAGTACTGCACGGGGATTACTCGAGCACTAAGGCACTTACTCGAGTACTGCATAGGGATTACTCGAGTACTAAGACACTTACTCGAGTACTGCAAGGGGGAAGTACTCGAGTACAAGGGAGGAAATCTCTCGAGTACCAGGATGGGAAAATTACTCGAGTGCTAAAGGGGAGAAAACTCCGTTCGACTCTTGGTTGAGCTCAACTCGACGTTCATTGAACAAAAAGGAAAAAAGTCCATTCGACGAATTCTGTTCGAAAATTGTCGAACGCAGAATGCAGGGCCTGATCGTCGAACTCAATTTGAAAATCGTCGAACTCAGAACGCAGGGCCTGATCGTCGAACTCAATACCAAGAACCGCTAGACCTACAGCTACTGATAAACAGGCGCAGATATTTGGTGATGAGGAGTGGTAATAAGACTCTCTTATCAAGGTTGCGGGTTCGAGACCCCATGGCAACAACCTACCGCTGCTGATAAATAAGCGCGAAGATTTGGTTGGGGTGCAATGGGCCTGAAGGCCTTGATGTTTAGGCTTACTACCAGTTGTGCCGTGGGGCGAGACAAGCCGCCGGCCCAGGCAAGGGTGTGGTGGGCCTCTGAGCTCTAAACCCGGGCTGCTGGTAGGCCGGCGACGCCGTGGGGCGGCCCAGTCTTCCTAAACCCGGGTCGTTACATCCATGATTGGACAAGTGAAGAAAAAGAGTATGTTAGAAAACTCAAAATTCATCGAGCTCAGCTCATAATTCGTAGAGCTCAGCTCGACATTCGTCGAGATAGGTGTAGAAAACGAGTATGCTGGAAGATTCAGAATTCGTCGAGCTTAGCTCACAATTCATTGAGCTCAGCTCTCCATTCGTCAAGCTAAATTCTGAAGTGTAAGACTCAGAATTCGTCGAGCTCAGCTCACCATTCGTCGAGCCGAGCTCACCATTTGTTAAGGTAAATTTAGAATTTGGGATTCAGAATTCATCGAGCTCAGCCCACTGATCATCGATCTCAGCTCAATATTCGTCGAACTAAAGCCAGAAAAATTGACTAAGACAAAACCGCTGAGACAGCTGAGACAGCTGAGAAGATTGTCTTAGCTTAACCGATGGGACAAAACTAGCTGGATTTCTTTAAGTCCAGAAGTGTTGACTGAAGCAGGTTCACATAATGCTTCTAATAAAGAAGGAAGCGCTGAGACAGTTGAGAGAAAAACCGCTGAGATAGAAGATAGTCTCAGCTGTAAAGCAGAAACCGCTGAGACCACTTAGAAGAAACCACTGAGCCAGAAGATAGTCTCAGCTGTGAAGAATAAACTGCTGAGATAGTTGAGAAGGAACCACTGAGACAAAGCCAGCAAAATTACTCCAAGTCAGGAAGCGTTTATAATGGCAGGTTCACTCAACGCATCTAATGAAGAGCCAAGATAGATGGCGTTGAGTGCCTTAACATCACTCAACGCTTATTGAAGATCTGAAATTTTGCCTAAGTCTAGAAGGTGATGACCAATGCTGACGTCACCAAAAGTCAACAAGTCAAAGTTTCTCATGTCGTTGCGAGAAAGCTACAACAGCACAGGATGACCACTGCTGACGTCACCAGAAGTCAACAAAGTCAAAATTGTTCATGTCATTGAGGGGAAGCTACAGTAGCACCGAAAGCTTATTTGTCATTTTCTGAGGAAGGTGGCGCTCACCATCCTTGGCTGGGCCCACACTCTAATTGTGTTGTTGATTCAAATCAACACATATAAAAGGAAGAAAGAAAAGGGGATTATGGTTACTGCGAATAAACACAGGACACAAAAAGGAAAAATAGAAAATAGAGGCGGGCGTACTTCATCTTCTCCAACAAGCTTGAAAGCAAAACTCCAGTAGAGCAAGCCTGCAGGTAGAAAACGTTAGCTGAAGCTCTTTCAAGTTCAGCAAGAGTGTTCTCTCAGGAAAAAGACAGCTAATTCTTCTGATCAGAAAGGAGATAGTTGTGTGAAGGGCAATCAACCTTCAACAACAGTTATATGTTCAACTGTGCAGCAAAGAAGCAGTTGGCTATAGAATAAGACTCGCTCCTTCTACAGTAAGTGGGCTGGACTGATATCTGCTCAGTCCAGCAAGGTAGACTCAAAGATTTTTATCTGAGTCAGTTGTTTTATATTTGCTTAACATTTTGTATAAACTCATGTATGATTCAGTTTATCTGAATCTGAGTTGTATGTCCTTTTATCCTGAGTTGTACGTGACTAATAAGTCATTAAGGTAGGTGCCCTACTAGGGTACTGAGGTATGATCCAAGTGTGGATCTGAGGGTAGGGCTGTCCTCCCAGTATGTGTAGTAGGCCTTAGAAATAAGGCTGAGGTAGGTGACTGGTTAGTCACTTAGCTGTAGGTGACTAGTGGCTCACTAAGTTGTAGGCCTTAAAGGAGCTGGAGCTGTAGATGCCTGGAAGGGCACCAAGGTAGGTACCTAGATGGGTACTGAGTTGCAGGAGTGCTGCAACGCTCTGAGAGTAGGGCTTTATGCCTGAAGTGGTAGGGCTGAAAAGCCTGAGCTGTAGGCCTTAGAGATAAGGCTGAGGTAGGTGGTCAGTGAACCACTGAGCTGTAGGAGCTCTGTAGGGCTCTGAGGTAGTAACCTTTGTGGTTCTGAGGTAGGGTTCTGAAGAGAACCTGAGTGTAAGTCTGAGGGCCTGAGGTATAATCTCTGAGGAGCATATTGGTGGAGTTTGTTCCTTGTCCAACAAGATAGTTGGATATGTGGGAGGGAAAGTGGATGTACCCAATTGGGGAACCACTAAAAACAATTATGTGCTTGGCTGTGTTGTTTTCTTTTCTTTTTTATTGCAGGTGCAAAGGAGAAGCTCTAGATCACCTAGAAAGAAATAAACAAAAAGACTCAAAAAATTTCAAAAACCAATTCACCCCCCCCCCCTCTAGGTAATTAGCTAACCTCAAGTAAATATCTTTCAATTCCTACTCCACCCCCACCCCCCCCCCCCCCCCTAATGAGATTCCTGAGAGCTTGAGTGCAAGAATAGAGGGGGAGCTAGCTGATACATAAATGGCCACTCAAAGAGTGCCCTTGAGTGTTTCTTCTGAGTTAGTGCCAGATGCTCCACCTGTAGAGATTACAGTGCCAGATGTTCTAACTGATGATGCTAAGTTAGATTCTGATGATGCTGAGGATGATGGTATTGCTGATGATTATCTTAATGTTGATGATTATGAGATATCTGCTAATGAGGTTACAGTCGTTACTGATGAGACCAAAGTTGTTGATAATGCAAATAATGGTTCTGAGCAAGTTTCAGTAGAGAACCTGATTGTCCCTCTCCTAGAAATTGTTCCTACCTCATCTTATTAGGGGGAGGTGACTCAGTCTGAGATATCAATTGTTACTCAGGTTGATAGGTTTATGCACAACCTTAAGAAAAGAGTTGTCAAGATGAGAGGTACTCCTCTAGTTATTCCAGAGGAGGTTGTAGATGTTTCAAATGAGGAATGAGATGCAGGAGAGCGTCCTCCTATCCTAGCTGTTGTAGTGCCTTTGCTAATTTCTAAAGCTAGATTATCTCTGATCTATAAGTCTCCCAGTGAATATCTAACATCTCTCCCAAATAATCCTTTTGAAGATGTTACCACTTCTAATGCTGATTGTTCCATTTTGAAGACAATAGAGGTCATGTTGGCAAGACAGCAAGCATAGTTTGGAGCGATAATGAAGAAAGTTCTGGACAAGGACAAGGAAACTGAGCAAGATGTTAACAACGGCCTTGCAAAAGTCAAAATTCAGATTGAGAAGCATGATACCAAGACTGATTCATTGTATGCCGATGGTGGAAACGCTATCACGCTTAACATGCAGGGACTCAAGTATGATTCAGAAGTTCTTGATAATGTTGATACGGATGCAAAGATAATGATTGATGCGCACAATAGATCAATGACTCACTTTGATATCAATATTCCTGCTTATTATAATGCTCTCATTGATGAAGTCAGAAAAGGGGGATGTGGCTATAAAGGCTAAGGTTGTTGCAGTTGAAGCTGCTATGGTAGAAAATTTCAAACAGACAAATGACTACTACTATAACAAATTTATGTGACTGTATGGTCAGATATTTTGTTCTCAAGTACCTGCTATGCCCGCTCATATTAAAGTTCATCATGCTGAGGATTACTCTCAACAGAGGACAGACACACAAGAGTTCTTTTAGGACACTACTATTGTTGATGTATCAGAAGTTCAAGCTGTTAAAGATGATCCCCATGCTCCATCCTACAAGAGAAGAAAGTTTGGTGAAGGCCCTTCTACTGCAAGATCAAACCCTGCCAGAGAACTTCCTGCCAGAGACAGAGAAATCGGTGAAGTGTGGAGTCCTACTTCAAGAGGAATCATTCTAGACACTTTCACCCTACGGGATCTTGGCAATGAAAACAGATGGAACCATTACGATCAGGTTGAATGGCATAAGTATGAACTAGCCTCAACCAAGAGGAGAATACACTTTAGAAAATTCAAGAATGATGATTCTGTGCCTCCAGCCCCTCCAAAGTACTTTCCTAATCCAAGGGCTTATCTTGTTATGCAGTGCCTGAAGAATCACGATGGTCAAGCCTGATTTTCTTATTTTTTTTATTGAGATGTCGCTGTGGTTGCCCTAAAAACTTTGAACTCTTACTGTTATATCTATATGATTTAAATGTTTGGCTGGAATGTGCACTATTTGTTATTTTCTTTAATTTATTCATCTTGTTAATTCCATATCTTATTATTATTTGTTATGTGCAATTCACCTTAGTTTATAGGATTCCGACTTTTTCAAATAGGGGGAGATTGTTGGGTATTTTATCCACAATAACACCTATTTGAAGAAGGGTCTAGGTACGGTAGGATGAATTGTGATTGTATTTGATATAGTATTCTAGTTATGTACTTGAAGGTTTATAATGCTGAATACACACCAATGTCAGGTTACAGTGGGTCAGTAAACACGGGACTATACAATGTAATCCTTCATTGTATAGGCCATGGTATTAACTGATGCGTAATCACTCTATTGGGGTGTACTTCTATCCCAAGTACGTGAGAAGGTTCAAGGAAAAAAAGAGCTTCAATTCAGAAAACATAAATTTTACCCAAGTAAAATTTTTAGAGTATCGTAAGGGATATTCATCGAATTCATCGAGTATCACTGATATTCGTCGAATTTGTTTGGTTCATTAATCCCAATGTCCTAGATTTGTAAGAAGTCAAACAAGTTAATGGTATATACATAGTTGTATTTGATGTATGTTCAAGTTCATGCATGCAGGTTGCTCTTTGTCACACTGATTGGACAGGTGGCTCAAGTGACAATGATAGGTGGACACAAAGAAGCTGGCAGGAAAGCCAGGAATTTGCCTAAGTCTAGGCATTGAGTGAAGCAAGCTCTCTCAACGCCAGGTGTCAATATTCGACAAAGTCCACAGGCATTGAGTGAAGCAATCTCACTCAACGGTTGCATGAAGCAAGCTCACTCAACGTTAGTTGTCAAGGAAGAATGCTGATAAAGATAGAAAAATAGCTAAGTCCACAGGAGTTGAGTGAAGCCAGTTCACACAGTGATATACAGAAAAAGTACTGAGTAAAGACTGGACAGTCAGAGCCCAGCAGGTTACAAAGACAATATTGCGGATAAGTACACAAGTGTTCAGTGAAGGCAGTTCACTCAATGATATATAACAAGAGGTGTCGTGTACAACACAGTCTGTCAAAGCTTCAATAGTGGCAAAGAGAAAATCAACTAAGTCCAAAAGCATCGAGTGAACACAACTCTCGACATCTGAAGAAGGAAGCATTGAATTAAGCTAATTCTTTCAAAGCCAAAGAAGAAGAAGACAAAAAATTTAACTAAGTCTAGAAGCGTTGAGTGAGGCCAACTCACTCAACGCTAGAGATGAAAGCATCGTGTGATGATGAAGCTCAAGTGGAGATAGATTAAAAAATCTGTCTAAGTACAAAAGCATTGAGTGATGAAGCTTCACTCAACGCTCTTAACGCCTAGCAGATAAAGATAGTTGCGGCTAAGTGCAAAAGCATTGAGTGATGAAGCTTCCCTCACACTCTCAATGCCTAAGATGCAGAAAGGTTTAGATTGTTGAGTAAGTGTTTTGGCATAGAGTGAAGTATGGTCACTAAATGCACTCAACACCTGGAAGTGCAGAAGATATTGGCTAAGTCCAAAAGCGTTGAGTGAAGCCAGTTCACTCAACGCACTCAACGCCTAAGCAAGGTTGAAGAATTGACTAAGTCCAGAGAGATTGAGTGAAGCCAGTTCACTCAGCGCATTTAATGTCTGAGTTCGAACTGAGAAATTGGCTAAGTCCATAGTTGCTGACGTCAGCAAGTCAACAAATGTCAACAGAACTCAAAATCATTGTGAGAAAGTTGAAATCAACCACTAATTGTGTCGGCGGCCTGCTGTATGATATATTTTGTATATGGAAGGCTATATGTTTGTAATTAATGTTGGGACCACGGGTCTATAGAGTCGTTGGATAGCGGATGATAAAGGAATGAGATTGGGAGACGGACAAAAACTTTTAGGGATTTATCTTTTCAAAAATCAGAAGATCTTCTTCGTCATCCTCGCCATTGTTGCTGAGATAAGACGCAAAAGCTCAAATCGTTCGACCTGAAAGTTCTTCCTGTCAGTTGTTGTCGTCTTCATCATCAAGAACAAGAAAAAATGAGTAGCAAGGATAACCCTAGCTGCATCCACTTCACATCCCAAGACGAGCAAATCTCAAAGATTATATTCTACAGCTGTGAAGAAGGAATCTGGACTGATCTTTTTCAGGACAGAAGAAGAAATACACAATGATAATTTTTTTATGTCCAATCAACACCAAACATATTTCTCTTTGTAAGTGATAACTCCTAAAAATAAGTTATCTATGTCGTTATTCCCAACAAATTATTTAGTTAAATCATTTAAAATAACTTTAAATTATATCGAAATGGAAGTAAACTCTTATTTATTTGAATTGTGGCTAATTTGGTCTTTTTCCGATGTATTTGGACCAGATGTGCCGAAGGAACTTGCCTGGAGAAGGAAATCTGCCAAAACTTCATATCCTGAAAAAGTTTGTAACGTCCACAAATAATTAGTTGCAACTACCAAGTTTCGGTTTGGCAATGCAGGCGCAGGCACAGTGGTTGCAACACGCCGGAAAACAAGGTTGCAACAACCTAGGGCGAAATTGAAATCCGAAAATTTGAATTTTGGCGTTGAACGAAAACATGGAAGGGTGCGTCTCTTTGGGAATTCGGTGGGGATTTAGATGGCAGTTATGGCAAGCAATAAAGGGGGAGGAGGCAAAAATCGACCATTGACCGGATGTGAAGGAAGAAGAAGCCAAGCAGGAAATCCAGTTCCGTGCAAAAAAAGGTGGCGACATCATCCTTTGTAGGGGCATTCGTAGAGATCAATTGGTTGGCTTGTTCTAACTCTTATTCATCATGTTTGTTGAATCCTCGCTCCGATTTCTCATACTTTTGACTATGATGAACTAATTCACTTGCGAGTTTTATATGTTGTGAACTATTCGACGTTTGCTTTAATGTTTACATGAACAATTGAGTTAAATTTGGTTTGTATCTTAAATTTCATTCTCTTCTTCAGTGATGACATTAAGAGATTACCATCTAGTGCTTCATACTGCGTTCTATATGCGAGAACTGCGTTCGTAAGTCTCCAGAATTTAATTTGGCTACATATGATTTAGCGTATTGCTATCATTCTAGTTGTGGAGTTAAGATCCATAATTTTATACGTATTTTACTTGTGTAGTCTTGATTTAAAGCTACTTACTAAATATGCATAGTGCGATGATGAAATCGAGAGATGCTCACCACGAGTTTAGGATTTCCATAAGATAAAAACTGAGTTGAATTCAATTGTATTTCTCTTCACAAAAAGGCAAACTAAGATTAGGGATCAACATATGAGACTCGTACTTCTCATCATTATATTCTCATCCTAATTTAGTTTCGTTATTTACTTTACTTACTCTTAAAACCTTGTGATTTTGCTTGACTTATAAGAAAAGATCATTAGTAGTACTCATAAGCTGAGGAAAAAGATTGTCTCTGTGGGTTCGACACTCTACTTTTCATTTTATTACTTGACGTGACACGTACACTTGCGTAGTACTTATATATTCACACGACAAAGCGTGCATCAAGTTTTCTGGCGCAGTAGCCGTGGACTACATATCAAAATGGATAGAAGCCTTGGAGACCAAAAATAATGATGCCCAAACCGTACTTAAATTCTTAAAGAACATTTTTAACAGATTTGGCACTCCTAGGGCCATCATCAGTGATGGAGGGTCACATTTTTGCAACTGGCAATTTAAATCATTGTTGAAGAAATATGGTGTGAACCATAAGATTACTCTGGCATATCATCCACAAACCAATGGATTGGCTGTGGTGTCTAATAAGGAAATTAAAACAATCTTGGAGAAAATAGTAAACACCAATAAAAAAGATTGGGCTCATAAACTCAATGATGCTCTTTGGGCATATAGAACTGCATACAAAACACCTCTAGGATTGACTCCGTATAAATTAATTTAGAGGAAAGCTTATCATTTGACCGTAGAGCTAGAGCACAAGGCATATTTAGCGGTTAAAAAACTGAACTTCGATTTTCAAAATGCCGGTAAGCAAAGACTTTTTCAACTAAATGAACTAGAGGAAATTAGGATGAATGCCTATGACAATTCTAAAATATATAAAGAGAGAACTAAAAGATGGCATGACTCAAAATTAAGGAAGAAGGATTTTAAACCGGGGCAATTGGTTTTATTATACAACTCAAGATTGAGATTGTTCCTGGGTAAACTGAAATCTAAATGGTCAGGACCATTTTTGGTCAAGAAAGTTCACCCTTATGGAGCAGTAACAATTTATAATGAAGAAAATGGATCGGAGTTCAAAGTTAATGATCAAAGACTAAAAATTTATATGATTAACAACGAGGATTTAAAGAAATCCTCATTTATTTTCGAAAACTAGGTGAAAAGGGAAGTCCTGTCGGGACTGGAAATTAGGCGCTAGGTGGGAGGCAACCCACCATTTTATATCCATTTTATTTTAATCTTAAGCTATTTATATTTCAGTTAGTTATTCGAGTTGAGTGTCATGAAGTTGAGAGAAATCACGAGAGGAGATAGTTCAAGAGTGCAGTTCTGGAAGTTGCAATGTGCAGAAAAAAATAGTTGCAACATCTAAGTGTCGGGTTCGCAAGGTAAGACTGGAACGACGCGGGTGTTGCAACGATCAGAAAATAAACTGTTGCAACCTTTTCTTTTCGGGATCATAAAGGGGTTGAGGCGTTATTAGAGGTGCCGGTTTAGCGGTACCAGTCTGCCTTTTCACGTGCCAGTTGGTCTTAAATTGACACGTGGCGCCGGTTTAAATGAACCGGTCTGCCCTTTATTCAAAGAAGGAGTAGGCTATAGAAACGACACTCTCCTCTCACCCAAAACCCTAATATCATGATCGGTAAGAGGAATACGTCGATCCTCGCCAAGCAGAAGACTCCCGACAGGCTGGCGCTTGATCGGCGGCGGAAGGGAGGCGAATCGATTGGAAGGATCCATCTGAAGACACACCGGTAAGATTTGAGAAGAAGCTACAAGCAGCGCTTCTGCCCGACACCCTGCAAGCCTTTGACTCTAGACTCGGTAACAGATTGCGCACCTCCCTCTACATTTTATTCCAAGATTCGAATAGTGGAAGGTGGAAATTGCCCCTTTCTAAGCCTAGCCTCCTCTTTTTCCCCTAATATAGTAAATGTCATCTAAAAAGAAAGGGAAGACCGTAGCAAGGAAGGCCATGAAGATTATAAATAAGTCTGCTAAGGAGTGATTTGAGATGCTAAAGTCTATCCCCCTGATGTTTGAGCGGGAGTTTGAAATGGAAAAGAGAGCATGGAGTTTAGGCTACACTCTGCAAATCCATGCTCTGTAGTGGGAAACCCTCTGCCACCCGCGAACTGAAGCCATCCTCCCATGGGTGTACGAGTTCTATTCAAATGCAAGGTTTTCTGAAAATGAATCAGTGATGGTAAGGGGAAAGGTAATCGACTTTTCTGTGAAATCCATTAACGGGCTGTATGATTTGGGATGTGAAGAAGATTTCTATAGTCTGAACCAGGTGATTGACTATTTTGAAGTAGCTACATTGGTATGTAACTCCCCCGACCCTGCATGGTCCAATGCATCGACATGATCACTTAAGTCTACATCTCTGTCAAGGGAGGCTAAGGTTTGGTTGTTATTTATTAATGCCAGCATTATGCCGACCTGACACTTGAACAATGTGACGATAGACTGAGAAACTCTATTATATCATATCTTGAATGGAAACCGGTTTAATGTAGGGGAGGTGATTAGCACTCATCTGAAAATGAATATCAAGGAGAACAAGGTGAGGAAATTGTGGTTCTCGGTGCTGATCATCGAGTTATGTCGAAGTGTGAGGGTGGTACAGAGCATGGAGGACTTGGTTACACATGTAGGCCGGGAGATAACTAAGCGAGTCGTGGAGATAAACATCAAGGTAGGGGATGAGTTTGATGACGGGAGCAGCAAGCTTAGAAAGAGGATTATGGGGACCCCTTCTTCTTCGGGCAGCAAACCAGAAGAAGTTTTAATCCCAGGGGGAGATGGAGCAACACTAGAAGAAATTCTGCGTAATATTAAATATATAAAAGTCTACCTCCGATTCCAGCACTGCTACTTCAGATGTAGATTAGATTATCTGCAGAATAGTCTAGATAATTTATCACGGAAAGCAAAACAACCAATTGAGGAAGCCCGGTTTGAATATCAATGGCAGTTTGACGAGCACGGGAACCTGGTGGACATGGATGTTATTAGCCTTGACCCGACTGAATTGACTGAAGAAAAGGACGATGAAGCAAAAAATAATAATGAAGGCTAACAGTCACATGCTTATAACATACGACTGTTTCAATTGCATAAACAATCTTTTGCATATGCTTAAGTATATGATAGTTTCTGTTTGTCTTTAAAAACTATATTTTGCATATTTTTGTGCTGGGTTAAATTTTGGACTGCGCTGCTAATTCTATATGCTTGAGTATATGATACTTTTGTGGATTTCATTTATATCTGTCATCTACATATGCTAAATGGTTTACGTGATAGATTCAATCATGTCCTTAATATTGTTAAAGCTCCATCCATTATTTCTTTTATGTGCATGCTCGCCAGCAACAGGACATCGTTTTGGAGATTGGGAGTCTCAGGAGGACTTATACAAGCAAGGGCCTTGAGGATAGAAAGACATCAACTTTCCCGGATGGTCAACTTGAGAAACTCTAGGGGAGTACTTCCATTTCAACTATATTTTCTGAAATTCTTCCATATGAACTAACGTTACTAGAGTCTAGTAACGTTTTAAGTATGGATTGGTCGCGATTTTGATGATTCGAAAATTTTGCATTATTTAATGAGTAAGACATTCTAGAGATCGAATGATAACTAATTGGTATGGCTACACAATCGTAGGAGTTCGGATTTTCAAATTGAAGTTAGTATGATTTTTTTGGTAAAACACTCTTAAGCGTTCGTATCATGCACAACTTTCTTAAATTCATTTTTACTCCCCGACAATATTTTAATATTGACTTCTAAAAATTGGGAGGGGTGAGAAGAACTGAGTTGATGGTGTAAGCTAAGATAAGAGTTTAAGTGACTACTTCATTTTGATCAACCGTGAAATCCTTTGAGCTTCTCCCTTATCATTTTGCTAGATGCTAGTGGATCTAAATTCCCTATATTCCAACTAGTTGTATCTTAATGCACTATTCAATTATGGGTGTTCGACTCAACATTTTGATGATAAGATTATAAGATATAGTGATATGCGGCCTGAGTATGTATGTGCCTACTTGGAATGATCCCAACTGTGACAAGAAGAAAAAAAAGGAGTAATAAAACAAAAGGAAGAAACAATTTGGTCATAGTGATATGTGGCCGAGGTATGAAAATACATACTTGTAATGATCCCAACAATGGGCTTTATATTAATATTTATAAATACTTATTGCTTAAGAGTTGAACTCCATAAGATGAGGGATTATTAAGATTATTAACTAGGGAATTACCTCTCCATTATAAATGCATGTCCATGAATAGCTAATCTAATCAAGCCAAGGCCAACCTTACTTTCGCGTGTGCTACTAACTCTTGTCGAAGTCAAATCAAAAACTTAGCTTATTATTATCCTTCCAAATTAGTGCGGAGGCTCAGTAAGAAAAGTTTTGTGTGGAAGTGAATAATTTTGAAGAAAGCACACACAACACCAAAATTTTTAATTTCTCTTTATCTTTCATCAGCTAATGGATTTCTGATGTTTGAGCTCTCAATGATTGATAATCGTATCAGTTGGGTAAAGCGGATCTCTTGAGTATGCTTTGTTTAATTTCTATTAAGAAAAAGGATCATCGAACTCTCATCTTGGTAATTATTCTTTCACCTAATTCACTATTAAGAATTGACTTGCTAGGGACTAACAAGGGTTAAAGTGTGGGGGTGTGATAACTCCTAAAAAGAAGATATCTATGTCGTTATTCCCAACAACTTATTTAGTTAAATCATTTAAAATAACTTTAAATGATATGGAAATGGAAGTAAACTCTTTTTTATTTGAATTGTGGCTAATTTGGTCTTTTTCCGATGTATTTGGACCAGAAGTGCCGAAGGAACTTGCCTGGATAAGGAAATCTGCCAAAACTTCATACCCTGAAAAACGGTTATAACGTACACAAATAATTAGTTACAACTACCAAGTTTTGTTTTGGCAAGGCAGGCACAGGTGTAGTGGTTGCAACACGCAGGAAAACAAGGTTGCAACAACCTAGGGCGGAATTGAAATCTGAAATTTGAATTTTGGCGCTGAACGAAAACATGGAAGGGTACGTCTCTTGGGGAATTTCGGTAGGGATTTATATGGCAGTTATGGCAAGCAATAAAGGGGGAGGAGACGGAAATCAACCATTGACCGGATGGGAAGGAAGAAGAAGCCACGGAGGAAATCCAGTTCCATGCAAAAAATGGAGGCGACATCATGCTTTATTGGGGCATTCGTAGAGATCAATTGGTTGGCTTGTTCTAACTCTTATTCATCATGTTTGATAAATCTTCGCTCTGATTTCTCGTACTTTTGACTATGATGAACTAATTCACTTGCGAGTTTTATATGTTGTGAACTATTTGACGTCTGCTTTAATGTTTGCATGAACAATTGAGTTAAATTTGGTTTGTATCTTAAATTTCATTCTCTTCTTTAGTGATGACGTTAAGAGATTACCATCTAGTGCTTCATACTGCATTCTATATGCGAGAACTGTGTTCGTAAGTCTCGAGAATTTAATTTGGCTACATATGATTTAGCGTATTGCTATCATTCTAGTTGTGGAGTTAAGATCCATAATTTTATACGTATGTTTACTTGTGTCGTCTTGATTTAAATCTACTCACTAAATATGCATAGTTTGATGATGAAATCGATTGATGCTCACCGCGAGTTTAGGATTTCCATAAGATAAAAACTGAGTTGAATTCAATTGTGCTTCTCTTCGCAAAAAGGCAAACTAAGATTAGGGATCAGCATATGAGACTCGTACTTCTCATCATTATATTCTCATCCTAATTTAGTTTCGTTATTTACTTTACTTACTCTTAAAACCTTGTGATTTTCCTTGACTTATAAGAAAAGATCATTACTAGTACTCATAAGCTGAGGAAAACAATGTCTCTGTGGGTTCGACACTCTACTTTCCATTTTGTTACTTGACACGACATGTACACTTACGTAGCACTTATATATTCACACGACAAAGCGTGCATCAGTAAGTTCCTGTTGGATCTGATCTGTATGTCTGTGTTATGAAGGCTGAGATTGTAGGATCTGATGTAGATCTGAGGTACGATTCAAGAGTGAATGTGAGTGGTAGGATTCTGTTTAGAATATGAGTGTAGGGCTGTCCTCCAATCCTGAGTCGTAGGGCCTTTGTCCTGAGGTAGGTGATATTCTGATCACTGAATTGTAGGGTTTTGTGCCTGAGTTGTAAGTCTTGGAGGAGACTGAGTGGTCCTGCGGGATAGTGTTGTAAGCTCTTAGGAGCCAAGAAACTAGAGAAGTGCCTTGTCTAACACACTATTAGAAAGGCCGGAGGGATAGTGGATGTACCCATAATCTTGGGAACCTTTATAAATTGTTGTCATCTCGATGACTATCTGGAAAGCATTAGGAAGTAAATCACCACTCACAGCCTAAACGTAAAAGTTAAAAGAAATAAAAAAAACCTAGAAACCTATTCACCCCCCCCCTCTAGGTGGTTGAGCTACCCTTGAAAACAAAGACTTTCAAGTGGTATCAGCGGGAGGTTGCTCCAGAAAGGTTTAACAGCATGATTAGATCTCCAAGGATAATAGTCAGAGTATACTTATGGGTTCCGGAGAGAACCATAAGTAGCTTGGTTCCATGAAGCTTCCTATTTGCAGAAAGGAAAGCCTTGGAATTTGGAAGGAAAGGGTCAGACTCTTCATTGAGGCATCTGACCAAAGGATCTTTGTCACTATCAAAGTGGGAACTTTTGTCCCTATGAAAGTCTCTAATCTGGATGCAAATGTCAAGACACTTAAGACTTATTCAGAACTGACCAAGGATGAGGTCATTCTTTCCACCCTGGACAAGAGGGCACAAAACATTATTATTAGTGTCATAGATGACTCCACCTTTCAGACTCTGTTGCACTACCAGACAACCAAAGAAATGTGGGACACTTTGATAGTCTACATGGAGGGAACAAAAGAGGTCAAAGATAACAGAAATTCCATGCTCAAAAAAGAGTATGAGGCTTTCAGGCAGTCCAAGGAAGAGAGCATAGACAGCTGCTATGAAAGATTCTTTAAGATAGTCAATAAGTTACGGACCTATGGTCGGGTCTTCAGTAATTATGAGCTTAATGATAAGTTTTTTAGGTCTCTAACTAGAGACTGGGACACCAATATTTGTGTCATCAGGAAAGTGGTAAAGCTGGCAGATAATCCTCCACCAACTCTGTTTGGGAAGCTGTTGTCTTATGAAATGCTACTGACTGCCAAGAAGGAGGAGGAGAAAAATAGCAAGTCTCAAGCTAGAGAAAAGACCGTGGCCTTCAAAGGTGAAGATACAAAAAGGAGTAGGGGAAAGACTCCTCCACCAAGGAGGGCTACTGAGTCTGACTCAGAAAGTTCCGAGACATGCACATCAGACTGCCACAAGTCTGATGAGGAGTTTGTTGTGTTCTTTAGGTAGTTTATGAAGCTGATGAAGAAGAAGGGGTGGAGGAACAGACCCTCCTCCTCCTCTCATCACAAGGAGGACTACTACAGGGGAAAGAAGATATCCTCCAAGGAGGATATGTATGGTTCTAAACTTGGTAAATAGATTTCTACTAAAGTGGTTTTCTATTGCTAAAGCAAACCTGGGCATGTCATTGCTAACTGCCTAGTCAGAAGAAAGGAAGATGGTGAGAAGAAACACCACCATAAAAAGAGTAAGGAGAAGTCCTTCATGGCAATGAAGTAGAAGAGCTGGACTGACTCTTCATCATCAGAATCTGAAGAAGAAGAAGCCAACACTAGTGGCAATGTCTGGTGTAGCGTAAGTCCGACTTGAGAGCATAACAGACACAAGGTAGTCTACCATGTCCAACACACCCTAATACTAACGCACCTACACAAGCATCTATCATCTCATTACGGATCGACTCAAATGCAGCACGTAAAAATATACGGAGGGGTGATCGACTCTAAAATAACGATCAAGAAAAAGAGTCGGATGATTCCCCAAATCAACATAAAGGTTATCACTCCTTTTAGAGAGTAGAACCTTGGCTAGAGGCCAAGATCCCCTCAAGCAACTAGGATCTACCCGATCTGGATTATAGTAGTTTGTCAACAATGAAATCAATTTCAGAAATAGCAATCGATCGTATTTAAAATCACGGAAACAACGTTTTCTCAACCACCACAAAATACTAGCAAGAGAACCACAAGGATGACGGAAGAGAAGTTACCCAACCCATTTTCATGAACACACAAGATAAGGTGGGAGATTCACTCTCTCCACGGATCCACCGGCGTCGCACTAAATGGGCTGCAACCTTCTTCCTTGGAGTCGCACCGAAGGAAGCCTCGCCGGCATCGCACCAAAGTAGGAGGAGGAATCAAGGGGGCGTCGGCTTCACACCTTGGCCGGCGGCTAGGTTCTCACCTTGGCCGAAATCTCTCCAAGAGGGATAGGGTTTTGTTTTCAAATTTTCTAATCTCTTTCTCAAAAAAAGGGGCTCCTTATATAGGAGTTACAACGCACATCTAGCCATCCAAAATGGAGATGAAATCTCATCCATCCGGAAGGCTAAATACACACCAAAATATTTGTCTAAATGCAGGAAATAAATAAATATTACAAGTCCAAAATAAATATAAATTTATTAACCAATGCTTGGAATAATTTTATATTCCACATAAAAATAACTAGAGCATGAGAGATTAATTAAATAGTCTTCAAGTGGGCGTTTTCTGTTAGCATCGTCACGGCTCCGAAGGTCTTTATGTTGCAGCACCTCGGCAACTGGATCATCGACAAGTGGAGGTAGCGGAGCGGCGGCATCAATCCTCCCCTCCTCAAAATCACATATCTCTGATGTGTGGTCCAAGAGATAGCGATGGAGAAGAGAGGCATCCAAGCTTCGAAGTTGCTTATCGAGGACCCAAGAGTCGTCCGAGGGGGGCAGTCACGCCAACGGATGAGGAAGCGGTAGGTAGCACCATCAGGAGTAACAAGTGGCTCAGCCGCCAGGATACTATCTGGAGTAAGAAATGTCTTGGGAAACCTGGGAAACATGTTAGCAGTAGGAATAAAGGAATGCAACTCACCATCCGAAGAGATACCTGTGGGTGCCGTAAGAGAGAGATCATCTGAACTACCACTCCCCAACCCATTAGAAATTTTAGTGGAAGGAGAGGACGACAAAGAATTCAACTCTGGTGGAGGAGAAACAAACAACGTCAAATCTGAGACATTAAAAATGGGGGAGATACCCCAATCGACAGGCAAATCCAAAATGAAAGCATTGTCTCCTAGCTTCTGTATAATCCGAAAAGGGTCGGCGCGCTTTGGTGCTAACTTTTTAACGGTGCCAGTGGGCAGTCGTTCGGGAGCTAACCGGACTAAGACTAGATCGCTAACATTAAAGTTTGACACTCTCCTATGTTGATTAGCGTGCGCTTGATAAGACTCGTATTGAGTATCCAAGGTAGCCCATATACGAGCATATAGGTCATGAATGTGTTGGGCGATGGATTGTGCGAATTGACTTGCTTTGTACGTTGGAGGCAACGGAACCAAGTCAAGTGGCATAGGGGCCTTGTACCCGTGGACAATCTCATTTGGAGACAAACTGGTGGACCTATTTTTGGAATTATTGTAGGCCAATTGGGCATGGGGAAGAAGTAGTTCACACATGCCCTTGTGATCGCTCACATGACATCTAAGAAGATTTCCCAAGCTCCGATTAACCACTTCCGTCTGCCCATCAGTTTGTGGATGATAGGCGGCGAAAAACAATAATTTGGTACCCATTAAAAGCCAAAGTGTTTTCCAAAAATAACTCGTAAACTTGACATCCCTATCCGAGACTATTGTCTTCGGCACTCCACAGTGACTAACGGTGTCCTTAAAATACAATTTCTCCATGTGAGACGCGTCATTGGTCCTACTACACAGAATTAAATATGCCATTTTAGAAAATCTATCCACCACTACAAAAATAGTGATGGCGTAAAGTGGTTGGTAGGCCTAGAACAAAATCCATACTTACGTCTTCCCATGGTATGGAAGGGATAGGCAAGAGCGTATATAATCCTACATTGGACTTGGTGCCCTTGGATGCCTGACAGGTACGACAACTACTAACTACCCTTCCCACCATCGCCTTAAGTTTAGGCCAATAGAATTTCTCCTCAACTAGCATAATTGTCTTGTCCCTACCGAAGTGGCTACTCAACACTCCACTATGCAGCTCCCAAATGATATGAAGTCGTAGAGAGGACTGCGGGATACACAACTTCCCATGCTTAAAGAGGTAATCGTATCTAATAACAAACGCAGTTTTCGTTGTGGGGGAGTTGTCCTGAGCGGATAAATAGGATTCCTTAAAATCTGGACAGGTAGCGTACTCATCTTTAATGCGTTCAAAACCTACAACGTTGATCTCTAGAGTGGAAAGCAAGAGGGTAAGGTGACTAAGAGCATCTGCAATGCGGTTATCTGACCCCTTAAGGTGCTTAAGATTAAACGTGTAACATTGTAGGAAAGATACCCACTTAGCGTGACGCGGGCTGATTTTATGCTGGCCATTGATGAAGCGCAAAGCTTCGTGATCGGAGAGGATCACAAACTCCTTGGAAAGGAGATAGTGCCTCCAATGGTGCAAACACCTAATGACGACATAAAACTCCTTATCATAATTCGAGTAATTCAATTTGGCGTACGCTAACTTCTCACTAAAATAACTCACAGGGTGTCCTTCCTGACTCAAGACACCTCCTATTTCCACACCAGAAGCGTCACACGTAAGCTCAAAGACCTTTGAGAAGTCAGGTAGACGTAAGACAGGTGCCCCTGTCATTAGTTCCTTAATGCATTGGAAAGCAATAGTGGCGGACTTCGTCCAAGTGAACTCACCTTTATTCATGAAATCACTAATGGGAGCCATAATGCTACTAAAGTGTCGAATGAAACGGCGGTAAAAAGTAGCTAACCCATGGAAACTTCGCACCTCTCGTAACGTGGTCGGTTCGAGCCAATCCTTAATGACCTTAACCTTGTTAGGGTCAACTCTAATGCCTTCTGAATCGACTATGTAGCCTAATAACTCCACTTCTGTGACATAGAATGTGCACTTCTTGAGATTATGGAATAAGGTTTCCTTCCGCAGGGTGGAAAGAACTGACCTCATGTGGGAGACATGCTCAGCAGTGGTGGTGCTAAAGACTAGGATGTCATCGAAATATACGACCACGAACTTCCCCATGTAAGGCTGAAAGACATGTGTCATCATCCGGGAGAAGGTGCTGGGGGCATTGGATAGCCCAAAGGGCATCACAAGCCACTCGTATAACCCATCCTTTGACTTAAACGCAGTCTTCCATTCTTCCCCCTCACGGATCCTGATCTGGTGATAGCCACTCTGCAAATCTAACTTTGAAAAAATGGTAGCGCCAGATAAGACATCTAGGAGGTCATCTAATCGCGGAATAGGAAATCTATATTTGATAGTAATCTTGTTGATAGCGTGACTATCCACACACATTCGCCATGTACCATCCTTCTTGGGGGCAAGCAAGGTTGGCACCGCACATGGGCTCAAGCTAGTCCTAATGAACCCCTTCTTCAACATGTCCTCAATCTGGGTCTGTAACTCCTTATGGGCAGCGGTATGAAGTCTATAATGGGGCTGATTGGGTAGGGATGAACCAGGAATAAGGTCTATCACATGCTGTATATCCCTAAGTGGTGGCAACGTCGAAGGTAGCTCATCTGGGTAAACATCCTTATACTCTTCCAACAATGCCCGGAACTCACTAGGTAAGTCATCCAACTCTTCGAAATTAGTGTTTGCACTCATAAGTACTAAAGCATACAACACACCATCAAGAAATGAATCCTTCGCAAATTCATTCTTACCTACTAGACTCAATGTTTTCCTCTCGATTGGGATAGGGGTGTCCTTAGCCACAACTACTGGTTTCTTCGGAAGGGTCGGCCTTAACGTAATGACCTTGCCATTAAATTTAAACTCGTACGTGTTGGATCTCCCAAAGTGTGTCACGTCGCGGGCGTATATCCACGGACGGCCCATTAACACTTGACATGCGTCCATTGGAAGGACATCACACCACACCTCGTCAGTATAGGATTTGATCGAGAGTGGTGCTAGGCATCGCTTGGTGACTAGAACGGTAACCTTATTGATCCAAGCTACCTGATACAGAGTCGGGTGGGGCTGCGTGGTCAAGGCCATTCGGCTAACGGCATTTTCAGAAACGACATTCACACAGCTACCACTATCGATAATCAGTTTGCAGAGCTTCTCGCCACTCTTAAAGATCAGAGAAAATATGCTCGTCCTCTTCCAATCATCTAACATACGAGGAGTGGTCAACATACAACGCATCACCATAAGGTGGTGATCGTCCTCGAAATCACTTGGGACCCCATCTGGGTCACTCTACTCAGCATCCTCATAAACATAATCAGCGAGGTAGGTAGTCGACTCTAAGAGGGCTATGGCCTTCGTCTTCGTTGGGCACTCAAAGGCATAGTGGCCTTGAATGCTGCAAGAATAACATGTGGCATTGGTCTTACTAACCTTCCCAATTGGGATACGCTCACTCGCGGGATTCTTAGTGTTCATAGCAGTAATCACTACCGACTTCGACTTGGTGGACCTAAACTTCCCCTTATCCGGATATGTGGAGGTAGATGCTCCAGCCGTAGACTTGTTCTTCGCATGGGAATAGCGGGAATGAGCCTTAGAGGCTAGATGTTTTTCAATGTCGAGGGCGGCATTGAAGATCGTATTCAGGTCCATATGACCATAGCGCAATAGCTTCCTTTGAATCTAGGGTTAAAGCCCTTTACGAAACCTAGATAATGTGACCTCGGGGAGCTCCCTAAGATCACAACGCACCATACGGTCCTTTAGCTCTCCCATGTACTTAGCTACCGAAATTAAGCCCTACCGCAGGGTGGCAAGCTCATCGAACATCTGTGTTCGGTGGTACGCAGTGACGTACTGATCAGTTAGCAAATTTTTCATCACCGGCCAACCTATAAGTGGGGCTCCATGTCCGGTTCCTAATCTCCTCTCCTCATTCAGCCAATACGTCTTCGCACGGCCTGTTAACATCATCCTGACAACTTGGATCTTTTGAGGGTCCGTGAGATTGTGCCATTCGAAGTAACATTGCATGTCCAAAGTCCAATTAAGGAAGATCTGGCGATCCCTCATGCCATCGTACGTGAGGGAATTAATCTTAATGGCCCTAGTGATATCAAAATCCTCTCATGGCGGTGTTCTCGAGGGGTTACTCGGGGAGAGTCCTCATCGGAATCCGAATCAGGGATTTGTTGGCGTCGGTGGGGCTGCGCAACATTAACGGGCGGCGGCGGCGGCCCTCCTTGATTCAAAAGGAGTTGTTCTAACATGGCCCTAATCTCAGTCATTTTGATGGCGCGACCCCTCCTCCACCAGTTTAAGACGATGCTGATGATGCTGTTGATGATCCGGTTGCTAAGGCCATACGACTCAAGGACGTGAGGTGGCACGATGATGCTAACGGACGGCTACGCTACAACCTCGCTCTGATACCAAAATTGATGTAGGGTTATCCGGAAACGGAGATCTCCGCGAAGCTAACACTCTCCCTACGCACAACACGTCGTAGATCTACCGCACCTACACAGCACCTATCGCACCTACACAGCACCTATCGTCACAAAACGCAGCACAAACAACAAAGGAGGAATGGTCGACTCGAAAACAACGATCGGAAATTTGAGTCGGATTATCCCCAAGAAAACACAAAGGTTGCCACTCCTTTTTGAGAGCAAGACCAAGGCTATAGGCCAAGATCCGCTCAAGCAAATAGGATCCACCCGATCCGGAAATAAAAGCCTTGCAACGGCGATTTCGATTCAAAACTTGCAGCGATTAAATTAAAGATCCGGAGAAAACGATGAGCGAAATCCACCACAACTAAAGAGAAGAAATCACACAAGGGAGGGGAAAGAGATTACCCAACCGGAAAACTCCATCAAGTATAGGTTCCCCATTCCCCGCCTAGATGATTTGTTGGATGTCTTGTCTGGAGACACCGTATTCTCCAAATTAGATCTTCGGAGTGGCTATCACCAGATTAGGATACGAGAGGGCGATGAGTGGAAGACAGCGTTTAAATCGAAGGATGGTCTGTACGAATGGCTTGTGATGCCCTTTGGGTTGTCCAATGCCCCTAGTACCTTCTCTCGGATGATGACACACGTCTTTCAGCCATTTATGGGAAAGTTCGTTGTCGTCTACTTTCACGATATTCTGATTTATAGCACCTCTACTACCGAGCACATCTCCTACATGAGAGTGATCCTTTCCACCCTGCGGAAGGAGACGTTATTTCTTAACCTTAAGAAATGCACTTTCTATGTCTCGGAGGTAGAGTTCCTAGGCTATATAGTCAGCTCTGAGGGTATTCGAGTTGATCCGGGCAAGGTTCAGGTCATTAAGGACTGGCCCGTGCCAACCACCCTACGTGAGGTGCGTAGTTTCCATGGATTAGCCACGTTTTATCGTCATTTCATACGAGACTTCAGTAGTATTATGGCGCCTATCACGGACTGTATGAAGAAGGGAGAGTTTACGTGGACGAAGTCCGCCACCCATGCTTTTGAACGAATCAAAGAGCTTATGATGGAGGCACCTGTCTTACGTCTACCTGACTTTGCTAAAGTCTTTGAGCTCACATGCGATGCGTCTGGGGTCGGGATTGGAGGTGTCTTGAGCCAGGAGGGCCATCCCGTTAGTTATTTTAGCGAGAAGCTGTCCGGCCCTAAGCTGAACTATTCCAATTACGATAGAGAATTTTATGCTGTAGTCCGATGTCTACACCATTGGAGGCACTATCTCCTCTCCAAGGAGTTTGTGATCCTCTCCGATCATGAGGCTCTACGTTTCATCAACGGCCAGCATAAGATCAGCCCACGACACGCTAAGTGGGTATCTTTCTTACAAGGCTACACGTTTAATCTCAAGCACCTTAAGGGAGACGATAATCGAGTCGCGGACGCCCTTAGTCGTCTTACGCTTTTACTCACCTCTATTGAAGTACATGTTATAGGCTTTGAGCAGATTAAGGATGAGTACGCCACGTGTCCTGACTTCCAGGACTTCTATTTATCTGCCCAGGATAGCTCCACCACGACGATATCTGCATACGTCATCAAGGATGGTTACCTGTTTAGGAACGGGAAGCTATGTATTCCGCAGTCATCGTTACGACTACATATTATATGGGAGTTGCATAGCGGAGGGTTGAGTGGCCACTTCGGTTGAGATAAGACCATTACGTTAGTCGAAGACAAATTCTATTGGCCAAAACTGAAGGTTATGGTGGGACAGGTAGTGAGTAGCTTCCGCACATGCCAGGTATCTAAGGGTAGTAAAACCAACTTAGGATTATATACACCTTTGCCTATTCCTTCCATGCCTTGGGTCGACGTTAGTATGGATTTTGTATTAGGCCTCCCCATTACCCTACACCGTCATGACTCAATTTTTGTAGTTGTGGATAGGTTTTCAAAGATGGCTTATTTCATCCCGTGCAGTAGGACAAATGATGTGTCTCACGTCGCTAAGCATTATTTTAAAGAAGTCGTTAGTCATCGTGGATTGCCCAAGACCATAGTGTCGGATAGGGACGTAAAATTCACTAGTTATTTTTGGAAGACTCTTTGGATATTAATGGGAACGAAATTATTGTTTTTCTCTTCCTATCATCCCCAAACTGATGGGCAGACAGAAGTGGTTAATCGGAGCTTAGGAAATTTGTTACGATGCCTCGTGAGTGATCACAAGAGCACTTGGGATCTTCTCCTTCCCCATGCCCAATTAGCCTACAATAATTCCAAGAATCGGTCTACGGGTCTGTCTCCAAATGAGATTGTCCACGGGTATAAGGCTCCTGTGCCACTTGACTTGGTGTCGTTGCCCCGAACGTACAAGGCAAGTCAGTTTGCACAATCCTTCGCCCAGCACATCCATGATTTACACGCACGTATACGGGACACCTTGACTACGCAATACGACTCTTATCAAGCGCACGCTAATTTACATAGGAGAGTATCAGACTTCAAAATTGGCGATCTAGTTTTAGTCCGTTTGGTTCCCGAACGCTTGCCAACTGGCACCGTTAAAAAGTTAGCACCAAAGCGCGCCGGCCCTTTTCGGATTATTAAAAAGCTAGGTGACAACGCTTTCGTTTTGGACTTGCCTGCTGATTGGGGTATCTCCCCCATTTTTAACTTTTCGGATTTAACGATGTTTGTGTCACCACCACAAGAGTTGATTTCTTTGTCGTCTTCTTCTCCCACTAAAAATTATCATGGGTTGGGGAGTGGTAGTATGGATGATATCTCTCTTTCGGTCCCCACAGGTATATCATCGGATGGTAAGTTACCTTCTTTCCTGCCTACTGTTAATATGTTCCCCAGGTTTCCACGGACGTTCTCCACTCCAGAGATGATACTTGATGCTGAGCCTGTTACCACTGCTGATGGCGACACCCGCCGCTTTCTCATCCGTTGGCGTGATCGGCCCCCTTCGGATTACTCTTGGGTACTCGAGACGGAGCTGCAGAGTTTGGATGCCGCTCTCCTTCACCGCTATCGCTTGGACCACGCAACGGAGATGCGTGCATTTGAGCGGGGGAGGATTGATGGCGCGACCCCTCCTCCACCAGTTGAAGACGATGCCGATGATGCTGTTGATGATCCGGTTGCTAAGGCCATACGACTCAAGGACGTGAGGCGGCACGATGACGCTAACGGACGGCTACGCTACAACCTCCGCCCGCGCTGTGCTACCGCCACGGCAACGCCTTAGTTTTATTTATTTCCTTTTCGTACACTCTATTTTATAATTGGAATATAAAATTATCCTATGCTTATGTGATAATTTTATATTCATTGCATGTGTTGTTGTATTTTCAATTTGAACTATTTTAGTTTTGGTGTGCAATTAGCCATTCAGATGGATGAGATTAAATCTCCATCATGAAGGGCTAAGGCTTATTTATAACTCCTATTAGCCATTCAGATGGATGAGATTAAATCTCCATCATGAAGGGCTAAGGCTTATTTGTAACTCCTATTTAAAGGAGGCTTTCATGAAGAGTTAAGGCAATTGGAAAAGAAACCTAAAAAAACCCCCCTTGTGGAAATTTCGGCCACCATGGAGAAGTCCATAGCCGCCCCCTCCCCTTTGGTGTGAAGCCAAGCCTTGCCTCCTCCATCCCCGTTCGGTGCGACTCCGGCGTGGCTTCCTTCGGTGCGACTCCTTGGAAGAAGGTTGCAAACCATTCGGTGCGACGCCGGTGGATCCGTGGAGAGAGTGATTCTCCCACAGTTATCTCGTGTGAAAGTTTTCTGGTTGGGTAATCTCTTTCCCCTCCCTTGTGTGATTTCTTCTCTTTAGTTGTGGTGGATTTCGCGCATCATTTTCTCCGGATCTTTAATTTAATCGCTGCAAGTTTTGAATCGAAATCGCCGTTGCAAGGCTTTTATTTCCGGATCGGGTGGATCCTATTTGCTTGAGCGGATCTTGGCCTATAGCCTTGGTCTTGCTCTCAAAAAGGAGTGGCAACCTTTGTGTTTTCTTGGGGAATAATCCGACTCAAATTTCTGGTCGTTGTTTTCGAGTCGACACTCCTCCTTTGTTGTTTGTGCTGCGTTTTGTGACGAGGAAATATTGTGGGTGATAGGTGCTGTGTAGGTGCGGTAGATCTACGACGTGTTGTGCGTAGGGAGAGCGTTAGCTTCGCGGAGATCTCCGTTTCCGGATAACCCTACATCACATTTCGTTACGTAGACCCGCTATAGCCACAACGTTGGGGTCACCTTGCTCATTCGCGGCCATCCTAGACGATGAAGGGGTAGTGTATTCCATTCCTAGTCTAGTGCGCATGCAGGTGTAGAAATATTTTGGAAAGATGATTTTCCCTAGGGCTGACCCTACATGAAAAACAAAATATTTTGTTAATTTCCCGATGTAAAAAAAATGTAGAACGTTTAAAAAATTTGTTTTGAACTTTTGAATGAAAAATACAGATTTTAGAGCGCTATTGACAGACCAGAATTTTTTTTTGTTTTTTTTTGTGGTTTGTATTGTGCGTGCCGACAAGACTCAAGAGAGGACGTTTCAATTATGAAATTGATATGACCGCCTCTGATACCAAATTGGTGTAGCGTATGTCCGACTTCAGAGCGTAACGGACACAAGGTAGTATACCATGCCCAACACACCCTAATCCTAACGCACCTACACAAGCATCTATCGTCTCGTTACGGATCGACTCAAACGCAGCATGTAAGAACACATAGAGGGTTGATCGACTCTAAAATAACGATCAAGAAAAAGAGTCGGATGATTCCCCAAATCAACATAAAGGGTGCCACTCCTTTTAGAGAGTAGAACCTTGGCTAGAGGCCAAGATCCCCTCAAGCAAATAGGATCTACCCGATCCAGATTATAGGAGTTTGTCAACAATGAAATCAATTTTAGAAATAGCAAGCGATTGTATTTAAAATCACGGAAACGACATTTGCTCCACCACCACAAAATACTAGCAAGAGAACCATAAGGATGAAGGAAGAGAAGTTACCCAACCCGTTTTCATGAACACACAAGATAAGGTGGGAGATTCACTCTCTCCACGGATCCACCGGCGTCGCACCGAATGGACTGCAACCTTCTTCCTTGGAGTCGCACCAAAGGAAGCCTCGCCGGCGTCGCACTGAAGTAGGGGGAGGAAGCAAGGGGGCGGCGGCTTCACACCTTGGCTGGCGGCTAGGTTCTCACCTTGGCCGAAATCTCTCCAAGAGGGATAGGGTTTTGTTTTCAACTTTTCTAATCTCATTCTCAAAAAAAGGGTCTCCTTATATATGAGTTACAACACGCATCTAGCCATCCAAAATGGAGATGAAATCTCATCCATCCGGAAGGCTAAATACACACCAAAATATTTGTCTAAATGCAAGAAATAAATAAATATTACAAGTCCAAAATGAATATAAATTTATTAACCAATGCTTGGAATAATTTTATATTCGCACATAAAAATAACTAGAGCATGGGAGATTAATTAAATAGTCTTCAAGTGGGCGTCTTCCATTAGCATCGTCACGGCTCTGAAGGTCTTTATGTTGTAGTGCCTCGACAGCTGGATCGTCATCAAGTGGAGGTAGCGGAGCGGTGGCATCAATGTCTAAGGAAGAATCCTATTAGGATCAGCCTGGACCAGAAAAGGTACATTTTCTATCTATTTCTTCTTCTAAGTCAGATTACGATACAAGTCCTAGTTCTAGTGCTTCATCATCAAGTGATGAAGATGGCTCAGAATATGAGGAAGATATCAATCAATTGATTGATAAGTATGATTAACAGCTACAAGCACTAAAAGAAGTAAGCTGCTGGCTAAAAAGAAGGCTCAGGAGATTGCTTCTTTTCAGCTTGCTGCTTCCCAGCATTCTGAGTCAGTAACCTTGCTGGAATAGAAAATCAGGGAAGTTAGCCTGCTAAAAAACATTAACATCATGCAGATAGGAACCATAAAATACAAGGACAGTCTCATTGGAGATCTGGAAGAGAAACTTTAGAGATCAAAGAGGATTGTGGCTAGTTACACGAAGCCCAATTCTGTGTTCCCATCATTGAATCCTTCTCCTCTCAGAGAAACAAGAAGGCATTGGGATTCGAGGGAAACACAAGAGCTGCCCATTTTAAAGGAAAGGGGAAAGCTCCAGTTCAGACTCCTATTGCCTTTGAAAGGGTAATACTCCCTTCTAACACGTATGACCAGGACTCTATGTATGGTCACTGGAAGAATGAGAATTCTTCCTGGAAGAATACATGTATATCTTCCAATAGGTTGAGAAGAGGAATGGGGATGAGTGCCTTTAAGGCAGCCCATGAAGAAATTCAAATGGCCATCATGGACCATTTGTCTTTGGTGCTCCAGCTCCCACTCTGAAGAATGTGGTTGTAGCCATTCTATCAACCACTGATTTGGCTATTTCTGATGCTATCAAGAGCATTTCTTTTCAAAGAAGAATATTGCTAATGGCATTCAGAGCAGGCTAAATAAGACTACTATAAGACTTATCTTCAACCAGATCCTAGCTGAAAGGAACCTAGAAAAGGTTATTGTTGTTCCTTATGGACAGAGAGCTGTTGTCAGCACAGCTAGTAGACCAGATCAGAAAAGAAAATACAACATTCATGAGTGCTGGTGTTGTGGTAAAGTGGGCTACTATGTCATTGATTATTGGCACAACACGAGTATGGCCAGAGCTAAAGTCAGTCCACCTGTCAGAAAAATTGTTGGTGGACATGTTCATTTTCAGGCTGACATACACCAAGGACCATATAAATATTAGAGTCCTTTGGTAAAGTATATATGTTTTGCAAGTTAGTCCAAGTGCCAATACCCCTATATGATACTTGGATAGTGGTTGTTACAGACACATGACTAGAATAAGGAGTAATCTGAAGGACTATACTCCAGTAAAGGATGGACCCAAAGTTTTCTTTGGTGGTTAAGACAGAGGAGTCACCAGAGGGTATGGTAAGATCACAAATGACATTGTCATTATCACCAAAGTGGCTTATGTGGAAGGTTTGCAAAATAACCTACTAAGCATAATCCAGTTATATGATCTACGCTATGTCACCTCATTCCACAAGGATGAGTGCCAGATTAAGAGGTCAAGTGACCAAGAGGTCATCATGACAGGCACTAGGAGTGGAAACATCTATTATTGAAATTTTCTGTGTTTAGACACAGACTCCCTTGTATGCCTAGTTGTAGATGAGAAATCCTCACACTATGTCCAGTGGCATAAGAGGTTAGCTCATCCGAATTATAAAATCATAGGCAAGCTCTGAAAGGGGAGACTAGATCTGATATACTCTAGAGGGGGGGTGAATAGAGTATATGGTGCTTTTTAAAACACAAAGAAAAACTTTTGCAAAGCTTTACAACAATTGTTGTAATGAGTGTAAGCAGGGAAGCAGAAGTAAAACTAATCACAAAACTAAGCTATGCAGAAACTAAGCGCAAGAAAATCTAGGCCATAAACAAAAAAAAACATGCAGAACCAGATGACACAAGGAAATATAGTGGTTCCCCAACTTGGGTACATCCACTCTTCTACCACCCTAGGTAGGAATCCACTGCAGGATGAGTTGATCAGGTGTCCTGGGCACCAATGAGCTTTTGATAAGGTGCTCAAAAACCAAAACAGATTTTTTGATCAGGTGTCTTGCCACCAATGAGCTTTTGACAAGGTGCTCAAAAACCAGATTCAGACTTTTGAAGGGAGTTTGAAAAACCCTTTACAGAGTGGGGGTGAGAGAGTTATGGCAGTCTTCTCTTTTCACAATCAACTGAGAAGACTAAGTGGATTGATTTCAAAGCTCCCCCTGAGTCCTTGATCTTCAGGAAGATGAGCTTTGCTGAGGGTGATAGGCCTTCAAAAATAGATCTCCAGTAGAAGATGATTTCAGCAAAATGAAATGTTAGTGTCTGGAGTCTTGAAATGATGTTGGCCTTGAACACTTGAGAGCTGAAGAGATCTGAAGAATGTTTGAAAGCTTGATCTCTTGATGTGTGTTCTTCTGAATTCTTGTTGACAGAATATTTTCAAGGAGTCTCTGTATACTGAGAGGTGTCCTATTCTTATCAATCTCTCTTTTTATTGTTCTTGTCTATTCTCTATATTTGATTCAAAAACATTCTATATTTTATTCTCTGATTCTGAATAGAATATTACTCTGTCAAAGATAGCTGTTGGTCTGCATTGATTACAGCCTTAATTGCATAATATGTTCTGAAGAAAGTCCACTGAATTGTTCCTTGAAAAATCCCTTGAAACTTGCTCCAGAAGTAAATGAAAACGGCTGGCAGATCTTCTGAATTAAATGCAGAATAACTTCTATCTGATTTGAATTTGAATTCTGAAAGATAACTGAAATCGTCGAACTGAGCTCTGCTATCGTCGAGCTGAGCTCAGCGAATTGGAAAATGCAAGCAGCAAAGAAATCGTCGATCTGAGCTCAAAGATCGTCGAACTGAGCTCAGAGATAAGGATCCAGTGCAGAGTCAAAATCGTCGACCTGAGCTCAGCGATCGTCGAATGGAGTTCGACGATATTGAGAAGTTGAGCTCAGCGATCGTCGACCTGAGCTCAGCGATCGTCGAATGGAGTTCGACGATATTATGAGGTTTGAGCTCAGCGATCGTCGAATGGAGCTCGACGATCTGTCGAAGTTGAGCTAGACGATCGTCGACCGGAGTTCGACGAAACGTCGTGCTGAGCTCGACGATTAGACTTAGTCTCCAGAAAAACTTGGGTCTTCAGAGCAGCTTCCAATCCTAGACTACTGACCCTTAGACTCAATTCTAATTGACCTGTTAAGCTATACAGAAGGTCAAAACACAGATTCCTAGAGACATAGTGATCCTGACCCAAATTAGTAATAGGGTGTTCCAACAATCTCCCCCTATTTGGGTTAGGAAAACTATTTACAGACATAGGAAAAACAAACAACATCATACAGTCACAATAACATAAAAACAACAGCAGCTAGACATTACAGAACCATCACAGAGATATAAAAACATGATATCCAGAAAGCAGTCAGAGAAACCAAGAATTGTCACCTTACAGAGTTATTCTTTCTCTTTGCCTTTTACCATTTTGATTTCTCTGTTAGGATTTAATGCTTCTTTGTTGGATATTGTATCATCAGCTGCTCCCAAATATGTTTGCTTAGAAGTCCTTGGAACCACTGCAGCAGGATGCAACTCCATGTACCTGTCTGCATCAAAAAATTTGCTGGAGGCATATCTCTCTAATTCTTTCTGTCTTTGTTCTGACATAGTAGATATGTTGGAAGTGTCTAGGCCTTTTTCTCTTGCTTTCTTGATTTGATCTAAAGCAGCCAACTCTTTCATTCTAGCAGTCCAAGCCACAGGATTCTTCTCAGGGTCCTCAAATGGAACAGGTGGCTCATACCTGTTGGAAGAAGTATCTTGAGGAATCCTGGCAGTCACAGATTCTTTGAGCTTATAGGGGAATGGACCAGAAGATGTATCAGAAGAAACATGTCCTCCCCTAGAGTAAGGATGCTGCCTGGAATGCCCTTTGGAGTAAACCTGAGTCTCCCTTTGGTTTCCCCTATATCCTCCCCTTCTAGAGTAAGAGCCCTTAGACTGGCTTTCCCTTTGATATGTTCTAGCATGAGGTTGGTAGGGAGCCTGGCTTCTAGCAGGGCCTGAACTTGCAGAGCTGCCACCTGCACCTGCATCAGGTGGAGGTGGTGGAGGAGGATGAGGGTGCTTGAACTGAGTGGAACCTTTTTCATACTTCCTTTTCTTTTTCATAGCCTTTAGCTGATTCTTAGAGAATTGCATCCAATGCTCAGTGATTGGGCAGTTGTGCAGAATATAGTAAGGAACATCATTGTCATCTCTAACTTTGGCAGGAGGAACCCTCTTCAATGCCTTACTTCTTGCCTTTCTTTTCTTTGCAATGGTGGCAGAAGAATCATCAGAAGCAGTGTTGTAGTCATCAGATTCAGAGCTTTGAGCATCATATAAGGCATCAATCCTTTTCATCAGATCTTCTTTCAGTTGAACAGCAGGTGATGGGGCAGAAGCAGAAGCAGAAGGGGCAACAGATACAGAAGCAGCAGTAGATATAACAACAGGTACTGGAGCAGCAGAAGAAACAACAGTGGCTATCTCAGGAATTTTGGCAGCAGCAGGTTCAGAAACAACATCATCTACAGCAGGCTCAAAAGCAACAGCCTCTGTCATCAGAGAATCCTGGGGAATGGGCTCATCAGCAGCAGTTGGAACATTGTCTTCTTCAGCAGCAAAAACAATATCAGAAGCAGATACAGCCTTGTCTTCATCAGCAGTAGCAGCAGTCATTACTGAGAGTACAAATGATGAAAGAATGTTGGGGTCACAGCTGGAGAGAGGCACCATTGCCTTAGACAGATCTTCTGAGGGCTGGACAGCAGAGGCTTCTGGAAGACAGCTGTAGTATGCAGTATCAAATGCAGACATCAAAGACCTTAGGTCTATTGCTAAGACTGGAGTAGCAGCAGCAACTGGAGCAGAAGAGGTAGCAGACACAGGAGCAGCAGCAGCAGCAGCAGCATGAAGACTGTCTTCATAGGGCATCTCCCCCTGCCTGGATGCAGATACCCCTGGATCAAGGCAACCTGCTGGTGGGGCTGCTGGAGGAAGGAGAGAAGAAAGCCTGGCAGAGAGGGCTGCCACTGACAAGTGCAGAGGAGCCAAAGAGGTCTCCAAGGAAGGGAGAGCCTGGGGGCAATGAGCTCATACAGCTTGTCAGCAAGGGCTGAAAGATCTACTTGCTCAAGAAGAGGAGCAGAGGTAGAGGGTACAGGGATGGCTGATGAAGCTGGAGGAGGAGGGCTGAAGGGTGGAATGAATGGCTCAGGAGAGGGGATGGTGGAGATGGAGGACAATGGGATGGATATGGAGGGAGTGAAGGTGGGTTGTTCAATAATGTGGTGGACAAGATCTTGGAAAGTTGTGGAAGAGGATGGTAATTCTGGAGGAGAGGAGGGGGAATCATCCATGTAGGATTCATCCAGAAGTGTGAAGGATGGAAGGGATGGGGATGAGGTGACATCTGGTGGGGGATAGGAGAATAGGGGATGGAAGTGGTCTGCTGGTGGAGATGAAATGGTTGTTGAAGATGGAATAGAGGTTGGAGATGGGCTGGAAATTGTAATTGGGGATGGAGCTGGAGTGGTGGATGGAATGGGTAGGGTTGGACTTGGAGGAGGAGGAGAAGCAGCACTAGCAGCAGGCAGGTCTTCTGCAGGTGCAGAGACCTGGGGGGGAGTGACTCTTAGAGTCCTGGTGCCTGAAGGGGCAGATGCTGATGAAGAGGGCCTGCTGGGCTTGCTAATCTGCCTGTCCCATTTCCCAAATAGGGCACAGGTGAGTCTCTTGGAGGCATTAATGTGCACTCCAGAGGAGACCAGCAGAGCAGGGCACTTGGCCTGAAGGAAGACTCCCAGAATCCTTCCAAAGTTCACAAATGTTTTGTTTATCTTTTTCTTTATCAGATCAAAAAAGATTTCTCCCCAGTTCAAGCTTTTCCTATCTACCAGAGCTCCCATGAGGCAGAGCTGATATCTGGAGATGGTGTCATGTGCAGAATGTTTGGCCAACAGAACCTTGCCTACAACATCTGCCAGAAACCTGTATTCAACTGACAGGTTCCTCTTAAACAACTTGCTAGGGTTCCCCTCAGGATGACCCATCCTGGCAAGTATATCAGAGAATTCTTCTCCAGAAAGTTCAGCAGAGTCTTCACCATTCCTTAAACCAAAAACCTCTGTCAAGACTGTTGGGGTCAGAGGTACCTGGGTGCCACCAATAGAACCAACAATGGTGTTGTTGTCAAGGTTGTGTGCAGTATATACCCATTCTTTGATTTCATCTGAGGCAAGTTTGATTCTTGTGGTCATGAGGGCAGATAGATGCTGATCTTTGAATAAACTGAGGATGTCCTGGAAGACTTGATCAGTTGTATTGAAGGAGTCTAGGTCAATGTCAAAACCTGCATCAAATTTCATTGCGGCGAGTACAGCAACTGAGACGGCAATGGTACCTGCAAAAACTTAACAAACAAAACGACCAAGGTAGAACTGTTTGGAGGGAAGAAAAGTTTGCAGAGAAATTGAAAGTGCAAGAGAGAACGACGGCGAAAAATGAGTTTTATATTAGGGTTCGACGCAGAAATGGAAAGTTCGTTGAACTCAGTTCGACAATCGAGGCTTCTAAAGGAATCTGAAGAGACTCCAAAATCGTCGATCTCCGTTCGACGATCTGGAAAGGCGTCGAGCTCCGTTCAACGATCGTTCAGTGAACAAAATCGTCGAGCGTCGTTCGACGATCGTTGACCAGAAGGGATAGTCCATACTATCAGAGGAGCGCTGAACTCAGTTCGACGATTCAGGAAATCGTCGAACTCCGTTCGACGATCTTTGGGAAAATCGTCGAGCGCAGTTCAGAGATCAGAGAAATTTTAGACACTAAGGAAAATCAGAATTTTGCCTAGTCTTGGTCATTTTTTAGCTTTCAAAATCTTGGATATTATTTAAGACTTCCTCCATCTAACATTCCTAACTGATTTAGGAAGAAGTTGTGTTTCTTTTCATCCAAGGGCTTGGTGAAAATATCTCCCCTTTGTAAATCAGTTGGGATATATTGCAGTTCAATTTTATTCTTTTCAACATTGTCCCTTAAGAAGTGATGCCTAATCTCTATGTGTTTTGTCCTACTATGGAGGACTGGATTTTGAGCTATGGAGATAGCACTTGTATTGTCACAAAATATTTTTGACTTCTCTAAGTTGTAACCATAGTCTAGGAGTTGATTTTGAATCCACAGTATTTGTGAACAACAACTGCCTGCAGCCATATATTCAGCTTCAGCAGTTGAAGTTGACACAGATGTTTGTTTCTTGCAAAACCAAGAGACAAGTCTATCACCAAGGAACTGACAAGTTCCACTGGTGCTTTTCCTGTCAATTCTGCATCCAGCATAATCAGCATCAGAGAATCCAGTTAACTCAAATGCTGAATCTTTTGGATACCAGAGACCTAGATTTGGACAACTTTTAACATACCTAAGAATTCTCTTTACTAGTGTGAGGTGTGACTCTCTAGGGCTAACTTGGAATCTAGCACATATACATGTAGCAAACATTATATCTGGTCTACTCGCTGTAAGATACAGTAAAGAGCCAATCATTGCCCTATATGTTGTCTGATCAACAGGTTTCCCATGTTCATCAGCATCCAATACAGCATTGGTAGGCATGGGTGTTTTCATACAAGATGCCTCAGACATGCCAAATTTCTTAACCAGCTCATTAGCATATTTGGTTTGAGAAATAAAGATGCCCTCAGCATGTTGTTTGACTTGCAATCCTAGGAAGAAGGATAGCTCACCCATGCTACTCATCTCAAATTTAGAATGCATTAGGTTGGAAAACCTTCTGCACAATTTTGAGTCAGTAGAACAAAAAATGATATCGTCTACATAGATTTGTACTAGTAGGGTATGGGACTTATGGGTTCTAATGAAAAGAGTTTGGTCTACTCTACCCCTTATAAAACCATTTTCCAAGAGAAAACATGCTAGGGTCTCATACCATGCTCTAGGAGCTTGCTTGAGACCATATAATGCTTTATTTAATCTAAAAACATAATCAGGATGAGTTGGTGAGATAAAACCTGGAGGTTGTCTGACGTAGACTTCCTCTTTGATGTCTCCATTTAAGAAGGCACTCTTGACATCCATCTGATAAACCTTGAAGCCTTTGTGAGCTGCATAAGCTAAAAATATCCTGATGGCTTCTAATCTTGCAACAGGTGCAAAGGTCTGGTCGTAGTCAATTCCTTCTTCTTGAGAATATCCTTGGGCAACTAGTCTTGGCTTGTTCCTTATTATTACTCCTTGATCATCCAGTTTGTTTCTGAATACCCATTTTGTTCCAACAATGGAATGATCCTTAGGCTTTGGCACTAGTTCCCATACTTTGTTCCTCTCAAATTGATGCAACTCCTCTTGCATGGCAATGATCCAGTGTGGATCTTGCTCTGCATCTTGAATGGACTGAGGTTCAATTTGAGAAAGAAAGCAGGTGTGCAACAGGTTTTGGTTGACCTGATTTCTGGTTTGCACACCAGCTGAGATTTCTCCAATTATCTGGGAAATTGGATGGTCTCTTGATGTTACTAAATCAACAGGGGGTGTTGATTGTTCACCAACTTGTGTTGTTGTTTCCTCTTGTGGTACAACAACTGGCTCTACAGGTTGTGCTTCAATATGTTGAGCATTGCTTTCATCTTCACTGCTTTCATCCTCTTGAGCAACCTGTAGCTTGTTCATATCTTCAACTAGAGAGTGTTCCTGCAAGGGTTCTATGGTAGAAGAAATCTTCTCCTTGAAAGACATGTTAGTTTCATCAAAAGAAACATGAACAGATTCCTCAATTTTCAATGATGATTTATTATAGACCCTATAGGCCTTGCTGATCATGGAGTATCCCAGAAACATTCCTTCATCAGCTTTGGCTTGAAATTTTGCTAGATGTTTCTTATCATTATTGTGAATATAGCAAATGCAACCAAAAATTTTGAAGTAGTCAACTTTAGGTTTCTTCCCTTTGAGTAATTCATAGGGAGTCTTTCCCTTCAGTTTATGTATCAGACTTCTGTTCAGCACATAGTTGGAGGTGTTCACTGCCTCTGCCCAGAAGGATAGAGGTAGATGAGCATCTGAAAACAATGTAGTGGCAGATTCAATAAGGGTTCTATTTTTCCTTTCAGCTACCCCATTTTGTTGAGGAGTTCTAGGAGCTGAGAAAGTATGTCTGATCCCTTCACTCTGACAGAACTCTTGCATAAGAAGAGAATCAAACTCTGTCCCATGATCACTTCTGATCAGGGCAATGTGAGTATAGAACTCAATCTTTATACATTTGAGAAACTCTGTCAGACACTTAGTTATCAGACTTCTTCCTTAGAAAGAACACCCAAGTGAATCTAGAGAAGTCATCTACAATCACTAAAGTGTAGGATTTCCCTCCTAGGCTTTGTACTGTGATGGGTCCAAATAGATACATGTGTAACAGATACAATATCCTAGGTGAATCACTCTTATTAAGTGACTTAAAACTGTTCTTAGTTTGCTTGCCTAATTGACAAGCCTTGCAGAGTCCTTCCTTCTTGTAGGGGCCAGAAGGTAGTCCTCTAACAAGAATTGTCCTTGGAGAGCCTAGCAATAGTTCTAAGGTTTAGATGTCCTAATCTCTTATGCCATAAAACATTTGGTCTACAAAGTGAATTGAATAAACAGATATCTGTAGTAGTTGAAAGAAAGTCTACTAGGTAGATGTTACCTTTCCTTTTACCTGTCAACACAGTTGTGTTGTCCTCTGACTTGATTTTGCATGAAGTTCTGCTGAAGGTCACCTGGTAGCCTTCATCACATAGCTGACTGATGCTGATTAGGTTGTGCTTCAGTCCTTCCACATATGCTACCTTCTTGAAGGTTACAGAACCAATCTGGACTGCTCCATATCCTTTAGTTTGTCCAAAGTTGGAGTCACCAAAGATAACTTTGGGTCCAAGCTTGGCTCTAAAGGAATTGAGGTTGTCCTTGTTCCCTGCCATGTGCTTGGAGCACCCACTATCCAAATACCATTGCTGGTTAGATGTTGGATAGGTCTTCACCTGCACATAAAGCAATTCACTTGTTTTTGACCCAGTTTACCTTAGGCCTAGGTTGATAACCTTTAAATTCAGAAATGAAAGATATCCCTGGCTGACTCTTATATCCTTCAGGATGATATCTCCTTGGAGGTATAATCCATTCAGTATAAGGGTTAAAGGTTTGGGATGAAGAACCCTTAGGATTCAATTTTGACTTGCCTTTGAAAAAATTTCCAGAGCTCTGACCTCTGTTCGACGATCTTGGAGCTGCGTTCGACGATCGTGGGTCAGATCGTCGAGCTCCATTCGACGGTCGACTATGGCTGAGATCAGGTATATTGGATCGTCGACCAGCGTTCGACGATCTTAGCTGAGATCGTCGATCTGCGTTCGACGATTTTTCCTGAGATCGTCGAGCTGCGTTCGGCGATCGTCGATCTTCATTCGGCGATCGTCGATCTCCGTTCGACGATTTGTACTGGACTTTAGTTTTCTGAGGCAGATCAGAATTTTTCCTGGCAACCTCTACAACTCCCTTTCCCTTATCAGAAATGAACTTGATAGGGGTTGTTAGAACAATAGGTTGGCTAGATGAGGCACCCAAGCCCAGTGTACTGTTGAATCTTGAGTCACTGTGCTTGTGATGTCCATCAGCTTGATGCTTCTCCCATTGAGAGATTCTTCAAGCTTCTTGGCCTCAGAGAGCTCACTCTTCAGTGAACCTATCTGTTCCCTATAGTTCTCCAACTCCTGAGAGAGTTTGAGGTTTTCTGATTTTAAAGCATTTTGTTCAGATAATTGATTTCTGAGAGAGATGATCTCTTTCTCAGACTTTACCAGGTCTAAACATAGTGCTTTAAATTCAAATTTGAAATCTTCTGAAGTGAAATCAAAAGAGCTGATTACCTGATCTTCTTCAGGTTGAGTCTCTTAGTCTGACTCTGACTCCTCTTCCTCTGAGTTGTGTTGTGAGGCATTGATTGCCATCATGCAGAACTCCTTTTCCTCTGCATCATCCTCATCATCACTTGAGCTGGAAGAGGCTTCTGACTCCTCTTCAGTCTCACTCCAGGATTCAGCAACAAATCCTTTCCTTGTGTGCTTATTTTTGCTGGTGGAAGGTTTGCTATTTCCATGCTTTTTGGAGTCCTTCTCCTTTCTTCTTTCTTTTCTGTCTCTTCTGTCCTTGTTCTTGTTCTTTGGACAGTCAGGGACTATATGCCCTGGTTTCCTGCAACCAAAGCAAATGATGTCTTTGTTATTTCCAGTGGACTTGTCATACCTTGGCTTATCTTGCTCCTTGTATGATCTTCTTCTGAAGTCCTTTCTGGCCATCTTATAGAATCTTTTGGCCAACAAGCTGAGAAGTTCATCATTGGCTGTTCCTTTTTCTTCAGGCAAATCCTCAGTTGCCTTGAATGCTATAGTCTTCTCCTTTCTTGTGGCTGGTGAAGCAGCCTTCTGTTCTTCTTCTCTGTTCTTGATGAGTAGCTCATAAGATTTGAGCTTACCCAACAAGGCTTCAGTGGTGATCTCATTCAGGCTTCTGGCATCTTTAATTGGCCAGATTCTTGAATCCCAAGTGCTGGGGAAGCACATTAGGATCTTGTCATTAAGTTCTGTTAGTGAGATCTCTTTGTCTAATGTCCTCAGTTCACTGACAATTAGACTCAGTCTGTTGTACATGTCTTTCACTGACTCAGTTTCTCCCTTCTTGAAGTTCTCATATTGGGAGATGAGATGGGATCTTCTGTCCTTTCTCTCATCAGCTGAGCCTGAAACTATTTCTGAGAGCTTGTCTCAGATCTCCTTGGCTGAATTACATTCAGCTACCTTCTGAAAAATATCATCTGACATTGTCTGAGCTAGAATGTTCATTGCCTTGGCATCAGCTACTTTCCACTTTTTGATGTCAGTATCTGTTCCTGATGGAGGTGGAACAGCATTTGTGCTTGTGCTCTCTGGAGGTCTTGGACACACTGTCAAAACAGAATTAAAAATATCTTCGTCAATAGAATTCATGTAGAGTCTAATCCTTGCTTTCCAAAGTGCAAACTTTGATAGATTGCACACTGGAGGTCTGGTGCTAGCATAGTCTTTGTTTTGGGCCATGATTTGTGCAAACTAAATATAATACTAGAATACAAAAGAAGGATCTAGTTTGGGATCTTTGGGGTTCAGGTGTTAGCCTGTACAACCAAACAGATATGGTATGTTTAACCAACCTCCCTCTGATACCAATTGAAAGGGGAAACTAGATCTGATATACTCTAGAGTGGGGTGAATAGAGTATATGGTGCTTTTTAAAACACAAAGAAAAACTTTTGCAAAGCTTTACAACAATTGTTGTAATGAGTGTAAGCAGGGAAGCAGAAGTAAAACTAATCACAAAACTAAGCTATGCAGAAACTAAGCGCAAGAAAATCTAGGCCAGAAACAAAAAAAAAACATGCAGAACCAGATGACACAAGGAAATATAGTGGTTCCCCAACTTGGGTACATCCACTCTTCTACCACCCTAGGTAGGAATCCACTGCAGGATGAGTTGATCAGGTGTCCTGGGCACCAATGAGCTTTTGATAAGGTGCTCAAAAACCAAAACAGATTTTTTGATCAGGTGTCTTGCCACCAATGAGCTTTTGACAAGGTGCTCAAAAACCAGATTCAGACTTTTGAAGGGAGTTTGAAAAACCCTTTACAGAGTGGGGGTGAGAGAGTTATGGCAGTCTTCTCTTTTCACAATCAACTGAGAAGACTAAGTGGATTGATTTCAAAGCTCCCCCTGAGTCCTTGATCTTCAGGAAGATGAGCTTTGCTGAGGGTGATAGGCCTTCAAAAATAGATCTCCAGCAGAAGATGATTTCAGCAAGCTGAAATGTTGAGTGTCTGGAGTCTTGAAATGATGTTGGCCTTGAACACTTGAGAGCTGAAGAGATATGAAGAATGTTTGAAAGCTTGATCTCTTGATGTGTGTTCTTCTGAATTCTTGTTGACAGAATATTTTCAAGGAGTCTCTGTATACTGAGAGGTGTCCTATTCTTGTCAATCTCTCTTTTTATTGTTCTTATCTATTCTCTATATTTGATTCAAAAACATTCTATATTTTATTCTCTGATTCTGAATAGAATATTACTCTGTCAAAGATAGCCGTTGGTCTGCATTGATTACAGCCTTAATTGCATAATATGTTCTGAAGGAAAGTCCACTGAATTGTTCCTTGAAAAATCACTTGAAACTTGCTCCAGAAGTAAATGAAAACGGCTGGCAGATCTTCTGAATTAAATGCAGAATAACTTCTATCTGATTTGAATTTGAATTCTGAAAGATAACTGAAATCGTCGAACTGAGCTCTGATATCGTCGAGTTGAGCTCAGCGAATTGGAAAATGCAAGCAGCAAAAAAATCGTCGATCTGAGCTCAAAGATCGTCGAACTGAGCTCAGAGATAAGGATCCAGTGCAGAGTCAAAATCGTCGACCTGAGCTCAGCGATCGTCGAATGGAGTTCGACGATATTGAGAAGTTAAGCTCAGCGATCGTCGACCTGAGCTCAGCGATCGTCGAATGGAGTTCGACGATATTATGAGGTTTGAGCTCAGCGATCGTCGAATGGAGCTCGACGATCTGTCGAAGTTGAGCTAGACGATCGTCGACCGGAGTTCGACGAAACGTCGTGCTGAGCTCGACGATTAGACTTAGTCTCCAGAAAAACTTGGGTCTTCAGAGCAGCTTCCAATCCTAGACTACTGACCCTTAGACTCATTTCTAATTGACCTGTTAAGCTATACAGAAGGTCAAAACACAGATTCCTAGAGACATAGTGATCCTGACCCAAATTAGTAATAGGGTGTTCCTACAAGCTCTTTAGTAAAGAGCTAATTAGGAATGATCCTATGATGAAGTGCACTAAGGAGGGTATCTGCTCTGCATGCCAAAAGGGCAAACAGACCAAGACCTCCCTCAAGAGAATTGGGACCAAAGACTCAGTGAGATGCTTATTCCTCCTTCATATGGACTTATTTGGTCCTATATCAGTTCATAGTCTAGGTAGAAAAGCCTACACCCTTGTGGTTGTTGATGATTTTTCCAGATTTGCTTGGGTTTTCTTTCTTAGGAAGAAGTATGAAACCCCTGATGTCTTCAATACATTTGTCAAGAAAATTCAGAATGAATTTGACAGTACTATGGTCAAAATCAAAAGTGACCATGAGAGTAAATTTCAGTCTGATTTCATGACAAGGTTCTATGAAGAGCAAGGGATTAACCAATAATTCTGCTCTCCTAAAACACCTCGGCAAAATGGGTTGCTGAGAGAAAAAATAGGACTCTCATAGAGGCTTGAAGGACCTTGTTGAGTGACACATCTCTCCCAAAATATTTCTGGGCTGAGGCAGTTAATATTACATGTCATGTCCTAAACAAGACTTCCTTCACGAAGATCCATAAGAAGACTCCCTATGAGATCTTGAAGGGCAGAAAACCAATCTTGAGTTATTTCATGATCTTTTGTAGTAAGTGCTATGTGCTAAATAATGGAAAGTCCTATGTGAATAAGTTTGCTACCAAGTCCTATGAAGGGATTTTTATTAGGTACAACAATTATAGCAAGGCCTGTAGGATCTACAACTTGAAAAATCAAGTTGTAGAAGAGTCTATTCATGTAGTTTTTGATGAATCTACAATGATTAATAGTGAGTTGTCAAGCTTCTCTTCTTGTCATGCAGGTACTGAACTGATGATGAACAAGATAACTATCAAGGAGGCTGCTCCATTAGTTCAAGATGAATCTGACAGTGTGTGCATTCCAGAGGTAGTACAAGGCACACATGTTGTGGATGATGATCTACAAAGTGAAGATTAGGAAGCTGAAGCAAGATTGCCTCCAGTAGTCAGGAATCTAAGGGATCATCCAAGACACAAGATCATTGGTGATGCTAGCCAAGGAGTAGTGATAAGGAGTAAAAGTTTGAATATAGCTTTGTATTATAGTTTCCTGTCACAGGTAGAGCCCAAGAAATTTGAAGAGGCGAACACAGATCAGTTCTAGATTGTAGCTATGCAAGAGGAACAAAACTAGTTTAAGAGGTGTAAGGTCTGGAATTTGGTTCCCAGACCACAAGGACATTATGGCATTAGAGTCAAGGGGATATACAGGAACAAACTTGATGAAAATGATATTATAGTTAAGAAAATGCTAGACTAGTTGCTAAAGGATACATACAAGAATAAGGAATTGATTTTGATCAAACCTTTGCCCCAATAGCCAGATTGGGAAATTATAGAAGTGTCATGTCTAACATACTGTTAGAAAGGCGGGAGGGACAGTATACGTACCCATAATCTATTGAACATCTATAAATTGTTGTGTCATCTAGGTTATTATCTTGAAAGCATTAGGAAGTAAATCACCACTCACAGCCTAAACATGTAAAAGTTAAAAGAAATACTAAACACCTCGAAACCTATTCACCCCCCCCATCTAGTTGGTTTAGCTACATTTGAAAAAATTACTTTCAAGGTATCATAAGAGGGTTGCTCAAGAAAGTCTTAACATTTTGAGTAGATCTCCAAGGGTAGCAGTCAGAGTATACTTATGGGTTCAGGAGAAAACCATAAAGAGCTTGGTTCCATGAAGCTTCCTATCTGCAAAAAGGAAGGTTTTGGAATTTGGAAGGAAAGGGTTAGACTCTTCATGGAGGTATCTAACCTAAGTATCTTTGTCACTGTCAAAGAGGGTACTTTTATCACTATAAAGGTCTCTGCTCTAGATGCAAATGTCAAGACACCTAAGAATTATTCAGAAATGACCAAGGATGAGGTCATTCTTGTCAGCCTGGACAAGAGGGCACAAAACATTATTGTTAGTGTCATAGATGACTCCACCTTTCAAAATCTGGTGCACTGCCAGACAGCCAAAGAAATGTGGGACACTTTGGTAGTCTACATGGAGGGAATAGAAGAGGTCAAAGATGATCGAAAGTCCATGCTCAATCAAGAGTATGAGAGTTTCAGGCAGTCCAAGGAAGAGAGCATAGCCAACTGCTATGAAAGATTCTTTAGGATAGTCAATAAGCTAAGGACCTATGGTTGGGTCTTCAGTAATTATGAGCATAATGATAAGTTCCTTAGGTCTCTAACTAGAGACTGGGACACCAAGATTTGGGTCATCAGGAAAGTGGCAAAGCTGGCCGATACTCCTCAACCAACTTTGTTTGGCAAGCTGTCGTCTAATAAAATGCAGCTGACTGCCAGGAAGGAGGAGGAGAAAAATAGCAAGTCTCAGGCTAGAGAAAAGACTATATCCTTCAAACTAAAGCTATAAAAATAGTAGGGGAAAGACTCCTTCTCCACCAAGGAGGGCTATTGAGTCTGACTCCGAAAGTTCAGAGACATGCACATCAGAATGCCACATGTCTGATGAGGAGTTTGCTGCCTTCTCTAGGAAGTTTATGAAGTTGATGAAGAAGAAGGGGTGGAAGAGCAGACCCTCCTCCTACTCTCATCACAAGGAGGACTACTACAGGGGAAAGAAGATAAACTCCAAGGAGGATAGATATGCTTCTAAACTTGGTAAACAGATTTCTACTAAAGTGGTTTCCTATTGTTACAGCAAACCTGGGCATGTCATTGCTGACTGTCCAGTCAAAATAAAGGAGGATGGTGAGAAGAAACACCACCATCAAAAGAGCATGAAGGAGAAGTCCTTCATGGCAAAGAAGTATTAGAGTTGGACTAACTCTTCTTTATCAGAATCTGAAGAAGAAGAAGCCATCATTGGGTTGATGGCATTGTCCGAGGAAGAATCCTGCCAGGATCAGCATGGACCAGAAAAGGTATAATCTCTATCTAGTTCTTCTTCTAAGTTAGATTACGAGACAAGTACCAGTTCTAGTGCTTCTTCATCAAGTGATGAAGATGGCTCAGAATATGAGGAAGATATCAATCAATTGATTGATAAGTATGGTGAACTACTGCAGGCACAAAAAAGAAGTAAGTTGCTGGCTAAAAAGTAGGCTCAGTAGATTGCTTCTCTTCAACTTACTACTTCCCAACATTCTGAGTCAGCAACCTTGCTGGAACAGAAAATCAGGGAAGTTAGCCTGCTAAATAACATTACCATCATAAAGATTGGCACCATAAAATACTAGGACAGTCTCATTGAAGATCTAGAAGAGAAACTTCAGAGAAAAAGAGGATTGTGGCTAGTTACTCTAACTCCAATTCTGTGTTGCCCATCATTGACTCCTTATACTCTCAGAGAAACAAGAAGGGATTAGGATTCAAGGGAAACACAAGTGATGCCCCTTTCAAAGGAAAAGTAAAAGCTAAAGTTCAGACACCCATTATCTTTGAAAGGGTAAAACTCCCTTCTAACAGGTATAACCATGACTCTATATATGGTCACTAGAAGAATGTGAATTCTTCCTGGAAGAATACAAGTATACCTTCCAATGGAAGGAGAAGAGGAATGAGGATGCGTGCCTGTAAGGCAGCCCATGAAGAAATTAAAATGGCCCATCATAGACCATTTGTCTTTGGTTCTCCAACCCCCATGCTCAAGATTGTGGTTGCAGCCAAGTCTCAGGTCCATACAACAAAGACTCTGACCAAGGGTCATTTATCAGCCAAGTTGATTTGGTTATTTATGATGCTATCAAGAGCATGTCTTTCACAAAGAAGTTTTCTATTGATGGCATTCAGAACATGCCAAATAAGACTACTGTAAGACTTACCTTCATCCTGATCCTAGCTGAAAGGAACCTAAAAAAGGTTGTTGTTGTTCCTTCTAGATAGAGAGCTGCTGTCACTAGAGCTATCGGACCATCTCAGAAAAGAAAGCACACCATTTATGAGTGCTTGTGTTGTAACAAAGTGGGCCACTCTACCATTGATTGCTGCCACAACTTGAGCGTAGCTAGAGCTAAAGTCACTCCACCAGTCAGAAAAATTTCAAGTAGAAATGTTCATATTCAGGCTGACATGCACCAAGGACCCTATAAATATTGGGGTCATATGGTAAAGTATATATGTTTTGCAGGTTATTCCAAGTGTCCATACCCCTATATGGTACTTGGACAGTTTGTTGTTTTGGGCACATGACTAGAACATGGAGTAATCTGAAGGAGTATACTCCAGTGAAGGATAGACCCAAAGTTATCTTTGGTGGTTCAGACAGAGGAGTCACCAGAGGGTATGGTAAGATCATAAATGGCATTGTCACTATCACCAAAGTGTCTTATGTGGAAGGTTTGCAACATAACCTAATAAGCATTAGTCAGTTATATGATCTAGGCCATGTCACCTCATTCCACAAGGATGAGTGTCAGATTAAGAGGTCAAGTGACCAAGAGGTCATCATGACAGGTACTAGGAGTGGAAACATCTATTATTTAAATTTTTTATATTTAGTCATAGACTCCCCTATATTCCTAGTTGCAGATGAGAAAGCCTCATACTGTGTCCAGTGGCACAAGATGTTAGCTCATCTGAATTATAAAATAATAGGAGGGCTCTTTAGTGAATAGCCAGTTAGGAATGATCCTAAGATGAAGTGCACTAAGGAGGGTATCTGCTTTGCATGCCAAAAGGGAAAATATACCAAGACCGCCTTCAAGACTATTGGGACCAAAGACTCAGTGAGATGCTTATACCTCCTGTATATGGACTTGTTTGGTACTATGTCAGTTCATAGTCTAGGTGTGAAAGTATACACCCTTGTGATTGTTGATGACTTTTCCAGATTTGCTCGAGTTTTCTTTCTTAGGAAGAAGTCTGAAACCCCTAATGTCTTCAAGACATTTTTCCAGCAACTTCAGAATAAATTTGACAATACTGTGGTCAAAATCCGAAGTGACCATGAGACTGAATTTTAGTCTGAATGCATGACAAGGTTCTGTGAAGGGAAAGAGATTCACCAAGAATTCTTCTCTTCTAGAACACCCCAGCAAAATGGGATTGCTGAGAGAAAGAATAGTACTCTCATAGAGGCTGGAAGGACCTTGTTATGTGACACATCTCTCCCAAAATATTTTTGTGTTGAGGCCATTAATACTGCATGTCATGTCCTTAACAGGGCGTTTATCACCAAGAGCCACAAGAAGACTCTCTATGAGAACTTAAAGGGAAGAAAACCAAACCTGAGCTATTTCAGGATATTTGGTAGTAATTGTTATGTGCTAAGTTATGGAAAATCTTATTTGACTAAGTTTGCTACCAAATCCTATGAAGGGAGTTTTTTTGGGTAAAACAATCACAACAAGTACCATATGATCAACAACTTGAAAAATCATGTTGTAGAAGAGCCTATTCATGTAGTTTTTGATGAATCTACAATGATTAATAGTGAGTTGCCAAGCTTCTCTTCTAGTCCTGTAGGTACTAAACTGATGATGGACAAGCTGACTATCAAGGAGGCTACTCCATTAGTATAAGATGAATCTAACAGAGTGTGCATTCTAGAGGAAGCACAAGGCACACTTGTTGTGGATGATGATCAATAAAGTGAAGATGAGGAAGCAAAAGCAAGATTGCCTCCAGCACTCAGGCATCTAAGGGATCATTGAAGACACCAGATCATTATTGATGCTAGCGAAGTAGTAGTGACAAGGAGTAAAAGTCTGAATACAGCTTTGTATTCTAGTTTCCTGTCATAGGTTGAGCCCAATAAATTTAAAGAGGCCAATACAGATCAGTTCTAGATTATAGCTATGCAAGAGGAATTGAACCAGTTTAAGAGGTGTAAGGTTTGGAAGCTGGTTCCCAGACTACAAGGACATAATGTCATTGGAGTCAAGGGGATCTACATGAACAAACTTGATGAAAATGGCATTATAGTTAAGAATAAGGCTAGACTTGTGGCTAAAGGATACATCCAAGAATAAGGTATTGATTATGATCAAACCTTTGTCCCAGTTGCCAGATTGGAAATCATCAGACTCTTCCTTGCATATGCTGCATAACAAGGATTCAAAGTCTACCATATGGATGAGAAGTCAACCTTTCTGAATAGTGACTTAAAGGAAGAGGTTTATGTTGAACAACCTCCAGATTTATTGTTCCTAACTCACCCGATTCTATTTATAGACTTAGGAAAGCTCTATATGTGCTGAAGTAAGCTCCTAGAGCTTGGTATAAGATATTGTCTAGCTTCCTCATTGAGAATAAATTCTCAAGGGGGAAGATAGACAAGACCCTATTCTTATGGGAATCTAAGGGCAAGATCATCCTTGTCCAGATTTATGTTGATGACAAAATCTTTGGATCAACTGATAACAACCTCTGCGGAAAGTTTGCCAAACTTATGCAAAGGGAACTTTAAGATAAGCAGCATGGGTAAGCTCAAGTTCTTCTTGGACCTCCAAGTAAGACAGACTGATGATGGCTTATCCATATCCCAGTCCAAGTTCACCAGGAAGTTGATCAAAGAGTTTGATATGGAGAAGGCCTCCGCCATGAAAACTCCCATGGGGTCAAGTATGAATATAGGCAAAGATGAGGCAGGGAAACCTGTTGATGAATCTTTGTATAGAGGGATAATTGTCTCCCTTTTATACCTTATTACAAGTAGGCCAGATTTCATATATGCTACATGTGTTTGTGCTTGGTATCAGGCCTGCCCTAAAGAATCTCACTACTCTGATGTCAAGAGGATTTTAGGGTATCTTAAGGGCACACCAGATCTTGGCCTATGGTACCCTAAAAATGAGGATTTTAATCCAATAGGCTATTCGGCTGCAGACTTTGTAGGCTGTAGAGAGGACAGGAAGAGCACATCCGGCACCTATTAGTTCTTGGGAGGAAGGCTAGTGTCTTGGAGCAGCAATAAGAAATAAGTGTTGCACAGTTGTTATGGATCCAGCATCAGCTCCAGGACTATAACCTCAAGATAAGTAGAAGTTATTTATTTTATGATTTTACTAGTACCATCTCAATTGCTAGGAATCCTGTCTCACACAGTAGGACTAAACATATTGAGATAAGATATCATTTTATTAGAGCATGTGGAATGTGAAGACATCAATCTTGAGTTTATCCCTATAGACAAGTACGTGGTTGACATCTTCACTAAGCCACTAGATGAAGCAACGTTCAACACCTTCAAATTTGAGTTGGGCATGTTGAACTTTGTATAGCTTCAGTTGCTCCTTATGTTGTTTTTGTTGCAGGTTGTACTACTTCTTGCATGTGGAAAAGAACTTCAGTGGTTCAAGTGCTATCATGTGTAGATGCTCCTATTGAGGGGGAGCAAGTCCATCACTTGTAGGAACAAATTCTATCTCATGTAGAGAAGGTGAAAACAGTTGATTATCTATAATCAGATTGGGGGAAAAGATGTTCCGAGGAATATAAGGCCAGCACCTCCCTGACTATTCTACAGAAGTCAAAAAGGCGGAGGACAATATTATCAAGGAAATGATCAAGGCAGCCACAAAGCTAATGTGGCTGCCTTGATCCCCTCTTTGGTCCACACTCCAGCTTCAGCACCTTCCTCATCTCGCCTGAAGAAGACAAAAACTGTAGGCCATCCATTCTCGGCCGGCATGACCACTTCGGCACCCTTGGAAGCCGATACACTTCCTCCCGCATCCTCTGGGGAGAGACAGGTGATTCATATATCTTCCTCTCGCCTCTCCTTTCTTTTATCGTCTCGCTCATTGACCATGCTCTTTCAGGGAAACCTCGCTGATTCCCCTATGCCCGCGAATCCTCTTGACGTTACCGACCAACATCATCACCGCTCTAACTCGCCTCAGGAATCCTTTCACCCTATCACGAGGAAAGAAGACCTCTCGCAGCTTGCGGGGAACTCTTGCATCCCAAGTAAGTAAACTCATCCTGACTTTTTGCATCACATAGATTCCTAGTCCCTCACCTGGTATATTCGAGACCACGAGGCAGTCCTTGTATCCACTGCTCACGGCCGCGAGACCATCCTTCATTACGATCTTCTACTTTTTCAGCACAGGTATCCAATTTGACTCGGGTACTGAGGACTCCCCCGCACCATCTCCCCTCTCGCATCTTCCTCTCCCAGATGAGATCGAAGACTATCTGGGTGATCCCATGGACCCTATGGAGATAAAGCGCCGGACCACCAGGATGTTTCGAAAATATACACATATCATCCGCGAGATGGAACTGTAGAAACAAGCTACCGATCGGCGCATTGGCTGGATGGAAACTGAGTGCGCTCGCCTCTCTGCCGAGGTCGATGCCAACGGCGAAATAGATGGAACAGACCCCCAGGCCATCATAAGCGAGACTGACCAACATCTCTGTCTCATACGCCGCGGTGTAGATGTCGTATGCGCCTTTCATCTACCTGGATGTCCTCCATGCGCGAGATCTCGCGGTGGCCGATGGAAGTGGCACAAGAATTAAGGGACCTTGGCTTCATCTCGCCTGTTTAAGGGTCTCGCCAGTGACTTTGCTGTGTTTATTAATTGGCCACCGACCTGTTTAATTATTAATTTGTTTTTTAGACCCCCCGTGGACGAGATGTCTAACTTGTGCGGAACGAAATAATTTATTATGATATTTTATTATGATATTTTCTCAACCTCTATCATGTTTGGTTTTCATTATGCATGTGTTAATTAATCTACTTTTTTATTTTTATTTTTTGCTCATTCGAAAAGTCACCGCGGAGTTTCGCACCTCGGGTTCAGGAGAGAAAGAGAAGATGAACTGCTAGGTTGCCCCTTCGGCTTCTGCCTTCTCACTTTCCTGCTCATTTTTCTACTCTCTCTATCTGCTATAAATACCCCCCCCCCCCACGGATCCAGATGCTTTACGCCTGTACTGTTGCTCCCTACTGCTTCTGAGATCCGGTGTTCTCGCCTACTCCTCCTCGCTCAACCCTTCTCGCGTCCCACTTCCGCATCACTCCTTTCTACCCCCTCGTATTTCTGTCATCTCGCTTGCCATGGGAAAGAAGAGAGCAGAAGAAGGCGAGGGCCACATCCGCTGCGGAAGGCGATTTGTCGACAATGACTTCGCTCCATGGAAAATCTTCGAAGAGGATTACAACTGCTTCTCCTGCGAGTTCCTAGCTGAGGGGTATCAGTCTCGCCCACCAAAGGTCAGCGAGGCTGTTAATACCTTCTACCTCGGCGAGCTCGCCTTCCCCGTCTCTCACTTCGAGGCGGGGCTAAGACTCCCCCTCTGACCAGAGGTAAAATAGGATTTAAAATATTTTGGCGTTGTTCCCGCGCAGCTCAACCCAAATGCCATCTCGATGCTGGTCGCCTTTGCCAGCTACCTGTGCCGCGAGCGCATCGAATTTAGTCTGACTGTCTTCCGCAAGCTGTTCGTCTACCATGCCAAAGACGATGGCGTCTCATACTTCACCGGCCAAGGCCTAAAGGTATGCGAGACGCCTAACAAGAACCACTACTGGCTCACCCGCTTTGTCTTCATTTGCGGGAACCTGGGAGTCATCCCTCTCGCCCCGGTGTCGCTTGCCGAGGTGTACTACGAGACCCCAAGGTTGGGGGTGCTGAAAAGGATGTCTGCGACTTCTTCGTGGGGAAAAACATTGAATTCAATTACCTACGGCAAGACCTGGACTCGCTCCATCCCGTCCTCCCCGGTGAAGGTATACTCTCGCCCTCTTAGCATTATGCTTACCGTCTTCTAGCTCTATTCTGACCATTTTCTTGCTCAGGAGAGAGGACTTTCCCCGTCCATCCCACTTGCCTAATTAACAAGGGTTTCGCCCTTGCCAGCATGGCGATAGAGGCAGTAAGGAAACGCTGACTCCCGCCCTGAAGAAAAGATTTGGGGACGGTGCCGATACTTCTCGGCATAGCCCAAAGAAAAAGATAAAAAGGCTGTGTCATTCCCGAAGGAGAAAAAAGGAGCTGCTCCCAGGGAGAGGAAGGAAATGTCTGGGTCCCTGACCCCCATTTCTGTCGAAGGATCTCCCTCACCTCGTCATCAAGCCGTCTCGCCTGCCCGCGAGATGGCCCCACCTGATTAAACCGCTACTACCTCTGTCCAGCCGCCAAACTTCCCCCTCGTGAAGCTGGCTCTTCCAGCCACCCGGCCCCCTCCTCGCATCAAGATTACAACATGGGGCCCGTAACGAATGATGTCGCCGGCGAGCCGGTATTTTGTGGAAGAAGGATGCCAACCGTGTGTCAGTGTCTACTCTCCTTCCCTCCTGGAAGGAGCAAGACCAGCCCACCAGTCATGCTTTCTCCCTTGGGTACGAGCTACGCAGTAGCCTTGGGAATGAGCCCGCAGATAATGAGTTGTCGCGAGACCTCGTTTTGAAGACTGCACAAGCCAAATTTTGCTCCATGCAGCTCTCGCACTGAATCTCATGTCGCCTTGTCTTCAATAACAAGAAGTGGAAGGAGGCTGAGACTAGCCTTGCCGCGGAACGCGAGAAGTCGAATGACCTCGAAAAGAGGCTAGCAGTCATTGACAACCTTCTAGCCCGAAGCCAGGGCGGCGTGGTAAGCTTTCTAATGGCCATTCGCAAGTTTCACTTGCTAGCATTAACTACATGAACTTTTGTTGACTGATAACCCTCTCGCAGGATGCCGAGACGGTCGATCGAATGCGTTCATGCATGGCGGCCCTAGAGGAGGAGAATAGGAGGCTAAAGGCTGAGAATGCCCGCCTTCTGGAAAGCACCCTGCCTCACTCTCACCCAAATCCGCCCACTCAGTACTCTCTAGATGAGGTCGACACCATTTGCCGAGATGCCAACATCAAGACCGCCAAGCTCGTCCTTAAGATGATGAAGGAACTGGGGGTCGTTAGAGATGATGCCGAGACAGTCATAATCCGCAACCTTGTCCTGTAGCTGTACGGCGAGATGGATGATAGCTCTTCCTCCAGTGATGAGGGGTGAAAGGGTGTTAATGTGTCTTGGGACTTCCCCCCCCATTTTGTCTCTTGTATTTGTATATTTTTCTGATAGAGATGTTTCTTCTTTCTGTAATGAACAAGCGAATTGTTATTATGATCTTTCGAGATTTTTATTATAACCTTTCGCTCTTTTTATTTGATTGTGATTGATATATTGTTGTCTCGTTTGAAAGTTAACTCAGAGCATTGGTCGTTGCACTTCTCCTCACCCCTGCCGAGTGCGAGATAGTTTGGCCTTTTACTCTCGTCTTGCCGCGAGACGAACCATATGCGGATAGAGCCTGGGGACCAAACGTCTCCCTTTGATAGGTCCCCCTTTTTATGCCAGACTTGTGCCTTTGATAGTGAATACCCGCTCGATATGGGCAAGACCCGCCTCGCCGAGCGCCAGTCTGAAATTCTCATCCTCACTTGCATTGCCTCCAATCCTTCCTTTTCATATTAATCTTCTACCAATTCCCTGATAAGTATAGACACCTTTCTTCGCGAGCTCTTACAACTTGACTTGCCTCCGAGTGAGTATACAGCCCTGCCAGCTAGATGAGAGCCTGATCAGCAGGTCTACTTGTGGTCCCCTCTCCAAACCATCTCCAACCACAGAGTGAGCGTACATCCCTGCCACGTAGATGGGAGCATGGTCAGCGGGTCTGCTCGGGGTCTCAACTCCAAACCATCTCCGACCACCCAGTGAGCTTACAGACCTGCCAACTATATAAGAGCCTTGTCAGTGAGTCTGCTAGGGGTCTCCACTCCAAACCATCTCCAACTATCGAGTAAGCCTACAGCCCTGCCAGCTAGATGAGCGCTTGGTCGGCGGGTCTGCTCGGGGTCTCCACTCCAAACCATATCAAACCACCGAGTGATCCTACATCCCTTCCAGCTAGATGAGAGCCTGGTCAGTGGGTCTGCTCTGGGTGTCCACTCCAAACCGTCTTCAACCACCGAGTGAGCCTACAGTCCTGCCAGCTAGATGAGAGCCTGGTCAGCGGGTCTGCTCGCGGTCTCCACTCCAAACCATTTCCAACTACCGAGTCAGCCTACAGCCCTGCCAGCTAGATGAGAGATTGGTCAGCGGGTCTGCTCGGGGTCTCCACTCCAATCCGTCTCCAACCACCCAGTAAGCCTACAGCCCTGCTAGCTAGATGAGAGCCTGGTCAGCTAGTCTGCTCGGGGTCTCTATGCCAAACAGTCTCCAACCACCGAGCGAGCCAATAACCCTGCCAGCTAGATGAGAGCCTGGTCAGCGGGTCTGCTCGGGGTCTCCACTCCAAACCATCTCCAACCACCAAGTGAGCCTACAGCCCTGCCAGCAAGATGAGAGCCTGGTCAGTGGGTCTGCTCGGCGTCTCCACTCCAAACCGTCTCCAACCTCCAAGTGAGCCTACAGCCCTGCCAGCTAGATGATAGCATAGTCCGCGGGTTTGCTTGGGGTCTCCACTCCAAACTATCTCCAACCACTAAGCGAGCCTACAGCCCTGCCAGCTAAATGAGAGCCTGGTCAGCGGGTCTGCTCGGGGTCTCCACTCCAAACCATCTCCAACCACCGAGTGAGCCTACAACCCTGCCAGCTAGATGAGAGTCTGGTCAGCGGGTCTACTCGGGTTCTCCACTCCAAACCGTCTCCAACCACCGAGTGAGCCTACAACCCTGTCAGCTAGATGAGAGCCTGGTCAGCGGGTCTGCTCGGGGTCTCCTCTCTAAACCATCTCCAACCACCGAGTGAGCCTACAGCCCACCAGCTAGATGAGAGCATACTCAGCGATTCTGCTCGGGGTCTCCACTCCAAACCATCTCCCACTACCGAGTGAGTCTACAGCCCTGCCAACTAGATGAGAGCCTGGTCAACGGGTTTGCTCGAGGTCTCCACTCCAAGCCATCCCTAACCACCGAGTGAGCCTACTGCTCTGCCAGCTAGATGAGATCGTGTTCAGCGGGTCTGCTCGATGTATCCACTCTAAACCATCTCCAACCACCGAGCGAGCCTACATCCCTGCCAGTTAGATGAGATCCTGGTCAGCGGGTCTGCTCGGGGTCTCCACTCCAAACTATCTCCAACCGCCGAGTGAGCCTATAGCCCTGCCATCTAGATGAGAGCCTGGTCAGCAGGTCTGCTCGAGGTCTCCACTCCAAACCATCTCCAACCACCGAGTGAGCCTATAACCCTGCTAGCTAGATGAGAGCCTGGTCAGCGGGTCTGCTCAGGGTCTCTACTCCAAGTCATCCCCAACCACCGAGTGAGCCTATAGCCCTGCCAGCAAGATGAGAGCCTGGTCAGCGGGTTTTCTCGGGGTCTCCAACACCTTCTTCACTCTCAATGCCATGAAAAAGAATACCTGCAACTTCATTATATCAGAAGGCCACATCAAAATCGCAAGCATTGAATGACGAAAAAAAGTAATGAACATAAAGTGTTATGGATAAAATTTCTTTAAGTCATCGCCACTTCTGGCGTGATCAAGGGGTACCGTGTCCACATCCTAGAGGTGGTACCCTACCGATTCTAAGACCTCCCTCACTATATAAGGACCTTCACAATTGGGTTTGATCTTTCCTACTGAGGCTCCTCTACTCGCTACATCGACCTTTTTGAGAACCAAATCACCCTTCTGAAACAACTGGATCCTTATATGCTTATCAAAGTAAGTCACCATCCGGTGCTTGACCTCCTCCTACCGGACCAGCGCCAAATCCCTAAGCTCTTCCATGAGATCAAGAGAGAGTTTTTGCTCTTCCATGTTCTCTGTCATCTATCCTTCGTCTCCCTCCCTTGCAACAGCTACCCTTGGGGATGCGACCTCGAACTCTATTGGTATGACGGCCTCTGAGCCATGAGAAAGATTAAACAGGGTCTCTACCATAGCGGTGTTTGGTGTGGTCCTCAAGGCCCAGAGAACCGAAGGAAGCTGTTTTACCCAGCTCCCCCTTAGGTTCTCCACTTTCTTCTTTAAAAGATTAACGATGATCTTATTTGCTGCTTTCACCTGCACATTGCTCCGCGGATGATGAATCAAGGCAAAACGGAGGTCTATACCTAGCCGGATGTAGAAATCGACGAATTCCCTGCTAGTAAATTGTGGTCCATTATCAGTAACAATGGCCAGCAGTAGCCCATGTCGGCAGATGATCTCTCCCCATATGAAATTTTTGACCACCTGTGATGTCACCTTAGCCAACTCCTTCACCTCCAGCCATTTTGAAAAGTAATCCACCATGACCAGCAGAAACTTTCTCTGACCACTAGCCTGGGGAAAAGGACACACTAGATCTAGTCCCCATATCGTGAAGGGCCAGGGAGCCGTGATTGTTCGTAGCCTCTGGGGGGGGGGGGGGGAAGGAGTTAGAGGGGGCGAACTCCTAACACTTTTGATATCTTTTTGCAAATTATTCTGCATCCTTCCTGAGAGTAGGCCAGAAGTATCCTTGCCTCAACACCCTCCCCTCTAAAGTTCGGCTCCCTGAGTGACTCCCACATTCTCCTAAATGAATTTCTTCCAGGACCCTCAGAACCTCATCCTCGGATACGCATCGAGCCAGCAGACCCGACAACGTCTTAAAGTACAATGCCCCAATCTTTCAACAGGTAGTATGCTGATTTATACCTGACCTGCTTCTTATCGAGATCGCTCTCGAGAATTCATCCCGACGTCAAGAAAGTGATGAAGAGGGTCTTTGATGAAGGGGTCCATCAAAGACCCTTGCTGGTTTATCTCCATGAGTAATCCCTCTTTAATGGACGGCCTGAAAAGTTCCGTCATCATTCCTCCGGCTTGAGGGCCGTATTTGGCGAGTTGGTCAGCCTGAGCGCTCTCATCCCTCGGGACGTGCTGAATTGAAAAACTGCGGAACTGCACGATGATGTCTTTGATCTTCACTAGGTACAACTACAGGGCGGGTTCCCTTGCTTCAAACTCTCCTTTGATTTGGCCCACAACCACCATCGAGTCCGTGGAGACCTTAATGTCATGTATGCCCAGCTCCCGGACTAACTGAGTCCTGGAATGATTGCCTCATATTCTGCTTGGTGGTTGGTGATCGTGAAGTGGATCTTCAAAGCCTGCTCAATTCTGATCCCCTTTGGACATACCAAGATCATTCCTCCTCCAAAGGAATTTTTTCCTAACGCTCCAACTACTAGCATCTTCCAAGCCGCTCAAGGGGGTGTCTCAGCCTCTCGGATCTCTACTACGTAATCTGCTAGGAAGTCAGTCACCGCTTGTGCCTTTATGGCCAGTAGAGTGGTAAAAGTGAGGTCGAATTCACTGAGCTCTATCGACCATTTAGCCAACCTCCCAGAGTGCTCCACCACCTCGAATATGCAATGGAGGGGGTGATCTGTCACCACCTGAATAGAATGGGCCTAAAAATACGGCCTAAGCTTGCCAGCTGATATGATGAGAGCAAATGCTAGTTTTTCAAGGATGGGATACCCGAGTTCCGCCTTCTTTAGGACCCTACTCAGGTAATAGATCAGGAATTGCTTTTTTCCTTCCTCTCATACAAGAACCGAACTCACGGCCCCGGTCTCCACTCCTAAATATAAGAACAAGACCTCCCCTTCCCTCGGCCCCTGTAGTAGAGGCGTCCGGGTGGGCTGCTGCTTTAGATCCTGGAAAGCCTCCTCGTATTCAGGGGTCCATTCGAACTTCTTACCCCCTCTTAATGTCCGGAAGAAAGGTGAGCATTATTCTCTGGCCTGGGAGAGGAACCTGCTTAGTCTGGCCAGCTTGCCGATGAGACATTTGAACTTCCTTGGTATTCCTGGGATATTCTAGTTCTAGGATTGCCTTTATCTTATCGGGATTGGGCTCTACTCCGGATGAGGTAAGGAGATTGATTCCCTAGGAACTTTCCCTATTGGCTCCAAAAACACATTTCATGGGGTTGAGCCTCATTTTATATTTTCTTAAGGTTCCAAAGGTTTCCTCAAGATCCAAGACATGAGATCCGAGGTCGTGGCTTTTGATCATTAGGTCGTCCACATAAACTTCGAGGTTCCTCCATTTCTGCTCTCAGAAGATCTAATCCATCATTCTTTGATAAGACGCCCCGCATTTTTTAGCCCCAAGGTAATCATGTTAAAATAGAAGCATCCATCCTCCGTGATGAAGGTGACGTCCTTGACGTCCGAAGAGTGCATACGTATTTGGTGGTACCCTGAAAATGCGTCAAGAAAACTCATTAGTGAGAACACCGACGGTTGAGTCACCATCGCGTCAATTCGAGGTAGAGGGTAACATCCTTAGGGCATGCTTATTCAAGAGAGAAATTTACACACATTCCCACTTACCTCTCCC